>OY829537.1:31089183-32289183 GCA_963691705.1 Viola odorata
TATCCGGGTACTGGTTCTTGAATATCCCAACCAAAAATTGCAGTTGTAGGGCTTAGTGAGATTAGGACCACTCCAATAGCTAGCAATGTAGCTGCCATGATAGAAATGTTGTTAATTGCAACCATGTTGCTTGATTTAATATTTATCAAATGAATTGATTATCTATTTCTTGTATGGATATTTTCTTGAAGGATTTCATAGTTGGTGAAGATTATACTTATAACGAAAAGGATAGACACATAGATTGACTAATGGAACGTACATAAGTTTCTAATGGAAAGTACATAAGTTTCTTTTTTAAAGCTTTTAATTATGCACCTTCATTAATTTTCAAATAACGGATTATGATTAATGAAAGTTTTCAATCATCATGCCAAAAGCACTATTATTCCTATTTGTTCGGGATGTGGTACATGTTCTCTCTAACATGTACTCCCTTCGTTTTTTTTCCAATTTTATTCATTTTGGTCGAGCCCAGTTGATAATTTTTAACATTATGGAGATAAAAGTGAATTAATTTAAAAATTATATAGTTTTATTTTTTAAACTTTGCATTGAAATTATTGACCCAAGATATCCATCAGTTATATTTATATTGAATAGAGGAGATACATGATTGTTTGTTCTTTCTTTAGTAACATCTCGATTACTAAAGACATCACTTTTTATAGTAATATCCAGGGTAAATTGTATAAAAACATTGTAGCTTATAATATATTTTACTTTACCTACTATATTTTAAAAGCTTACAATGTGAAATTTTATAGTTTCCCAAGAGTTACAATTTTAACTTTTCTAATAGTTACAAAGTTCTAAAAATGGCAAAATGATTCAAAAAAAATATACATAGTTGGGTGAAAATGTAACAGATGTGAGAGATTTATTTCAATGAAAATATGTGAAAAATAATCAGACATATTTTACAGAAAAACTGGAAAAATCTAAAAGCAAATTGTGGATAAATTTAAGTTTTTTTTTTCATTGTAATAAGTCTTACTGTATTTGTTACATTTTTTGTTTGCATTTTTTGTTATTTTATAAAGTATCTCTGACAATGCAAGGAAAATTAACCAAAATATTTCATAAATTACATTGTAAATTATAGACTGTAAAAGTGATGAAAGAATTTCAAAGCATGTTATAATTATTTGTTCGGTTGTTTAAAATAAATACTTAGTAACCCACATTAATTTATTTTTTAATAAATCTTTTAGAAATACAATTAAACTTGAATTCTTGAAAAGGATTGATCAAAGCCGAGTTAAAAAAGAAGAAGGTTGACAATAGAATTCATAGTTGTTAAAAATAGGAGAATACTTACAATTTGGAGAAAAGGGAAAAGAAAGAATTTGACGAAAATCGGAGAGCCTTATATATCAACTATTTTATATGAGCTAAATTTCGTTCTTCTTATTGATAAATGAATCACAAACCAAATGTAAATATCAATATCAACAATAAACAAAGTATATTTTTTATGCAAGACAACCATCTATAAGGTTTGAATGTTTTGAACTAGCCCTACGTACTCGATTTTTATCACTCATAAACAATAAATTTAAAAGTCTTTAACTTAAATCATACTATAGATACATAGACTGATACATAGATTACTAAAAGTAAGAATAATTATTTTAGGTTGGTAAAATATTGATCATTAATTTATTTCTATCAGTTATTAAAAGCACACAACAAATATTCATACATGACTAATATTTTATTAAAAAGTAATCCTTCCATCTCTTTTTTTATGCAGTCTTGGCTGCGCATTTATTAAATATTTGCTGGCTATTATTCCAAATTCTGAGGAACTGTTTCTTATATTCGGGTACGCCAGTGCCAAAAAAGAGCACCAATTCACCATAGCAAAATCTTCCGGCAGATGTAAGTTGACTGCAACATTCATGAGTAACAGTATTGTTAAACTGAAATGTTGATTCATGAATATTTATTCCACAATTTTTGGTAATATTTTTTCCACAATCTTTCAAGAGGTTGAAATATCCGGGTACTGGTTCTTGAATATCCCAACCAAAAATTGCAGTTGTAGGGCTTAGTGAGATTAGGACCACTCCAATAGCTAGCAATGTAGCTGCCATGATAGAAATGTTGTTAATTGCAACCATGTTGCTTGATTTAATATTTATCAAATGAATTGATTATCTATTTCTTGTATGGATATTTTCTTGAAGGATTTCATAGTTGGTGAAGATTATACTTATAACGAAAAGGATAGACACATAGATTGACTAATGGAACGTACATAAGTTTCTAATGGAAAGTACATAAGTTTCTTTTTTAAAGCTTTTAATTATGCACCTTCATTAATTTTCAAATAACGGATTATGATTAATGAAAGTTTTCAATCATCATGCCAAAAGCACTATTATTCCTATTTGTTCGGGATGTGGTACATGTTCTCTCTAACATGTACTCCCTTCGTTTTTTTTCCAATTTTATTCATTTTGGTCGAGCCCAGTTGATAATTTTTAACATTATGGAGATAAAAGTGAATTAATTTAAAAATTATATAGTTTTATTTTTTAAACTTTGCATTGAAATTATTGACCCAAGATATCCATCAGTTATATTTATATTGAATAGAGGAGATACATGATTGTTTGTTCTTTCTTTAGTAACATCTCGATTACTAAAGACATCACTTTTTATAGTAATATCCAGGGTAAATTGTATAAAAACATTGTAGCTTATAATATAATTTACTTTACCTACTATATTTTAAAAGCTTACAATGTGAAATTTTATAGTTTCCCAAGAGTTACAATTTTAACTTTTCTAATAGTTACAAAGTTCTAAAAATGGCAAAATGATTCAAAAAAAATATACATATTTGGGTGAAAATGTAACAGATGTGAGAGATTTATTTCAATGAAAATATGTGAAAAATAATCAGACATATTTTACAGAAAAACTGGAAAAATCTAAAAGCAAATTGTGGATAAATTTAAGTTTTTTTTTTCATTGTAATAAGTCTTACTGTATTTGTTACATTTTTTGTTTGCATTTTTTGTTATTTTATAAAGTATCTCTGACAATGCAAGGAAAATTAACCAAAATATTTCATAAATTACATTGTAAATTATAGACTGTAAAAGTGATGAAAGAATTTCAAAGCATGTTATAATTATTTGTTCGGTTGTTTAAAATAAATACTTAGTAACCCACATTAATTTATTTTTTAATAAATCTTTTAGAAATACAATTAAACTTGAATTCTTGAAAAGGATTGATCAAAGCCGAGTTAAAAAAGAAGAAGGTTGACAATAGAATTCATAGTTGTTAAAAATAGGAGAATACTTACAATTTGGAGAAAAGGGAAAAGAAAGAATTTGACGAAAATCGGAGAGCCTTATATATCAACTATTTTATATGAGCTAAATTTCGTTCTTCTTATTGATAAATGAATCACAAACCAAATGTAAATATCAATATCAACAATAAACAAAGTATATTTTTTATGCAAGACAACCATCTATAAGGTTTGAATGTTTTGAACTAGCCCTACGTACTCGATTTTTATCACTCATAAACAATAAATTTAAAAGTCTTTAACTTAAATCATACTATAGATACATAGACTGATACATAGATTACTAAAAGTAAGAATAATTATTTTAGGTTGGTAAAATATTGATCATTAATTTATTTCTATCAGTTATTAAAAGCACACAACAAATATTCATACATGACTAATATTTTATTAAAAAGTAATCCTTCCATCTCTTTTTTTATGCAGTCTTGGCTGCGCATTTATTAAATATTTGCTGGCTATTATTCCAAATTCTGAGGAACTGTTTCTTATATTCGGGTACGCCAGTGCCAAAAAAGAGCACCAATTCACCATAGCAAAATCTTCCGGCAGATGTAAGTTGACTGCAACATTCATGAGTAACAGTATTGTTAAACTGAAATGTTGATTCATGAATATTTATTCCACAATTTTTGGTAATATTTTTTCCACAATCTTTCAAGAGGTTGAAATATCCGGGTACTGGTTCTTGAATATCCCAACCAAAAATTGCAGTTGTAGGGCTTAGTGAGATTAGGACCACTCCAATAGCTAGCAATGTAGCTGCCATGATAGAAATGTTGTTAATTGCAACCATGTTGCTTGATTTAATATTTATCAAATGAATTGATTATCTATTTCTTGTATGGATATTTTCTTGAAGGATTTCATAGTTGGTGAAGATTATACTTATAACGAAAAGGATAGACACATAGATTGACTAATGGAACGTACATAAGTTTCTAATGGAAAGTACATAAGTTTCTTTTTTAAAGCTTTTAATTATGCACCTTCATTAATTTTCAAATAACGGATTATGATTAATGAAAGTTTTCAATCATCATGCCAAAAGCACTATTATTCCTATTTGTTCGGGATGTGGTACATGTTCTCTCTAACATGTACTCCCTTCGTTTTTTTTCCAATTTTATTCATTTTGGTCGAGCCCAGTTGATAATTTTTAACATTATGGAGATAAAAGTGAATTAATTTAAAAATTATATAGTTTTATTTTTTAAACTTTGCATTGAAATTATTGACCCAAGATATCCATCAGTTATATTTATATTGAATAGAGGAGATACATGATTGTTTGTTCTTTCTTTAGTAACATCTCGATTACTAAAGACATCACTTTTTATAGTAATATCCAGGGTAAATTGTATAAAAACATTGTAGCTTATAATATAATTTACTTTACCTACTATATTTTAAAAGCTTACAATGTGAAATTTTATAGTTTCCCAAGAGTTACAATTTTAACTTTTCTAATAGTTACAAAGTTCTAAAAATGGCAAAATGATTCAAAAAAAATATACATATTTGGGTGAAAATGTAACAGATGTGAGAGATTTATTTCAATGAAAATATGTGAAAAATAATCAGACATATTTTACAGAAAAACTGGAAAAATCTAAAAGCAAATTGTGGATAAATTTAAGTTTTTTTTTTCATTGTAATAAGTCTTACTGTATTTGTTACATTTTTTGTTTGCATTTTTTGTTATTTTATAAAGTATCTCTGACAATGCAAGGAAAATTAACCAAAATATTTCATAAATTACATTGTAAATTATAGACTGTAAAAGTGATGAAAGAATTTCAAAGCATGTTATAATTATTTGTTCGGTTGTTTAAAATAAATACTTAGTAACCCACATTAATTTATTTTTTAATAAATCTTTTAGAAATACAATTAAACTTGAATTCTTGAAAAGGATTGATCAAAGCCGAGTTAAAAAAGAAGAAGGTTGACAATAGAATTCATAGTTGTTAAAAATAGGAGAATACTTACAATTTGGAGAAAAGGGAAAAGAAAGAATTTGACGAAAATCGGAGAGCCTTATATATCAACTATTTTATATGAGCTAAATTTCGTTCTTCTTATTGATAAATGAATCACAAACCAAATGTAAATATCAATATCAACAATAAACAAAGTATATTTTTTATGCAAGACAACCATCTATAAGGTTTGAATGTTTTGAACTAGCCCTACGTACTCGATTTTTATCACTCATAAACAATAAATTTAAAAGTCTTTAACTTAAATCATACTATAGATACATAGACTGATACATAGATTACTAAAAGTAAGAATAATTATTTTAGGTTGGTAAAATATTGATCATTAATTTATTTCTATCAGTTATTAAAAGCACACAACAAATATTCATACATGACTAATATTTTATTAAAAAGTAATCCTTCCATCTCTTTTTTTATGCAGTCTTGGCTGCGCATTTATTAAATATTTGCTGGCTATTATTCCAAATTCTGAGGAACTGTTTCTTATATTCGGGTACGCCAGTGCCAAAAAAGAGCACCAATTCACCATAGCAAAATCTTCCGGCAGATGTAAGTTGACTGCAACATTCATGAGTAACAGTATTGTTAAACTCAAATGTTGATTCATGAATATTTATTCCACAATTTTTGGTAATATTTTTTCCACAATCTTTCAAGAGGTTGAAATATCCGGGTACTGGTTCTTGAATATCCCAACCAAAAATTGCAGTTGTAGGGCTTAGTGAGATTAGGACCACTCCAATAGCTAGCAATGTAGCTGCCATGATAGAAATGTTGTTAATTGCAACCATGTTGCTTGATTTAATATTTATCAAATGAATTGATTATCTATTTCTTGTATGGATATTTTCTTGAAGGATTTCATAGTTGGTGAAGATTATACTTATAACGAAAAGGATAGACACATAGATTGACTAATGGAACGTACATAAGTTTCTAATGGAAAGTACATAAGTTTCTTTTTTAAAGCTTTTAATTATGCACCTTCATTAATTTTCAAATAACGGATTATGATTAATGAAAGTTTTCAATCATCATGCCAAAAGCACTATTATTCCTATTTGTTCGGGATGTGGTACATGTTCTCTCTAACATGTACTCCCTTCGTTTTTTTTCCAATTTTATTCATTTTGGTCGAGCCCAGTTGATAATTTTTAACATTATGGAGATAAAAGTGAATTAATTTAAAAATTATATAGTTTTATTTTTTAAACTTTGCATTGAAATTATTGACCCAAGATATCCATCAGTTATATTTATATTGAATAGAGGAGATACATGATTGTTTGTTCTTTCTTTAGTAACATCTCGATTACTAAAGACATCACTTTTTATAGTAATATCCAGGGTAAATTGTATAAAAACATTGTAGCTTATAATATAATTTACTTTACCTACTATATTTTAAAAGCTTACAATGTGAAATTTTATAGTTTCCCAAGAGTTACAATTTTAACTTTTCTAATAGTTACAAAGTTCTAAAAATGGCAAAATGATTCAAAAAAAATATACATATTTGGGTGAAAATGTAACAGATGTGAGAGATTTATTTCAATGAAAATATGTGAAAAATAATCAGACATATTTTACAGAAAAACTGGAAAAATCTAAAAGCAAATTGTGGATAAATTTAAGTTTTTTTTTTCATTGTAATAAGTCTTACTGTATTTGTTACATTTTTTGTTTGCATTTTTTGTTATTTTATAAAGTATCTCTGACAATGCAAGGAAAATTAACCAAAATATTTCATAAATTACATTGTAAATTATAGACTGTAAAAGTGATGAAAGAATTTCAAAGCATGTTATAATTATTTGTTCGGTTGTTTAAAATAAATACTTAGTAACCCACATTAATTTATTTTTTAATAAATCTTTTAGAAATACAATTAAACTTGAATTCTTGAAAAGGATTGATCAAAGCCGAGTTAAAAAAGAAGAAGGTTGACAATAGAATTCATAGTTGTTAAAAATAGGAGAATACTTACAATTTGGAGAAAAGGGAAAAGAAAGAATTTGACGAAAATCGGAGAGCCTTATATATCAACTATTTTATATGAGCTAAATTTCGTTCTTCTTATTGATAAATGAATCACAAACCAAATGTAAATATCAATATCAACAATAAACAAAGTATATTTTTTATGCAAGACAACCATCTATAAGGTTTGAATGTTTTGAACTAGCCCTACGTACTCGATTTTTATCACTCATAAACAATAAATTTAAAAGTCTTTAACTTAAATCATACTATAGATACATAGACTGATACATAGATTACTAAAAGTAAGAATAATTATTTTAGGTTGGTAAAATATTGATCATTAATTTATTTCTATCAGTTATTAAAAGCACACAACAAATATTCATACATGACTAATATTTTATTAAAAAGTAATCCTTCCATCTCTTTTTTTATGCAGTCTTGGCTGCGCATTTATTAAATATTTGCTGGCTATTATTCCAAATTCTGAGGAACTGTTTCTTATATTCGGGTACGCCAGTGCCAAAAAAGAGCACCAATTCACCATAGCAAAATCTTCCGGCAGATGTAAGTTGACTGCAACATTCATGAGTAACAGTATTGTTAAACTGAAATGTTGATTCATGAATATTTATTCCACAATTTTTGGTAATATTTTTTCCACAATCTTTCAAGAGGTTGAAATATCCGGGTACTGGTTCTTGAATATCCCAACCAAAAATTGCAGTTGTAGGGCTTAGTGAGATTAGGACCACTCCAATAGCTAGCAATGTAGCTGCCATGATAGAAATGTTGTTAATTGCAACCATGTTGCTTGATTTAATATTTATCAAATGAATTGATTATCTATTTCTTGTATGGATATTTTCTTGAAGGATTTCATAGTTGGTGAAGATTATACTTATAACGAAAAGGATAGACACATAGATTGACTAATGGAACGTACATAAGTTTCTAATGGAAAGTACATAAGTTTCTTTTTTAAAGCTTTTAATTATGCACCTTCATTAATTTTCAAATAACGGATTATGATTAATGAAAGTTTTCAATCATCATGCCAAAAGCACTATTATTCCTATTTGTTCGGGATGTGGTACATGTTCTCTCTAACATGTACTCCCTTCGTTTTTTTTCCAATTTTATTCATTTTGGTCGAGCCCAGTTGATAATTTTTAACATTATGGAGATAAAAGTGAATTAATTTAAAAATTATATAGTTTTATTTTTTAAACTTTGCATTGAAATTATTGACCCAAGATATCCATCAGTTATATTTATATTGAATAGAGGAGATACATGATTGTTTGTTCTTTCTTTAGTAACATCTCGATTACTAAAGACATCACTTTTTATAGTAATATCCAGGGTAAATTGTATAAAAACATTGTAGCTTATAATATAATTTACTTTACCTACTATATTTTAAAAGCTTACAATGTGAAATTTTATAGTTTCCCAAGAGTTACAATTTTAACTTTTCTAATAGTTACAAAGTTCTAAAAATGGCAAAATGATTCAAAAAAAATATACATATTTGGGTGAAAATGTAACAGATGTGAGAGATTTATTTCAATGAAAATATGTGAAAAATAATCAGACATATTTTACAGAAAAACTGGAAAAATCTAAAAGCAAATTGTGGATAAATTTAAGTTTTTTTTTTCATTGTAATAAGTCTTACTGTATTTGTTACATTTTTTGTTTGCATTTTTTGTTATTTTATAAAGTATCTCTGACAATGCAAGGAAAATTAACCAAAATATTTCATAAATTACATTGTAAATTATAGACTGTAAAAGTGATGAAAGAATTTCAAAGCATGTTATAATTATTTGTTCGGTTGTTTAAAATAAATACTTAGTAACCCACATTAATTTATTTTTTAATAAATCTTTTAGAAATACAATTAAACTTGAATTCTTGAAAAGGATTGATCAAAGCCGAGTTAAAAAAGAAGAAGGTTGACAATAGAATTCATAGTTGTTAAAAATAGGAGAATACTTACAATTTGGAGAAAAGGGAAAAGAAAGAATTTGACGAAAATCGGAGAGCCTTATATATCAACTATTTTATATGAGCTAAATTTCGTTCTTCTTATTGATAAATGAATCACAAACCAAATGTAAATATCAATATCAACAATAAACAAAGTATATTTTTTATGCAAGACAACCATCTATAAGGTTTGAATGTTTTGAACTAGCCCTACGTACTCGATTTTTATCACTCATAAACAATAAATTTAAAAGTCTTTAACTTAAATCATACTATAGATACATAGACTGATACATAGATTACTAAAAGTAAGAATAATTATTTTAGGTTGGTAAAATATTGATCATTAATTTATTTCTATCAGTTATTAAAAGCACACAACAAATATTCATACATGACTAATATTTTATTAAAAAGTAATCCTTCCATCTCTTTTTTTATGCAGTCTTGGCTGCGCATTTATTAAATATTTGCTGGCTATTATTCCAAATTCTGAGGAACTGTTTCTTATATTCGGGTACGCCAGTGCCAAAAAAGAGCACCAATTCACCATAGCAAAATCTTCCGGCAGATGTAAGTTGACTGCAACATTCATGAGTAACAGTATTGTTAAACTCAAATGTTGATTCATGAATATTTATTCCACAATTTTTGGTAATATTTTTTCCACAATCTTTCAAGAGGTTGAAATATCCGGGTACTGGTTCTTGAATATCCCAACCAAAAATTGCAGTTGTAGGGCTTAGTGAGATTAGGACCACTCCAATAGCTAGCAATGTAGCTGCCATGATAGAAATGTTGTTAATTGCAACCATGTTGCTTGATTTAATATTTATCAAATGAATTGATTATCTATTTCTTGTATGGATATTTTCTTGAAGGATTTCATAGTTGGTGAAGATTATACTTATAACGAAAAGGATAGACACATAGATTGACTAATGGAACGTACATAAGTTTCTAATGGAAAGTACATAAGTTTCTTTTTTAAAGCTTTTAATTATGCACCTTCATTAATTTTCAAATAACGGATTATGATTAATGAAAGTTTTCAATCATCATGCCAAAAGCACTATTATTCCTATTTGTTCGGGATGTGGTACATGTTCTCTCTAACATGTACTCCCTTCGTTTTTTTTCCAATTTTATTCATTTTGGTCGAGCCCAGTTGATAATTTTTAACATTATGGAGATAAAAGTGAATTAATTTAAAAATTATATAGTTTTATTTTTTAAACTTTGCATTGAAATTATTGACCCAAGATATCCATCAGTTATATTTATATTGAATAGAGGAGATACATGATTGTTTGTTCTTTCTTTAGTAACATCTCGATTACTAAAGACATCACTTTTTATAGTAATATCCAGGGTAAATTGTATAAAAACATTGTAGCTTATAATATAATTTACTTTACCTACTATATTTTAAAAGCTTACAATGTGAAATTTTATAGTTTCCCAAGAGTTACAATTTTAACTTTTCTAATAGTTACAAAGTTCTAAAAATGGCAAAATGATTCAAAAAAAATATACATATTTGGGTGAAAATGTAACAGATGTGAGAGATTTATTTCAATGAAAATATGTGAAAAATAATCAGACATATTTTACAGAAAAACTGGAAAAATCTAAAAGCAAATTGTGGATAAATTTAAGTTTTTTTTTTCATTGTAATAAGTCTTACTGTATTTGTTACATTTTTTGTTTGCATTTTTTGTTATTTTATAAAGTATCTCTGACAATGCAAGGAAAATTAACCAAAATATTTCATAAATTACATTGTAAATTATAGACTGTAAAAGTGATGAAAGAATTTCAAAGCATGTTATAATTATTTGTTCGGTTGTTTAAAATAAATACTTAGTAACCCACATTAATTTATTTTTTAATAAATCTTTTAGAAATACAATTAAACTTGAATTCTTGAAAAGGATTGATCAAAGCCGAGTTAAAAAAGAAGAAGGTTGACAATAGAATTCATAGTTGTTAAAAATAGGAGAATACTTACAATTTGGAGAAAAGGGAAAAGAAAGAATTTGACGAAAATCGGAGAGCCTTATATATCAACTATTTTATATGAGCTAAATTTCGTTCTTCTTATTGATAAATGAATCACAAACCAAATGTAAATATCAATATCAACAATAAACAAAGTATATTTTTTATGCAAGACAACCATCTATAAGGTTTGAATGTTTTGAACTAGCCCTACGTACTCGATTTTTATCACTCATAAACAATAAATTTAAAAGTCTTTAACTTAAATCATACTATAGATACATAGACTGATACATAGATTACTAAAAGTAAGAATAATTATTTTAGGTTGGTAAAATATTGATCATTAATTTATTTCTATCAGTTATTAAAAGCACACAACAAATATTCATACATGACTAATATTTTATTAAAAAGTAATCCTTCCATCTCTTTTTTTATGCAGTCTTGGCTGCGCATTTATTAAATATTTGCTGGCTATTATTCCAAATTCTGAGGAACTGTTTCTTATATTCGGGTACGCCAGTGCCAAAAAAGAGCACCAATTCACCATAGCAAAATCTTCCGGCAGATGTAAGTTGACTGCAACATTCATGAGTAACAGTATTGTTAAACTGAAATGTTGATTCATGAATATTTATTCCACAATTTTTGGTAATATTTTTTCCACAATCTTTCAAGAGGTTGAAATATCCGGGTACTGGTTCTTGAATATCCCAACCAAAAATTGCAGTTGTAGGGCTTAGTGAGATTAGGACCACTCCAATAGCTAGCAATGTAGCTGCCATGATAGAAATGTTGTTAATTGCAACCATGTTGCTTGATTTAATATTTATCAAATGAATTGATTATCTATTTCTTGTATGGATATTTTCTTGAAGGATTTCATAGTTGGTGAAGATTATACTTATAACGAAAAGGATAGACACATAGATTGACTAATGGAACGTACATAAGTTTCTAATGGAAAGTACATAAGTTTCTTTTTTAAAGCTTTTAATTATGCACCTTCATTAATTTTCAAATAACGGATTATGATTAATGAAAGTTTTCAATCATCATGCCAAAAGCACTATTATTCCTATTTGTTCGGGATGTGGTACATGTTCTCTCTAACATGTACTCCCTTCGTTTTTTTTCCAATTTTATTCATTTTGGTCGAGCCCAGTTGATAATTTTTAACATTATGGAGATAAAAGTGAATTAATTTAAAAATTATATAGTTTTATTTTTTAAACTTTGCATTGAAATTATTGACCCAAGATATCCATCAGTTATATTTATATTGAATAGAGGAGATACATGATTGTTTGTTCTTTCTTTAGTAACATCTCGATTACTAAAGACATCACTTTTTATAGTAATATCCAGGGTAAATTGTATAAAAACATTGTAGCTTATAATATAATTTACTTTACCTACTATATTTTAAAAGCTTACAATGTGAAATTTTATAGTTTCCCAAGAGTTACAATTTTAACTTTTCTAATAGTTACAAAGTTCTAAAAATGGCAAAATGATTCAAAAAAAATATACATATTTGGGTGAAAATGTAACAGATGTGAGAGATTTATTTCAATGAAAATATGTGAAAAATAATCAGACATATTTTACAGAAAAACTGGAAAAATCTAAAAGCAAATTGTGGATAAATTTAAGTTTTTTTTTTCATTGTAATAAGTCTTACTGTATTTGTTACATTTTTTGTTTGCATTTTTTGTTATTTTATAAAGTATCTCTGACAATGCAAGGAAAATTAACCAAAATATTTCATAAATTACATTGTAAATTATAGACTGTAAAAGTGATGAAAGAATTTCAAAGCATGTTATAATTATTTGTTCGGTTGTTTAAAATAAATACTTAGTAACCCACATTAATTTATTTTTTAATAAATCTTTTAGAAATACAATTAAACTTGAATTCTTGAAAAGGATTGATCAAAGCCGAGTTAAAAAAGAAGAAGGTTGACAATAGAATTCATAGTTGTTAAAAATAGGAGAATACTTACAATTTGGAGAAAAGGGAAAAGAAAGAATTTGACGAAAATCGGAGAGCCTTATATATCAACTATTTTATATGAGCTAAATTTCGTTCTTCTTATTGATAAATGAATCACAAACCAAATGTAAATATCAATATCAACAATAAACAAAGTATATTTTTTATGCAAGACAACCATCTATAAGGTTTGAATGTTTTGAACTAGCCCTACGTACTCGATTTTTATCACTCATAAACAATAAATTTAAAAGTCTTTAACTTAAATCATACTATAGATACATAGACTGATACATAGATTACTAAAAGTAAGAATAATTATTTTAGGTTGGTAAAATATTGATCATTAATTTATTTCTATCAGTTATTAAAAGCACACAACAAATATTCATACATGACTAATATTTTATTAAAAAGTAATCCTTCCATCTCTTTTTTTATGCAGTCTTGGCTGCGCATTTATTAAATATTTGCTGGCTATTATTCCAAATTCTGAGGAACTGTTTCTTATATTCGGGTACGCCAGTGCCAAAAAAGAGCACCAATTCACCATAGCAAAATCTTCCGGCAGATGTAAGTTGACTGCAACATTCATGAGTAACAGTATTGTTAAACTCAAATGTTGATTCATGAATATTTATTCCACAATTTTTGGTAATATTTTTTCCACAATCTTTCAAGAGGTTGAAATATCCGGGTACTGGTTCTTGAATATCCCAACCAAAAATTGCAGTTGTAGGGCTTAGTGAGATTAGGACCACTCCAATAGCTAGCAATGTAGCTGCCATGATAGAAATGTTGTTAATTGCAACCATGTTGCTTGATTTAATATTTATCAAATGAATTGATTATCTATTTCTTGTATGGATATTTTCTTGAAGGATTTCATAGTTGGTGAAGATTATACTTATAACGAAAAGGATAGACACATAGATTGACTAATGGAACGTACATAAGTTTCTAATGGAAAGTACATAAGTTTCTTTTTTAAAGCTTTTAATTATGCACCTTCATTAATTTTCAAATAACGGATTATGATTAATGAAAGTTTTCAATCATCATGCCAAAAGCACTATTATTCCTATTTGTTCGGGATGTGGTACATGTTCTCTCTAACATGTACTCCCTTCGTTTTTTTTCCAATTTTATTCATTTTGGTCGAGCCCAGTTGATAATTTTTAACATTATGGAGATAAAAGTGAATTAATTTAAAAATTATATAGTTTTATTTTTTAAACTTTGCATTGAAATTATTGACCCAAGATATCCATCAGTTATATTTATATTGAATAGAGGAGATACATGATTGTTTGTTCTTTCTTTAGTAACATCTCGATTACTAAAGACATCACTTTTTATAGTAATATCCAGGGTAAATTGTATAAAAACATTGTAGCTTATAATATATTTTACTTTACCTACTATATTTTAAAAGCTTACAATGTGAAATTTTATAGTTTCCCAAGAGTTACAATTTTAACTTTTCTAATAGTTACAAAGTTCTAAAAATGGCAAAATGATTCAAAAAAAATATACATAGTTGGGTGAAAATGTAACAGATGTGAGAGATTTATTTCAATGAAAATATGTGAAAAATAATCAGACATATTTTACAGAAAAACTGGAAAAATCTAAAAGCAAATTGTGGATAAATTTAAGTTTTTTTTTTCATTGTAATAAGTCTTACTGTATTTGTTACATTTTTTGTTTGCATTTTTTGTTATTTTATAAAGTATCTCTGACAATGCAAGGAAAATTAACCAAAATATTTCATAAATTACATTGTAAATTATAGACTGTAAAAGTGATGAAAGAATTTCAAAGCATGTTATAATTATTTGTTCGGTTGTTTAAAATAAATACTTAGTAACCCACATTAATTTATTTTTTAATAAATCTTTTAGAAATACAATTAAACTTGAATTCTTGAAAAGGATTGATCAAAGCCGAGTTAAAAAAGAAGAAGGTTGACAATAGAATTCATAGTTGTTAAAAATAGGAGAATACTTACAATTTGGAGAAAAGGGAAAAGAAAGAATTTGACGAAAATCGGAGAGCCTTATATATCAACTATTTTATATGAGCTAAATTTCGTTCTTCTTATTGATAAATGAATCACAAACCAAATGTAAATATCAATATCAACAATAAACAAAGTATATTTTTTATGCAAGACAACCATCTATAAGGTTTGAATGTTTTGAACTAGCCCTACGTACTCGATTTTTATCACTCATAAACAATAAATTTAAAAGTCTTTAACTTAAATCATACTATAGATACATAGACTGATACATAGATTACTAAAAGTAAGAATAATTATTTTAGGTTGGTAAAATATTGATCATTAATTTATTTCTATCAGTTATTAAAAGCACACAACAAATATTCATACATGACTAATATTTTATTAAAAAGTAATCCTTCCATCTCTTTTTTTATGCAGTCTTGGCTGCGCATTTATTAAATATTTGCTGGCTATTATTCCAAATTCTGAGGAACTGTTTCTTATATTCAGGTACGCCAGTGCCAAAAAAGAGCACCAATTCACCATAGCAAAATCTTCCGGCAGATGTAAGTTGACTGCAACATTCATGAGTAACAGTATTGTTAAACTCAAATGTTGATTCATGAATATTTATTCCACAATTTTTGGTAATATTTTTTCCACAATCTTTCAAGAGGTTGAAATATCCGGGTACTGGTTCTTGAATATCCCAACCAAAAATTGCAGTTGTAGGGCTTAGTGAGATTAGGACCACTCCAATAGCTAGCAATGTAGCTGCCATGATAGAAATGTTGTTAATTGCAACCATGTTGCTTGATTTAATATTTATCAAATGAATTGATTATCTATTTCTTGTATGGATATTTTCTTGAAGGATTTCATAGTTGGTGAAGATTATACTTATAACGAAAAGGATAGACACATAGATTGACTAATGGAACGTACATAAGTTTCTAATGGAAAGTACATAAGTTTCTTTTTTAAAGCTTTTAATTATGCACCTTCATTAATTTTCAAATAACGGATTATGATTAATGAAAGTTTTCAATCATCATGCCAAAAGCACTATTATTCCTATTTGTTCGGGATGTGGTACATGTTCTCTCTAACATGTACTCCCTTCGTTTTTTTTCCAATTTTATTCATTTTGGTCGAGCCCAGTTGATAATTTTTAACATTATGGAGATAAAAGTGAATTAATTTAAAAATTATATAGTTTTATTTTTTAAACTTTGCATTGAAATTATTGACCCAAGATATCCATCAGTTATATTTATATTGAATAGAGGAGATACATGATTGTTTGTTCTTTCTTTAGTAACATCTCGATTACTAAAGACATCACTTTTTATAGTAATATCCAGGGTAAATTGTATAAAAACATTGTAGCTTATAATATAATTTACTTTACCTACTATATTTTAAAAGCTTACAATGTGAAATTTTATAGTTTCCCAAGAGTTACAATTTTAACTTTTCTAATAGTTACAAAGTTCTAAAAATGGCAAAATGATTCAAAAAAAATATACATATTTGGGTGAAAATGTAACAGATGTGAGAGATTTATTTCAATGAAAATATGTGAAAAATAATCAGACATATTTTACAGAAAAACTGGAAAAATCTAAAAGCAAATTGTGGATAAATTTAAGTTTTTTTTTTCATTGTAATAAGTCTTACTGTATTTGTTACATGTTTTGTTTGCATTTTTTGTTATTTTATAAAGTATCTCTGACAATGCAAGGAAAATTAACCAAAATATTTCATAAATTACATTGTAAATTATAGACTGTAAAAGTGATGAAAGAATTTCAAAGCATGTTATAATTATTTGTTCGGTTGTTTAAAATAAATACTTAGTAACCCACATTAATTTATTTTTTAATAAATCTTTTAGAAATACAATTAAACTTGAATTCTTGAAAAGGATTGATCAAAGCCGAGTTAAAAAAGAAGAAGGTTGACAATAGAATTCATAGTTGTTAAAAATAGGAGAATACTTACAATTTGGAGAAAAGGGAAAAGAAAGAATTTGACGAAAATCGGAGAGCCTTATATATCAACTATTTTATATGAGCTAAATTTCGTTCTTCTTATTGATAAATGAATCACAAACCAAATGTAAATATCAATATCAACAATAAACAAAGTATATTTTTTATGCAAGACAACCATCTATAAGGTTTGAATGTTTTGAACTAGCCCTACGTACTCGATTTTTATCACTCATAAACAATAAATTTAAAAGTCTTTAACTTAAATCATACTATAGATACATAGACTGATACATAGATTACTAAAAGTAAGAATAATTATTTTAGGTTGGTAAAATATTGATCATTAATTTATTTCTATCAGTTATTAAAAGCACACAACAAATATTCATACATGACTAATATTTTATTAAAAAGTAATCCTTCCATCTCTCTTTTTATGCAGTCTTGGCTGCGCATTTATTAAATATTTGCTGGCTATTATTCCAAATTCTGAGGAACTGTTTCTTATATTCAGGTACGCCAGTGCCAAAAAAGAGCACCAATTCACCATAGCAAAATCTTCCGGCAGATGTAAGTTGACTGCAACATTCATGAGTAACAGTATTGTTAAACTGAAATGTTGATTCATGAATATTTATTCCACAATTTTTGGTAATATTTTTTCCACAATCTTTCAAGAGGTTGAAATATCCGGGTACTGGTTCTTGAATATCCCAACCAAAAATTGCAGTTGTAGGGCTTAGTGAGATTAGGACCACTCCAATAGCTAGCAATGTAGCTGCCATGATAGAAATGTTGTTAATTGCAACCATGTTGCTTGATTTAATATTTATCAAATGAATTGATTATCTATTTCTTGTATGGATATTTTCTTGAAGGATTTCATAGTTGGTGAAGATTATACTTATAACAAAAAGGATAGACACATAGATTGACTAATGGAACTGTTGATACCCGAATTTTGACGCCATTTTTATTTAATTTTAGCATTTCTGTTATTTAGTTAATTTACAGTCATTTTCAGTTGATTTAATGTCGCTAGCATTCTTAGGTGTTTCGTTGCATTTTAGCATCATCGTTAGCATCGTCAGCTTTCGAAGTCGCATTTTTAATTTTTCGTCAAGTATTTTCATTATTATTATCATTATTATTTTTAGCTTTAAAAATCACATTTTTAATTATCCGGCAGTCGTTTCTTAAATTATTCTTCGTTTTAGGTCATCACACGAATTTTAGGATTTTTTATATTTTCGCACATTTTTAGTATTTTTATTTTTTATTATTATTTTCGTTCGAGCTTTTATTGGACCCGAGTAAGTTCGCTCGGACAATAGCTCGACTTTAAAATGTTTTCCATCAACTAGTTGCTAGATTTTTTTCCGGTCGCAACGGTCTACAGCGTTTCGTGTAATTTTCGGTGTAACGCTTTATTTTTTTCGTTCCCGCATTTCGCGCCTTTGAACACTAAAATAAACGCGTTAAACGAGAAGTTCTCATCGTTCGCTGTAGACGGTTAAAACCGTTGTATTTTTTTCTACGCGCCGGCACCTTTGGCTCGAAAAGTCGGAACGTTTGCTCGACGGATCCGGCTCGAGGCTATTTAAATCAGATGAAAGGCCATTTGATCATGGCCATTGATCTAGTCAACCAGGGAAAGTCAACCAGATCAATGGCCCTTGATTTATTGTGCATAATGCACATGCACAGTGCAAGGAAATTCTCAGCCACGAGCCCGCGCCCGAGCCACCTGCTCTCCTTCTCAGCCACATCTTCGTCCGAGCCCCTAGCCGTAGCTCCCTAGCTCCGCCATCATCACGCCTCCAGCTCCTCCACGCGCAGCCCGCGTCCGGCCACCACGCGGCTCCCTTCGGCTATAAATAGCCGTCACCATTTCCCTTCGCGAGGGCCGAAATTTAGATGATTACTTGAGTGTTCAAATGTGTTCTAATTGCTTGAGTGTTGAGTTAATTTCATTACGCTAGCATCAATTAAATCGTTTAAATGCTTGAAATATTTATTTGCTAATTAAACGGATTAATGCACGGTAGTGTTCTTGTTGCAATTGCCACTATTTTCGTGGCTGGTTTCCTGCTGTGATTGGTTGGTTGCATTGGTGGAGGGCACAGGCTCCTTTTGGGCCAAGAACCAGGCGATTTGGCCGCCTGGTTCATCACCTCCGTCGCCGGCAGTGGCTCCAGCGACGTGAGGAGGAAGATGATGCCATGGGCCACTCGGCCCTTCGTGCGAAATAAAGGAAAGGTGATGGGCTTGGCCCATCACCATTTAAATAAATTCCCTTGGGCCAGGAACTGTTCCTGGCCCATTTCTTCAAATTTTAAATAGGGCCCAGCCCATTCACGTTTTTCCATGCCTCCGATTCGTCATTTTTTTACGTAAAATGCTCGCATGTTTCATATATTTATTTTTCACGATACATGCTATTTCTCGTATGTTTTATACATGAATTGTTTCAGTCACTTTTTTCGTGAAATATTTCGCATGCTTATTTTTTATCAAGTTGTTTCTCGAATTGTTTTTATACATGAATTGCTCATTCTTTATCATAATATTTATTGTCATGTTATCTAACCTCAGTCATTTATATCTAACTGTTTAAATTCAGTCATTTAAAATAACGCCTATATGGTCGGTCGCTTTTTTTTAATTTTCGTAAATATTCAACTGCTTTAATTTTTCGCAAAACTGCTGGAAATCCTTCCGCAAATTATCAACTGTTTACTTTTCCGCACTTTAAATTTCAGCAATTTACTTTCAGCAATTTAAATTCAATACCGCCTACATGGTCGGTCGCAATATCAACTGTTAATTTTCTGCAATATCAACTGCTTTAATTTTTCGCAAAACTGCTGGAAATCCTTCCGCAAATTATCAACTGTTTACTTTTTCGCACTTTACTTTCCCGCACTTTAAATTTCAGCAATTTAAATTCAATACCGCCTACATGGTCGGTCGCAATATCAACTGTTTATTTTCTGCAAATATCCAACTGTTTATTCCCTGCATTATCAACCTGTTTTATTTTCTGCAAATCATTAAACTTTTTTTCTTCCCTGTAAATCACCAATAGCATTTAATTTTTCTGCACTTATCAAAACAGCATTTCATTTTCGTATGCGTAAAATCCATCATTTTTCGCATGCAATCAACCCAGCATTTAAATTCTGGTATGCGTAAAATCAATCATTTTTCGCATGCAATCAACCCAGCATTTAAATTCTCGTATGCGTAAAATCACTCATTTTTCGCATGCAATCAACCTAGCATTTAAATTCTCGTATGCGTAAAATCAATCATTTTTCGCATGCAATCAACACAACATTTAAATTCTCACATGCGTAAAATCCATCATTTTTCGCATACAATCAACTAGCATTTAAATTCTCACATGCGTAAAATCCATCATTTTTCGCATGCAATCAACTTGTATTTAAATTCTCACATGCGTAAAATCCATCATTTTTCGCATACAATCAACTAGCGTTTAAATTCTCACATGCGTAAAATCCATCATTTTTCGCATGCATTCAACTAGCATTTAAATTCTCACATGCGTAAAATCCATCATTTTTCGCATGCAAACAACTAGCCTTTTAATTCTCATATGCGTAAAATCCATCATTTTCCGCATGCAATCAACTAGCATTTAAATTCTCACATGCGTAAAATCCATCATTTGTCGCATGCAATCAACTAGCATTTTAATTCTCACATGCGTAAAATCCATCATTTTTCGCATGCAATCAACTAGCATTTAAATTCTCACATACGAAAAATCCATCATTTTTCGCATGCAATCACCTAGCAATAAATTATCGTATGCTTAAAATCAATCATTTTTCGCATACAACCAAACTCAGCATCTCATTTCGTATGCGTGAAATCCATCATTTCTCGTGTACAATCAACTGTCATTTAAAATCTTGCACTCATAAATTGCTTATTTATTTCTTGAGCTATCGCTAACACTCTCATTTTGCAGGTTTTAGTTTCAAGCTTCGCTCGAAAGTACGCCTTTCGATTCCTTTTTATTTATTCGGTGCTTTCTGCAAATATCCATTGTATGCATGATACATAGAACTGCTAGAACTAAAATCAACCCACATGCACAACGTGTTTAAAGACTTTCTTAAAATGCCGCGTTCATGTGATTTTAATTCTCGCTTATATTGACTGCATGTACATGGGGACTTTCGATCCCACAGCAAACTATCATTTTAAATCCATCATTTAAAATGGTACTCTGGTAGCAATCCATGTTAGGATCACGTAGTAATTAATTTAATCATGCATGGCCCGATGATGAAAAAAGAGGGCGCTCATTCAGTCTTACGGAAAATTCAGTCCCATCACGATCATAAAAAAGACTAAAGTGACGATTCCTCTGAGGGCCCCCTTTTTCAAAACGCATTTCTCAAACACCTTTTTAACACCTCTCTCATCAACCGGTAACCGTTTTCGGATGTGTCTCGGGTGCCTAACACCTTCCCGAGACCATAACACGACCCCGATCCTTTGTCTGGGGTCCAGACCCTTTTTTTTGTGCCTTTAGTTTTTTTACTTATTATATTTCCTATGCCATTACGATTAGGGTTCCCTAAGCCTAGCAACCAAATTAGGGTGGCGACTTCATTGCATGCTGCTAGGCGTCCCTTTTACGCCGAGCATCTGAAGGTCTCAAATTTCGTTGCACACTCGCGAATTTTTTTTAAATTTCCGAGGCGCGACAGTTTGGCGACTTCACTAGGGACCTTAGGGTCGGAGCCGGTTTTATCTTTTTAGAGAGGTGTTTTATTTGTTTATTTATTTGCTTTGATCAATTGCTGGTCTGTTTATTTATTTGCTTTATCAATCGTCATATGCATTTCATAGCGCCCTACACCCAGGGGACAATTACCAAAATAGGAGGGTAGTAGTGATGCCCTAGGACACATGTCCTGGGTAGTGTTCACCAATCCCAACTCGGATGAACCCCTAAAGCCAGTCGAAAGGTTATACGATTTCGCAAGGAATCGGGAGACTGGACGACACTTTAGGGACCTTTTCATGGTATCATCCGGGAACCGTTCAAGCCAGTTAGAAATGTCGGAATAAGAGCCCCAGCACGTGCATCATGATTATACCTGTTTGTCGTGGCATATTGACGTGATTTTTCTGTTATACGAACTGTAAATTTTCTGACACGTGCAGGTTACTTTGCATTTAAAATCTTATTTTTGTCCCATAGGACCCATTTTGCTCATTCGACATGTCGGCACATACACTACTTTCACTTGATATTTTCGGGGAACGAAGTTTCAACGATCAGACACTACAAAGCCGAATTGCCGCTTTAGAGGCTGAGATAGAGATGAAGAAAGGGGAGTTGGCTTCAATGGAGTACCTTTGGCAGGAACAAGAAGACTCAGACGCCCAGGAATGACACCTTCAGGGAAAGGCTCGGATATCGGCAAATATTTTCTTTTTAGCTAGGACCCTTGATTCCACCTATCTTAGCCATTTTTGATAAATTTAGCAAGTTTACCATACTTTTGTAAACGCTTTTAATAAAGGCGTACTCTTTCGGATATTTATTAAAATCATTTCATCTTTTCCATATCGATTATCCATCCAAGCGCAACTCAAAAGACTATCGCAAAAAGAAAGAGAAAATCCCTCCGGGATAAACACAGTCGTTTCACACAAAGAACCAAAAAATCAGACCAAACAGTCAAAAAAAAAAAAAAAAAAATCCCCCCGGGGTAAAACACAATCATCTCACCGATATTCCGAAAAATCAGAACAAGTATTCAAAACATCCGAGTATCACTCACTCATGGCCATGTCTTCCTAGTTTATCACAAAAACTCCAAAGATTGTCGTCTCTCCCCTCGGTTGAGTTTACCAGGCATCAGACATTACATCGTCAAGAGTATAGCGTAAAAGAGACCTTCCTAGCATGGCGGCATTGGTTACCCCTGCTGATTTGGGCTTCGTCGTTAGCACCTCAGATTTGCTTCATATCGGGGGAATGTATAGAGACTTCTTTCGTATCTTGTCAACCACTGGGATTCCTCGCCTCACCGACCTCCCTGAAAATATCAAATGAAAGTGTGACCGGAAAACGAATGAGCAAATGTGGAGGCCTCGGGATTGCATATCACCTGTATATCCTCACTTGTATTTACTTTTTCTGTGTTTTTCCCTTTTTCAGGTTCACGATAGCTCCTCGAAAGCAAGCTACTCCGCACAGGCTCCCCCTAACTAGACTTCAAAAACGAAAAATGTCTGAACTGGCCAAGACCGACGAAGCACTAATGGCTAGAATCGCAGAGTTAGAGGAGCAAGTTAAGATCACTACAGAAAGAGCCACTAGGGCCGGAAAGGAAAGAGATGAAGCTGTCGCCGAAGTACCACCGGGTTTTGATCTCCCTCAAACAAAAGGACCTCACTCTTTGCTCACCGTCGCAAAACCTTCCGTACTCCCGCCACTTTCTGGTCCCCCGGGCCATTGGAGATGGGATAATCCCTTCACAGTACCCATCACTGCAAATCCTACAGCTAAGGCGGGTGAAGAGATCTCCCCGTCGCTTCAGCACCTTTCAATCAACCCTGCCGTGGACCCCAGCAAGAGCCAAGCCCACCTGGAGGCTTTGTATCTCCCTCCTATTCCTCCGAGCACAGTTCCCGGACCTGTGGGAACTCAGCTCCTTACTTTCAACCCAGCACAACCTCAGTTCTCATCAGAACCAATGTTGCCCTTCGGTTCTAACCCCATCGAGGCCGAGAAACCGAAAAGTGACAGACTGAATCTTCTCGAGGAGAGGCTCCGAGCAATTGAAGGGGTTGATCCATTTGACCCTACCGGCCCCGCCGACATGTGCATGGTCCCCGGGATCGTCATACCTCCGAAGTACAAGATCCCGGACTTCGAAAAATATACTGGGGTAGAATGCCCGAAGACCCACCTCAGAGCATACTGCAACAAGATGGCAGAGATGATCCACAACGAACCGTTGTTGATCCATTTATTCCGAGAAAGCTTGACCAAACACGCCCTAACTTGGTATATGGGCTGGACAAAGCCAGGATCAGGACGTGGAGAGACCTGTCCGATGCCTTCTACCGACAATACAAATTCAACATGGAGGTGGCTCCTGACCGCGCCGACCTGCAAAATCTGGAAAAGAAAATCGGTGAGTCCGTGAAGACCTATGCGCAAAGATGGAGAGAGTTGGCTTCGAGAATCTCTCCACCCTTAAGCGACAAGGAACTCTTGTCGATTTTCTTGCACACCTTCAAAGCTCCCTACTATAACTACCTGATCTCGAACCCCTCAAACAGCTTCTCCGATATGGTCCTAATTGCCGAAAGAGTCGAGCAAGGGATTAAGTCTGGGCGAATCACGCATCCAACACCAGAGTCTGTACCAAAGAAAGCATCAGTCGTGAAAAGGGACGTCGGATTTGTCGCTCCCCAAGTTAATCAGGGGCAGCCGTTTCCGCCACCACCGCCTTATTTGGTACCACCGCCGTATCAGCCGGCATCACTATATCAACCCACCTCCTTTCCTTTTAATTCACCACCAATCGCTAATATCCTACCTCAAAATCCTACTCATTTCCCACCACCTCCAGTGCAAACATCACAACCTATGCAACCCAAACCATATAACCCACCAAAAGACCCAAATAACCAAAACACGACCAACAATCGGTGGAACCGAGAGCCTCCACCTCCTCTCCCTCTCCCTGCAGGAGAAATCTACAAACATCTCCTGGCGGCCGGACAGATCGTACCGGTTCTGGCTCAGCCTCAATTGCCTCCTTACCCAAAGTGGTATGATCACAACGCAAGATGCGAATATCACGCTGGAGCCCCAGGTCACACTCTGGAAAATTGCTTCGCATTCAAGGCAAAGGTCCATCACTTGATCAAAAGTGGATGGGTATCTTTCGAAGGATTAGCAAAAGGACCCAACACATCCACCAACCCTCTTCCCAATCATTCCCAAGGAAAGGGAGGGGTGAATGCCATCTCGGCAGGAGAAAGCAACGACCATTTATCTTCCGCATCGAGTTGGCCACAAGAACAACTTTTCCAGGCCTTAGCTCGAGAGGGATATGTGCTATACTCAGGGGGCAATCCGAGTCACTGCATGTACTGCAAGGGAAGCGACGGTCACAAGATCCGAAGCTGCAAGTCGTTCGCAGAAAAGGTGAGACAACTCTCGAGTCTCGGGGTAATACAAACCCAGAAAGTGACCCCTGGGGAAGGATCCATCAACACGATTGGAGATGGATTTCCTATCCCGCACAACGCCAATGGAACCCCGCTCCAAATGGTCCAGAAGAAAAGATCGACTTCATCGTGCAAGCGGTTCTCCGCGCGCCGCGACGAAGGCGACCGCGAGATTGACACCTTGGGCCAACCTTCCGGGAAGTTCGATTACCTCGTCAGGTATTCGGCACCACCTTCCTATTCTAGCACAGTGCCCTTACTACCTTCTTGGGAATCCTCAGACTCCGAGTCATACCCTTCACCGACATGGTCGCTTCCTCCGTTTCCTTTGAAAGAGATCTACGCAAGCCTTTTGGCAGGCGGGCAGATTACACCATCCCCACTCTCGCCTCAATCCCTTCCTTACCCTAGCTGGTATGATCCAAAGGATAGCTGCGAATATCACGCCGGAACCCGAGGACACTCCTTGGAAAACTGCTACGACTTTAGAGAGAAGGTCGAGCACCTAACCAAAGAAGGACGAATCTCGTCCAAAGGTTTGACAAGGGGTCCTGATATGACAACTAGTCCTCTACCGCACCATAATCCTGGGATGAGCGGCATTTCTTCCATTGGAATTGACCTTTCTCACCTGTCGATGGGGGAAGTACCCAATGAAGAATTGTTCTTCGCATTAGCCAACAACGCTTATTTGCCATTCCCAGGGAATAGTCAGGCCCAATGCCTATTCTGCCAAGGGGAAAGCAAGCATGGCATCCAGGATTGCAGACTTTTTCGGCAAAAAGTTAAGCAACTCGCAACATTCGGGATCATTCGAACCAAAGGGGAAACCCAAGGAGCCATCAACGCCATCGAGGACAATCCACCAGCACCTTACTCCTTCGAATATGTGGCCCAGGCAGGGGAGGCAGCCACGATCCCACGCAAAGTAGTATTCACATTAGCTGTGAATACTCCCAGCCGGGACTTACACGCGGTCCCATTCAACTACGGATACACGGTGGTCACCACCCCTCCTGCAGTCGCACCAACAACACTCGCTATCGGGGGCATGACCCGCACTGGAAGATGTTACATTTCAGAGGAAGTAGAAAAGCAATGACAAGCCAAAGGGAAAGACCCTGTGATCCGCGAAGAGACGATAGAGGAGGCGCAAGGTTTGAGCAAACCTGTAACCGAGGACGAGACAACTGAGTTCCTCAAGATCATGAAACAGAGCGAGTTCAGCATCATCGAACAGCTAAAGAAAACCCCAGCTCGTATCTCCATCATGGAGCTGATCCTCACTTCAGAGCCGCATCACCAAGCTCTCTTAAAAGTCTTGAAACAAGCTTTCGTGACTAAGGATATCACCACAGAAGGGGTGGAAAGCCTTGTCGGAAGGATCCAAGCCTTAAGCAGCATTTCCTTCTCGGAAGAAGAGATCGACCCCTCGGGAAGAGATCACAACAAGGCCCTATACATCACAGTGGAATGTAAGGGACACGTCATAGCAAAGGCCCTAATCGACAATGGGTCCGCACTTAATGTCATGCCCAGGCATGTCCTTGAGCAGCTGCCGGTCGATTCCTCCCTCATAAAACCTAGCGGAATGATGGCGAGGGCTTTCGATGGCACCACTCGAGAGATCATCGGGAACATTGAGTTGGATATGGTCATCGGGCCCCACCCTTTCATCTTGACATTCCAGATCATGGAAATCCAACCCGCCTATAGCATGCTTCTAAGACGGCCTTGGATCCATTCAGCGGGAGCCGTCCCCTCTTCCCTGCATCAGTGCCTCAAATACGTCAAAGACAATGCCCTCATCACAATAAAGGCAGAAGAAGCCTTGATTTTGGCCAAGCATGCATCCGTGCCTTACATCGAAACTGCCGAAACCTTGGAGAGTTCCTTCCAAGCCTTTGAAATCGTCAACGCAGGTTGGATCGAGGAGGGATCCCCCTTTTGCGAAGCCTCAAAATCGGGGGTAGTCGAAACAACCACTAAGTCAACACTAGAGGGAAGCTTCCAATTAGGAAAATGGCTCGGGGCCGAGTTACAAGGATCGAAAGGCTGGGCGCCTCCGAAGAGCTTCGGAGATCGATTTGGGTTAGGGTACCAACCCAGCAAAGCCGATTTCACCAGGATCGCCCAAGAAAAGAAAGAAAAGCAGCTGGCTAAGCTATTTGGACATTTTGCGCCAGAGGGCAAAATGCCGATTCCCCATATCAGAACCACGTTCCCCTTCGCCGCTGAAACCATCAATGAAAATCCAATCAGGGTATCAGACCTCCGTATCTGCACTCAAGGAGAAGAAGGATCGTCGCCTGGTTCAGTCATTTTCGTTAAGAAGTTAGGGGAGTCTGTGGGCAACTAGACCATCACCATGCTTCCGGATGTCTCTCCGTAATTTCTCATTTTGAAAAATATATATGTTTTTGGCACATTTTCTTACGAAAACATTTTTGTAGGGACTCCTGTTCCCTTTTGTTAAAAATCAATATATATGCAAATTTTCATTTTACGCATCTTTTTTTTCGCGCTTTTAATTTCAGGATGAGTGTTAGTTCGGATTGTCTTGATAAAACCTATGTCTTTACGGGCGAAGAAATCATCGCTACGACCGAAGACAAGGCCGAAGTCTCCGACGAACTGACCCGTTTACTAGAAAGTTCAGAAAAGGAAATAACCCCTCATCGGGAGGAATTGGACGAAGTAAACTTGGGGGCAAGCAATGAGAGTCAAAAACTGGTCAAGATCGGAACTACCCTGGATACGACTCAGAGAGAAAGGTTGATTTCTCTCCTCAAGGACTACTCCGATGTATTCGCATGGTCATACGCCGACATGCCAGGTCTTGATCCCGGGATAGTTGAGCATCGTATTCCGTTAAAACCTGAGTTTAAGCCTGTCAAGCAAAAACTTCGGAGGATGCATCCAGACATCCTTCTGAAAATCAAAGAAGTTACCAAGCAACTAGACGCGGGTTTTTTGAAAGTTGCGGAGTACCCAGAATGGATCGCCAACATAGTGCCAGTGCCTAAGAAAGATGGGAAGGTTCGCATGTGCGTGGACTTTCGGGATCTCAATCGAGCTAGCCCTAAAGACGACTTCCCTCTTCCCCATATCGACATCTTGGTAGATAGTGCCGCCAGAAATGACATGTTCTCTTTCATGGACGGATTCTCGGGGTACAATCAGATCAAGATGGCACCCGAGGACAGTGAAAAGACGACCTTCATCACGCCCTGGGGAACCTTCTGCTACAAAGTGATGCCCTTCGGATTAAAGAACGCAGGAGCCACGTACCAACGTGCTGCTGTCACCCTTTTCCACGACATGATGCATAAAGAATTGGAAATATATGTCGACGACATGATAGCCAAGTCTCGCGGCACGCAAGATCATGTGGACATCCTGAGGAAGGTGTTCGAACGGTTGAGGCAATTTCGGCTACGGCTAAACCCAGCTAAGTGTACCTTCGGAGTGACTTCCGGGAAGTTATTGGGATTCATCGTCAGCAACAAAGGTATAGAAGTGGATTCTGATAAGATAAAAGCCATTCAGGAGCTACCCGCTCCCAGCACCGAAACGGAAGTACGAAGCTTTTTAGGACGCATCAACTACATCGCTCGCTTTATCAGCCAGTTAACACTTACCTGCGAGCCGATGTTCAAGATGCTAAGGAAACACGGAAATGCAGAATGGGACGAAGACTGCCAAAAAGCCTTCGAGAAAATCAAGACATATCTGCAAAGCCCACCGGTACTGGTTCCCCCGACGCCAGGACGGCCCTTGCTCATGTACATGACAGTCACGGCTAGCGCCATGGGTTGCATTTTGGGACAGCACGACGAGTCTGGAAGGCGTGAACAAGCCATCTACTACCTCAGTAAAAAATTCAACGAGTGCGAAATGCGCTACTCTATGTTGGAACAAACTTGTTGCGCCCTAGCATGGTGCGCCCGAAGGCTCCGGCAGTACATGTTGTATTACACGACTTGGCTAATCTCTCGCATGGACCCCTTGAAATACATTTTCGAAAAGCCGTACCTGTCAAGTCGCATTTGTAGATGGCAAGTCTTATTAGCTGAGCACGAGATCATCTATGTGACTCAGAAAGCGGTTAAAGCAAGCGTCCTCGCCGATCACTTGGCCGATCATGCCTCGGACGAGTAGGAGTCGTTGAGCTTCGACTTCCCCGATGAGGACATCATAATGATTGAAGATGAGATCACAGAAAATCTCCGAGAAGACGATTGGTGGACCATGTTCTTCGACGGTGCGGTGAACCTCTCGGGCAAGGGAGTGGGAGCCGTGGTCATAGCCCCAGATGGCCGTCAATTCCCCATAGCATGCAAATTGAACTTCCCATGCACCAATAACGTCGCCGAGTATGAGGCATGCATCAGTGGTCTGACAGCAGCCATCGACTTAAAAGTAAAGAAGCTCCGAATCTTCGGCGATTCAGCACTCGTCATCTATCAAGCCCAGGATCTATGGCAGACACGGGATTCCAAGCTCATCCCTTATCAAAGGCTACTCACCCAACTCACACGGGAATTCGAGGAAACCGAATTCGACCGAGTCGATAGAGAAAAGAACCGCTTCGCAGATGCATTAGCCACGTTGGCCTCAATGTTTAAGTTAGAATGCGGAGTAATGCTCCAACCATTGAGAGTGGAAGTGAAGGAAACTCCGGCATGTTGTGTCGCCTTGGAAGAGGAACCTGACGGCAAGCCATGGTTCTACGACCTAGTACAGTTCATCAGAAACCGGGAGTACCCACCGGGGGCAAGCCGGGTTAGCAAAAAGACCCTCCAACGCTTAGCACTAGACTTCTACCTCGACGGCGAGGTTCTATATAAAAGGAGAGCTGATGGAGCTTTGCTTCGCTGCGTCACCATGACCGAGGCAAAGAGAATCATCGCAGAGATCCACGAAGGGGTTTGTTCCACACACGCAAGTGGACACATGATGGCCAGGCAGATAATGAGGCAAGGTTATTTTTGGCTCACCATCGAACGAGATTGCATCAGCTATTTTCGGAAGTGCCACAAATGTCAAATCTATGCGGACCATATCCACGTCCCTCCAGCCCCTCTCTTCAGCATGACGTCGCCTTGGCCTTTTGCAATGTGGGGAATCGACATCATCGGCCAAATTCATCCAACAGCCTCTAATGGCCATCGCTTCATCCTCGTAGCAATCGACTATTTCACCAAATGGGTAAAGGCCACCTCTTACTCCAACATCACTCAGAAAACCACCATGCGATTCATTGAGAGAAATATCATTTGTCGTCATGGGGTCCCAGAAACCATCATCACGGACAACGGCACCAATCTCAACGGAAAGATGATTGACGATCTTTGCCAACGTTGGAAGGTGAAGCACCGAAACTCGTCACCATATCGACCAAAGATGAATGGCGCAGTCGAAGCAGCAAACAAGAACCTGAAGAGGATCATCCAAAAGATGGTAATCACTCACAAAGACTGGCACGACATGCTTCCCTTCGCACTACATGCTTATCGGATAGCAACCCGTACGTCCACAGGGGGCAACTCCCTACTCATTAGTTTACGGCATGGAAGCCGTAATTCCCCTCGAGGTAGAAATTCCTTCTCTCAGAATCCTGGCAGAATCTGAAGTAGAAGAATCTGATTGGGCGAGAGTGAGGTACGAGCAGCTGAACCTCCTTCCCGAAAAGCACTTGGCCGCTATCTGCCATGCGCAATTATATCAGCAAAGAATGGTCAACGCTTATAACAAGAAAGTGCGACCTCATCAGGAGGCCAGCAAAGGAAAGTGGGCCCCAAGGTACGAGGGCCCGTACCTGGTCAAAAGTGCATTCTCAGGGGGTGCCCTAATGCTAACCAACATGGATGGAGACGATCTCCCGAAACCGGTAAATGTCGATGCAGTCAAGAGATACTTCGCCTGAAGCATCGTGGACAGAGCGTCCGGTCAGCCAAAGACATAGGGTTTTATCATGACAAGCTAGCACAAACATTTGTCCTGAAATGAATAAAATAAGTTTTTTTTTCAAGAGATGCTTTGTTTTAAAATTTGTTGTCCCCTGTTTTTTCTTAAAATTGTGAGATGACAAAAGGAGGCATGGCATGGATGGATCCCCAGGAGTAGCTCGGGACGTAAGGTCTCACGCCTCAGCTCGTCATCACGATAGAACCAGAGAGTTCCGCTCGTAGGAGCTGTTGAATTGCCGTAGCAGGCCACCTTCAAGAGCGAATCAGGAAAGATTTTAAGACAAACCATCACCATCTAAAGCGAGATTTCTTTTCCTCGCAGTGCTACCGGCCCTTCGGTGCATCGCAAATAATCGGTCTCAAAGGACTAAATGTTGGACCAAAGTCACAAAGCCCATCCGATGCAAATCACACCGCAATGACCCACGGATAGCCCGTCTAAAAGGGAGAGCTTAAAACTTATCAATCACATTACTTTTGCTAAAAATTGTCTTGCATTTACTCCTCATTTGTCATCACCTTGTCTTTTTCAGGGACTAGGTCGTCCCAATTCGTTGCCTGCAGAAGAACGGTAAGCATACACCCTTGCGGCCCCGCTGCACATCTCGGAGACAGAGGATTTCCCCTTTACCCCCGAGCAATCACGAAGCCCATCAACGAAGGTCTAACAAGAACCGGTAAGTAAATGGACCAAATGCGTATCTCATCATCCCTTCAACCTGGATCGGCGGTTCCCATGAAGCAGCTGAAAAAGAAACCAATCAGCGCATCTAAGCAAAGCATTCTGGAGCTGGGACTACGTCATAAACACCCTCAAAAAGCCGAGTTAAAGGAAGGGAGAATCCCTGAACTTATCTTAGTTTTGTTTTTAAATTAATTTCCCTTTCCGTTTTCCCCTCTGCATCTCACAGGGACGGGAAGCATCTCGCTGTCATCCGCAGGGAGCTTGTGGAAGACGCCCGCGTAGCCCCGCTGCGCGGTTCAGGGGAGTCCCTCTTTCTTTTCCCTTTTATTTAAATTTTTTTTTCTTGCTCGCTTTGATTAGCTTTAAGTCGAGTACGGTCGTCTAGCACACTGGGGGGCAACCTTAGGTCCTCGTTAGAACATTGCAAATAAGTCGTCCCCCACATTCTAGCAATCAAACGTCTAGCAATCAAAACATCTAGCAATCAAACGTCTAGCAATCAAAACATCTAGCAATCAAACATCTGGCCATCAAACATCCAGCAATCAAACATCTGGCCATCAAACCATCTAGCAATCAAACATCCAGCAATCAAAGATCTGGCCATCAAACCATCTAGCAATCAAACATCCAGCAATCAAACATCTGGCCATCAAACCATCTAGCAATCAAACATCTGGCCATCAAACCATCTAGCAATCAAACATCCAGCAATCAAACGTCTAGCAATCAAACCATCCGGCAATCAAATCATCAATCAATCAAAAATCAAAAATCAATCAAAAATCCCTCTTTAGCCCGGCTCAAACAAAAGCATACTACTCTCATAAGCATTTTCATACACAGCATAGGTTAGGAATATTTAATCCCTCTGTTAACTCCAGCATCTATCCAAGTTACGTGCCATGCATGATATTACTTGTTTGCTCTTATATCCGCGGTTTGCTCCGACGTAAGCAGTCACAAACAAATCCCGGTAAGCATCTTTGAGCCATCACGTCTTATCCTTCATGAGTGTAAGGGCCTGACCAGATACTAGTTGAGTTCGCATAATATCCAGGGTACATGCGCCACTAGACATGGGATAGCTATAAAATGACGTGGGACTTTTATGATTTTCTCCACTTTTTTCGTTTCTTCCCTCTTTCCACTATATATGTCATCACCCCCCCCCCAAACCGTCAATATCACTCATACCCCGGGAGCCAAAGAGCAGTTTCAGCTAAAATTTCCAGCCGGAAGCAAAAGCACGCCAAGTTCAAATTCACGATGAAGGAGACGGAAAAGGTCACCAAGAGATCGCTAAGGACTATCACTGAAGAAGCAGCAACGACGAAGGCCGAGGCCTCAAGACAGAAGGGGAAGAGATCAAGACAAAGGCTGTGCTTGCTCTGCTCTGTTGCATTTTCAAATCAAATAAAAAAGGGGAGGGATATATATAAAAAAAAAAAAAAAGAAAAAGAAAAAGAAAAGGGGAAATGAGAAAAAGAAAAGGAGAGAGGGGAAAAAGAAGAAGAAGAGAGAAATGCTCAGAGACATTCGAAGAATACAAGCAGTCGGAGAGCCAAAGCAAGCACAGCCCGGGGACAACTCAATTCGAGAAAATCTCGAAGACAACTTTCCCAGTGAACTCGAGTAGAAAAGCCCAAGGCCAACTCGAGAAATCTCAAAGTATCCTTCCCCAGTAAAGTCAAGCAAAAGAGGCCCAACGCCAACTCAAGAAACCTCAAAGCAAGCAGAAAGGGGCCCCACGCCAACTCAAGTAGTGAGTCGCAAAAAGAACAGCGACGACACTCCCCAATGAGGACTCAAGAAAAGGGCCCCAGGCCAAACAAAAAGCACCCCCCAGCAAGGATCCCAGAGCTCACGCACTCTGTCAAGCAAGCATCCTCAGCGAAAAGCGAAAAGGCTCACGTACCTCGCCCTCATCAGCAAAACATCAGTCATCAAAAACCTTCCAGCAAAGCAACCTTTTTCAAAACAAACTCATTTCCGGACGTTTCATGTCCTTTCATTCTTTTCCGTAAAAGTCCCATCGATTATTAGAACGCCCATGCATGTGCATCTTCATTCGAAGTCTATTCACTCGGACTGACATTGCGAACTGTAAATTATGTATCATGTTAGTTGCATCTTTATGAGTGTAAAACACTTAGCCTTGTTTCAGAGCGTGAGTGCAAACACTAATATCAAGTGAGGACTGCTTACGGCTGCAAATCGTGGGAAAGTCTTGTCCTTGGGGTCGTTACCTCCTGAGCAGGACGCGGACGCATTCTAGGTTCGTATCAAGGCCGCTGGCGATAGCTTTCTTCTCCTCCCAGAGTGACATCATAGTTTAGTCTTTAGCATTTAGCATTCTCCTCCTCCCAGAGCGACAGCATTTAGCATTCTCCTCCTCCCAGAGCGACAACATTTAGCATTCTTCTCCTCCCAGAGCGACAGCACTTAGCATTCTTCTCCTCCCAGAGCGACTTTAGTTTAATTTCCGCATCTCGCGCCTTCTCCTACGGGAATCGGCGTTGTTTAAATTTTCTGCCTTAGCATTCTTCTCCTCCCAGAGCGACAACACTTAGCATTCTTCTCCTCCCAGAGCGACCTTAGTTTAATTTCCGCATCTCGCGCTTTCTCTTACGGGAATTGACAGCATTTAGTTTTCAGCGTAGCATTTCTTCTCCTCCCAGAGTGACAGCATTTAGTTTTCAGCATTAGCATTTCTTCTCCCCCCAGAGTGACAGCATTTAGTTTTCAGCGTAGCATTTCTTCTCCTCCCAGAGTGACAGCATTTAGTTTCAGCATTAGCATTTCTTCTCCTCCCAGAGTGACAGCATTTAGTTTCAGCATTAGCGTTTCTGCTCCTCCCAGAGTGACAGCATTTAGTTTCTAGCGTAGCATTTCTCCTCCTCCCAGAGTGACAGCATTTAGTTTCTAGCGTAGTATTTCTTCTCCTCCCAGAGTGATAGCATAGCGTAGTTCTACCTTTTTCAAACCTTAGCATTTCTTCTCCTCCCAGAGCAACATCATTCATACAATTCTACATTTCTGCATAATTATTTTCCTCCTCCTAGAGTGACATCATTAGGACAAATCATTCATACTTCTGCGAATCGCGCACTATCTTCCGAAGCAACGTCAGTCACATGTCAAGTGATCATCCCCCCAGTGGGACTGTCGTTTACATTTTCGTAAAATTACTTTCCGTCCCCGGTAGAGTAGTTGTTATTTACATTCCCTGCAACTTATGTGCCTCTCAATACCCGAGCAGATCTAAGTTTACGTCTTTGCAGGATCAACAACCTATCTCCTCCCAGAGTGACGTCAAGCAAGCACCTGGTATCCCCAGTAACAGCATCAATCAATCTCCTCCTCCCAGAGTGACATCAAGCAACTACCTCCTCCCAGAGCGACCTCATCACTATAAGTTTGAGGTAAGACCTGCCGTGTCGCCAAAATTCGGATATCTAGGGGCAACTGTCTTTACTGCTTATCAAATACTTCGATAAGACAGTAAAGAGGGGGCAACTGTTGATACTCGAATTTTGACGCCATTTTTATTTAATTTTAACATTTCTGTTATTTAGTTAATTTACAGTCATTTTCAGTTGATTTAATGTCGCTAGCATTCTTAGGTGTTTCGTTGCATTTTAGCATCATCGTTAGCATCGTCAGCTTTCGAAGTCGCATTTTTAATTTTTCGTCAAGTATTTTCATTATTATTATCATTATTATTTTTAGCTTTAAAAATCACATTTTTAATTATCCGGCAGTCGTTTCTTAAATTATTCTTCGTTTTAGGTCATCACACGAATTTTAGGATTTTTTATATTTTCGCACATTTTTAGTATTTTTATTTTTTATTATTATTTTCGTTCGAGCTTTTATTGGACCCGAGTAAGTTCGCTCGGACAATAGCTCGACTTTAAAATGTTTTCCATCAACTAGTTGCTAGATTTTTTTCCGGTCGCAATGGGCTACAGCGTTTCGTGTAATTTTCGGTGTAACGCTTTATTTTCTTGTTCCCGCGTTTCGCGCCTTTGAACACTAAAATAAACGCGTTAAACAAGAAGTTCTCATCGTTCGCTGTAGACGGTTAAAACCGTTGTATTTTTTTCTACGCGCCGGCACCTTTGGCTCGAAAAGTCGGAACGTTTGCTCGACGGATCCGGCTCGAGGCTATTTAAATCAGATGAAAGGCCATTTGATCATGGCCATTGATCTAGTCAACCAGGGAAAGTCAACCAGATCAATGGCCCTTGATTTATTGTGCATAATGCACATGCACAGTGCAAGGAAATTCTCAGCCACGAGCCCGCGCCCGAGCCACCTGCTCTCCTTCTCAGCCACGTCTTCGTCCGAGCCCCTAGCCGTAGCTCCCTAGCTCCGCCATCATCACGCCTCCAGCTCCTCCACGCACAGCCCGCGTCCGGCCACCACGCGGCTCCCTTCGGCTATAAATAGCCGTCACCATTTCCCTTCGCGAGGGCCGAAATTTTACAAAAAAAAAACAACACTCTCCCTCTCCATTTTCCTCGACCAATTCACGCACCCTCAAGCCTCACTCCCGTTCGTCCGTCCGCTCGCGGCAGCAACGGCATTGTAAGTTTCTCTCTCTCTCTCTCACTTACGGTTTCTCTCTCTAAATTCCGTTCTTGCTTTAGATGATTACTTAACTGCTCAAATGTGTTCTAATTGCTTGAGTGTTGAGTTAATTTCATTACGCTAGCATCAATTAAATCGTTTAAATGCTTGAAATATTTATTTGCTAATTAAACGGATTAATGCACGGTAGTGTTCTTGTTGCAATTGCCACTATTTTCGTGGCTGGTTTCCTGCTGTGATTGGTTGGTTGCATTGGTGGAGGGCACAGGCTCCTTTTGGGCCAAGAACCAGGCGATTTGGCCGCCTGGTTCATCACCTCCGTCGCCGGCAGTGGCTCCGGCGACGTGAGGAGGAAGATGATGCCATGGGCCACTCGGCCCTTCGTGCGAAATAAAGGAAAGGTGATGGGCTTGGCCCATCACTATTTAAATGAATTCCCTTGGGCCAGGAACTGTTCCTGGCCCATTTCTTCAAATTTTAAATAGGGCCCAACCCATTCACGTTTTTCCATGCCTCCGATTCGTCATTTTTTTACGTAAAATGCTCGCATGTTTCATATATTTATTTTTCACGATACATGCTATTTCTCGTATGTATTATACATGAATTGTTTCAGTCACTTTTTTCGTGAAATATTTCGCATGCTTATTTTTTATCAAGTTGTTTCTCGAATTGTTTTTATACATGAATTGCTCATTCTTTATCATAATATTTATTGTCATGTTATCTAACCTCAGTCATTTATATCTAACTGTTTAAATTCAGTCATTTAAAATACCGCCTATATGGTCGGTCGCTTTTTTTTAATTTTCGTAAATATTCAACTGCTTTAATTTTTCGCAAAACTGCTGGAAATCCTTCCGCAAATTATCAACTGTTTACTTTTCCGCACTTTACTTTTCCGCACTTTAAATTTCAGCAATTTACTTTCAGCAATTTAAATTCAATACCGCTTACATGGACGGTCGCAATATCAACTGTTTATTTTCTGCAATATCAACTGCTTTAATTTTTCGCAAAACTGCTGGAAATCCTTCCGCAAATTATCAACTGTTTACTTTTCCGCACTTTACTTTCCCGCACTTTAAATTTCAGCAATTTACTTTCACCAATTTAAATTCAATACCGCCTACATGGTCGGTCGCAATATCAACTGTTTATTTTCTGCAATATCAACTGCTTTAATTTTTCGCAATATCAACTGTTTATTTTCTGCAATATCAACTGTTTATTTTCTGCAAATATCCAACTGTTTATTCCCTGCATTATCAACCTGTTTTATTTTCTGCAAATCATTAAACTTTTTTTCTTCCCTGTAAATCGCCAATAGCATTTAATTTTTCTGCACTTATCAAAACAGCATTTCATTTTCGTATGCGTAAAATCCATCATTTTTCGCATGCAATCAACCCAGCATTTAAATTCTCGTATGCGTAAAATCAATCATTTTTCGCATGCAATCAACCCAGCATTTAAATTCTCGTATGCGTAAAATCACTCATTTTTCGCATGCAATCAACCTAGCATTTAAATTCTCGTATGCGTAAAATCAGTCATTTTTCGCATGCAATCAACACAGCATTTAAATTCTCACATGCGTAAAATCCATCATTTTTCGCATACAATCAACTAGCATTTAAATTCTCACATGCGTAAAATCCATCATTTTTCGCATGCAATCAACTAGCATTTAAATTCTCACATGCGTAAAATCCATCATTTTTCGCATACAATCAACTAGCGTTTAAATTCTCACATGCGTAAAATCCATCATTTTTCGCATGCAATCAACTAGCATTTAAATTCTCACATGCGTAAAATCCATCATTTTTCGCATGCAAACAACTAGCATTTTAATTCTCATATGCGTAAAATCCATCATTTTCTGCATGCAATCAACTAGCATTTAAATTCTCACATGCGTAAAATCCATCATTTGTCGCATGCAATCAACTAGCATTTTAATTCTCACATGCGTAAAATCCATCATTTTTCGCATGCAATCAACTAGCATTTAAATTCTCACATACGAAAAATCCATCATTTTTCGCATGCAATCACCTAGCAATAAATTCTCGTATGCTTAAAATCAATCATTTTTCGCATACAACCAAACTCAGCATCTCATTTCGTATGCGTGAAATCCATCATTTCTCGTGTACAATCAACTGTCATTTAAAATCTTGCACTCATAAATTGCTTATTTATTTCTTGAGCTATCGCTAACACTCTCATTTTGCAGGTTTTAGTTTCAAGCTTCGCTCGAAAGTACGCCTTTCGATTCCTTTTTATTTATTCGGTGCTTTCTGCAAATATCCATTGTATGCATGATACATAGAACTGCTAGAACTAAAATCAACCCATATGCACAACGTGTTTAAAGACTTTCTTAAAATGCCGCGTTCATGTGATTTTAATTCTCGCTTATATTGACTGCATGTACATGGGGACTTTCGATCCCACAGCAAACTATCATTTTAAATCCATCATTTAAAATGGTACTGTGGTCGCAATCCATGTTAGGATCACGTAGTAATTAATTTAATCATGCATGGCCCGATGATGAAAAAAGAGGGCGCTCATTCAGTCTTACGGAAAATTCAGTCCCATCACGATCATAAAAAAGACTAAAGTGACGATTCCTCTGAGGGCCCCCTTTTTCAAAACGCATTTCTCAAACACCTTTTTAACACCTCTCTCATCAACCGGTAACCGTTTTCGGATGTGACTCGGGTGCCTAACACCTTCCCGAGACCATAACACGACCCCGAACCATTGTCTGGGGTCCAGACCCCTTTTTTTGTGCCTTTAGTTTTTTTACTTATTATATTTCCTATGCCATGACGATTAGGGTTCCCTAAGCCTAGCAACCAAATTAGGGTGGCGACTTCATTGCATGCTGCTAGGCGTCCCTTTTACGCCGAGCATCTGAAGGTCTCAAATTTCGTTGCACACTCGCGAATTTTTTTTAAATTTCCGAGGCGCGACAGGAACGTACATAAGTTTCTAATGGAAAGTACATAAGTTTCTTTTTTAAAGATTTTAATTATGCACCTTCATTAATTTTCAAATAACGGATTATGATTAATGAAAGTTTTCAATCATCATGTCAAAAGCACTATTATTCCTATTTGTTCGGGATGTGGTATATGTTCTCTCTAACATGTACTCCCTTCGGTTTTTTTCCAATTTTATTCATTTTGGTCGAGCCCAGTTGATAATTTTTAACATTATGGAGATAAAAGTGAATTAATTTAAAAATTATATAGTTTTATTTTTTAAACTTTGCATTGAAATTATTGACCCAAGATATCCATCAGTTATATTTATATTGAATGGAGGAGATACATGATTGTTTGTTCTTTCTTTAGTAACATCTCGATTACCAAAGACATCACTTTTTATAGTAATATCCAGGGTAAATTGTATAAAAACATTGTAGCTTATAATATATTTTACTTTACCTACTATATTTTAAAAGCTTACAATGTGAAATTTTATAGTTTCCCAAGAGTTACAATTTTAACTTTTCTAATAGTTACAAAGTTCTAAAAATGGCAAAATGATTCAAAAAAATATATACATATTTGGGTGAAAATGTAACAGATGTGAGAGATTTATTTCAATGAAAATATGAGAAAAATAATCAGACATATTTTACAGAAAAACTGGAAAAATCTAAAAGCAAATTTTGGATAAATTTAAGTTTTTTTTTTCATTGTAATAAGTCTTACTGTATTTGTTACATTTTTTGTTTGCATTTTTTGTTATTTTATAAAGTATCTATGACAATGCAAGGAAAATTAACCAAAATATTTCATAAATTACATTGTAAATTATAGACTGTAAAAGTGATGAAAGAATTTCAAAGCATGTTATAATTATTTGTTCAGTTGTTTAAAATAAATACTTAGTAACCCACATTAATTTATTTTTTAATAAATCTTTTAGAAATACAATTAAACTTGAATTCTTGAAAAGGATTGATCAAAGCCGAGTTAAAAAAGAAGAAGGTTGACAATAGAATTCATAGTTGTTAAAAATAGGAGAATACTTACAATTTGGAGAAAAGGGAAAAGAAAGAATTTGACGAAAATCGGAGAGCCTTATATATCAACTATTTTATATGAGCTAAATTTCGTTCTTCTTACTGATAAATGAATCACAAACCAAATGTAAATATCAATATCAACAATAAACAAAGTATATTTTTTATGCAAGACAACCATCTATAAGGTTTGAATGTTTTGAACTAGCCCTACGTACTCGATTTTTATCACTCATAAACAATAAATTTAAAAGTCTTTAACTTAAATCATACTATAGATACATAGACTGATACATAGATTACTAAAAGTAAGAATAATTATTTTAGGTTGGTAAAATATTGATCATTAATTTATTTCTATCAGTTATTAAAAGCACACAACAAATATTCATACATGACTAATATTTTATTAAAAAGTAATCCTTCCATCTCTTTTTTTATGCAGTCTTGGCTACGCATTTATTAAATATTTGCTGGCTATTATTCCAAATTCTGAGGAACTGTTTCTTATATTCAGGTACGCCAGTGCCAAAAAAGAGCACCAATTCACCATAGCAAAATCTTCCGGCAGATGTAAGTTGACTGCAACATTCATGAGTAACAGTATTGTTAAACTGAAATGTTGATTCATGAATATTTATTCCACAATTTTTGGTAATATTTTTTCCACAATCTTTCAAGAGGTTGAAATATCCGGGTACTGGTTCTTGAATATCCCAACCAAAAATTGCAGTTGTAGGGCTTAGTGAGATTAGGACCACTCCAATAGCTAGCAATGTAGCTGCCATGATAGAAATGTTGTTAATTGCAACCATGTTGCTTGATTTAATATTTATCAAATGAATTGATTATCTATTTCTTGTATGGATATTTTCTTGAAGGATTTCATAGTTGGTGAAGATTATACTTATAACTAAAAGGATAGACACATAGATTGACTAATGGAACGTACATAAGTTTCTAATGGAAAGTACATAAGTTTCTTTTTTAAAGCTTTTAATTATGCACCTTCATTAATTTTCAAATAACGGATTATGATTAATGAAAGTTTTCAATCATCATGTCAAAAGCACTATTATTCCTATTTGTTCGGGATGTGGTATATGTTCTCTCTAACATGTACACCCTTCGTTTTTTTTCCAATTTTATTCATTTTGGTCGAGCCCAGTTGATAATTTTTAACATTACGGAGATAAAAGTGAATTAATTTAAAAATTATACAGTTTTATTTTTTAAACTTTGCATTGAAATTATTGACCCAAGATATCCATTAGTTATATTTATATTGAATGGAGGAGATACATGATTGTTTGTTCTTTCTTTAGTAACATCTCGATTACCAAAGACATCACTTTTTATAGTAATATCCAGGTAAATTGTATAAAAACATTGTAGCTTATAATATATTTTACTTTACCTACTATATTTTAAAAGCTTACAATGTGAAATTTTATAGTTTCCCAAGAGTTACAATTTTAACTTTTCTAATAGTTACAAAGTTCTAAAAATGGCAAAATGATTCAAGAAAAATATACATATTTGAGTGAAAATGTAACAGATGTGAGAGATTTATTTCAATGAAAAATAATCAGACATATTGTTGATACCCGAATTTTGACGCCGTTTTTAATTAAATTTATCATTTCCGTTATTTCACTCAACTTACCGTCATTTTTAATTAATTTACTGTCGTTAGTATTTTTAAATTTTTATCGCATTTTATTATCGTCATTGTCATCGTCAGCGTTCGAAACGCAATTTTAATTTTTTGTTACGTATTTTCATCATTATTATCATTAATATTTTCGGCCTTAAAAATCACATTTTTAATTATCCGTTAGTCATTTGTTAGTTATTCTTTCGTTTTAGGTCATCGCATAAAATTCAGAATTTTTAGTATTTTATCGCATTTTTTAGCATTTTTTTTATTATTATTTTTGTTCGGACTTTTATTGGACCCAAGTAAGTTCGCTTGGACAATAGTTCGAACGCATTATGTTTTCCATCAACTATTACCTACTCTTTTTTTCATTCACGCCAACCAACTTTGTTTCGCGTAGTTTTCGTCATAACGTCATTTATTTTTCGTCCGAACATTTCATGTTTCCGAACGAGAGAATAAACACGTTAAACGAAAAATTCTCTTCATTCGTTGTAGGGGGGGGGGGAGGGGCATCCAGTACGATATGGTGCCTATTTCCACACCCGGTAAGCACACAAGCGGCACCAAGCACTCAAGTGGCATCTACTCGGCGTTACCCCATGGCCCCAAGCGGCACCTATTAGAGATGACACCTCTCTACTAGATCTCCTATAAATACCCCCCTAGGTAGAAAGGGGGGGGGGATTCTCTCTCTCTCACTAGACTCTACTCTTTCACTCTCTCTCACTACGACTACTGACTTGATCGTCGGAGTATTTGCGCGGGGGACCCCCTCCGGCGCCTTGCAGGTGTACCAGTAGCGAGGCCCACCCCCTCAGAGGAGAAGATCACCAGGATCCTTCCTACCCCGGGTACAATCCCTCCGATTATTATCAAAATGGTGCTTTCATTGAGAGCATTTAGATCTTCAAGTGAGTTCCTTAAGATCTAAAGGCTCTCCTTTCCGTATGTATATTTATCTCCGTTATTGCAGCTGGTTTTTCTGGTTATGGATTTACATATGATTCAAGTTCTTTGCGGATCCCATGAGATGAATTTATATGATTAATTATTATTGTGGTACACCAAAGGAGACCAGATCTGGAAAAGAAAAACAAAGAGGGAGAGAAACAGTGGTATTATTATTATATGTTCAAGAGAAATATCGGATCGAGAAAAGAAAGAAAAGAGAGAGAGAAGTTGTGATTATCTTTGTTGTCAGATCAGATCTGGAAAAGTAAGAGAAAGAGAGAGAGGGGTTTGACTTTTGTGTGTGTTATTATTGAGTGTGTCAGAGGAAAATGGTACTTGAGTTTCTGGGAAAAAGACGAAAGATGTCGCTTGTGTGCTAGGGAGTGACGTTAGGCGAGGTGACGTCATATGGAGTGACGTCATGCGCGACCTTGGATGGGGTGTCGCCCTTCGTTATCGGATGTCCGCTTCGTTATCGGATGTCCGCTTCGTTATCAGAAGTCCGCTTCGTTATCGGATGTCCGCTTCAATATCGGATGTCCGCTTCGTTATCAGACGTCCGATTTGTTATCGGATGTCGCCCCTGCCGTTGTCGCCCTTGCCATGTCATCAGAAGTCTTGGGACTTTCAGCGTTAGTGCCCAGAAAAGTGCATTGCTGGCCAGTCATATCAGGTTTCGCGGGGAAAATCGTATCTTCTTCGTGCGAGCTCGGAATTCTGCGTGCGATAGCTCGATTCGAAGGCAATTCGAGGGGCTACAATTCTTGTCAAGGCACCTCAGTGAGATATTGACGTCAACTGGGCGTTATCGAGATTCGAAATCTGGGATTAAGATTCGTGATTCCAGCTATATCGGGTTTCACGGAAAAAATCGTATCTTCTTCGTGAGTGCTCAGAATTCTCTGTATGATAGCTCGATTTGAAGGCAGTTTGAAGGGCTACAATTCTTATGAAGACACCTGGACGAGATGTCGATGTTAACTGGGCGGTATGTAGCCTCAAAGTGACGCCACTAATTTGGTTTTCCCCTATGGCGACAGTGGGTGAAATAAATGATGATTCAGAATATAATTTAGCGGGTGAATATCTACCCCGGATGGATCTTTATATTATTTATCGGGTGAATATCTACCCCTCTGGGAAAGCCCTCATAATATCATGTGGACATCCTCTCATCATCAAAAAGGTCTCCAACGACATGTCACTCTCCTTCATAAACGCAAGGAAGGGAACGGGAATTAAACAACGGCTGAGCTCCTTGTTTATTCCCCTAAGGTATCGCTATCACCTTTAAGATTATCATTTTCCCCTTACCTCTATTTTTAACATTCTTAGAGGAAGCTAACCGAAGTTAACATTCTTTGCTAGTGTATTTGTACAGCTAACAATGCAGGTACTCAAGTGGAGTACAAATTGAAATCCTGGGGAATGTGAAAGCGTGCAATATTGCAGGTAGCTACAGCATAAAACCGCACAATTTGTAGGTGGCTTATAGTGTAAAGCCGCGGCAATATTGCAGGTAGCTCCGAGCAGCGTAAAGCCGCGTCAATATTGCAGGTATCTATAGCGTAAAACCGCACAAATTGTAGGTAGCTTATGGCGTAAAGCCGCGGCAATATTGCAGGCGGTTCACAGAGAGGCTGGATGAGTGATGGCGCCGTATGATTTGTGATGCCTCCATGTGAGCGAGTGCCTCCATGTGAGTGATGGCGGCGTATCATTCGTGATGCCTCCATGTGAGCGAGCGCCTCCATGTGAGTGATGGCGCCGTATCATTCGTGATGCCTCCATGTGAGCGAGCGCCTCCATGTGAGTGATGGCGTCGTATGATTCGTGATGCCTCCATGTGAACGAGTGCCTTCATGTGAGTGACGTCTCTATGTGATTTGTGGTGCATCCATGTGACCGGCGCCTCTATGAGATTTGTGGTGCCTCCATGTGAGCGGCGCCTCTATGAGATTTGTGGTGTGTCTATGTGAGTGAGTACCTCCATGTGAGCGGTGCCTCTATGTGAGTTGTCGTGCGTCCATGTGACTGGCGCCTCTATGTGAGTTGTGGTGACTCCATGTGAGCGGTGCCTCTATGAGATTTGTGGTGCGCCCATGTGAGCGAGTGCCTCCATGTGAGCGGCGCCTCTATGTGATTTGTGATGCGTCCATGTGAGCGAGTGCCTCCATGTGACCGACGCCTCTATGTGAGTTGTGGTGCGTCCATGTGACCGACGCCTCTATGGGATTTGTGGTGCGTCCATGTGACCGGCGCCTCTATGTGATTTGTGGTGCGTCCATGTAAGAGGCGCCTCTATGTCATTTGTGCTGCGTCCATGTGACCGGCGCCTTTATGTGAGTTGTGGTGCGTCCATGTGACCGGCGCCTCTATGGGATTTGTGGTGCGTCCATGTGACCGACGCCTCTATGTGATTTGTGGTGCGTCCATGTGACCGGCGCCTCTATGTGAGTTGTGGTGCGTCCATGTGACCGGCGCCTCTATGGGATTTGTGGTGCGTCCATGTGACCGGCGCCTCTATGTGATTCGTGGTGCGTCCATGTGAGCGGCGCCTCTATGTGATTTGTGGTGCGTCCATGTGACCGGCGCCTCTATGTGATTAGTGGTGCGTCCATGTGAGTGATGCCTCTACGTGATTTGTGGTGCGTCCATGTGAGCGGCGCCTCTATGTGATTTGTGGTGCGTCCATGTGACCGGCGCCTCTATGTGATTAGTGGTGCGTCCATGTGAGTGATGCCTCTACGTGATTTGTGGTGAGTCCATGTAAGCGACGCCTCTATGTGATTTGTGGTGCGTCCATGTGAGCGGCGCCTCTATGTGATTTGTGGTGCGTCCATGTCAGCGGCGCCTCTATGTGATTTGTGGTGCGTCCATGTCAGCGGCGCCTCTATGTGATTTGTGGTGCGTCCATGTGAGCGGCGCCTCTATGTGATTTGTGGTGCGTCCAGGTCAGCGGCGCCTCTATGTGATTTGTGGTGCGTCCATGTGAGCGGCGCCTCTATGTTATTTGTAGTGCCTCCATGTGAGCGATGCCCCTATGTCATCAGCGGCCTCCTTGCTAGGTGCCGCCATGTTATCGGGCGCCTCCTTGTCAACAGCTGCCTCCATGTCATTGGCATTGCATACCAGGATCATTTTCGGTTGGGCTGGGGGCACATAGTTATTGTCGATTTCGTTAACAGTTTTTGGTTGGGCTCTGAGTATTGAGGTCTGTCCTCTCGTCACCTCTGGTCCATCACCGCCATATTCTCTCTCTGCATGAAGAACGAATCTTCATTTTCTACTTTGGTTGCGGCTATGTCTTGGCATTTTCTCGCAAGCCAACCAGATTAGCGAAGCAACAATCCGCAAACATGACAACCTAACGGCTTCTGGCAAGCTAGCAGCATCTCCAACTCATTCCTTGGACACTCGACGCTGTCCATGCCGCCCCTAGCCTAGCGGCAAGCCCTGGGTTGGTCGACCTCAGCAGGGAGGCTCTCACGTGACATCTACCTCTACAATCGGTGTTATCCTATCCAGGTCATGTCGGACGCCACTCGAAAGGACCTTAGCGTTATCTGCCAGAGATAACGCCTATAGAGCTTTAGCAAGAATCTGCGGCGCGGGCATCAAAGGACGCAAAGGAACTCAAAGATTTTTACAAGCCTGCCGCGACGCAGAAGAGATAGCATTCATCCAGATACCGAGAATGGAGCCCTTGGTAAACACTCGGGCTCGTTTTCGGTTGGGCTTGTGATAACTATTGACATACCTCCCAGAGCATTTTAGTCCTGACAGGGGGTACTGTCACCTTCAGCTACTGAAGGGCCTGCCTGGCATCCTGCTAGTCCTACTACCGGGTGTGGTCGACGTCAGCGGGGGGCCCCCCATCCAGTACGATATGACGCCTATTCCCACACCTGGTAAGCACACAAGCGGCACCAAGCACTCAAGCGGCATCTACTCGGCGTTACCCCATGGCCCCAAGCGGCACCTATTAGAGATGACACCTCTTTACTAGATCTCCTATAAATACCCCCCTAGGTAGAAAGGGGGGGGGGATTCTCTCTCTCTCACTAGACTCTACTCTTTCACTCTCTCTCACTACGACTACTGACTTGATCGTCGGAGTATCTGTGCCGGGGACCCCCTCCGGCGCCTTGCAGGTGTACCAGCAGCGAGGCCCACCCCCTCAGAGGAGAAGATCACCAGAATCCTTCCTACCCTGGGTACAATCCCTCCGATTATTATCAGAAGCGACGGAGCAGCGGAGCAAGCCACCGAGCTGCTTGCTCCTGTCGCTTCCTGTCCCGTCAACCATCATCACACAACCCTAGCCTCGCCACCTCACAGCCCTAGCCCCGCCAGCGCACGACGTCCTCCCTCCACGCGATCTCAAGCCTATAAAAGGCCACTACCTTCAACCATTTCAACCATGAATTCATCAAGAGCAAGAACTACTCCTTCTCTCTCTTGACCCATTGCTCATGTAGAGCATAAGTCGCCATTAGTTCAAGCATTCCAGTAAGCATTTATTTCAACCATTTTTCTGAGTTTTTACTGCCTTTTCTTTCTTTAATTTTTCGATTGCATTTTTTATCAAATTAATTTCTTATTTTCATCCTATTAAGTCCTATGTATGCCATAGATTAATTTGCTTAACTGTTAGATAAATCTTGAGAATTAATTAGTTTTCGGTAATTACCATTTTTGTCATTTTTTCAAAATTAAATTCGGTATGGTTTAAACTGAGATTCGAGGTTCGTACGGTCGGGAAGCCGTCAAGGAGACGAGCATCTCAGTACGAAGGTTTTTCGTTTTGGCCACGGGTGGCCGGAGCTTGGTCGCCGACGCCACAGCTTGATGACGGTGAACAGTGCCATGCTTGGCCTTGGGTTCACGCGGGAAAGATGATGGGCTTGGGTCATCACCATTCTTTTTATTTCCTTGGGCCAGGAACTATTCCTAGCCCATTTCTTTTATTTTTCCAATTGGGCCCAGCCCATTTTCTTTCTTTCCGAGTCGTTCGTTCTTGAACGCTACGGTGAGGAATAATCGATCGTTCTTGAAAACGGTAACCCCGTCCGAAAATTTTTTTAAAACGGTAACCCCGTCCAACGATTAATTATTCCTGAACGGTCCCGATCATGGAAAATACTAAAGTAACAATTCCTCTGAGGACCCCCTTTTAAAACACATTTTATCAAACATCTTTTAAACACCTCTCTCATCAACCGGTAACCATTTTCGGATGTGACTCGGGTGCCTAACACCTTCCCGAGTCCATAATACGACCCCGAACCTTTGTCTTGGGGTTTAGACCCTCTTTTTTGTGCCTTTAGTTTTTTTATTTATTTTATTTTTATGCCATGACGATTAGGTTCCCTAAGCCTAGAGACAAAAATTAGGGTGGCGACTTCATTGCATGCTGCGAGGCATCCTTTTACGCCGAGCATCGTAAGGTCTCAGATTCGTCGTACACTCGTGAATTTTATTTATTTTCAGGGTGCGACAGTTTGGCGACTTCACTTGGGAATGTTAGGGTCGGAGCCGGTTTTATTTTTTTGAAGTATTTATTTGTTTATTTACCCACTTTGATAAATTGCTGGTTTGTTTATTTATTCGCTTTGATATCAATTATTATATGCATTTCATAGTTCCCTACACCTCGGGGATAATTACCAAATTAGGAGGGTAGTAGTGATGCCCTAGGACACATATCTTAGGTAGTGTTCACCAATCCCAACTCGGATGAACCCCTAAAGATAGTCGAAAGGTTACACGATTCCACAAGGAATCGGGACACTAGACGACACTTTAGGGACCTTTTCATGGTATCATCCGGGAACCGTTCAAGCCATTTAGAAAAGTCAGAATCAGAGCCCAGCACATGCATCATGATCATATTTGCTTTGTCGTGGCTCTATTTATCTTGTTGCCATGATTTCTATTTTTTGCAATTTTTCTTTTATACGAACTGTAAATTTCTTGCACGCATAGGTTATTTTGGCACGTAAAATTTCTATCCCACAGGACCCATTTTGCTCATTAGAAATGTCGGTACCTACACTTCTTTTATGCGTTGTCTTTTCATTCCCCCCAAAAGTATCAAGTGAAAAAGTGGCTGAAAGATTGAATAAGCAGCGTGGAGGCCTCAGAGTTGTACATCCCATGCATGTTTATTGCTTATGTTTATTTCTCATTTTTTCCTCTTTTCCCTTTCAGGTTAACAATAGCTCCTCACAAATGAATTACTCCGCCAAAGCCCCCCATAACTAGACTTCAAGCGCGAAAAATGGCCGAACAAACCAAGATAGAAGAGGCATTAGCTGCTAGAATAACGGAGTTAGAAGAGCAAGTAAGGGTTACTGCAGAAAGGGTCACTCAGGCTGAAAAAGAGCGAGATGAAGCAACCATTGAGTTCCCACCCGGTTTTGATCCTAGTCAAATGATGGGACCCTCCTCATCCGCCATCATCGGATCTTCGGGACCCCAATCGTTTTCGGTTCCTAGGGGTCAATGGAAATGGGTTGATCCTTTCGTGGTACCTAGCTCTGCAAATCCTGTAGTAAACACAGGTGAAGAGGTTAATATAGCCTTGCAGCATTCCTTAGTTAACCTCACCTTGGACCCTAGTAAAAATAAAATTCATCAGGAACCCCAGGGCTTCCACCCACCTAAGGGTCATTCCACTCAAGTCGTGATTCCCGATCCTATGGGAAGTCGGCCTCCTTTTGTCAATCCAACGCAACCACCATTCACGACGAAACCCCCGCCATACCTTGGTCCAAATGCTCTCATCACAGAAAGACCGAATATGGATAAAATGAACCTGCTAGAGGAAAGGCTTAGAGCCATCGAAGGAACAGACCCCTTTGACCCTACGGGTCCCGCCGACATGTGCATGGTCCCGGGGATCATAATGCCTCTGAAATACAAGATTCTGAATTTTGAGAAGTACACTGGGATCGAGTGCCTAAAAACTCACCTCAAGGCCTATTGCAACAAAATGGCCGATATGATACACAATGAACCTTTGTTGATCCATCTATTCAGGGAGAGCCTGGCCAAGAACACATTGACTTGGTACATGAGTCTGGATAGGATCAAAATTAGGGCTTGGAGAGATTTGTCTGACTCCTTCTTTAAACAGTACAAGTTCAATATGGAGGTAGCGTCAGACCGTTCTGATCTCCAAAATCTTGAGAAAAAAACTGAAGAATCGGTGAAAACTTATACTCAGAGGTGGAGAGAACTAGCTTCCAGGATTTCTCCTCCTTTGAATGACAAAGATCTCATATCCATTTTCGTGGATACCTTCAAGGCTCCCTACTACACTCGTCTTATATCCAATCCATCAAATAACTTTTCTGACATGATCATGGTAGTTGAAAGAGTCGAACAAGGGATCAAGTCAGGGAGGATCGATGTTTTCACACTAGAGGTAACACCTAAGAAAGAGCCCATCATAAAGAAAGATGTCAACTTTGCCTCTCACCAGCCTAGCTATAGGCCACCTTTCGCGCTACCTCCTCAATACCCTACACCATTTCCACCATCTCCATATAACCCGCCAAACAACCAAAATAACCCAAGTAACCATTGGAACCAGGAGCCACTGCCAACTCTTCCCGCTCCTCTAGGGAGATTTATAAACATCTCTTGGCGGTTGGGCAAATTGCGCCCACCCCAATGGCACCTCTGCAACCTCCTTACCCGAAGTGGTACGATCATAACGCTAGATGCGAGTACCATGCTAGAGCTCAAGGTCACACGATAGAAAACTACTTCGCCCTAAGAGGAAAGGTTCACCACTTGATCAAGAATTGATGGATCTCTTTTGAAGGGTTAGCCAAAGGACCTAACATGACCGTCTACCCTCCTCCTACCAACCTTTGAATGATCATTCTCCCATGAGGGACCCATCCTGCTTACTCTTCTAGTGGTGATACCTACAATACTTTTTGTATATAGTCGAGCCTACGACTATAAATAAGGGCACTTCGTGGGAGGCAACCCACGTGTTCTTTTTAATATTTTTGGTTTTTTGTTAATAAAATTCAAATGTTTTGGGATATCCTTTTCCTGTGAATTTACTATTTAATTCCCTTGTCATTTTAGATGCAATGAGATTTGTAAACTTGGGGGCAAGCGAATGAAGTGACGAGCAAAGGAAGGCGTTGAAAAATATCAAAGCTCATTTTTCAAGGAAGTTGTCCTTTATGTTTACAATTTTCCCTTTCGCAATTTACGTTTCTGTAATTTATATTTTCGCAATTTACATTTCCATAATTTTACATTTCAGGTGCAACGAGACTTGTAAACTTGGGGGGAAGCAAGTGAAGTGACGACCAGAAGAAGGTGTCGAAAAATGTCAGAGCTCATTTTTCAGGGATGTTTTCCTTTTACATTTTTACAATTTCCGTTTCCGTAATGTATGTATTCGCAATTTTAAATTCCCGCTATTTACATTGTTGCAAGAATGTGTGCGTAATGTTGGCTAAAATCCTTAGTTTTTGCAAAATTCTCTCTTTATACATGTGCAACTTGGGCTAAAAAAAATTAATAAAAAATAAATAAAAAAGAAGAAGAGGGGAAAACGAAAATCCCACGTTTTGAACGTTTTTTGAATCAAGCATATTCATCGTTTTATCACGTCAAGGATAACTTGAGCGTTCTTTAGAAATTATATAAACGTGCATGATCTTGTTTGTTAACTCTTATATCCACGGCATGTTTAGACGTAAGCAATCACAAACATATCCCTGTGAGTATCTTGGGCCTTCACGCCTTGTTTCTTTCATAAGTGTAAATGCTAAACTAGGTGCTAGTTAGATTTGCATAATATCCAGGGTACATGAACCATCAGACATGGGATAGTAGTAAGATGACATTGGACTTTGCTTTGCTTTTCTTCCATATTTTCATTTTCAACCTTTTTGCCCTTAAATGCATACTTCGTATACTATGTACGATTCTATCAAAAACTCCAGCCTCGTATTTTCTCCTAACCAAGTGAGTAGTGCTCGACTGGGATCGCTAAACTGGAATTGACGTTACACATCAAGCAAGGGAATGACGAGGAAGCCCTTAGAAGATCGCTGACAAATCAACGTCCGAAGAAGGCCAAATAAATCAAGACTTGGAGGCTTCTGCCAAAGATAGAGAGGATGACAGACCAAATAAAAATTGTACTTGCTTTGCTTGCTAAAAAAAAAATCAATCAAAACAAAATCAAAAAAATGTTCGAAAAAATGTTCAAGGAACACAATCAACAAAAACAACAGTAGAAGCAAGTACAAAAATGGTCAAAAGATAACAAGGATCTAAAAAAGAGGGGGAGAGATCATTTCCAACGGAGGTTCAAAAACTAGGTGCGCTTCGTCAACAACGAGTGATGATCTCAAAACAAAAAAAAGAGATCATTCCGTGCGAAAATTTAAAAGTTGGTACAGTTCGTCAAAATGGTCTCGAAATCAATAAAAGAGTGTTCAAGGAACACCAAAACAACAACAAAAGCAAGTAAAAAAAAATGATGATCAAATATCAATGGCAAAATGATCTCAAAAGGAAAAGAGATCATTCCCCACGAATAGTGAAGAATTTGGGCATAGTGCCCTCCAAACAATCCCGAAGGAATATCTCAAGCAGAGATTCAACCATTTGTGCACTTTGCTTTCACCACGATCAAATCGTCAAGCATCGTTCACTGCAATTTGTCCTCATCGCAATCAGTCATCGAGCACAAACTCATTAAAACCTTCTCGCCAAAAAACACACAACACTTTCTTCTACAAAATCCTCCTTTTTCCCTCCCCCACAAAGTCCTATTGATTATTAGCAGACCCATGCATGTGCATCTTCATTTGAAGTCTATTCACTCGGGTTGACATTGCAAACTTAATTTTTATGCTATGTTTATGGCATTTTTAGGAGTGTAAACACATAGCCTTGTTTTCTAAGCGTGAGCGCAAACACTAATGTCTGGTGAGGATTGCTTATAGCTGCATGTCATGGGAAAGTCTTGTCTTGAGGTCATTATTTCCTGAACAAGACGTAGACGTTATCTAGACTTGAATCAATCATGTTCATATAGCAAAAATTGGACGAACATTTTATCCAAAAAAAAAAAGGGGCTTGAATTTATTTTCTTAAACAAAGAAATCATTTTCATTCCAAACAAAAAACTTGGGGGCAAGCCATGGGTTAAATGTAGGAATATACGATATTTCTCGCATTATCAATTGCTCTCTACTTTTTATATTTGTTGCTGCTTCGTGTTTGCTTTCTTCCTATTTGCAGAACACAGATATGCTTCGTTGGAATCAACCATTGGGTCTTCGATGACAACATCGTTGTAAAGCCCTCACCATCTTGGATTTTCACCAAAATCCAATCAACAAACAAATGGAGAACGTTACCACTCCTCAACCTTGGGTCTTCGATGACAACATCGTTGTAAAGCCCTCGCCATCTTGGATTTTCATCAAAATCCAATCAATAACCGAATGGAGAACATTACCACTCCTCAACCATAGGTCTTCGATAAAGACATCGTTGTAAAGCCCTCACCATTATATTTTCGATGAGAAAACCGTTGTAATGGATTCCTACAAACAACATCGAATGGAGTACGTTACCACTCCCAAAGTCAAATTTATGTGGCGGATCACGCTCCCTCACATTCAAATCAATTTCAATTCGCACGATGTCATTTCCTGCACAGAGGTCCGAGTATTACGGTATCCCCGCTCGGATCACATCTCTTCTTCAACGTCCAATTTTTGCGATATCCCTGCTCGGATCTCATCTCCTTATCAACATCCGAATCTTGCGGTATCCCCGCTCGGATCTCATCTCTTCATCAAAGTCTGAAGTTTGCGGTATCCCCGCTTGGATCTTGTCTCTTCATCAATATCCGAATCTTGTTGTATCCCCGCTCGGATCTCGTCTCTTCATCAAAATCTGAAGTATGCAGTATCCCCACTCGGATCACATCTCCTCGTCAAAGTCTGAAGTTTGCGGTATCCCCGCTCGGATCACAACTATTCGTCAACGTCCGAATCTTGCAGTATCCCCGCTCGGATCTCATCTCTTCATCAACGTCCTAATCTAGCGGTATCCCCGCTCAGATCTAATTTTCCACATCAACGTCCGAAGAGCGATAGCCTCGCACGGACACACAAAACATCAAATGTGGTGGTTTTCAACCATTCACTAATATGGTGGCTTCCAAGCACTCACCAATGCGGTGGCTTCCAACCACTCACAAAAGCGGTGGCTTTCAACCACTCTTCACCTCAAATCACGCGGTGGCTTCCAACCACTCTCTATTTCAGTTCACACGGTAAGTTCGAGAGAAGACCACCCTCCTCAATATCCGAGAAGACCATCTTCCTCACTATCAGAGACATTTCCCTCAATATCCGACCAAAGGTACGATGCTTTGAACCCAAGCACCAACGTCCGAAGAGCGATAGTCTCGCACGGTCGTGTAGTTACTTTCATGCGTCAACGTCCGAAGAGCGATAGCCTCGCACGGTCGTGTAGTTACTTTCAGCGCCAGCGTCTGGAGAGTGATAGCCTCGCACGGTCGTGTAGTTACTTTCAGCACCAGCGTCCGGAGTGCGATAGCCTCGCACGGTCGTGTAGTTACATTTTTAGCACCAGCGTCCGGAGAGCGATAGCCTCGCACGGTCGTGTAGTAACCTTTTCCACATCAACGTTCGGAGAGCGATAGCCTCGCATGGACATACATTTACATTTTCCACGTCAATGTTCGGAGAGTGATAGCCTCACATGGACATACATTTACATTTTCCACGTCAATGTTTGGAGAGCGATAGCCTCGCACGAACCTACATCAACATTTCCCGCATCAACGTTCGGAGAGCGATAGCCTCGCACGGACTGCATTTATATTTCCACGTCAACATTCAGAGAGCGATGGCCTTGCACGGACCTTCAGTCACATTTTGATGTCAACATCCGGAGAGCGATAGCCTCGCACGGACATGCACCTATATTTTCCGCAGCAATGTTCGAAGAGCGATAGCCTCGCACGGACATACACCCACATTTCTCACGTCAACGTTCGGAGAGCGATAGCCTCGCATGAACATACAATTACATTTTGCACAACAATGTTCAGAAAGCGATAGCCTCCCACGAGCCTACATTCACATTTTTCACAACAATGTTCGGAGAGCGATAGCCTCGCACGAACATGCATTTACATTTTCCACGTCAATGTTCGGAGAGCGATAGCCTCGCACGAACCTACATCAACATTTCCCTTATCAACGTTCGGAGAGCGATAGCCTCGCATGGACACACATTCACATTTTTCACGTCAACATCTAGAGAGCGATGGCCTCGCACGGACACGCTTTATATTCTTTAGCACCAATGCCTGGAGAGCGATAGCCTCACACGGACATGCAGTCTCATTTTTCATACCAGCATCTGGCATTGTGATAGCCTCACCCAGACTAGGCCGTCATTTACATTTTTGACATCCGATCAACAATCTATCTCCTCCCAGAGTGACATCAACGAATTCTCCTCCCAGAGTGACATCAACAATATCTCCTCCCCGAGTGACATCAACAATATCTCCTCCCAGATTGACATCAATAATATCTCCTCCCCGAGTGACATCAACAATATCTCCTCCCATAGTGACATCAACAATATCTCCTCCTAGAGTGACATCTACAACAATACCTCCTCCTAGAGTGACAACAACAATCTATCTCCTCCTAGAGTGACATCTACAACAATATCTCCTCCCAGAGTGACATCAACAAACTTACCTCCTCCTAGAGTGACATTATCACGGTGAGATTGAGGTAAGACCTGTTGTGTCGCCAAAATTCGGATATGTAGGGGCAACCGTCTTTACTGCTTATCAAACACTTCGATAAGACAGTAAAGAGGGGGCAACTGTTGATACCCGAATTTTGATGTCGTTTTTAATTAAATTTATCATTTCTGTTATTTCACTCAACTTACTGTCATTTTTAATTAATTTACTATCGTTAGTATTTTTAAATTTTCATCGCATTTTCTCATCGTCATTGTCATCGTCAGCGTTCGAAATCGCATTTTTAATTTTTCGTCACGTATTTTCATTATTATTATCATTAATAATTTCGGCCTTAAAAATCACATTTTTAATTATCCGTTAGTCATTTGCTAGTTATTCTTTCAATTTAGGTCATCGCATAAAATTTAGGATTTTTAGTATTTTATCACATTTTTTAGCTTTTTTATTTTTTATTATTATTTTTGTTCGAGCTTTTATTGGACCCGAGTAAGTTCGCTCGGAAAATAGCTCGAACGTGTTATGTTTTCCATCAACTATTACCTACTCTTTTTTCATTCACGCCGACCAACTTCGTTTCGCGTAGTTTTCGTCACAACGTCATTTATTTTTCGTCCGAACATTTCATGTTTCCGAACGAGAAAATAAACATGTTAAACGAAAAATTCTCTTCATTCGCTGTAGACAATTAAACTCATCTTATTTTTCTCTACGCGCTAGCACTTTCGGCTCAAAAATTCAGAACGTTTGTTCACGAAAATGGCTCGAGGCCATTTAAATAGAATTAAAGGGGCATTTGACCATCACCATTGATCTGGTTGACCAAGGAAAGTCAACCAGAACAATGGCCCTTGAATTAATGTGCATGGTGCACATGCACCATAGAAGCGACGGAGCAGCGGAGCAAGCCACCCAGCTGCTTGCTCCCGTCGCTTCCTGTCCCGTCAACCATCATCACGCAGCCCTAGCCTCGCCACCTCGCAACCCTAGCCCCGCCAGCGCACGACGTCCTCCCTCTACGCACAGCGCCGCGTCCTCCCTCCACGCGATCTCAAGCCTATAAAAGGCCACTGCCTTCAACCATTTCAACCACGAATTCACCAAGAGCAAGAACTGCTCCTTCTCCCTCTTGACCCATTGCTCATGTAGAGCATAAGTCGCCATTAGTTCAAGCATTCCAGTAAGCATTTTTTTCAAGCATTTTTCTTCATTTTTATTGCCTTTTCTTTCTTTAATTTTTCGATTGCATTTTTGATCAAATTAATTGCTTATTTTCATCCTATTAATTCCTATATATACCATAGATTAAATACATGCTTTTAATTTGCTTAATTATTAGATAAATCTTGCGAAGTAATTAATTTTCGGTAATTACCATTTTTGTCATTTTTTGAAATTAAATTCGGTATTTTCAGACGGGGTTACCGTTTTCAAGACCGATCGATTATTCCTGACCGTAGCGTGATGGGACTGAATTTTCCGTAAGACTGAATGAGCGCCCTCTATTTCATCATCGGACCATGCATGATTAGATTAATTACTACGTGATTCTATCATGGATAGCTTAACAGAGTACAAATTAACTGATGTGGGATCGAAGCCACCAAATACATGCAGTAAATATAAGCGGAAATTTAAAATCAAACGAACATGGCATTTTAAGCGAGTCTTTTAAACAAGTTGTTCATATGGATTGATTTTAATTCTAGCAATTCTATATATCTTGCATACGATTAATATTTATAGAAAGCCTTGAATAAATAAAAGGGAAAAAAAGGCGTACTTTCGAGCGAAGCTTAAATTTTAAACCTATAAAAGGAGAGTGTTAGTGATAGCTCGAAAAATAAATAAGCACTTTATGAACGCGAGAATTTAAATAAACAGCAAAAACTTAAACAAGGATTTTGACGCATACGAAAATAAAAACGGCGATTTGACACATACCAAAATTAAAATGATGATTTGATAAGTACAGGAAAATTTAAATGACAGTTGATAAGTGCGAGAATTTAAATGATGATTTGATGCATGTGAGAATTTAAATGCTGATTTGATGCGTATGAGAATTTGAATGATGATTCGATGCATACGAAAATTCAAATGATGACAGTTGATAAGTGCGAGAAATTAAATGATGACTTGAGGCATACGAAAATTTAGATGATGATTTGACGAAAATTTAAATGATGTTTTGACGAAAAATTATCAACTATTTTATATGAGCTAAATTTCGTTCTACTTATTGATAAATGAATCACAAACCAAATGTAAATATCAATATCAACAATAAACAAAGTATACTTTTTATGTAAGACAACCATCTATAAGGTTTGAATGTTTTGAACTAGCCCTACGTACTCGATTTTTATCACTCATAAATAATAAATTTAAAAGTCTTTAACTTAAATCATACTATAGATACATAGACAGATACATAGATTACTAAAAGTAAAAATAATTATTTTAGGTTGGTAAAATATTGACCATTAATTTATTTCTATCAGTTATTAAAAGCATACAACAAATATTCATACGTGACTAATATTTTATTAAAAAGTAATCCTTCTATCTCTTTTTTTATGCAGTCTTGGTTGCGCATTTATTAAATATTTGCTGGCTATTATTCCAAATTCTGAGGAACTGCTTCTTATATTCAGGTACGCTAGTGCCAAAAAAGAGCACCAATTCACCATAGCAAAATCTTCCGGCAGATGTAAGTTGACTGCAACATTCATGAGTAATAGTATTGTTAAACTGAAATGTTGATTCATGAATATTTATTCCACAATTTTTGGTAATATTTTTTCCACAATCTTTCAAGAGGTTGAAATATCCGGGTACTGGTTCTTGAATATCCTAACCAAAAATTGCAGTTGTAGGGCTTAGTGAGATTAGGACCACTCCAATAGCTAACAATGTAGCTCCCATGATAGAAATGTTGTTAATTGCAACCATGTTGCTTGATTTAATATTTATCAAATGAATTGATTATCTATTTCTTGTATGGATATTTTCTTGAAGGATTTCATAGTTGATGAAGATTATACTTATAACTAAAAGGATAGGCACATAGATTGACTAATGGAACGTACATAAGTTTCTAATGGAAAGTACATAAGTTTCTTATTTAATGCTTTTAATTATGCACCTTCATTAATTTTCAAATAACGGATTATGATTAATGAAAGTTTTCAATCATCATGTAAAAGCACTATTATTCCTATTTGTTCGGGATGTGGTATATATTCTCTCTAACATGTACTCCTTTCATTTTTTTTTCAATTTTATTCTTTTTGACCGAGCCCAGTTGATAATTTTTAACATTATAGAGATAAAAGCGAATTAATTTAAAAATTATATAGTTTTATTTCATAAACTTTGCATTGAAATTATTGACCCAAGATATCCATCAGTTATATTTATATTGAATGTAGGAGATGCATGATTTTTTGTTTTTTTGTTTTTTTTATAAGCTGAACTTTATTAGAAAAAGGGAAAAGGTCACGAGGCACATGACTGGAAAAAGAACAAGAACAAGAACATGACTAGGGTTGGCAAATTTCTTAAAATTTAAATTTTCAAGTAATTTCATGTTTAATGTTTTCAAACACCCCTTTTGAAGTCATTTAAATTTATGGTGTGTATTATACTTTGGATTGGAAAATAGTTGAAAAATTACTTTAGTGGATATGTAAACTTTAATTTATGGTTTGTGTTTTACTACGGGATTTACTAAGGTTTACAAATTTGATGATATGTATATATATTTTGCGGGTATTATTGCGGGTATTCATACCCGCATTTTGCGGGTATTTAGTGCGGGTATTGGAGCGGGTAAGCACTATCCATACCCGCACTTTACGGGTACGGGTAAATCCATACCCGCAAAATACCCACAAACTGCGGGTAATACCCACCCGCAATTGCGGGTATCCGGCGGATATCCATGTCCGCGGGTGGAAATTGTCAACCCTAAACATGATAGTGAACATGACAGCTGAGGCTAAACAGCCACTAGGAAAATAAAAACACACGCACACGCTACCAACAACGGCGAGACGCAGACCAGAACAGACGCCACCAGACGGCTGAATTGAGACTCAAGCCACGGACGTCATTCCCCAAGTATGCAGCCAAGAGGAGGAAAGGAGAAGTTGCAGAGATGAGCATGGGAAATGGGGGTCCCGCCCGATAATCCAATGATACCACGTGGCAAAAACCATGTTGATCGTACAAAATTCGCAGAAAGGTTGTTGGTTAAACACCACTCGATTGCGTTGGTTCCAAATTGTCCACATAAGAGCGTAGAGAAGTATTTTCCACATTTGGCAAGTCTGAACCATTCTAGAGCCACAAAGCTCACTCCAGCCAGCCCATAGAGCAGCTAAAGACCCTGGGATTTCCCAGGAAATTCCTACCCAACTCAGAATAAAGTGCCAAACCCGCATCGTGACATTGCAGTGGAGGAGCAGATGGTCTGCACTTTCCTCCCACTCCGAGAATAACGGGCAAAAGCTATCCTCCATGGCCAACAAGTGACGCTTACGAAGGAAGCCTCTTGTCACAATCCTATCCTACAATGCCAGCCAAACCATTAACTCCACACGATGGGGAGCTAACTGACTCCAGCAAGAAAACAACACTTCATTTCTCCTGTCATGGAATCGGTGGCCATCTAAAATGCTACACAGGGACCGAACTTTATATTTCCCAGCAGTGTCCGGATTCCAAAACAAAGAGTCCCGCGCTTGGTCCAAATGAGGATTTGGCAGAAGCGCAAGCAATTCATTCCACTACTCCACATCCCAAGCAAACAGCCCCCTCCTCCAAACCTAGCTGGAAGTCCACCGGTTCCCTTCCCAAGCTCCGAACTCAGCCACGGTACCTATCAGATTCAGAGAGAGTGAGTATAACCGAGGAAACCTGAGCGCCAGAGGGATCCGAATGGCCCAAGGATTCCACCAAAACTTGAACTCAGCACCGCTCCCCAGCTTGAGACTCGTGTTAGTTGTCCAGAAATCAAATAAGGCTTCACCTCTAGTGCAAACCGACACAATATCACCCCAACCTGTGGAGAACCGCCTGTAATCCCCTCTCCAGATATCACCCAAGGTCTTGAAATCATACTCTTTGCGGATTAACTCTGCCCAAATTTTGTTCTCCCCTTGGAATAAATTCCACACCCACTTTAACATAAGAGCTTCATTCTTGGTCTGTAAACAACCAATACCCAGGCCTCTAAACTCAAGAGGGCGCTTAACAACCTCACTTGACCTTAGAGAGCCCTCTTTTCTAATCATCCCCACTCCACAAGAACCTCCGCATGATGCGCTCACACTAGGAGATAATGGCTTTAGGCATACGGAACAGGGACATGTTGTAGACCGGGAGACTAGCCAGCGCCGATTTGATAAGAGTCACTCTTCCTGCTACCGACAATAGCACACCCTTCCAACTTCCCAACTTCTTCCGCATGGATTGCACAAGAGATTGCCTGCAAGATAATCTCTGAGGATTAATGCCTACAAAGGAACCAAGGTACATGAACGGAAGCATCTCAAATTTGCAGCCAGCGCGACGGGTCATCTCTTCCCCCAACATTCTAAAAACGTTAATACCCACTAAGGTGCTCTTATGGTAATTCACTTTCAGCCCAGAGAAAGTGTCAAACCAACGCAAAATACCCTTGACACACTGCACTTTCGCTTCATCATTACGAACAAACACTAGCGTATCTATCATCCGCAAACTGGAGGTGGGTAATCCTCCAGTCTGTCACCTCATTACCGATCCCCCTCAGCAGACCGCATGACAGCGCCCGTCTGAACAACCGATCTAGACCCTCTGCTACTAAGTTAAACAGAAAAGGAGACATCGAGCATCCTTGGCGCAACCCTCGCCCCACTCTAAATTCCCCCGACGGAGACCCATTAATCAAAACAGAAACATGAGTTGTACTTAAACATTGATTAATCCATCCCCTCCACTTATTGCTAAAACCCACGAGCTTCATAACTTTGTCCAGATACCCCCAATCAACCGAGTCATAAGTCTTCTCAAAGTCCAATTTGAAGAGGAACCCCTACTGTTTTGACGCTTGTAGGAAGCTAGTAACTTCGTTCGCTGTTAACACGCAATCAAGGGTCTGCCTCCCCTTGATGAGGCCGTGCTGCCCTTAACTGATAATGGATTTAATCACTAGACTCAAACGGTTAGCAAGTAGTTTGGAAATAATCTTGTAGAAACTACTTACAAGGCTAATAGGTCGGAACTCGCTTAATCGCTTCCCAGAGGGAACCTTCGGGATCAAGGTGATAAAAGAGGTATTCGCTCCCCTAGGGAATCTCCCAGTTCTAAGAAACTCTCTCACCAGTTGACACATATCCGGGCCCAGGATATCCCAACCACTCTGAATGAAACGCATCGAGAAGCCATCAGGCCCCGGGGCTTTGCCACCACCGCAAGACTTAACTGCCTCCTAAATTTCCTCCTCCAAGGCATCCCTATTAAGACCGTCAGCCTCAGATTCGCTCAGTTTGAGAAAACCGATGTCAGGAATGACAGGTCTAGGCCATCGGTCAGCCTGAAAGAAGCTAGAGAAGTGTCTCACAGCTGCCGCTTTAACTTCCTCAGGGGTTGTGGCCCATCCCTAGTCAAGAATAATCTCCGAAATACCATTTTTCCTGTTCTGAACTTTGGCAATGACATGGAAAAATTTGGTATTCCGATCACCCTGTTGATCCCACTTGAAACGAGACTTCTGCTGCCACAGCTTGCACACATGGCCCTGCTGAACCCACAAGGCCGAAGTAACCCTCAACTTTTCAGCCTGTTCCGCATCCGTCAGGTCTCGCTCATCCGCAATCCTATCCCAAGCCTCCTCTTGGACTTGCAGCTCATGTAACCTCGCTTCTACATTACCAAAGTGATTGCAATTCCAAATCTTGAGCTTCCCCTTAAGCCATCTCAATTTGGGGACAACCATACTCTCCCCTAGGAACACGCCACCTGCTTCCTGCCAGAACCCTTTAACCAGATCTTTAAATCCGGGGACATCCCACCATGACCCATTGTCTCGAAACGGCTTAGGGCCCCAGTTAACATGATCTTCACACAACAAAAGCGGCACGTAATCAGATCCATTTCTGCCCAAAGATACAAGCTTTAAATCAGGATGTTTGACACTCCACTCAGGATGCACTAAAACCCGATCAATTCTGCTTCTGCTAATGGAATTCGCCCAAGTAAATCTCCTGCCTATGAGGGGCAAGTCCTGTAGCCTGCACCTGGTCACCCAATTCTGAAACTCAAGCATCCCTCTCGTCATGTCCTCCCCACGGAGCCTCTCTCCCGGCTGCAAAACCTCATTGAAATCCCCCGCCACAATAACAGGGACCACACTCCCCTCGACTAAACCCGCTAGATGCTCCTACAAACTTCCCCGAGAAGCTACATCATTCAGAGCATACATGTTAAGGAAGGCACACCGAAAGGTGGACTCAGACAAGACCCCCTCCACCTAAATGTAATGATCACCGACAACATGACTAGTTTCCGTGAAGTATCTTTTGTCCAAAATAGTTAACAACCGTCCAGCCCTCCCCTGCGACGGAGCTGAGACCCACGCTACTTTGTTGCTCCGCCATAACGAGCTAATGAAAAATTCAGAAATGTCCGGCCTCTTTGTTTCCTACAGAAAACAAAACCCAAGCCTTTCCCGTTGCATACTAAGCTTGACAAAACGGCGCTTGAGCACGGACAGCAAACCCCGACAATTCCAAGACATCAATCTAACCATGAGAAGAACCAGATCACGCAGACAAGAGCCACTTAACACCTCTTGAAGTCTTCCACCTCTTTTCCGAACCGGGCAGCATCAAAAGGGCGCATGGATGCCTCATTGGCTTAAGCTGTCAACGACATCTCTTTGCCCAACTCCCATACATCCCCTGCAAAAATTGTTGCTTCCAGTGCATTGTTTACTAGTCTAATGTCCTCATCATCCATTCGTATATGACTAACGAGAGAGGCCGCCTCAGATGTAGCTGTAACCAGACTCCCCAAGGTTCCCACTAGTTTCTTCATTTTTCCTCCAAGTCGTCTTACTGTGACTAGATCGCCAAAGGGAGCTACACCCCTATCAGTACTAGATACCGTTTCCTAAACCAAATCCACACTAACATCTGTCCGCAACATGTTATCTCCTTCCTGCCCCACTTTCGAGTATACCTCCTCAACTTCCATCTCCTCGTCCCTAGATGCATCCTCTTTCAAGTCGACACCAACCATCCAATCGAGGTTGGATATGGCGCCTTGTAATGGCTCCTCATGGCAGGACACTGATACGATCGCACCGATCGCATCCCGTACGCGAAGCCAACGCCAAAATCTCGTGGCGCTTATGTTCTGATATTTACGCTACGAAGAAGCGCACCTAAAGTTCAAGGACCAAAGGGAAACTTGGTCCGGCCCAAGCCCAGCTTCGCCCACACGACGTCGTACAAAGCCAGCAACTCCCTCGCCCACACGACGCCATTTGGGTCGTCTTCCCCACGCACGACCCGGTCGTGTGCAGCGCCCCCCAACCCGCAAGATCCGGCCCACGCCCACAACCGCTCGCCCTCGTCCTCGCCCGCGAGACTCGGTCCACGCACGACCGCACCCCACGCTCGCACCAGCCCACCCTCGATCTCGCTTGGCCACCCGCAAGGCTCGGTCCATGTTGCACCTACCTCCCACGTCCGACTCACACGGCCGCGTTTCCTGCCAGCAACGTCTGCCGCACGACCAAGTCACGGCCAGCTGGCGCCCGTCCAAGCAACCACGGCAACCGAAATTAAAGGGGCATGTCCAAATTAAATCCAATTAATTGCCACCCAACTAATTGGTAAATGACCCTTCTCACCCTTAAGATTTTAGTTATAAATAGGAGCCTTTGTTCCAAAGAAGGACGGATCATGGCGCATGTGCATGGACTGTCGAGCAGTCAATAAGGTAACTATTGAATACTCGCACCCCATACCTCATCTTGATGATATGCTAGATGAACTTAGCCAAGCTACCATATTTTTGAAAATTGATTTAGCTAGTGGATATCATCAAATACGTATGCATGAAGGAGACCAATGGAAAACTGCTTTCAAAACTAAATTTGGTCTTTATGAATGGTTAGTTATGCCTTTTGGGTTAACCAATGCTCCTAGCACATTTATGCGATTAATGAATCATGTGTTGCGTGACTTTATTGGAAAATTTGTTGTTGTTTATTTCGATGACATTTTGATATATAGCTCCTCGCATGACTCCCATTTTGAGCATTTGAGACTTGTATTTCTAACCCTTCGCGAGTATAAGCTTTACGCCAAACTCGCGAAGTGCGAGTTCTGTTTGGACGAAGTCCACTTTCTTGGTTTTCTTGTAGGAGCAGATGGACTCAAGGTTGATCAAGCCAAGATCAAGGCGATTACGGATTGGCCCACTCCGCAAAATGTGAGCGAGGTGCGCTCGTTTCATGGTTTGGCCGGTTTCTATCGGCGTTTCGTGAAGGACTTTTCAACGATTGCTGCACCCCTCAACACACTTACCAAGAAGGACATTCCATTCATATGGGGGCCCGAGCAAGAGGAGGCCTTCAAAACCCTTAAGGAACACCTTGTATCCAGCCCGGTCCTCACACTACCTAACTTCGACAAGACATTCGAGGTCCAATGCGACGCAAGTGGAATCAAGATTGGAGTAGTGCTATTACAAGGAGGGCGACCGATCGCTTATTTTAGTGAGAAATTGAAGGACGCCCAACTCAATTACTGCACGTATGGTCGGGAGTTGTACGCCTTAATTCGAACCCTCACTGTTTGGGAGCACTACCTCGTCCCGAAGGAGTTCGTTGTTCACACTGACCATCTATCCCTTCGCTACCTCAAAGGACAAGGTAAGCTGAATCGTCGCCATGCTGTTTGGTTGGAGTTCATTGAGCGATTTCCATATGTGATCAAGTATCTGAAAGGAAAGGAGAACACGGTCGTCGACGCCCTTTCCCGAAGGTATGCACTCATTACCTCTTTGCAATCTAAATTATTGGGATTTTCACATATCATTGAACTGTATGAAAATGATAATGATTTTCATGTTGCGTATGATGCATGCTTGAGTGGACCTTTTGAAAATTATTCTTTGCATGATGGATTCCTATTTTGTAAAGGTCGATTATGTGTGCCCAAATGTAGCATGCGTGAACTTCTCATTAAAGAAGCTCACGGTGGTGGACTTAGCAGTCATTTCGGTATTAACAAAACTTTGAGTATTTTAAAAGAACATTTTTATTGGCCGCATATGCATCCTATGATAACTCGTATTGTTAATGCATGCATTGAATGTCATCGTGCTAAGTCTACATCTCATGATCAAGGTCGTTACATGCCATTACCTGTTGCTTTGCACCCTTGGTGCGATATTTCCATGGATTTTGTACTAGGATTGCCTAGAACTAGTAACGGGAAAGATGCTATCTTTGTTGTCGTTGATAGATTTTCTAAGATGGCACATTTTATTCCTTGCAAATCCACTACTGATGCTTCTCATGTAGCTGATCTGTTTTTCCGAGAGGTTGTCCGCCTCCACGGCATGCCACGTACCATTGTAAGTGATCGAGACTCAAAATTTTTGAGTCATTTTTGGCGTGTCCTATGGGCCAAGTTGGGGACCAAACTCCTGTTTTCCACATCCTACCACCCCCAAACGGATGGCCAGACGGAGGTAGTCAATCAGACTCTTGGTAACTTGCTTCGAATCATGGTACCGAAATATTCTAAGAATTGGGATCAATGTCTTCCCTTTGTTGAGTTTGCATATAATCATACCATACATTCTGTCACTTTATCTTCTCCATTTGAGCTTGTCTATGGATTCAATCCACTCACCCCCATAGACTTGCTCCCGTTACCTGTTTCTCATGTATCCAGCTTAGATGGAGAAGAATGAGCAGCCAAAGTAAAAGAATTACATGCTAAGGCGAAGCAAAGAATGGAAAATATGAACACCAAACTCGAGGAGAAGCGCAATGCCAGGAAACGAGTCAAGTCCTTTGAAGTTGGAGATTGGGTTTGGTTGCATCTTCGCAAAGAGCGATTCCCTCACCTTAGGGAGTCTAAATTGAGCCAAAAAGGGGTTGGTCCTTTCCTTATTGTTAATAAAATTAACGATAATGCTTATGTTTTGGACATCCCTCTATCTTTTGCTGTTGCCTCTACCACTTTTAACATTACTGACTTATCTCTGTATTTTGTAGCCGATTCCGATGACGAGGATGTTGAGGACATGCAAACTTTGGATTCGAGGTCGAATCCACTCGAACGGGGAGGAGATGATATGATCACACCGATTGCATCCCGTACGCGAAGCCAACGCCAAAATCTCGTGGCGCTTATGTTCCGATATTTACGCTACGAAGAAGCGCACCTAATGTTCAAGGACCAAGGGAGGACATGTTTGCAAATCCAAGGACCAAAGGGAAACTTAGTCTGGCCCAAGCCCAGCTTCACCCATACGACGTCGTACAAAGCCAGCAGCTCCCTCGCCCACACGACACCGTTTGGGTCGTCTTCCCCACGCACGACCCGGTCGTGTGCAGTGCCCCCTAACCCGCAAGATCCGGCCCACGCCCACAACCGCTCGCCCTCGTCCTCGCCCGCGAGACTCGGTCCACGCACGACCGCGTCCCACGTTTGCACCAGCCCACCCTCGATCTCACTTGGCCACCCGCAAGGCTCGGTCCACGCTGCACCTGCCTCCCACGTCCGTTTCACACGGTCGCGTTTCCTGCCCCAACATCTGCCGCACAACCAAGTCACGGCCAGCTGGCGCCCGTCCAAGCAACCACGGCAACCAAAATTAAAGGGGCACGTCCAAATTAAATCCAATTAATTGCCACCCAATTAATTGGTAAATGACCCTTCTCACCCTTAAGATTTTAGTTATAAATAGGAGCCTTTGTTTCCTTTAGATGACACTTTTTGATTACCAATTGATTATTCAATCTTAAAGTCAATTTTATTCCTTGTCATTTCTAGCTTTATTCCCTAAAATTCTTGTAATCATTTCGGGTTCAAACTAGCATTTTCATTGCAAGTTTGAGTTCGATCTTTCAAGTTATTCAATATAGAAAGGTTGCTCGTTCTTCGTTAACGAGAGGGTTTTCTCGAATATACTTGTCCATTTAAAATTTCATCTTTCACTTCTAAAATTCCCGATTCAAGAACCATTTATCTTGAATTAAATCCTCACAAAATTCCATAAAACCATTTCTAAAAATCCTACATATTCCCATTACAACTTTATCCGCTGCGCATATTCCCGAACATCGTCAAGTCCGTCAAAAACACCTTCATCCTTCATCAATCGGACCATCCACAATCGAGACTAGTTCCTTACTCCAATCAACATCCAAGGATCCTAACAGACACCTTGTGCAAAACCTCCTATAACCTCACCACTATATCCCGATCAATACAGGTGTTTGTCGTGGAAATTAGTATGTGGCCTACATCAAGCCTTTTCCTAGCCAAGGTATGATAGTCCACAGTAACCAAGCCTCCTAATTTGCAGCCTAGGAGTTCAAAAGTAGCCTGACCCCACGCTTCTATCGGGACCCCAACGCATTGCACCCAGCACAGCCGGCCCCCATCCCTCTTGGCCTCGTCCCATCGCATGACCTTAAGAAACAGTTCCTGAGTTGCAGCATTTGCTTCTGCTAGCGCCTTATCCCTGTCTCTACTGTTCTAAAATTCTAGGAGTACGAGTCCCCGTCTCATCATCCTTGTTGCACATATCCAACCCGCCTCCAAGACCAATCCTTGAATATCAGGAATATCTTCTATACGCTTTAGGACCCCAAGGCGCTCTTGTTTAACCAACCTACATTCTGTTTAGACGGTACTAGATCAATGATATCCACCACGTCAGTCTTCGGCTCTTCCATCACTGGTTTTTGGGGTGCCAACGCCTCTATATAGGGTCTATTGTCTACCAAAGGATTAACCTTACCCAATGTCTAGGATTCCCACGTTTTTCCACCAGCCTAGGTTTCTCCTTACGTCTAGCATGTTTTCCAATGCTGCATCGGATTTCCAAAGCTCCAATATGCTGATGATTGAGAGCCAGTTCCATCTCTCTATGATTGGCAATTCCATCAAAGCGGATAAATCCAAATCGTTTACCTGCCAAATTCTACGCGCTGGAATGAAAATGTCTCATAAATTACCAAATCGGGGGAGCTTCCATCTCCTACAAATTAAATGTTCCAATGCCTTGTGATCTACATGTTGTGGTAGATTCTCCACATAGTACGTGACCACTTCATCTCTCATCGTCCCATGCTGATGCGAAACTACCCTAGCACGTCCCTCGCAACCATGTATCTCCCCTCGCGAGCCCATATGATGCAGATGTTGAAAACAGACGTGGCTGATGTTACGCCAGTTACAGTCGCTAACTAGTATTTTTTTTTCCTGGCAACAGTGGGCTGACCAAAGTGGGTGGATGCCGTTTAGGTTTGGCGGCTTATAGCTTCTCTTGTATTTGGCTTGCCAAAAACCTTTTTATAAATGTAATTAAACTAACACAATTTATTATAATATTCCATGATTTTTTGTTCTTTTTTTAGTAACATCTCAATTACCAAAGACATCACTTTTTATAGTAATATCCAGGGTAAATTTTACAAAACCATTGTAGCTTATAATATATTTTACTTTACCTACTATATTTTAAAAGCATACAATGTGAAATTTTATAGTTTCCCAAGAGTTACAATTTTAACTTTTCTAATAGTTACAAAGTTCTAAAAATGGCAAAATGATTCAAAAAAAAAATACATATTTGAGTGAAAATGTTACAGATGTGAGAGATTTATTTCAACGAAAATATGAGAAAAATAATCAGACATATTTTACAGAAAAACTGGAAAAATCTAAAAGAAAATTGTGGATAAATTTAAGTTTTATTTTTCATTGTAATAAGTCCTACTGTATTTGTTACATTTTTTGTTTGCATTTTTTGTTATTTTATAAAGTATCTATGACAATGCAAGGAAAATTAACAAAAATATTTTATAAATTACATTGTAAATTATAGACTGTAAAAGTGATGAAAGAATTTCAAAGCATGTTATAATTATTTGTTCAGTTGTTTAAAATAAATACTTAGTAACCCACTTTAATTTATTTTTTAATAAATCTTTTAGAAATACAATTAAACTTGAATTCTTGAAAAGGATTGATCAAAGCCGAGTTAAAAAAGAAGAAGGTTGACAATAGAATTCATAGTTGTTAAAAATAGGAGAATACTTACAATTTTGAGAAAAGGGAAAAGAAAGAATTTGACGAAAATCGGAGAGACTTATATATCAACTATTTTATATGAGCTAAATTTCGTTCTTCTTATTGATAAATGAATCACAAACCAAATTTAAATATCAATATCAACAATAAACAAAGTATATGTTTTATGTAAGACAACCATCTATAAGGTTTGAATGTTTTGAACTAGCCCTACGTACTCGCATTTTATCACTCATAAACAATAAATTTAAAAGTCTTTAACTTAAATCATACTATAGATACATAGACAGATACATAGACAGATACATAGATTACTAAAAGTAAAAATAATTATTTTAGGTTGGTAAAATATTGATCATTAATTTATTTCTATCAGCTATTAAAAGCACACAACAAATATTCATACATGACTAATATTTTATTAAAAAGTAATCCTTCCATCCCTTTTTTTATGCAGTCTTGGCTGCGCATTTATTAAATATTTGCTGGCTATTATTCCAAATTCTGAGGAACTGCTTCTTATATTCAGGTACGCTAGTGCCAAAAAAGAGCACCAATTCACCATAGCAAAATCTTCCGGTAGATGTAAGTTGACTGCAACATTCATGAGTAACAGTATTGTTAAACTGAAATGTTGATTCATGAATATTTATTCCACAATTTTTGGTAATATTTTTTCCACAATCTTTCAAGAGGTTGAAATATCCGGGTACTGGTTCTTGAATATCCCAACCAAAAATTGCAGTTGTAGGGCTTAGTGAGATTAGCACCACTCCAATAGCTAACAATGTAGCTCCCATGATAGAAATGTTGTTAATTGCAACCATGTTGCTTGATTTAATATTTATCAAATGAATTTTTTTATTTTTTTTTAATAAGCAGAGATTATATTAGAAACCAGTCATGAAGATCATGACGAACATAACAAAAGTCAGCTGTCCAAGCTAGGCAGCACAAGCAGAAAACGAAACCAACAAACTAAGAAAGCAAGAAAGATAAACCTTCGGGCTCAGGAAACAACAACCTGACTACTAAAAAGCCAAGCCGGAGTCAGCATCATATCAGCTAGACTGAAAGCAAATGAATGATCCTTACTCTTCAGCCACCAATGCCATGAGGAGAATATCATATTCACACACTGCCATTCCGTTACCTCTTTCTGGCTAAAGACCTTCGCATTCCGGCGTTTCCACAGGGACCAAATCACCGCGTAGAACAGAGTTGACCATTGCCTACCAGAGAGCTTATCGTGGCTTGGAAGATAATGTCCCCAAGATCTCCAAAGACCCGCGAGATCGCGAGGTTGGCACCACACCACCCGAAGCCAACGCATGATCAACTCCCAAACCCTCCTGGCCACCGCACATCCTAGGAAGAGATGACTAGCATCTTCCGAGCTGTTATTACACATTGGACAGCTATTCTGATCTTCCGTGATCATGTTACGTCTCTCTAAGAATGTCCTGGTCACTATTCTTCCCCTCAAAGATAGCCACAAGAAAAACTCAACCCGAAACGGAACCAGCCCCGTCCAATAGGACCGAAGCAGGGGTATGGAATCGTACCTTGTTGCCTCCCATTTCTTATACCCCGAATGCACCGAGTATTTCCCGGTTTGTTCGAGATCCCAACGGAGCACATCCTGGTGGCCCCCCCTACGCGAAGCTGGCAACCGATCACGTAAGCTCGCCCACTCCTCATTCTCCCACTCCTCATTCTCCCACTCAAACAGCCCGCGCCTCCACTCTCTATGCCACTCCCAGACCGTCCCTTCTCAATGGTATAAATCCTTGACAGTCCCCTGCTGAGCTTTCGATAAATGGTACAGCCTCGGATGAAGCAAGGCCAACGGCTGTTTAGCAGCCCACGGATCCCACCAAAAGCTCGTGTCTTTGCCCTCTCCAAGCTTAAGCGTCAAGTGTTCAGTCCATAGGTCAAAAAAATCACTACCCCGCCCACATAGTTGAATGATATCGCTCCAAATAGGAGACATATGCTTCTCCCGCTCCTTCCATAGGTCGCCAATAGACCTCAAATTATATTGCTTGCGAACTATCTCTGCCCATAACTTACCGTTGCCCTGAACCACCTCCCAGGCCCATTTGAAGAGTAAGGTCACGTTCCTGTCTTGCAATCTCCCTATTCCCAGCCCCCCGTGTGTCGTAGATCTCGTCACTTCCTCCCACTTCACCTTGCTCAACCCTCTTTTATCATCCTTCCCACTCCATAAAAATTGCCGCATCACACCCTCACATTGCTTGACCACCGCTCTAGGCATCCTGTAAATCGACATGTTATAGATGGGAATGCTAGCTAACGCCGATTTGATCAAAGTCACCCGCCCCCCCACAGACAGAAGATGACCCTTCCAAGTGGACAACTTTTTCCTAAGCTTCTGAACCAAGAACTGTCACCCTGCTATCCTACGCGGCTTAAAGCCAACCAAAGAACCCAAGTACTTGGAAGGGAGGGCTTCATACTTACATCCTGCCCGCGAAGCTAGAATCCCACCAATTTGATCACTCAAATTCACCCCCACTAGGGTACTTTTGTGGAAATTAACCCGAAGGCCAGAAAAAACATCAAACCACCTCAATGTTCCTTTCACCCCCTGAATTTCAGCCTCACTATTATTCACGAAAACCAAGGTGTCATCAGCAAACTGAAGGTGGCTCAGCTGCCACCCAGCCTCCACATTACCTACCCCACGCAGAATCCCCACTTCCTCTGCTCTAACGAATAACCGATGTAACCCCTCAGCTGCAATGTTAAAGAGAAATGGGGACATAGAACACCCCTACCGAAGACCTCTCGCCACCCCAAATTGGCCTGACGGCGATCCATTCACTAGCACAGAGACCCTGTTAGTGCTAATACACTGCCGAACCCTATGTGTCTCATCACATCCTCCATGTACTCCCATTCAACGGAGTCATAAGCCTTTTCAAAGTCTAGCTTGAAAAGCAGCCCCTGCTGCTTGGTCACCTGCAAATGATGGACCACCTCACTCGCTGTCATGACACAATCCAAGGTTTGGCGCCCTTTAATGAAGCCGTGTTGAACTTCCTTGACGACTGATGTAATGACCTCACTGAGCCGCTTAGCCATAATCTTGGAGACAATCTTATAGTAGCTGCTAACCAGACTGATCGGCCTGAACTCACAGAACTGTTTAGCTTCAGGTATCTTCAGAATGAGGGTTAAAAATGATGAGTTTGCCCCGGCCGGTAGCTTCCCTATTCTGAAGAATTCCTGAATCAACCTGCAGTAATCTCCTCCAATGAAATGCATTGATTATCTATTTCTTGTATGGATATTTTCTTGAAGGATTTGATAGGCGGTGAAGATTATACTTATAACTAAAAGGATAGGCACATAGATTGACTAATGGAACGTACATAAGTTTCTAATGAAAAGTACATAAGTTTCTTTTTTAATGCTTTTAATTATGCACCTTCATTAATTTTCAAGTAACGGATTATGATTAATGAAAGTTTTCAATCATCGTGTCAAAAGCACCATTATTCCTATTTGTTCGGGATGTGGTATATGTTCTCTCTAACATGTACTCCCTTCATTTTCTTTCCAATTTTATTCTTTTGACCGAGCCAGTTGATAATTTTTAACATTATGGAGATAAAAGTGAATTAATTTAAAAATTATATAGTTTTATTTTTTAAACTTTGCTTTGAAATTATTGACCCACGATATCCATCAGCTATATTTATATTGAATGGAGGAGAAACATGATTGTTTGTTCTTTCTTTAGTAACATCTCGATTACCAAAGACATCACTTTTTATAGTAATATCCAGGGTAAATTATACAAAAACATTGTAGCTTATAATATATTTTACTTTACCTACTATATTTTAAAAGCTTACAATGTGAAATTTTATAGTTTCCCAAGAGTTACAATTTTAAATTTTCTAATAGTTACAGAGTTCTAAAAATGGCAAAATGATTAAAAATATATACATATTTGAGTGAAAATGTTATAGATGTGAGAGATTTATTTCAATGAAAATATGAGAAAAATAATCAGACATATTTTACAGAAAAAGTGGAAAAATCTTAAAGCAAATTGTGGATAAATTTAAGTTTTTTTTTCATTGTAATAAGTCCTACTGTATTTGTTACATTTTTTGTTTGCATTTTTTGTTATTTTATAAAGTATCTATGACAATGCAAGGAAAATTAACAAAAATATTTTATAAATTACATTGTAAATTATAGACTGTAAAAGTGATGAAAGAATTTCAAAGCATGTTATAATTATTTGTTCAGTTGTTTAAAATAAATACTTAGTAACCCACTTTAATTTATTTTTTAATAAATCTTTTAGAAATACAATTAAACTTGAATTCTTGAAAAGGATTGATCAAAGCCAAGTTAAAAAAGAATAAGGTTGACAATAGAATTCATAGTTGTTAAAAATAGGAGAATACTTACAATTTTGAGAAAAGGGAAAAGAAAGAATTTGACAAAAATCGGAGAGACTTATTGTTGGTACCCGAATTTTGACGCCATTTTTATTTAATTTTAGCATTTCTGTTATTCAGCCAATTTACAGTCATTTTCAGTTGATTTAATGTCGCTAGCATTTTTAGGTGTTTCGTTGCATTTTTGCATCATCGTCAGCATCGTCAGCCTTCGAAATTGCATTTTTAATTTTTCGGCATGTATTTTCATTATTATTATCATTAATATTTTTAGCTTTAAAAATCACATTTTTAATTATCCGGCAGTCGTTTGCTAATTTTTTCTTCGTTTTAGGTCATCACATGAATTTTAGGATTTTTTATATTTTAGCGCTTTTTTAGTATTTTTATTATTTTATTATTATTTTTATTCGAGCTTTTATTGGACCCGAGTAAGTCCGCTCGGACAATAGCTTGAATTTAAAATGTTTTCCATCAACTAGTTGCTAGCTTTTTTTCTGCTCGCAACGGTCTACAGCGTTTCGTGTAATTTTCAGCGTAACGTCTTCATTTTTCCGTTCAAACGTTTCACGTTTTTGAACGCGAAAATAAACACGTTAAACGAAAAATTCTCGTCATTCGCTGTAGACGGTTAAACCCGTCGTATTTTTTTCTATGCGACGGTACCTTCGGCTCGAAAAGTCAGAACGTTTGGTCGCGGGAACCGGCTCGAGGCCATTTAAATCAGATGAAAGGCCATTTGATCATGGCCATTGATCTGGTCAACCAAGGAAAGTCAACCAGATCAATGGCCCTTGATTTAATGTGCATAATGCACATGCACAGTGCACGCACGAGGGAGGCAACGGAAGTCCTCGCCCGAGCCAACTGCTCCCTAGCTCCCTAGCCCTCCGTCATCATCACGGTTCCCCTAGCCTTGCCACCGTGACCAGCCGGCCACCATGCGCAGCTCCCACGTCCGGCCACCCACGCGTTTTTGGCTATAAATAGCCACCATTCCCCACGCGCAAAGGGTCCGAATTTTTGCCAAAAAAACCACACTACTCCCTCTCCGTTCTCCTAGCCAAGTCACACACGAAAATACACACGGTTTCTGTACCCTCATCCTCAACACGAACGAAAGAAAAGAAAAGGAATCAAGGTGAGCTTTCTCTCTCTCTCTCTAGGATTTCTTTGCAAATTTCGTTTTTCTTCTTAACCTTGCAACAAATGACTAAAACCTATTCTAAACCCTTATTTCTCAAGTTATAATCGCACAGCTTGCTCCAATTTAAATGACTAATGTTTGTCTTAATTAATTGCTAATTTTCAATTTTAATGTGCATATATATTCAAACTTTAAAATGCTCCTCGTTTGCGGATGAAATGGTCTGATTTCTATGGGGTTTTGATCGGGGGTTCGTACTCTGTGCATGGAGGCTGTTTTTCTTGAGTTTGGGTGGCCGGAGCTCTTCCCTTGCCGCCGGCAGTAACGCCGGCGCAAGGAAGAAGAAGAACGCAGCAGCCATGGCTGCTGTTCTTGGCAAGGAAGGTGACGGGCCGAGCCCGTCCCTTGTCCTTTGTTTTAAAATACCCGGATGGGCATTGGCTTAAGCCAAGCCCATCCGTCCCCTTCCCTTCCTTTTGTTTCAACAATGCGGCCCATCTTTCCTTTTAAATAGTGGTCATGGGCTAGAATTTATTCCTAGCCCATTTTTCATTAAATTCAGCATGCGGGCCCGGCCCAAAATAATTTTCGTCAATCATTCGAGTCGTTTTTAACATCATTTCATTTCATGCTCGTATGTAATGTTTAATTTAATTCGTATGCATATTTTATCAAGTTGGTTCGTGAATTGTTTTTACGCATGAATTGCTCATTCTTTATCGTAATATTTATTGTTATCTAACCTCAGTCATTTATATCTAACCGTTTAATTTCAGTCATTTAATATACCGCCTATATGGTCGGTCGCTTTTAAATTTTCGTAAATATTCAACTGCTTTAATTTTTCGCACACTGCTGGAAATCCTTCCGCAAATTATCAACTGTTTACTTTTCCGCACTTTAAATTTCAGCAATTTAAATTCAATACCGCCTACATGGTCGGTCGCACTTATCAACTGTTTACTTTTCCGCACTTTAATTTTCCGCACTTTACTTTTCCGCACTTTAAATTTCAGCAATTTAAATTCAATACCGCCTACATGGTCGGTCGCACTTATCAACTGTTTACTTTTCCGCACTTTAATTTTCCGCACTTTACTTTTCCGCACTTTAAATTTCAGCAATTTAAATTCAATACCGCCTACATGGTCGGTCGCACTTATCAACTGTTTACTTTTCCGCACTTTAAATTTCTGCCTTTTACTTTTCCGCACTTTAAATTTCAGCAATTTAAATTCAATACCGCCTACATGGTCGGTCGCACTTATCAACTGTTTACTTTTCCGCACTTTACTTTTCCGCACTTTAAATTTCAGCAATTTACTTTCAGCAATTTAAATTCAATACCGCCTACATGGTCGGTCGCATTTTAATTCTCGTAAATATTCAACTGCTTTAATTTTTTTGCAAATTGCTGGAAATTCTTCCGCAATCTATCAACTGTTTATTTTCTGCAAATATCAACTGTTTATTTTCTGCAAGTATCCAACTGCTCATTCTCTACATTATCAACCTGTTTTATTTTCTGCCAATCACCAAACTTTTTATTCCCTGTAAATCGCCCCTAGCATTTATTTTTTCTGCACTTATCAAGACAACATTTCATTTTTGTATGAGTAAAATCGATCCATTTTTCGCATGCAATCAACCTAGCACTTAAATTCTCGTATGCGTAAAATCCATCATTTTTCGCATGCAAATCAAAACAGCATTTCATTTTCGTATGCGTAAAATCCATCATTTTTCGCATGCAATCAACCCAGCATTTAAATTCTCGTATGCGTAAAATCAATCATTTTTCGCATGCAATCAACCTAGCATTTAAATTCTCGTATGCGTAAAATCAATCATTTTTCCCATGCCATCAACACAGCATTTAAATTCTCGTGTGCTTAAAATCAATCATTTTTCGCACACAATCAACTCAGTATCTCATTTTCGTATGCGTAAAATTCATCATTTCTCGCATGCAATCAATTGTCGTCATTTATTTTCATGCACTCATCAAGCTCAGCATTTAATTCTCGTATGCGTACAATCCATCATTTTACGTGTACAATCAATTGTCATTTAAAATTTTCATTGCTCAGTTATTTCTCAAGCTATCACTAACACTCTCGTTTTGTAGGTTAATTTCAAGCTTCGCTCGAAAGTACGCCTCACAAGTCCTTTTTATTTATTCGATGCTTTTCTCAAATATCAACTGCATGCATGATATATAGAACTGCTAGAATTAAAATCAACCCACATGAACAACGTGTTTAAAGAGTTGCTTAAAATGCCATGTTCATATGATTTTAAATTCTCGCTTGTATTGACTGCATGTACATGGGGACCTTCGATCCCACTTCAGTTTTTCACTTTAAAATCAATCATTTAAATTGGTACTCTATTAGCAATCCATGTTAGGATCACGTAGTAATTAAGTTAATCATGCATGGCCCGATGATGAAAAAAGAGGGCGCTCATTCAGTCTTACGGAAAATTCAGTCCCATCACGATCATAAAAAAGACTAAAGTGACGATTCCTCTGAGGGCCCCCTTTTTCAAAACGCATTTCTCAAACACCTTTTTAAACACCTCTCTCATCAACCGGTAACCGTTTTCGGATGTGTCTCGGGTGCCTAACACCTTCCCGAGACCATAATACGACCCCGAACCTTTGTCTGGGGTCCAGACCCCTTTTTTTTGTGCCTTTAGTTTTTTACTTATTATATTTCCTATGCCATGACGATTAGGGTTCCCTAAGCCTAGCAACCAAATTAGGGTGGCGACTTCATTGCATGCTGCGAGGCGTCTTTTTACGCCGAGCATCTGAAGGTCTCAAATTTCGTTGCACACTCGCGAATTTTTAAATTTCGAGGCGCGACAGTTTGGCGACTTCACTGGGGAATGTTGGGCCGGAGCCGGTTTTATCTTTTTAGAGAGGTGTTTTATTTGTTTATTTATTTGCTTTGATCAATTGCTGGTCTATTTATTTATTTACTTTATCAATTGTCATATGCATTTCATGGCGCCCTACACCCAGGGGACAATTACCAAAATAGGAGGGTAGTAGTGACGCCCTAGGACACATGTCCTGGGTAGTGTTCACCAATCCCAACTCGGATGAACCCCTAAAGCCAGTCGAAAGGTTATACGATTTCGCAAGGAATCGGGCGACTGGACGACACTTTAGGGACCTTTTCATGGTATCATCCGGGAACCATTCAAGCCAGTTAGAAATGTCGGAATCAGAGCCCCAGCACATGCATCATGATTATACCTGTTTGTCGTGGCTCTATTTGTCTTGTTGGCATATTGACATGATTTTTCTTTTATACGAATTGTAAATTTCTTACATGCGCAGGTTACCTTGCATTTAAAATTTTATTTTTGTCCCACAGGACCCGTTTTTGCTCATTCGATATATCGGCACTTACACTACTTTCACTTGATATTTTCGAGGAATGAAGTTTCAACGATCAGACACTACAAAGCCGAATTGCCACTTTAGAGGCTGAGATAGAGATGCAGAAAGGGGAGTTGGCTTCGATGGAGTGCCTTTGGCAGCAGAACTCTGACGTCCAGGATTGATACCTTCATGGGAAGACTCGAATATCAGCAAACCTTCATTTTTCTCATGTAACTAGAATCCCTGTTTTCATCAATTTTAGCCATTTTTTGGTGAATTTAGGTAGTTGGCTAGTTTACTACATCTTGTAAACACTTTTAATAAAGTCGTACCTCTTTCGGATATTTATTTAATCACCTCATCTTTTCCGTATCAATTATCCATCCAAATACAACTCAAAAGACCATCGCAAAAAGAAAGAGAAAATCCCTCCGGGATAAACACAATCGTTTCACCAAAGAACCGAAAAATCAGACCAAACATTCGAAAAATAGCCAAATATTGCCCACTCGTGGCCTTGTCCTCTTAGCTTATCGCAAACTCCAAAGTCATAGCGTAGATTGTCATCCCTCCCCTCGGTGGGGTTCACCAGGAGTCAGGCCCTGCGTCATTTGTGAGCACAGTAGAAAAGAGATCTTCCTAGCATGACGACATTGGTTGCCCCTGCTAATTTGGGTTTCGTCGATAACATCTCAGATTGCTCCATATCGTTGGAATGAATAGAGGCTTCCTTCGCATATCATCCACAACCAGGAGATCACGCCTCTCCGACCGCCCTGAAAATGTCAAGTGAAAGTGTAGCCGGAAAAGTGAATGAGCAACGTGGAGGCCTCGGGATCGTCCATCACTTGTACTTACTCTTTTTTCATTTTCTTTTTTTCAGGTTCACGATAGCTCCTCGCAAGCGAATTACTCCACCGAGGCCCCCATAACAAGACTTCAAACGCTGAAGATGGCCGAACAAACCAAGACAGAAGAGGCATTGGCTGCTAGAATAAAAGAGTTAGAAGAGCAAGTAAGGGTTACTATAGAAAAGGCCACTCGGGGTGAAAAAGAGCGAGATGAAGCAACCACTGAGTTCCCACCTGGTTTTGATCCTAGTCAAATGATGGGACCCTCCTCATCCGCCATCACTAGATCTTCGGGACCCCAATCATTTTCGGTTCCTGGGGGTCAATGGAAATGGACTGCTCCCGTCTTTGTACCCACCACCCCGAACCCTGTAGCCAACACGGGTGAAGGAGTTGATGCAGCTCTACAACATTCCTTTGTCAACCTTACTGTGGACCCTGGTCAGAATCTGATTCGTCAGGAATCCCGGGGATTTTACCCACCCCAGGGCTATCCCACTCAAGTCGCGATTCCCAATCCTATGGGAAGTCGGCCACCTTTTGTCAATCCGATGCAACCACCATTCATGACAGAACCCCCGCCATACCTTGGTCCAAACGCTCTCGTCACAGAAAGACCGAATATGGATAGAATGAACCTGCTAGAGGAAAGGCTCAGGGCCATCGAAGGAACAGACCCCTTCGACCCTACAGGTCCCGCCACCATGTGCATGGTCCCGGGGATCATAATGCCTCCAAAATACAAGATTCCAGATTTTGAGAAGTACACTGGGATCGAGTGCCCAAAAACTCACCTCAAGGCCTATTGCAACAAAATGGCCGATATGATACACAATGAGCCCATGTTAATCCATCTGTTCAGAGAGAGTTTGGCCAAGCATGCCTTGACCTGGTACATGAGTTTGGATGGGGTTAAGATCAAAACTTGGAGAGATTTATCGGATGCTTTCTTCAAGCAATACAAGTTCAATTTGGAGGTAGCGCCAGACCGTTCTGATCTCCGAAATCTTGAGAAAAAAACTGAAGAATCGGTGAAAACTTATGCTCAGAGGTGGAGAGAACTAGCGTCCAGGATTTCACCGCCCTTGAATGACAAAGAACTCATATCCATTTTCGTGGATACCTTCAAGGCTCCCTACTACACTCATCTTATATCCAATCCATCAAATAACTTTTCTGATATGGTCATGGTGGCGGAAAGAGTCGAACAAGGGATCAAGTCGGGGAGAATCGATGTTTCCAGACCAGAGGTAACACCTAAGAAAGAGCCCATCATGGAGAAAGATGTCAACTTTGCCTCTCACCAGCCTAGCTACGAGCCACCTTCCTCGCCACCTCCTCAAAATCCTACACCATTTTCACCATCTCCATATAACCCGCCAAACAACCAAAATAACCCGAGTAACCATTGGAACCGGGGGCCACTACCAACTCTTCCCGCTCCTCTGGGGGAAATTTATAAACATCTCCTGGCGGCTGGACAAATCGTGCCCACCCCAATGACACCTCTGCAACCTCCTTACCCAAAGTGGTACGATCATAACGCTAGATGTGAGTACCATGCTGGAGCTCAGGGTCACACGATAGAAAACTGCTTCGCCCTAAGAGGAAAGGTTCACCACTTGATCAAGAATGGATGGATCTCTTTTGAAGGGTTAGCTAAAGGACCTGACACGACCGTCTACCCTCCTCCTACCAACCTTTGAATGATCATTCTCCCATAAGGGACCCATCCTGCTTACTCATCTAATGGCGATACCTACAATACTTTTTGTATAATAGTCGAGCCCATGACTATAAACAAAGGCGCTTCGTGGGAGGCAACCCACGTGTTCCTTTTAATATTTATGGTTTCTTTAATAAAATTCAAACATTTTAGGATACCCTTTTCTAGCGAATTTAATATTTAATTCCCTTGTCATTTTAGATGCAATGAGATTTGTAAACATGGGGGAAAGCAAATGAAGGGACGACCAAAAGAAGGCGTTGAAAAATGTCAAAGCTCATTTTTCAGGGAAGTTGTCCTTTTACATTTTTGCAATATCCGTTTCCGCATTTTCTGTTTTTGCAATTTACGTTTCCACGATTTATATTGTTGCAAGAGTGTGTGCGTCATGTCTGCTAAGGTTCGTAGTTTTTGCAAAAAAAAAAACAAAAAAAAAACAGAAATAAAGGCATAGTCGCTTGGCTTGAAAATCCCACGTTTTGAACATTTTTTTTTAGGCATATTCATCACTTTATCATGACATGGATGACTTGTGCGTTCATTAGAAATTATATGAAACATACATGATTTTGTCTGTTAGCTCTTATATCCGTGGCACGTCTAGACGTAAGCAATCACAAAACATGTCCCTGTGAGTATTTTGGGCCTTCACGCTTTGTTTTTTTTTCATGAGTGTAAGGGCCTGACTAGATACTAGTTGAGTTCGCATAATATCCAGGGTACATGCGCCATTAGACATGGGATAGATATAAAGTGACATGGGACTTTTACGATTTTCTCCACTTTTTTCGTTTCTTCCCTCTTTCCACCATATATGTCATCACTCCCCCAAAACCGGCAATATCACTCATACCCCGGGAGCCAAAGAGCAGTTTCAGCTAAAATCACCAGCCAAAAGTAAAAGCACGTCGAGTCCAAGAGCACGATGAAAGAGACGGAAAAGGTCACCAGGAGATCGCTAAGGACCATCACCGAAGAAGCAGCAACGACGAAGGCCGAGGCCTCAAGACAGAAGGGGAAGAGATCAAGACAAAGGCTGTGCTTGCTCTGCTCTGTTGCATTTTCAAATCAAATCAAAAAGGGGAGGGATATATATATAAAAAAAAAAAAAGGGAAAATGAGAGGAAAAAAAGAAAAAGGAGAGAGGGGAAAAAGGGAAAAGAAAAGAAAAATGCTCAGAGACCTTCGACGAATACAAACAATCGAAGAGCCAAAGCAATCACAGCCCGGGGACAACTCAATTCGAGAAAATCTCGAAGAAAACTTTCCCCAGTGAACTCGAGTAGAAAGGCCCAAGGCCAACTCGAGAAATCTCAAAGCAGCCTTCCCCTAGTAAAGTCAAGCAAAAGAGGCCCAAGGCCAACTCAAGAAACCTCAAAGCAAGCATCCCTAGTGAGAACCCGAGAAGAGAAAGGGGCCCCAGGCCAACTCAAGTAGTGAGTCGTAAAAGGAACAGCGACGACGCTCCCCAATGAAGACTCAAGAGAAGGGCCCCTGGCCACACGGAAAGCATCCCCAGCAAAAAGCGAAAAGACTCGCGCACCTCGCCCTCATCCTGGCCAATCAGCAAAGCATCGCTCATCAAAAGCCTTCCAACTCCTCAACAAAGCAATCCTTTCCCAAAACAAGCTCCTTTCCGGACATTTCATGTCCATTCATTCTTTTTCGTAAAAGTCCCATCGATTATTAGAACGCCCATGCATGTGCATCTTCATTCGAAGTATATTCACTCGGATTGACATTGCGAACTGTAAATTATGTATCATGTTAGTTGCATCTTTATGAGTGTAAAACACTTAGCCTTGTTTCAGAGCGTGAGTGCAAACACTAATATCAGGTGAGGATTGCTTACGGCTGCATGTTGTGGGAAACTCTTGTCCTTGAGGTCGTTATTTCTTGAACAAGACGTAGACGCTACCTAGACTTGAATCAATCATGTTCATATGACGAAAACTGAACGAACATTTTTATCCAAAAAAAAAGAAGAAGAAAAGAGACAAAGGCTTGAATTTATTTTCTTAAACAAAGAAATCATTTTCATTCCAAACAAAAAAACTTGGGGGCAAGCCATGGGATAAATGTAGGAATATTTGATATTTCTCACATAGGTCAATTGCTTCTTCATGTTTCCATCTGTTGCTGCTTCGGGTTTGTTTCCTTTCAATTTACAGGATACGGATATGCTCCAGTGAAATCTCAACCAGGGGTCTTCGATGACAACATCGTTGTAAAGCCCTCGCCATCTTGGATTTTCCTCAAAGTCCAATCAACATCGAATAGAGAATGTTACCACTCCTCAACCTTGGGTCTTTGATGACAACATCGTTGTAAAGCCCTCGCCATCTGGAATTTTCATCAAAATCCAATGGATTCATACGGTCACATCTCCCAAAAATTCATAAATAGTCATCGAATCAACATCAAAGCAAAGGTATGTTACCGTCAATCAATATCTGAGTGAAGGTATGTTACCACTATCATTTACATAATTCTACATTTCGGCATAACTATTACTCCTCCTTGAGCGACTACTTTTCTGCATGTCTAAATAACTCCTCCTTGAGTGACTACATTTTCAGCACCAGCGTCCGGAGAGCGATAGCCTCGCACGGTCGTGTAGTTACATCTTCAGCACCAGCGTCCGGAGAGCGATAGCCTCGCACGGTCGTGTAGTTACATCTTCAGCACCAGCGTCCGGAGAGCGATAGCCTCGCACGGTCGTGTAGTTACATCTTCAGCACCAGCGTCCGGAGAGCGATAGCCTCGCACGGTCGTGTAGTTACATCTTCAGCACCAGCGTCCGGAGAGCGATAGCCTCGCACGGTCGTGTAGTGACATCTTCAGCACCAGCGTCCGGAGAGCGATAGCCTCGCACGGTCGTGTAGTGACATCTTCAGCACCAGCGTCCGGAGAGCGATAGCCTCGCACGGTCGTGTAGTGACATCTTCAGCACCAGCGTCCGGAGAGCGATAGCCTCGCACGGTCGTGTAGTTACATCTTCATTACCAGCGTCCGGAGAGCGATAGCCTCGCACGGTCGTGTAGTTACATCTTCAGCACCAGCGTCCGGAGAGCGATAGCCTCGCACGGTCGTGTAGTTACATCTTCAGCACCAGCGTCCGGAGAGCGATAGCCTCGCACGGTCGTGTAGTTACATCTTCAACACCAGCGTTCGCACGGTCGTGAAGTTACATTTTCAGCACCAGCATCCGGAGAGTGATAGCCTCGCACGAACCTTCATTCACATTGCCACGTCAACATCCGGAGAGCTATAGCCTCGTACGGACCTTCATTCACATGGCCATGTCAACGTTCGGAGAGCGATAGCCTCGCACGGACCTTCATCCCCATTGCCACGCCAACATCCGAAGAGCGATAGCCTCGCACGGACCTCCCTTCTCATTTCCAGATCAGCATCCGAAGAGCGATAGCCTCGCACGGACATGCAACCTCATTTTTTTCATGCCAGCATCTAGCAATGCGATAGCCTCGCCTAGACTAGAATTTAAAGCATACCTCCCCCCAGAGCGACATCATCACTGTAAGTTTGAGGTAAGACCCGCTGTGTCGTCAAAATTCGGATATAGGGGCAACTGTCTTTACTACTTATCAAATACTTCGATAAGACAGTAAAGAGGGGGCAACTGTTGGTACCCGAATTTTGACGCCATTTTTATTTAATTTTAGCATTTCTGTTATTCAGCCAATTTACAGTCATTTTCAGTTGATTTAATGTCGCTAGCATTTTTAGGTGTTTCGTTGCATTTTTGCATCATCGTCAGCATCGTCAGCCTTCGAAATTGCATTTTTAATTTTTCGGCATGTATTTTCATTATTATTATCATTAATATTTTTAGCTTTAAAAATCACATTTTTAATTATCCGGCAGTCGTTTGCTAATTTTTTCTTCGTTTTAGGTCATCACATGAATTTTAGGATTTTTTATATTTTAGCGCTTTTTTTAGTATTTTTATTATTTTATTATTATTTTTATTCGAGCTTTTATTGGACCCGAGTAAGTCCGCTCGGACAATAGCTTGAATTTAAAATGTTTTCCATCAACTAGTTGCTAGCTTTTTTTCTGCTCGCAACGGTCTACAGCGTTTCGTGTAATTTTCGGCGTAACGTCTTCATTTTTCCGTTCAAACGTTTCACATTTTTGAACGCGAAAATAAACACGTTAAACGAAAAATTCTCGTCATTCGCTGTAGACGGTTAAACCAGTCGTATTTTTTTCTACGCGACGGTACCTTCGGCTCGAAAAGTCAGAACGTTTGGTCGCGGGAACCGGCTCGAGGCCATTTAAATCAGATGAAAGGCCATTTGATCATGGCCATTGATCTGGTCAACCAAGGAAAGTCAACCAGATCAATGGCCCTTGATTTAATGTGCATAATGCACATGCACAGTGCACGCACGAGGGAGGCAACGGAAGTCCTCGCCCGAGCCAACTGCTCCCTAGCTCCCTAGCCCTCCGCCATCATCACGGTTCCCCTAGCCTTGCCACCGTGACCAGCCGGCCACCACGCGCAGCTCCCACGTCCGGCCACCCACGCGTTTTTGGCTATAAATAGCCACCATTCCCCACGCGCAAAGGGTCCGAATTTTTGCCAAAAAACCCACACTACTCCCTCTCCGTTCTCCTAGCCAAGTCACACACGAAAATACACACGGTCTCTCTCTCTCTCTAGGATTTCTTTGCAAATTTCATTTTTCTTCTTAACCTTGCAACAAATGACTAAAACCTATTCTAAACCCTTATTTCTCAAGTTATAATCGCACAGCTTGCTCCAATTTAAATGACTAATGTTTGTCTTAATTAATTGCTAATTTTCAATTTTAATGTGCATATATATTCAAACTTTAAATTGCTCCTCGTTTGCGGATGAAATGGTCTGATTTCTATGGGGTTTTGATCGGGGGTTCGTACTCTGTGCATGGAGGCTGTTTTTCTTGAGTTTGGGTGGCCGGAGCTCTTCCCTTGCCGCCGGCAGTAACGCCGGCGCAAGGAAGAAGAAGAACGCAGCAGCCATGGCTGCTGTTCTTGGCAAGGAAGGTGACAGGCCGAGCCCGTCCCTTATCCTTTGTTTTAAAATACCCGGATGGGCCTTGGCTTAAGCCAAGCCCATCCGTCCCCTTCCCTTCCTTTTGTTTCAACAATGAGGCCCATCTTTCCTTTTAAATAGTGGTTATGGGCTAGAATTTATTCCTAGCCCATTTTTCATTAAATTCAGCATGCGGGCCTGGCCCAAAATAGTTTTCGTCAATCATTCGAGTCGTTTTTAACATCATTTCATTTCATTCTCATATGTAATGTTTAATTTAATTCGTATGCATATTTTATCAAGTTGGTTCGTGAATTGTTTTTACGCATGAATTGCTCATTCTTTATCGTAATATTTATTGTTATCTAACCTCAGTCATTTATATCTAACTGTTTAATTTCAGTCATTTAATATACCGCCTATATGGTCGGTCGCTTTTTAATTTTCGTAAATATTCAACTGCTTTAATTTTTCGCACACTGCTGGAATCCTTCCGCAAATTATCAACTGTTTACTTTTCCGCACTTTAAATTTCAGCAATTTAAATTCAATACCGCCTACATGGTCGGTCGCACTTATCAACTGTTTACTTTTCCGCACTTTAATTTTCCGCACTTTACTTTTCCGCACTTTAAATTTCAGCAATTTAAATTCAATACCGCCTACATGGTCGGTCGCACTTATCAACTGTTTACTTTTCCGCACTTTAAATTTCCGCCTTTTACTTTTCCGCACTTTAAATTTCAGCAATTTAAATTCAATACCGCCTACATGGTCGGTCGCACTTATCAACTGTTTACTTTTCCGCACTTTACTTTTCCGCACTTTAAATTTCAGCAATTTACTTTCAGCAATTTAAATTCAATACCGCCTACATGGTCGGTCGCATTTTAATTCTCGTAATTATTCAACTGCTTTAATTTTTTTGCAAACTGCTGGAAATTCTTCCGCAATCTATCAACTGTTTATTTTCTGCAAATATCAACTGTTTATTTTCTGCAAATATCCAACTGCTCATTCTCTACATTATCAACCTGTTTTATTTTCTGCCAATCACCAAACTTTTTATTCCCTGTAAATCGCCCCTAGAATTTAATTTTTCTGCACTTATCAAGACAACATTTCATTTTTGTATGAGTAAAATCGATCCATTTTTCGCATGCAATCAACCTAGCACTTAAATTCTCGTATGCGTAAAATCCATCATTTTTCGCATGCAAATCAAAACAGCATTTCATTTTCGTATGCGTAAAATCCATCATTTTTCGCATGCAATCAACCCAGCATTTAAATTTTCGTATGCGTAAAATCAATCATTTTTCGCATGCAATCAACCTAGCATTTAAATTCTCGTATGCGTAAAATCAATCATTTTTCCCATGCCATCAACACAGCATTTAAATTCTCGTGTGCTTAAAATCAATCATTTTTCGCACACAATCAACTCAGTATCTCATTTTCGTATGCGTAAAATTCATCATTTCTCGCATGCAATCAATTGTCGTCATTTATTTTCATGCACTCATCAAGCTCAGCATTTAATTCTCGTATGCGTACAATCCATCATTTTACGTGTACAATCAATTGTCATTTAAAATTTTCATTGCTCAGTTATTTCTCAAGCTATCACTAACACTCTCGTTTTGTAGGTTAATTTCAAGCTTCGCTCGAAAGTACGCCTCATAAGTCCTTTTTATTTATTCGATGCTTTTCGAAAATATCAACTGCATGCATGATATATAGAACTGCTAGAATTAAAATCAACCCACATGAACAACGTGTTTAAAGAGTTGCTTAAAATGCCATGTTCATATGATTTTAAATTCTCGCTTGTATTGACTACATGGGGACCTTCAATCCCACTTCAGTTTTTCACTTTAAAATCAATCATTTAAATTGGTACTCTGTTAGCAATCCATGTTAGGTTCACGTAGTAATTAAGTTAATCATGCATGGCCCGATGATGAAAAAAGAGGGCGCTCATTCAGTCTTACGGAAAATTCAGTCCCATCACGATCATAAAAAAGACTAAAGTGACGATTCCTCTGAGGGCCCCCTTTTTCAAAACGCATTTCTCAAACACCTTTTTAAACACCTCTCTCATCAACCGGTAACCGTTTTTGGATGTGTCTCAGGTGCCTAACACCTTCCCGAGACCATAATACAACCCCGAACCTTTGTCTGGGGTCCAGACCCCTTTTTTTTGTGCCTTTAGTTTTTTACTTATTATATTTCCTATGCCATGACGATTAGGGTTCCCTAAGCCTAGCAACCAAATTAGGGTGGCGACTTCATTGCATGCTGCGAGGCGTCCTTTTACGCCGAGCATCTGAAGGTCTCAAATTTCGTTGCACACTCGCGAATTTTTAAATTTCGAGGCGCGACACTTATATATCAACTATTTTATATGAGCTAAATTTTGATCTTCTTATTGATAAATGAATCAAAAACCAAATGTACATATCAATATCAACAATAAACAAAGTATATGTTTTATGTAAGACAACCATCTATAAGGTTTGAATATTTTGAACTAGCCCTACGTACTCGATTTTTATCACTCATAAACAATAAATTTAAAAGTCTTTAACTTAAATCATACTGTAGATACATAGACAGATACATAGATTACTAAAAGTAAAAATAATTCTTTTAGGTTGGTAAAATATTGATCATTAATTTATTTCTATCAGCTATTAAAAGCACACAACAAATATTCATACATGACTAATATTTTATTAAAAAGTAATCCTTCCATCTCTTTTTTTATGCAGTCTTGGCTGCGCATTTATTAAATATTTGCTGGCTATTATTCCAAATTCTGAGGAACTGCTCCTTATATTTAGGTACGCTAGTGCCAAAAAAGAGCACCAATTCACCATAGCAAAATCTTCCAGCAGATGTAAGTTGACTGCAACATTCAAGAGTAACAATATTGTTAAACTGAAATGTTGATTCATGAATATTTATTCCACAATTTTTGGTAATATTTTTTCCACAATCTTTCAAGAGGTTGAAATATCCGAGTACTGGTTCTTGAATATCCCATCCAAAAATTGCAGTTGTAGGGCTTAGTGAGATTAGCACCACTCCAATAGCTAACAATGTAGCTCCCATGATAGAAATGTTGTTAATTGCAACCATGTTGCTTGATTTAATATTTATCAAATGAATTGATTATCTATTTCTTGTATGGATATTTTCTTGAAGGATTTGATAGGTGGTGAAGATTATACTTATAACTAAAAGGATAGGCACATAGATTGACTAATGGAACGTACATAAGTTTCTAATGAAAAGTACATAAGTTTCTTTTTTAATGCTTTTAATTATGCACCTTCATTAATTTTCAAATAATGGATTATGATTAATGAAAGTTTTCAATCATCGTGTCAAAACCACCATTATTCCTATTTGTTCGGGATGTGGTATATGTTCTCTCTAACATGTACTCCCTTCGTTTTCTTTCCAATTTTATTCTTTTGACCGAGCTAGGTTATAATTTTTAACATTATGGAGATAAAAGTGAATTAATTTAAAAATTATATAGTTTTACGTTTTAAACTTTGCATTGAAATTATTGACCCAAGATATCCATCAGTTATATTTATATTGAATGGAGGAGATACATGATTGTTTGTTCTTTCTTTAGTAACATCTCGATTACCAAAGATATCACTTTTTATAGTAATATCCAGGGTAAATTGTACAAAAACATTGTAGCTTATAATATATTTTACTTTACCTTCTATATTTTAAAAGCTTACAATGTGAAATTTTATAGTTTCCCAAGAGTTACAATTTTAACTTTTCTAAAAGTTACTGAGTTCTAAAAATGGCAAAATGATTCAAAAAAAGTATACATATTTGAGTGAAAATGTAAGAGATGTGAGAGATTTATTTCAATGAAAATATGAGAAAAATAATCAGACATATTTTACAAAAAAACTGGAAAAATCTAAAAGCAAATTGTGGATAAATTAAAATTTTTTTTTTCATTGTAATAAGTCCTACTGTATTTGTTACATTTTTTGTTTGCATTTTTTGTTATTTTATAAAGTATCTATGATAATGCAAGGGAAATTAACAAAAATATTTTATAAATTGCATTGTAAATTATAGACTGTAAAAGTGATGAAAGAATTTCAAAGCATGTTATAATTATTTGTTCAGTTGTTTAAAATAAATACTTAGTAACCCACTTTAATTTATTTTTTAATAAATCTTTTAGAAATACAATTAAACTTGAATTCTTGAAAAGGATTGATCAAAGCCGAGTTAAAAAAAAAGAAGGTTGACAATAGAATTCGTAGTTGTTAAAAATAGGAGAATACTTACAATTTTGAGAAAAGGGAAAAGAAAGAATTTGACGAAAATCGGAGAGACTTATATATCAACTATTTTATATGAGCTAAATTCCGTTCTTCTTATTGATAAATGAATCACACACCAAATGTACATATCAATATCAACAATAAACAAAGTATATGTTTTATGTAAGACAACCATCTATAAGGTTTGAATGTTGTGAACTAGCCCTACGTACTCGATTTTTATCACTCATAATCAATAAATTTAAAAGTCTTTAACTTAAATCATACTATAGATATATAGACAGATACATAGATTACTAACAGTAAAAATAATTATTTTAGGTTGGTAAAATACTGATCATTAATTTATTTCTATCAGTTATTAAAAGCACACAACAAATATTCATACATGACTAATATTTTATTAAAAAGTAATCCTTCCATCTCTTTTTTTATGCAGTCTTGGCTGCGCATTTATTAAATATTTGCTGGCTATTATTCCTAATTCTGAGGAACTGCTTCTTATATTCAGGTACGCTAGTGCCAAAAAAGAGCACCAATTCACCATAGCAAAATCTTCCGGTAGATGTAAGTTGACTGCAACATTCATGAGTAACAGTATTGTTAAACTGAAATGTTGATTCATGAATATTTATTCCACAATTTTTGGTAATATTTTTTCCACAATCTTTCAAGAGGTTGAAATATCCGGGTACTGGTTCTTGAATATCCCAACCAAAAATTGCAGTTGTAGGGCTTAGTGAGATTAGCAGCACTCCAATAGCTAACAATGTAGCTCCCATGATAGAAATGTTGTTAATTGCAACCATGTTGCTTGATTTAATATTTATCAAATGAATTGATTATCTATTTCTTGTATGGATATTTTCTTGAAGGGTTTGATAGTGGTGAAGATTATACTTATAACTAAAAGGATAGGCACATAGATTGACTAATGGAACGTACATAAGTTTCTAATGAAAAGTACATATGTTTCTTTTTTAATGCTTTTAATTATGCACCTTCATTAATTTTCAAATAACGGATTATGATTAATGAAAATTTTCAATCATCGTGTCAAAAGTACCATTATTCCTATTTGTTCAGGATGTGGTATATGTTCTCTCTATCATGTACTCCCTTCATTTTCTTTCCAATTTTATTCTTTTGACCGAGCTAGGTTATAATTTTTAACATTATGGAGATAAAAGTGAATTAATTTAAAAATTATATAGTTTTATTTTTTAAACTTTGCATTGAAATTATTGACCCAAGATATCCATCAGTTATATTTATATTGAATGGAGGAGAAACATGATTGTTTGTTCTTTCTTTAGTAACATCTCGATTACCAAAGATATCACTTTTTATAGTAATATCCAGGGTAAATTGTACAAAAACATTGTAGCTTATAATATATTTTACTTTACCTACTATATTTTAAAAGCTTACAATGTGAGATTTTATAGTTTCCCAAGAGTTACAATTTTAACTTTTCTAATAGTTACAAAGTTCTAATCGGATTGCATATGTTTCTTCCTACGGCTTACTATGCAAGGGCGACTAGCTACGAGGGATTTCTTATCGCACTGCAAGATCATCACGCAAGAGGAAAATTACTATCCTTTCTGCCAGGGGCACGGGGAGACGGCTCACCATCTGCTCCTGCACTGCACCTTTGCTGATTTAGTTTGGGAAGCTATCTCGCGTGGGCTGGGTAGCAGCTGGGCCAGACCAAGAAAAGTGGTGGATTTATGGGGTTTCTAGTCATCAATGATGACGAGGAGGACTGAGCCAGCGCTGAGGATGTGGCAGTCCCTCCTTGTTGCCGTGTTGTGGTCCCTCTGGCTGCAGCGAAATGCTGCGATCTTCAATCAAGAGGAGCCGTGTCATAATCGAGTTATCAGACATATCTTTGTCACGTGGAACCGCTGGGTGATCAGCGCGGAGCCTAGATTTCCGTACTCAGCTGAGCAGGGACGGATCCAGAAATTATTTTCAGGGGGGGCGGGGGTTCAGGAGTAGCGCCCCTGAATTTTTTTTTTAGAGTATTTTAAAGAGAAAGCAAGCGAGTTGAACCAAAAATTGAACAAATGCTTAAGAGTATTTGTATCCGTCACTAAATAACAAGCTGAACGAATTTTTTTAAGAGTATTTTAAAGGGAAAACAAGCAAGCTGAACGAAAAATTGAACAAATGCTTTGAGTATTTGTATCCATCACTAAATAACGAGCTGAACGATTTTTTTTTAGAGTATTTTAAAGGGAAAGCAAGCGAGCTGAACGAAAAATTGAACAAATGCTTAAGAGTATTTGTATCCGTCACTAAATAACGAGTTGAACGAAAAAAAATTTAAGAGCATTTTAAAGAGAAAACAAGCGAGCTGAACGAAAAATTGAACAAATGCTTAAGAGTATTTGAATCCGTCACTAAATAACGAGCTGAACGAATTTTTTTATAGAGTATTTTAAAGGGAAAGCAAGCGAGCTGAACGAAAAATTGAACAAATGCTTAAGAGTATTTGTATCCGTCACTAAATAACCAGCTGAACGAATTTTTTTTTAGAGTATTATAAAGGGAAAACAAGCGAGCTGAACGAAAAATTGAACAAATGCTTAAGAGTATTTGAATCCGTCACTAAATAACGAGCTGAACGAAAAAAAAAATTAGAGTATTTTAAAGAGAAAGCAAGCGAGCTGAACGAAAAATTGAACAAATACTCAAGAGTATTTCTATCGAGTACTTCTACATCCAATAGATTTTTTTTTTCATCCAGCCCAGGGTGGGCGCTTGCCCACCCTCGCCTGGGCTGGATCCGTGCCTGCAGCTGAGCAGATGCAGCAATCTTCGGATTGGCTTCTTAGGTGGGGGTGATGGTGGTCCGGAGAGTTTTCTGATCAGGGGTTGGGAAGCTTTGGCTTCTGATATTTTTCTGATGTTTCTCTGATGTAGTTCTGATTCCTTGCTGGGCAGCCAATTTGTGTGAGCTGCCCTCTGTTTGTTTCTTTTGTCTGCGCCACTTTCTCAGTGGCCTTAATAAAATTCAATCCAGCTTATTGAAAAAAAAAATAGTTACAAAGTTCTAAAAATGGCAAAATGATACAAAAAAAGTATACATATTTGAGTGAAAATGTAAGAGATGTGAGAGATTTATTTCAATGAAAATATGAGAAAAATAATCAGACATATTTTACAGAAAAACTGGAAAAATCTTAAAGCAAATTGTGGATAAATTTAAGTTTTTTTTTTCATTGTAATAAGTCCTACTGTATTTGTTACATTTTTTGTTTACATTTTTTGTTATTTTATAAAGTATCTATGACAATGCAAGGAAAATTAACAAAAATATTTTATAAATTACATTGTAAATTATAGACTGTAAAAGTGATGAAAGAATTTCAAAATATGTTATAATTATTTGTTCAGTTGTTTAACATAAATACTTAGTAACCCACTTTAATTTAATTTTTAATAAATCTTTTAGAAATACAATTAAACTTGAATTCTTGAAAAGGATTGATCAAAACCGAGTTAAAAAAAAAGAAGGTTGACAATAGAATTCATAGTTGTTAAAAATAGGAGAATACTTACAATTTTGAGAAAAGGGAAAAGAAAGAATTTGACGAAAATCGGAGAGACTTATATATCAACTATTTTATGAGCTAAATTTTGTTCTTCTTATTGATAAATGAATCACAAACCAAATGTAAATATCAATATCAACAATAAACAAAGTATATGTTTTATGTAAGACAACCATCTATAAGGTTTGAATGTTTTGAACTAGCCCTACGTACTCGATTTTTATCACTCATAAACAATAAATTTAAAAGTCTTTAACTTAAATCATACTATAGATACATAGACAGATACATAGATTACTAAAAGTAAAAATAATTATTTTAGGTTGGTAAAATATTGATCATTAATTTATTTCTATCAGTTATTAAAAGCACACAACAAATATTCATACATGACTAGTATTTTATTAAAAAGTAATCCTTCCATCTCTTTTTTTATACAGTCTTGGCTGCGCATTTATTAAATATTTGCTGGCTATTATTCCAAATTCTGAGGAACTGCTTCTTATATTCAGGTACGCCAGTGCCAAAAAAGAGCACCAATTCACCATAGCAAAATCTTCCGGCAGATGTAAGTTGACTGCAACATTCATGAGTAACAGTATTGTTAAACTGAAATGTTGATTCATGAATATTTATGCCACAATTTTTGGTAATATTTTTTCCACAATCTTTCAAGAGGTTGAAATATCCGGGTACTGGTTCTTGAATATCCCAACCAAAAATTGCAGTTGTAGGGCTTAGTGAGATTACGACCACTCCAATAGCTAACAATGTAGCTCCCATGATAGAAATGTTGTTAATTGCAACCATGTTGCTTGATTTAATATTTATCAAATGAATTGATTATCTATTTCTTGTATGGATATTTTCTTGAAGGATTTGATAGGTGGTGAAGATTATACTTATAACTAAAAAGATAGGCACATAGATTGACTAATGGAAAGTACATAAGTTTCTAGTGGAAATTACATAAGTTTCTTTTTTAATGCTTTTAATTATGCACCTTCATTAATTTTCAAATAACGGATTATGATTAATGAAAGTTTTCAATCATCGTGTCAAAAGCACCATTATTCCTATTTGTTCGGGATGTGGTATATGTTCTCTCTAACATGTACTCCCTTCCATTTCTTTCCAATTTTATTCTTTTGACCGAGCCAGTTGATAATTTTTAACATTATGGAGATAAAAGTGAATTAATTTAAAAATTATATAGTTTTATTTTTTAAACTTTGCATTGAAATTATTGACCCAAGATATCCATCAGTTATATTTATATTGAATGGAGGAGATACATGATTGTTTGTTCTTTCTTTAGTAACATCTCGATTACCAAAGACATGACTTTTTATTGTAATATCCAGGGTAAATTGTACAAAAACATTGTAGCTTATAATATATTTTACTTTACCTACTATATTTTAAAAGCTTACAATGTGAAATTTTATAGTTTACCAAGAGTTACAATTTTAACTTTTCTAATAGTTACAAAGTTCTAAAAATGGCAAAATGATTCAAAATAAAATATACATATTTGAGAGAAAATGTAACCGCTGTGAGAGATTTATTTGAATGAAAATATGAGAAAAATAATCAGACATATTTTACAGAAAAACTGGAAAAATCTAAAAGCAAATTGTGGATAAATTTAATTTTTTTTTTCATTATAATAAGTCCTACTGTATTTGTTACATTTTTTGATTGCATTTTTTGTTATTTTATAAAGTATCTATGACAATGCAAGGAAAATTAACAAAAATATTTTATAAATTACATTGTAAATTATAGACTGTAAAAGTGATGAAAGAATTTCAAAATATGTTATAATTATTTGTTCAGTTGTTTAAAATAAATACTAAGTAACCCACTTTAATTTATTTTTTAATAAATCTTTTAGAAATACAATTAAACTTGAATTCTTGAAAAGGATTGATCAAAGCCGAGTTAAAAAAAAAGAAGGTTGACAATAGAATTCGTAGTTGTTAAAAATAGGAGAATACTTACAATTTTGAGAAAAGGGAAAAGAAAGAATTTGACGAAAATCGGAGAGACTTATATATCAACTATTTTATATGAGCTAAATTTTGTTCTTCTTATTGATAAATGAATCACAAACCAAATGTAAATATCAATATCAACAATAAACAAAGTGTATGTTTTATGTAAGACAACCATCTATAAGGTTTAAATGTTTTCAACTAGCCCTACGTACTCGATTTTTATCACTCATAAACAATAAATTTAAAAGTCTTTAACTTAAATCATACTATAGATACATAGACAGATACATAGATTACTAAAAGTAAAAATAATTATTTTAGGTTGGTAAAATATTGATCATTAATTTATTTCTATCAGTTATTAAAAGCACACAACAAATATTCATACATGACTAATATTTTATTAAAAAGTAATCCTTCCATCTCTTGTTTTATGCAGTCTTGGCTACGCATTTATTAAATATTTGCTGGCTATTATTCCAAATTCTGAGGAACTGCTTCTTATATTCTGGTACGCCAGTGCCAAAAAAGAGCACCAATTCACCATAGCAAAATCTTCCGGCAGATGTAAGTTGACTGCAACATTCATGAGTAACAGTATTGTTAAACTGAAATGTTGATTCATGAATATTTATGCCACAATTTTTGGTAATATTTTTTCCACAATATTTCAAGAGGTTGAAATATCCGGGTACTGGTTCTTGAATATCCCAACCAAAAATTGCAGTTGTAGGGCTTAGTGAGATTAGCAGCACTCCAATAGCTAACAATGTAGCTCCCATGATAGAAATGTTGTTAATTGCAACCATGTTGCTTGATTTAATATTTATCAAATGAATTGATTATCTATTTCTTGTATGGATATTTTCTTGAAGGGTTTGATAGGTGGTGAAGATTATACTTATAACTAAAAGGATAGGCACATAGATTGACTAATGGAACGTAAATAAGTTTCTAATGAGAAGTACATAAGTTTATTTTTTAATGCTTTTAATTATGCACCTTCATTAATTTTCAAATAACGGATTATGATTACTGAAAGTTTTCAATCATCGTGTCAAAAGCACCATTATTCCTATTTGTTCAGGATGTGGTATATGTTCTCTCTAACATGTACTCCCTTCATTTTCTTTCCAATTTTATTCTTTTGACCGAGCTAGTTGATAATTTTTAACATTATGGAGATAAAAGTGAATTAATTTAAAAATTATATAGTTTTATTTTTTAAACTTTGCATTGAAATTATTGACCCAAGATATCCATCAGTTATATTTATATTGAATGGAGGAGATACATGATTGTTTGTTCTTTCTTTAGTAACATCTCGATTACCAAAGACATGACTTTTTATTGTAATATCCAGGGTAAATTGTACAAAAACATTGTAGCTTATAATATATTTTACTTTACCTACTATATTTTAAAAGCTTACAATGTGAAATTTTATAGTTTACCAAGAGTTACAATTTTAACTTTTCTAATAGTTACAAAGTTCTAAAAATGGCAAAATGATTCAAAATAAAATATACATATTTGAGAGAAAATGTAACCGCTGTGAGAGATTTATTTGAATGAAAATATGAGAAAAATAATCAGACATATTTTACAGAAAAACTGGAAAAATCTAAAAGCAAATTGTGGATAAATTTAATTTTTTTTTTCATTATAATAAGTCCTACTGTATTTGTTACATTTTTTGATTGCATTTTTTGTTATTTTATAAAGTATCTATGACAATGCAAGGAAAATTAACAAAAATATTTTATAAATTACATTGTAAATTATAGACTGTAAAAGTGATGAAAGAATTTCAAAATATGTTATAATTATTTGTTCAGTTGTTTAACATAAATACTTAGTAACCCACTTTAATTTAATTTTTAATAAATCTTTTAGAAATACAATTAAACTTGAATTCTTGAAAAGGATTGATCAAAACCGAGTTAAAAAAAAAGAAGGTTGACAATAGAATTCATAGTTGTTAAAAATAGGAGAATACTTACAATTTTGAGAAAAGGGAAAAGAAAGAATTTGACGAAAATCGGAGAGACTTATATATCAACTATTTTATGAGCTAAATTTTGTTCTTCTTATTGATAAATGAATCACAAACCAAATGTAAATATCAATATCAACAATAAACAAAGTATATGTTTTATGTAAGACAACCATCTATAAGGTTTGAATGTTTTGAACTAGCCCTACGTACTCGATTTTTATCACTCATAAACAATAAATTTAAAAGTCTTTAACTTAAATCATACTATAGATACATAGACAGATACATAGATTACTAAAAGTAAAAATAATTATTTTAGGTTGGTAAAATATTGATCATTAATTTATTTCTATCAGTTATTAAAAGCACACAACAAATATTCATACATGACTAGTATTTTATTAAAAAGTAATCCTTCCATCTCTTTTTTTATGCAGTCTTGGCTGCGCATTTATTAAATATTTGCTGGCTATTATTCCAAATTCTGAGGAACTGCTTCTTATATTCAGGTACGCCAGTGCCAAAAAAGAGCACCAATTCACCATAGCAAAATCTTCCGGCAGATGTAAGTTGACTGCAACATTCATGAGTAACAGTATTGTTAAACTGAAATGTTGATTCATGAATATTTATGCCACAATTTTTGGTAATATTTTTTTCACAATCTTTCAAGAGGTTGAAATATCCGGGTACTGGTTCTTGAATATCCCAACCAAAAATTGCAGTTGTAGGGCTTAGTGAGATTACGACCACTCCAATAGCTAACAATGTAGCTCCCATGATAGAAATGTTGTTAATTGCAACCATGTTGCTTGATTTAATATTTATCAAATGAATTGATTATCTATTTCTTGTATGGATATTTTCTTGAAGGATTTGATAGGTGGTGAAGATTATACTTATAACTAAAAAGATAGGCACATAGATTGACTAATGGAAAGTACATAAGTTTCTAGTGGAAATTACATAAGTTTCTTTTTTAATGCTTTTAATTATGCACCTTCATTAATTTTCAAATAACGGATTATGATTAATGAAAGTTTTCAATCATCGTGTCAAAAGCACCATTATTCCTATTTGTTCGGGATGTGGTATATGTTCTCTCTAACATGTACTCCCTTCCATTTCTTTCCAATTTTATTCTTTTGACCGAGCCAGTTGATAATTTTTAACATTATGGAGATAAAAGTGAATTAATTTAAAAATTATATAGTTTTATTTTTTAAACTTTGCATTGAAATTATTGACCCAAGATATCCATCAGTTATATTTATATTGAATGGAGGAGATACATGATTGTTTGTTCTTTCTTTAGTAACATCTCGATTACCAAAGACATGACTTTTTATTGTAATATCCAGGGTAAATTGTACAAAAACATTGTAGCTTATAATATATTTTACTTTACCTACTATATTTTAAAAGCTTACAATGTGAAATTTTATAGTTTACCAAGAGTTACAATTTTAACTTTTCTAATAGTTACAAAGTTCTAAAAATGGCAAAATGATTCAAAATAAAATATACATATTTGAGAGAAAATGTAACCGCTGTGAGAGATTTATTTGAATGAAAATATGAGAAAAATAATCAGACATATTTTACAGAAAAACTGGAAAAATCTAAAAGCAAATTGTGGATAAATTTAATTTTTTTTTTCATTATAATAAGTCCTACTGTATTTGTTACATTTTTTGATTGCATTTTTTGTTATTTTATAAAGTATCTATGACAATGCAAGGAAAATTAACAAAAATATTTTATAAATTACATTGTAAATTATAGACTGTAAAAGTGATGAAAGAATTTCAAAATATGTTATAATTATTTGTTCAGTTGTTTAAAATAAATACTAAGTAACCCACTTTAATTTATTTTTTAATAAATCTTTTAGAAATACAATTAAACTTGAATTCTTGAAAAGGATTGATCAAAGCCGAGTTAAAAAAAAAAGAAGGTTGACAATAGAATTCGTAGTTGTTAAAAATAGGAGAATACTTACAATTTTGAGAAAAGGGAAAAGAAAGAATTTGACGAAAATCGGAGAGACTTATATATCAACTATTTTATATGAGCTAAATTTTGTTCTTCTTATTGATAAATGAATCACAAACCAAATGTAAATATCAATATCAACAATAAACAAAGTGTATGTTTTATGTAAGACAACCATCTATAAGGTTTAAATGTTTTCAACTAGCCCTACGTACTCGATTTTTATCACTCATAAACAATAAATTTAAAAGTCTTTAACTTAAATCATACTATAGATACATAGACAGATACATAGATTACTAAAAGTAAAAATAATTATTTTAGGTTGGTAAAATATTGATCATTAATTTATTTCTATCAGTTATTAAAAGCACACAACAAATATTCATACATGACTAATATTTTATTAAAAAGTAATCCTTCCATCTCTTGTTTTATGCAGTCTTGGCTACGCATTTATTAAATATTTGCTGGCTATTATTCCAAATTCTGAGGAACTGCTTCTTATATTCTGGTACGCCAGTGCCAAAAAAGAGCACCAATTCACCATAGCAAAATCTTCCGGCAGATGTAAGTTGACTGCAACATTCATGAGTAACAGTATTGTTAAACTGAAATGTTGATTCATGAATATTTATGCCACAATTTTTGGTAATATTTTTTCCACAATATTTCAAGAGGTTGAAATATCCGGGTACTGGTTCTTGAATATCCCAACCAAAAATTGCAGTTGTAGGGCTTAGTGAGATTAGCAGCACTCCAATAGCTAACAATGTAGCTCCCATGATAGAAATGTTGTTAATTGCAACCATGTTGCTTGATTTAATATTTATCAAATGAATTGATTATCTATTTCTTGTATGGATATTTTCTTGAAGGGTTTGATAGGTGGTGAAGATTATACTTATAACTAAAAGGATAGGCACATAGATTGACTAATGGAACGTAAATAAGTTTCTAATGAGAAGTACATAAGTTTATTTTTTAATGCTTTTAATTATGCACCTTCATTAATTTTCAAATAACGGATTATGATTAATGAAAGTTTTCAATCATCGTGTCAAAAGCACCATTATTCCTATTTGTTCAGGATGTGGTATATGTTCTCTCTAACATGTACTCCCTTCATTTTCTTTCCAATTTTATTCTTTTGACCGAGCTAGTTGATAATTTTTAACATTATGGAGATAAAAGTGAATTAATTTAAAAATTATATAGTTTTATTTTTTAAACGTTGCATTGAAATTATTGACCCAAGATATCCATCAGTTATATTTATATTGAATGGAGGAGATACATGATTGTTTGTTCTTTCTTTAGTAACATCTCGATTACCAAAGACATGACTTTTTATTGTAATATCCAGGGTAAATTGTACAAAAACATTGTAGCTTATAATATATTTTACTTTACCTACTATATTTTAAAAGCTTACAATGTGAAATTTTATAGTTTACCAAGAGTTACAATTTTAACTTTTCTAATAGTTACAAAGTTCTAAAAATGGCAAAATGATTCAAAATAAAATATACATATTTGAGAGAAAATGTAACCGCTGTGAGAGATTTATTTGAATGAAAATATGAGAAAAATAATCAGACATATTTTACAGAAAAACTGGAAAAATCTAAAAGCAAATTGTGGATAAATTTAATTTAATTTTTCATTATAATAAGTCCTACTGTATTTGTTACATTTTTTCATTGCATTTTTTGTTATTTTATAAAGTATCTATGACAATGCAAGGAAAATTAACAAAAATATTTTATAAATTACATTGTAAATTATAGACTGTAAAAGTGATGAAAGAATTTCAAAATATGTTATAATTATTTGTTCAGTTGTTTAACATAAATACTTAGTAACCCACTTTAATTTAATTTTTAATAAATCTTTTAGAAATACAATTAAACTTGAATTCTTGAAAAGGATTGATCAAAACCGAGTTAAAAAAAAAGAAGGTTGACAATAGAATTCATAGTTGTTAAAAATAGGAGAATACTTACAATTTTGAGAAAAGGGAAAAGAAAGAATTTGACGAAAATCGGAGAGACTTATATATCAACTATTTTATGAGCTAAATTTTGTTCTTCTTATTGATAAATGAATCACAAACCAAATGTAAATATCAATATCAACAATAAACAAAGTATATGTTTTATGTAAGACAACCATCTATAAGGTTTGAATGTTTTGAACTAGCCCTACGTACTCGATTTTTATCACTCATAAACAATAAATTTAAAAGTCTTTAACTTAAATCATACTATAGATACATAGACAGATACATAGATTACTAAAAGTAAAAATAATTATTTTAGGTTGGTAAAATATTGATCATTAATTTATTTCTATCAGTTATTAAAAGCACACAACAAATATTCATACATGACTAGTATTTTATTAAAAAGTAATCCTTCCATCTCTTTTTTTATGCAGTCTTGGCTGCGCATTTATTAAATATTTGCTGGCTATTATTCCAAATTCTGAGGAACTGCTTCTTATATTCAGGTACGCCAGTGCCAAAAAAGAGCACCAATTCACCATAGCAAAATCTTCCGGCAGATGTAAGTTGACTGCAACATTCATGAGTAACAGTATTGTTAAACTGAAATGTTGATTCATGAATATTTATGCCACAATTTTTGGTAATATTTTTTCCACAATCTTTCAAGAGGTTGAAATATCCGGGTACTGGTTCTTGAATATCCCAACCAAAAATTGCAGTTGTAGGGCTTAGTGAGATTACGACCACTCCAATAGCTAACAATGTAGCTCCCATGATAGAAATGTTGTTAATTGCAACCATGTTGCTTGATTTAATATTTATCAAATGAATTGATTATCTATTTCTTGTATGGATATTTTCTTGAAGGATTTGATAGGTGGTGAAGATTATACTTATAACTAAAAAGATAGGCACATAGATTGACTAATGGAAAGTACATAAGTTTCTAGTGGAAATTACATAAGTTTCTTTTTTAATGCTTTTAATTATGCACCTTCATTAATTTTCAAATAACGGATTATGATTAATGAAAGTTTTCAATCATTGTGTCAAAAGCACCATTATTCCTATTTGTTCGGGATGTGGTATATGTTCTCTCTAACATGTACTCCCTTCCATTTCTTTCCAATTTTATTCTTTTGACCGAGCCAGTTGATAATTTTTAACATTATGGAGATAAAAGTGAATTAATTTAAAAATTATATAGTTTTATTTTTTAAACTTTGCATTGAAATTATTGACCCAAGATATCCATCAGTTATATTTATATTGAATGGAGGAGATACATGATTGTTTGTTCTTTCTTTAGTAACATCTCGATTACCAAAGACATGACTTTTTATTGTAATATCCAGGGTAAATTGTACAAAAACATTGTAGCTTATAATATATTTTACTTTACCTACTATATTTTAAAAGCTTACAATGTGAAATTTTATAGTTTACCAAGAGTTACAATTTTAACTTTTCTAATAGTTACAAAGTTCTAAAAATGGCAAAATGATTCAAAATAAAATATACATATTTGAGAGAAAATGTAACCGCTGTGAGAGATTTATTTGAATGAAAATATGAGAAAAATAATCAGACATATTTTACAGAAAAACTGGAAAAATCTAAAAGCAAATTGTGGATAAATTTAATTTTTTTTTTCATTATAATAAGTCCTACTGTATTTGTTACATTTTTTGATTGCATTTTTTGTTATTTTATAAAGTATCTATGACAATGCAAGGAAAATTAACAAAAATATTTTATAAATTACATTGTAAATTATAGACTGTAAAAGTGATGAAAGAATTTCAAAATATGTTATAATTATTTGTTCAGTTGTTTAAAATAAATACTAAGTAACCCACTTTAATTTATTTTTTAATAAATCTTTTAGAAATACAATTAAACTTGAATTCTTGAAAAGGATTGATCAAAGCCGAGTTAAAAAAAAAAGAAGGTTGACAATAGAATTCGTAGTTGTTAAAAATAGGAGAATACTTACAATTTTGAGAAAAGGGAAAAGAAAGAATTTGACGAAAATCGGAGAGACTTATATATCAACTATTTTATATGAGCTAAATTTTGTTCTTCTTATTGATAAATGAATCACAAACCAAATGTAAATATCAATATCAACAATAAACAAAGTGTATGTTTTATGTAAGACAACCATCTATAAGGTTTAAATGTTTTCAACTAGCCCTACGTACTCGATTTTTATCACTCATAAACAATAAATTTAAAAGTCTTTAACTTAAATCATACTATAGATACATAGACAGATACATAGATTACTAAAAGTAAAAATAATTATTTTAGGTTGGTAAAATATTGATCATTAATTTATTTCTATCAGTTATTAAAAGCACACAACAAATATTCATACATGACTAATATTTTATTAAAAAGTAATCCTTCCATCTCTTGTTTTATGCAGTCTTGGCTACGCATTTATTAAATATTTGCTGGCTATTATTCCAAATTCTGAGGAACTGCTTCTTATATTCTGGTACGCCAGTGCCAAAAAAGAGCACCAATTCACCATAGCAAAATCTTCCGGCAGATGTAAGTTGACTGCAACATTCATGAGTAACAGTATTGTTAAACTGAAATGTTGATTCATGAATATTTATGCCACAATTTTTGGTAATATTTTTTCCACAATATTTCAAGAGGTTGAAATATCCGGGTACTGGTTCTTGAATATCCCAACCAAAAATTGCAGTTGTAGGGCTTAGTGAGATTAGCAGCACTCCAATAGCTAACAATGTAGCTCCCATGATAGAAATGTTGTTAATTGCAACCATGTTGCTTGATTTAATATTTATCAAATGAATTGATTATCTATTTCTTGTATGGATATTTTCTTGAAGGGTTTGATAGGTGGTGAAGATTATACTTATAACTAAAAGGATAGGCACATAGATTGACTAATGGAACGTAAATAAGTTTCTAATGAGAAGTACATAAGTTTATTTTTTAATGCTTTTAATTATGCACCTTCATTAATTTTCAAATAACGGATTATGATTAATGAAAGTTTTCAATCATCGTGTCAAAAGCACCATTATTCCTATTTGTTCAGGATGTGGTATATGTTCTCTCTAACATGTACTCCCTTCATTTTCTTTCCAATTTTATTCTTTTGACCGAGCTAGTTGATAATTTTTAACATTATGGAGATAAAAGTGAATTAATTTAAAAATTATATAGTTTTATTTTTTAAACGTTGCATTGAAATTATTGACCCAAGATATCCATCAGTTATATTTATATTGAATGGAGGAGATACATGATTGTTTGTTCTTTCTTTAGTAACATCTCGATTACCAAAGACATGACTTTTTATTGTAATATCCAGGGTAAATTGTACAAAAACATTGTAGCTTATAATATATTTTACTTTACCTACTATATTTTAAAAGCTTACAATGTGAAATTTTATAGTTTACCAAGAGTTACAATTTTAACTTTTCTAATAGTTACAAAGTTCTAAAAATGGCAAAATGATTCAAAATAAAATATACATATTTGAGAGAAAATGTAACCGCTGTGAGAGATTTATTTGAATGAAAATATGAGAAAAATAATCAGACATATTTTACAGAAAAACTGGAAAAATCTAAAAGCAAATTGTGGATAAATTTAATTTAATTTTTCATTATAATAAGTCCTACTGTATTTGTTACATTTTTTCATTGCATTTTTTGTTATTTTATAAAGTATCTATGACAATGCAAGGAAAATTAACAAAAATATTTTATAAATTACATTGTAAATTATAGACTGTAAAAGTGATGAAAGAATTTCAAAATATGTTATAATTATTTGTTCAGTTGTTTAACATAAATACTTAGTAACCCACTTTAATTTAATTTTTAATAAATCTTTTAGAAATACAATTAAACTTGAATTCTTGAAAAGGATTGATCAAAACCGAGTTAAAAAAAAAGAAGGTTGACAATAGAATTCATAGTTGTTAAAAATAGGAGAATACTTACAATTTTGAGAAAAGGGAAAAGAAAGAATTTGACGAAAATCGGAGAGACTTATATATCAACTATTTTATGAGCTAAATTTTGTTCTTCTTATTGATAAATGAATCACAAACCAAATGTAAATATCAATATCAACAATAAACAAAGTATATGTTTTATGTAAGACAACCATCTATAAGGTTTGAATGTTTTGAACTAGCCCTACGTACTCGATTTTTATCACTCATAAACAATAAATTTAAAAGTCTTTAACTTAAATCATACTATAGATACATAGACAGATACATAGATTACTAAAAGTAAAAATAATTATTTTAGGTTGGTAAAATATTGATCATTAATTTATTTCTATCAGTTATTAAAAGCACACAACAAATATTCATACATGACTAGTATTTTATTAAAAAGTAATCCTTCCATCTCTTTTTTTATACAGTCTTGGCTGCGCATTTATTAAATATTTGCTGGCTATTATTCCAAATTCTGAGGAACTGCTTCTTATATTCAGGTACGCCAGTGCCAAAAAAGAGCACCAATTCACCATAGCAAAATCTTCCGGCAGATGTAAGTTGACTGCAACATTCATGAGTAACAGTATTGTTAAACTGAAATGTTGATTCATGAATATTTATGCCACAATTTTTGGTAATATTTTTTCCACAATCTTTCAAGAGGTTGAAATATCCGGGTACTGGTTCTTGAATATCCCAACCAAAAATTGCAGTTGTAGGGCTTAGTGAGATTACGACCACTCCAATAGCTAACAATGTAGCTCCCATGATAGAAATGTTGTTAATTGCAACCATGTTGCTTGATTTAATATTTATCAAATGAATTGATTATCTATTTCTTGTATGGATATTTTCTTGAAGGATTTGATAGGTGGTGAAGATTATACTTATAACTAAAAAGATAGGCACATAGATTGACTAATGGAAAGTACATAAGTTTCTAGTGGAAATTACATAAGTTTCTTTTTTAATGCTTTTAATTATGCACCTTCATTAATTTTCAAATAACGGATTATGATTAATGAAAGTTTTCAATCATCGTGTCAAAAGCACCATTATTCCTATTTGTTCGGGATGTGGTATATGTTCTCTCTAACATGTACTCCCTTCCATTTCTTTCCAATTTTATTCTTTTGACCGAGCCAGTTGATAATTTTTAACATTATGGAGATAAAAGTGAATTAATTTAAAAATTATATAGTTTTATTTTTTAAACTTTGCATTGAAATTATTGACCCAAGATATCCATCAGTTATATTTATATTGAATGGAGGAGATACATGATTGTTTGTTCTTTCTTTAGTAACATCTCGATTACCAAAGACATGACTTTTTATTGTAATATCCAGGGTAAATTGTACAAAAACATTGTAGCTTATAATATATTTTACTTTACCTACTATATTTTAAAAGCTTACAATGTGAAATTTTATAGTTTACCAAGAGTTACAATTTTAACTTTTCTAATAGTTACAAAGTTCTAAAAATGGCAAAATGATTCAAAATAAAATATACATATTTGAGAGAAAATGTAACCGCTGTGAGAGATTTATTTGAATGAAAATATGAGAAAAATAATCAGACATATTTTACAGAAAAACTGGAAAAATCTAAAAGCAAATTGTGGATAAATTTAATTTTTTTTTCATTATAATAAGTCCTACTGTATTTGTTACATTTTTTGATTGCATTTTTTGTTATTTTATAAAGTATCTATGACAATGCAAGGAAAATTAACAAAAATATTTTATAAATTACATTGTAAATTATAGACTGTAAAAGTGATGAAAGAATTTCAAAATATGTTATAATTATTTGTTCAGTTGTTTAAAATAAATACTAAGTAACCCACTTTAATTTATTTTTTAATAAATCTTTTAGAAATACAATTAAACTTGAATTCTTGAAAAGGATTGATCAAAGCCGAGTTAAAAAAAAAAGAAGGTTGACAATAGAATTCGTAGTTGTTAAAAATAGGAGAATACTTACAATTTTGAGAAAAGGGAAAAGAAAGAATTTGACGAAAATCGGAGAGACTTATATATCAACTATTTTATATGAGCTAAATTTTGTTCTTCTTATTGATAAATGAATCACAAACCAAATGTAAATATCAATATCAACAATAAACAAAGTGTATGTTTTATGTAAGACAACCATCTATAAGGTTTAAATGTTTTCAACTAGCCCTACGTACTCGATTTTATCACTCATAAACAATAAATTTAAAAGTCTTTAACTTAAATCATACTATAGATACATAGACAGATACATAGATTACTAAAAGTAAAAATAATTATTTTAGGTTGGTAAAATATTGATCATTAATTTATTTCTATCAGTTATTAAAAGCACACAACAAATATTCATACATGACTAATATTTTATTAAAAAGTAATCCTTCCATCTCTTGTTTTATGCAGTCTTGGCTACGCATTTATTAAATATTTGCTGGCTATTATTCCAAATTCTGAGGAACTGCTTCTTATATTCTGGTACGCCAGTGCCAAAAAAGAGCACCAATTCACCATAGCAAAATCTTCCGGCAGATGTAAGTTGACTGCAACATTCATGAGTAACAGTATTGTTAAACTGAAATGTTGATTCATGAATATTTATGCCACAATTTTTGGTAATATTTTTTCCACAATATTTCAAGAGGTTGAAATATCCGGGTACTGGTTCTTGAATATCCCAACCAAAAATTGCAGTTGTAGGGCTTAGTGAGATTAGCAGCACTCCAATAGCTAACAATGTAGCTCCCATGATAGAAATGTTGTTAATTGCAACCATGTTGCTTGATTTAATATTTATCAAATGAATTGATTATCTATTTCTTGTATGGATATTTTCTTGAAGGGTTTGATAGGTGGTGAAGATTATACTTATAACTAAAAGGATAGGCACATAGATTGACTAATGGAACGTAAATAAGTTTCTAATGAGAAGTACATAAGTTTATTTTTTAATGCTTTTAATTATGCACCTTCATTAATTTTCAAATAACGGATTATGATTAATGAAAGTTTTCAATCATCGTGTCAAAAGCACCATTATTCCTATTTGTTCAGGATGTGGTATATGTTCTCTCTAACATGTACTCCCTTCATTTTCTTTCCAATTTTATTCTTTTGACCGAGCTAGTTGATAATTTTTAACATTATGGAGATAAAAGTGAATTAATTTAAAAATTATATAGTTTTATTTTTTAAACGTTGCATTGAAATTATTGACCCAAGATATCCATCAGTTATATTTATATTGAATGGAGGAGATACATGATTGTTTGTTCTTTCTTTAGTAACATCTCGATTACCAAAGACATGACTTTTTATTGTAATATCCAGGGTAAATTGTACAAAAACATTGTAGCTTATAATATATTTTACTTTACCTACTATATTTTAAAAGCTTACAATGTGAAATTTTATAGTTTACCAAGAGTTACAATTTTAACTTTTCTAATAGTTACAAAGTTCTAAAAATGGCAAAATGATTCAAAATAAAATATACATATTTGAGAGAAAATGTAACCGCTGTGAGAGATTTATTTGAATGAAAATATGAGAAAAATAATCAGACATATTTTACAGAAAAACTGGAAAAATCTAAAAGCAAATTGTGGATAAATTTAATTTTTTTTTTCATTATAATAAGTCCTACTGTATTTGTTACATTTTTTCATTGCATTTTTTGTTATTTTATAAAGTATCTATGACAATGCAAGGAAAATTAACAAAAATATTTTATAAATTACATTGTAAATTATAGACTGTAAAAGTGATGAAAGAATTTCAAAATATGTTATAATTATTTGTTCAGTTGTTTAACATAAATACTTAGTAACCCACTTTAACTTATTTTTTAATAAATCTTTTAGAAATACAATTAAACTTGAATTCTTGAAAAGGATTGATCAAAGCCGAGTTAAAAAAAAAGAAGGTTGACAATAGAATTCGTAGTTGTTAAAAATAGGAGAATACTTACAATTTTGAGAAAAGGGAAAAGAAAGAATTTGACGAAAATCGGAGAGACTTATATATCAACTATTTTATATGAGCTAAATTTTGTTCTTCTTATTGATAAATGAATCACAAACCAAATGTAAATATCAATATCAACAATAAACAAAGTGTATGTTTTATGTAAGACAACCATCTATAAGGTTTAAATGTTTTCAACTAGCCCTACGTACTCGATTTTTATCACTCATAAACAATAAATTTAAAAGTCTTTAACTTAAATCATACTATAGATACATAGACAGATACATAGATTACTAAAAGTAAAAATAATTATTTTAGGTTGGTAAAATATTGATCATTAATTTATTTCTATCAGTTATTAAAAGCACACAACAAATATTCATACATGACTAATATTTTATTAAAAAGTAATCCTTCCATCTCTTGTTTTATGCAGTCTTGGCTACGCATTTATTAAATATTTGCTGGCTATTATTCCAAATTCTGAGGAACTGCTTCTTATATTCTGGTACGCCAGTGCCAAAAAAGAGCACCAATTCACCATAGCAAAATCTTCCGGCAGATGTAAGTTGACTGCAACATTCATGAGTAACAGTATTGTTAAACTGAAATGTTGATTCATGAATATTTATGCCACAATTTTTGGTAATATTTTTTCCACAATATTTCAAGAGGTTGAAATATCCGGGTACTGGTTCTTGAATATCCCAACCAAAAATTGCAGTTGTAGGGCTTAGTGAGATTAGCAGCACTCCAATAGCTAACAATGTAGCTCCCATGATAGAAATGTTGTTAATTGCAACCATGTTGCTTGATTTAATATTTATCAAATGAATTGATTATCTATTTCTTGTATGGATATTTTCTTGAAGGGTTTGATAGGTGGTGAAGATTATACTTATAACTAAAAGGATAGGCACATAGATTGACTAATGGAACGTAAATAAGTTTCTAATGAGAAGTACATAAGTTTATTTTTTAATGCTTTTAATTATGCACCTTCATTAATTTTCAAATAACGGATTATGATTAATGAAAGTTTTCAATCATCGTGTCAAAAGCACCATTATTCCTATTTGTTCAGGATGTGGTATATGTTCTCTCTAACATGTACTCCCTTCATTTTCTTTCCAATTTTATTCTTTTGACCGAGCTAGTTGATAATTTTTAACATTATGGAGATAAAAGTGAATTAATTTAAAAATTATATAGTTTTATTTTTTAAACGTTGCATTGAAATTATTGACCCAAGATATCCATCAGTTATATTTATATTGAATGGAGGAGATACATGATTGTTTGTTCTTTCTTTAGTAACATCTCGATTACCAAAGACATGACTTTTTATTGTAATATCCAGGGTAAATTGTACAAAAACATTGTAGCTTATAATATATTTTACTTTACCTACTATATTTTAAAAGCTTACAATGTGAAATTTTATAGTTTACCAAGAGTTACAATTTTAACTTTTCTAATAGTTACAAAGTTCTAAAAATGGCAAAATGATTCAAAATAAAATATACATATTTGAGAGAAAATGTAACCGCTGTGAGAGATTTATTTGAATGAAAATATGAGAAAAATAATCAGACATATTTTACAGAAAAACTGGAAAAATCTAAAAGCAAATTGTGGATAAATTTAATTTTTTTTTTCATTATAATAAGTCCTACTGTATTTGTTACATTTTTTCATTGCATTTTTTGTTATTTTATAAAGTATCTATGACAATGCAAGGAAAATTAACAAAAATATTTTATAAATTACATTGTAAATTATAGACTGTAAAAGTGATGAAAGAATTTCAAAATATGTTATAATTATTTGTTCAGTTGTTTAACATAAATACTTAGTAACCCACTTTAACTTATTTTTTAATAAATCTTTTAGAAATACAATTAAACTTGAATTCTTGAAAAGGATTGATCAAAGCCGAGTTAAAAAAAAAGAAGGTTGACAATAGAATTCGTAGTTGTTAAAAATAGGAGAATACTTACAATTTTGAGAAAAGGGAAAAGAAAGAATTTGACGAAAATCGGAGAGACTTATATATCAACTATTTTATATGAGCTAAATTTTGTTCTTCTTATTGATAAATGAATCACAAACCAAATGTAAATATCAATATCAACAATAAACAAAGTGTATGTTTTATGTAAGACAACCATCTATAAGGTTTAAATGTTTTCAACTAGCCCTACGTACTCGATTTTTATCACTCATAAACAATAAATTTAAAAGTCTTTAACTTAAATCATACTATAGATACATAGACAGATACATAGATTACTAAAAGTAAAAATAATTATTTTAGGTTGGTAAAATATTGATCATTAATTTATTTCTATCAGTTATTAAAAGCACACAACAAATATTCATACATGACTAATATTTTATTAAAAAGTAATCCTTCCATCTCTTGTTTTATGCAGTCTTGGCTACGCATTTATTAAATATTTGCTGGCTATTATTCCAAATTCTGAGGAACTGCTTCTTATATTCTGGTACGCCAGTGCCAAAAAAGAGCACCAATTCACCATAGCAAAATCTTCCGGCAGATGTAAGTTGACTGCAACATTCATGAGTAACAGTATTGTTAAACTGAAATGTTGATTCATGAATATTTATGCCACAATTTTTGGTAATATTTTTTCCACAATATTTCAAGAGGTTGAAATATCCGGGTACTGGTTCTTGAATATCCCAACCAAAAATTGCAGTTGTAGGGCTTAGTGAGATTAGCAGCACTCCAATAGCTAACAATGTAGCTCCCATGATAGAAATGTTGTTAATTGCAACCATGTTGCTTGATTTAATATTTATCAAATGAATTGATTATCTATTTCTTGTATGGATATTTTCTTGAAGGGTTTGATAGGTGGTGAAGATTATACTTATAACTAAAAGGATAGGCACATAGATTGACTAATGGAACGTAAATAAGTTTCTAATGAGAAGTACATAAGTTTATTTTTTAATGCTTTTAATTATGCACCTTCATTAATTTTCAAATAACGGATTATGATTAATGAAAGTTTTCAATCATCGTGTCAAAAGCACCATTATTCCTATTTGTTCAGGATGTGGTATATGTTCTCTCTAACATGTACTCCCTTCATTTTCTTTCCAATTTTATTCTTTTGACCGAGCTAGTTGATAATTTTTAACATTATGGAGATAAAAGTGAATTAATTTAAAAATTATATAGTTTTATTTTTTAAACGTTGCATTGAAATTATTGACCCAAGATATCCATCAGTTATATTTATATTGAATGGAGGAGATACATGATTGTTTGTTCTTTCTTTAGTAACATCTCGATTACCAAAGACATGACTTTTTATTGTAATATCCAGGGTAAATTGTACAAAAACATTGTAGCTTATAATATATTTTACTTTACCTACTATATTTTAAAAGCTTACAATGTGAAATTTTATAGTTTACCAAGAGTTACAATTTTAACTTTTCTAATAGTTACAAAGTTCTAAAAATGGCAAAATGATTCAAAATAAAATATACATATTTGAGAGAAAATGTAACCGCTGTGAGAGATTTATTTGAATGAAAATATGAGAAAAATAATCAGACATATTTTACAGAAAAACTGGAAAAATCTAAAAGCAAATTGTGGATAAATTTAATTTTTTTTTTCATTATAATAAGTCCTACTGTATTTGTTACATTTTTTCATTGCATTTTTTGTTATTTTATAAAGTATCTATGACAATGCAAGGAAAATTAACAAAAATATTTTATAAATTACATTGTAAATTATAGACTGTAAAAGTGATGAAAGAATTTCAAAATATGTTATAATTATTTGTTCAGTTGTTTAACATAAATACTTAGTAACCCACTTTAACTTATTTTTTAATAAATCTTTTAGAAATACAATTAAACTTGAATTCTTGAAAAGGATTGATCAAAGCCGAGTTAAAAAAAAAGAAGGTTGACAATAGAATTCGTAGTTGTTAAAAATAGGAGAATACTTACAATTTTGAGAAAAGGGAAAAGAAAGAATTTGACGAAAATCGGAGAGACTTATATATCAACTATTTTATATGAGCTAAATTTTGTTCTTCTTATTGATAAATGAATCACAAACCAAATGTAAATATCAATATCAACAATAAACAAAGTGTATGTTTTATGTAAGACAACCATCTATAAGGTTTAAATGTTTTCAACTAGCCCTACGTACTCGATTTTTATCACTCATAAACAATAAATTTAAAAGTCTTTAACTTAAATCATACTATAGATACATAGACAGATACATAGATTACTAAAAGTAAAAATAATTATTTTAGGTTGGTAAAATATTGATCATTAATTTATTTCTATCAGTTATTAAAAGCACACAACAAATATTCATACATGACTAATATTTTATTAAAAAGTAATCCTTCCATCTCTTGTTTTATGCAGTCTTGGCTACGCATTTATTAAATATTTGCTGGCTATTATTCCAAATTCTGAGGAACTGCTTCTTATATTCTGGTACGCCAGTGCCAAAAAAGAGCACCAATTCACCATAGCAAAATCTTCCGGCAGATGTAAGTTGACTGCAACATTCATGAGTAACAGTATTGTTAAACTGAAATGTTGATTCATGAATATTTATGCCACAATTTTTGGTAATATTTTTTCCACAATATTTCAAGAGGTTGAAATATCCGAGTACTGGTTCTTGAATATCCCAACCAAAAATTGCAGTTGTAGGGCTTAGTGAGATTAGCAGCACTCCAATAGCTAACAATGTAGCTCCCATGATAGAAATGTTGTTAATTGCAACCATGTTGCTTGATTTAATATTTATCAAATGAATTGATTATCTATTTCTTGTATGGATATTTTCTTGAAGGGTTTGATAGGTGGTGAAGATTATACTTATAACTAAAAGGATAGGCACATAGATTGACTAATGGAACGTAAATAAGTTTCTAATGAGAAGTACATAAGTTTATTTTTTAATGCTTTTAATTATGCACCTTCATTAATTTTCAAATAACGGATTATGATTAATGAAAGTTTTCAATCATCGTGTCAAAAGCACCATTATTCCTATTTGTTCAGGATGTGGTATATGTTCTCTCTAACATGTACTCCCTTCATTTTCTTTCCAATTTTATTCTTTTGACCGAGCTAGTTGATAATTTTTAACATTATGGAGATAAAAGTGAATTAATTTAAAAATTATATAGTTTTATTTTTTAAACGTTGCATTGAAATTATTGACCCAAGATATCCATCAGTTATATTTATATTGAATGGAGGAGATACATGATTGTTTGTTCTTTCTTTAGTAACATCTCGATTACCAAAGACATGACTTTTTATTGTAATATCCAGGGTAAATTGTACAAAAACATTGTAGCTTATAATATATTTTACTTTACCTACTATATTTTAAAAGCTTACAATGTGAAATTTTATAGTTTACCAAGAGTTACAATTTTAACTTTTCTAATAGTTACAAAGTTCTAAAAATGGCAAAATGATTCAAAATAAAATATACATATTTGAGAGAAAATGTAACCGCTGTGAGAGATTTATTTGAATGAAAATATGAGAAAAATAATCAGACATATTTTACAGAAAAACTGGAAAAATCTAAAAGCAAATTGTGGATAAATTTAATTTTTTTTTTCATTATAATAAGTCCTACTGTATTTGTTACATTTTTTCATTGCATTTTTTGTTATTTTATAAAGTATCTATGACAATGCAAGGAAAATTAACAAAAATATTTTATAAATTACATTGTAAATTATAGACTGTAAAAGTGATGAAAGAATTTCAAAATATGTTATAATTATTTGTTCAGTTGTTTAACATAAATACTTAGTAACCCACTTTAACTTATTTTTTAATAAATCTTTTAGAAATACAATTAAACTTGAATTCTTGAAAAGGATTGATCAAAGCCGAGTTAAAAAAAAAGAAGGTTGACAATAGAATTCGTAGTTGTTAAAAATAGGAGAATACTTACAATTTTGAGAAAAGGGAAAAGAAAGAATTTGACGAAAATCAGAGAGACTTATATATCAACTATTTTATATGAGCTAAATTTTGTTCTTCTTATTGATAAATGAATCACAAACCAAATGTAAATATCAATATCAACAATAAACAAAGTGTATGTTTTATGTAAGACAACCATCTATAAGGTTTAAATGTTTTCAACTAGCCCTACGTACTCGATTTTTATCACTCATAAACAATAAATTTAAAAGTCTTTAACTTAAATCATACTATAGATACATAGACAGATACATAGATTACTAAAAGTAAAAATAATTATTTTAGGTTGGTAAAATATTGATCATTAATTTATTTCTATCAGTTATTAAAAGCACACAACAAATATTCATACATGACTAATATTTTATTAAAAAGTAATCCTTCCATCTCTTGTTTTATGCAGTCTTGGCTACGCATTTATTAAATATTTGCTGGCTATTATTCCAAATTCTGAGGAACTGCTTCTTATATTCTGGTACGCCAGTGCCAAAAAAGAGCACCAATTCACCATAGCAAAATCTTCCGGCAGATGTAAGTTGACTGCAACATTCATGAGTAACAGTATTGTTAAACTGAAATGTTGATTCATGAATATTTATGCCACAATTTTTGGTAATATTTTTTCCACAATATTTCAAGAGGTTGAAATATCCGGGTACAGGTTCTTGAATATCCCAACCAAAAATTGCAGTTGTAGGGCTTAGTGAGATTAGCAGCACTCCAATAGCTAACAATGTAGCTCCCATGATAGAAATGTTGTTAATTGCAACCATGTTGCTTGATTTAATATTTATCAAATGAATTGATTATCTATTTCTTGTATGGATATTTTCTTGAAGGGTTTGATAGGTGGTGAAGATTATACTTATAACTAAAAGGATAGGCACATAGATTGACTAATGGAACGTAAATAAGTTTCTAATGAGAAGTACATAAGTTTATTTTTTAATGCTTTTAATTATGCACCTTCATTAATTTTCAAATAACGGATTATGATTAATGAAAGTTTTCAATCATCGTGTCAAAAGCACCATTATTCCTATTTGTTCAGGATGTGGTATATGTTCTCTCTAACATGTACTCCCTTCATTTTCTTTCCAATTTTATTCTTTTGACCGAGCTAGTTGATAATTTTTAACATTATGGAGATAAAAGTGAATTAATTTAAAAATTATATAGTTTTATTTTTTAAACGTTGCATTGAAATTATTGACCCAAGATATCCATCAGTTATATTTATATTGAATGGAGGAGATACATGATTGTTTGTTCTTTCTTTAGTAACATCTCGATTACCAAAGACATGACTTTTTATTGTAATATCCAGGGTAAATTGTACAAAAACATTGTAGCTTATAATATATTTTACTTTACCTACTATATTTTAAAAGCTTACAATGTGAAATTTTATAGTTTACCAAGAGTTACAATTTTAACTTTTCTAATAGTTACAAAGTTCTAAAAATGGCAAAATGATTCAAAATAAAATATACATATTTGAGAGAAAATGTAACCGCTGTGAGAGATTTATTTGAATGAAAATATGAGAAAAATAATCAGACATATTTTACAGAAAAACTGGAAAAATCTAAAAGCAAATTGTGGATAAATTTAATTTTTTTTTTCATTATAATAAGTCCTACTGTATTTGTTACATTTTTTTATTGCATTTTTTGTTATTTTATAAAGTATCTATGACAATGCAAGGAAAATTAACAAAAATATTTTATAAATTACATTGTAAATTATAGACTGTAAAAGTGATGAAAGAATTTCAAAATATGTTATAATTATTTGTTCAGATGTTTAAAATAAATACTTAGTAACCCACTTTAACTTATTTTTTAATAAATCTTTTAGAAATACAATTAAACTTGAATTCTTGAAAAGGATTGATCAAAGCCGAGTTAAAAAAAAAGAAGGTTGACAATAGAATTCGTAGTTGTTAAAAATAGGAGAATACTTACAATTTTGAGAAAAGGGAAAAGAAAGAATTTGACGAAAATCGGAGAGACTTATATATCAACTATTTTATATGAGCTAAATTTTGTTCTTCTTATTGATAAATGAATCACAAACCAAATGTAAATATCAATATCAACAATAAACAAAGTGTATGTTTTATGTAAGACAACCATCTATAAGGTTTAAATGTTTTCAACTAGCCCTACGTACTCGATTTTTATCACTCATAAACAATAAATTTAAAAGTCTTTAACTTAAATCATACTATAGATACATAGACAGATACATAGATTACTAAAAGTAAAAATAATTATTTTAGGTTGGTAAAATATTGATCATTAATTTATTTCTATCAGTTATTAAAAGCACACAACAAATATTCATACATGACTAATATTTTATTAAAAAGTAATCCTTCCATCTCTTGTTTTATGCAGTCTTGGCTACGCATTTATTAAATATTTGCTGGCTATTATTCCAAATTCTGAGGAACTGCTTCTTATATTCTGGTACGCCAGTGCCAAAAAAGAGCACCAATTCACCATAGCAAAATCTTCCGGCAGATGTAAGTTGACTGCAACATTCATGAGTAACAGTATTGTTAAACTGAAATGTTGATTCATGAATATTTATCCCACAATTTTTGGTAATATTTTTTCCACAATCTTTCAAGAGGTTGAAATATCCGGGTACTGGTTCTTGAATATCCCAACCAAAAATTTCAGTTGTAGGGCTTAGTGAGATTAGCACCACTCCAATAGCTAACAATGTAGCTCCCATGATAGAAATGTTGTTAATTGCAACCATGTTGCTTGATTTAATATTCATCAAATGAATTGATTATCTATTTCTTGTATGGATATTTTCTTGAAGGATTTCATAGGTGGTGAAGATTATACTTATAACTAAAAAGATAGGCACATAGATTGACTAATGGAACGTACATAAGTTTCTAATGGAAAGTACATAAGTTTCTTTTTTAATGCTTTTAATTATGCACCTTCATTAATTTTCAAATAACGGATTATGATTAATGAAAGTTTTCAATCATCGTGTCAAAAGCACCATTATTCCTATTTGTTCGGGATGTGGTATATGTTCTCTCTAACATGTACTCCCTTCGTTTTCTTTCCAATTTTATTCTTTTGACCGAGCCAGTTGATAATTTTTAACATTATGGAGATAAAAGTGAATTAATTTAAAAATTATATAGTTTTATTTTTTAAACTTTGCATTGAAATTATTGACCCAAGATATCCATCAGTTATATTTATATTGAATGGAGGAGATACATGATTGTTTGTTCTTTCTTTAGTAACATCTCGATTACCAAAGACATGACTTTTTATTGTAATATCCAGGGTAAATTGTACAAAAACATTGTAGCTTATAATATATTTTACTTAACCTACTATATTTTAAAAGCTTACAATGTGAAATTTTATAGTTTACCAAGAGTTACAATTTTAACTTTTCTAATAGTTACAAAGTTCTAAAAATGGCAAAATGATTCAAAATAAAATATACATATTTGAGAGAAAATGTAACCAATGTGAGAGATTTATTTGAATGAAAATATGAGAAAAATAATCAGACATATTTTACAGAAAAACTGGAAAAATCTAAAAGCAAATTGTGGATAAATTTAAGTTTTTTTTTTCATTGTAATAAGTCCTACTGTATTTGTTACATTTTTTGTTTGCATTTTTTGTTATTTTATAAAGCATCTATGACAATGCAAGGAAAATTAACAAAAATATTTTATAAATTACATTGTAAATTATAGACTGTAAAAGTGATGAAAGAATTTCAAAATATGTTATAATTATTTGTTCAGTTGTTTAAAATAAATACTTAGTAACCCACTTTAACTTATTTTTTAATAAATCTTTTAGAAATACAATTAAACTTGAATTCTTGAAAAGGATTGATCAAAGCCGAGTTAAAAAAAAAGAAGGTTGACAATAGAATTCGTAGTTGTTAAAAATAGGAGAATACTTACAATTTTGAGAAAAGGGAAAAGAAAGAATTTGACAAAAATCGGAGAGACTTATATATCAACTATTTTATATGAGCAAAATTTCGTTCTTCTTATTGATAAATGAATCACAAACCAAATGTAAATATCAATATCAACAATAAACAAAGTACATGTTTTATGTAAGACAACCATCTATAAGGTTTGAATGTTTTGAACTAGCCCTACGTACTCGATTTTTATCACTCATAAACAATAAATTTAAAAGTCTTTAACTTAAATCATACTATAGATACATAGACAGATACATAGATTACTAAAAGTAAAAATAATTATTTTAGGTTGGTAAAATATTGATCATTAATTTATTTCTATCAGTTATTAAAAGCACACAACAAATATTCATACATGACTAATATTTTATTAAAAAGTAATCCTTCCATCTCTTGTTTTATGCAGTCTTGGCTACGCATTTATTAAATATTTGCTGGCTATTATTCCAAATTCTGAGGAACTGCTTCTTATATTCTGGTACGCCAGTGCCAAAAAAGAGCACCAATTCACCATAGCAAAATCTTCCGGCAGATGTAAGTTGACTGCAACATTCATGAGTAACAGTATTGTTAAACTGAAATGTTGATTCATGAATATTTATGCCACAATTTTTGGTAATATTTTTTCCACAATATTTCAAGAGGTTGAAATATCCGGGTACTGGTTCTTGAATATCCCAACCAAAAATTGCAGTTGTAGGGCTTAGTGAGATTAGCAGCACTCCAATAGCTAACAATGTAGCTCCCATGATAGAAATGTTGTTAATTGCAACCATGTTGCTTGATTTAATATTTATCAAATGAATTGATTATCTATTTCTTGTATGGATATTTTCTTGAAGGGTTTGATAGGTGGTGAAGATTATACTTATAACTAAAAGGATAGGCACATAGATTGACTAATGGAACGTAAATAAGTTTCTAATGAGAAGTACATAAGTTTATTTTTTAATGCTTTTAATTATGCACCTTCATTAATTTTCAAATAACGGATTATGATTAATGAAAGTTTTCAATCATCGTGTCAAAAGCACCATTATTCCTATTTGTTCAGGATGTGGTATATGTTCTCTCTAACATGTACTCCCTTCATTTTCTTTCCAATTTTATTCTTTTGACCGAGCTAGTTGATAATTTTTAACATTATGGAGATAAAAGTGAATTAATTTAAAAATTATATAGTTTTATTTTTTAAACGTTGCATTGAAATTATTGACCCAAGATATCCATCAGTTATATTTATATTGAATGGAGGAGATACATGATTGTTTGTTCTTTCTTTAGTAACATCTCGATTACCAAAGACATGACTTTTTATTGTAATATCCAGGGTAAATTGTACAAAAACATTGTAGCTTATAATATATTTTACTTTACCTACTATATTTTAAAAGCTTACAATGTGAAATTTTATAGTTTACCAAGAGTTACAATTTTAACTTTTCTAATAGTTACAAAGTTCTAAAAATGGCAAAATGATTCAAAATAAAATATACATATTTGAGAGAAAATGTAACCGCTGTGAGAGATTTATTTGAATGAAAATATGAGAAAAATAATCAGACATATTTTACAGAAAAACTGGAAAAATCTAAAAGCAAATTGTGGATAAATTTAATTTTTTTTTTCATTATAATAAGTCCTACTGTATTTGTTACATTTTTTCATTGCATTTTTTGTTATTTTATAAAGTATCTATGACAATGCAAGGAAAATTAACAAAAATATTTTATAAATTACATTGTAAATTATAGACTGTAAAAGTGATGAAAGAATTTCAAAATATGTTATAATTATTTGTTCAGTTGTTTAACATAAATACTTAGTAACCCACTTTAACTTATTTTTTAATAAATCTTTTAGAAATACAATTAAACTTGAATTCTTGAAAAGGATTGATCAAAGCCGAGTTAAAAAAAAAGAAGGTTGACAATAGAATTCGTAGTTGTTAAAAATAGGAGAATACTTACAATTTTGAGAAAAGGGAAAAGAAAGAATTTGACGAAAATCGGAGAGACTTATATATCAACTATTTTATATGAGCTAAATTTTGTTCTTCTTATTGATAAATGAATCACAAACCAAATGTAAATATCAATATCAACAATAAACAAAGTGTATGTTTTATGTAAGACAACCATCTATAAGGTTTAAATGTTTTCAACTAGCCCTACGTACTCGATTTTTATCACTCATAAACAATAAATTTAAAAGTCTTTAACTTAAATCATACTATAGATACATAGACAGATACATAGATTACTAAAAGTAAAAATAATTATTTTAGGTTGGTAAAATATTGATCATTAATTTATTTCTATCAGTTATTAAAAGCACACAACAAATATTCATACATGACTAATATTTTATTAAAAAGTAATCCTTCCATCTCTTGTTTTATGCAGTCTTGGCTACGCATTTATTAAATATTTGCTGGCTATTATTCCAAATTCTGAGGAACTGCTTCTTATATTCTGGTACGCCAGTGCCAAAAAAGAGCACCAATTCACCATAGCAAAATCTTCCGGCAGATGTAAGTTGACTGCAACATTCATGAGTAACAGTATTGTTAAACTGAAATGTTGATTCATGAATATTTATGCCACAATTTTTGGTAATATTTTTTCCACAATATTTCAAGAGGTTGAAATATCCGAGTACTGGTTCTTGAATATCCCAACCAAAAATTGCAGTTGTAGGGCTTAGTGAGATTAGCAGCACTCCAATAGCTAACAATGTAGCTCCCATGATAGAAATGTTGTTAATTGCAACCATGTTGCTTGATTTAATATTTATCAAATGAATTGATTATCTATTTCTTGTATGGATATTTTCTTGAAGGGTTTGATAGGTGGTGAAGATTATACTTATAACTAAAAGGATAGGCACATAGATTGACTAATGGAACGTAAATAAGTTTCTAATGAGAAGTACATAAGTTTATTTTTTAATGCTTTTAATTATGCACCTTCATTAATTTTCAAATAACGGATTATGATTAATGAAAGTTTTCAATCATCGTGTCAAAAGCACCATTATTCCTATTTGTTCAGGATGTGGTATATGTTCTCTCTAACATGTACTCCCTTCATTTTCTTTCCAATTTTATTCTTTTGACCGAGCTAGTTGATAATTTTTAACATTATGGAGATAAAAGTGAATTAATTTAAAAATTATATAGTTTTATTTTTTAAACGTTGCATTGAAATTATTGACCCAAGATATCCATCAGTTATATTTATATTGAATGGAGGAGATACATGATTGTTTGTTCTTTCTTTAGTAACATCTCGATTACCAAAGACATGACTTTTTATTGTAATATCCAGGGTAAATTGTACAAAAACATTGTAGCTTATAATATATTTTACTTTACCTACTATATTTTAAAAGCTTACAATGTGAAATTTTATAGTTTACCAAGAGTTACAATTTTAACTTTTCTAATAGTTACAAAGTTCTAAAAATGGCAAAATGATTCAAAATAAAATATACATATTTGAGAGAAAATGTAACCGCTGTGAGAGATTTATTTGAATGAAAATATGAGAAAAATAATCAGACATATTTTACAGAAAAACTGGAAAAATCTAAAAGCAAATTGTGGATAAATTTAATTTTTTTTTTCATTATAATAAGTCCTACTGTATTTGTTACATTTTTTCATTGCATTTTTTGTTATTTTATAAAGTATCTATGACAATGCAAGGAAAATTAACAAAAATATTTTATAAATTACATTGTAAATTATAGACTGTAAAAGTGATGAAAGAATTTCAAAATATGTTATAATTATTTGTTCAGTTGTTTAACATAAATACTTAGTAACCCACTTTAACTTATTTTTTAATAAATCTTTTAGAAATACAATTAAACTTGAATTCTTGAAAAGGATTGATCAAAGCCGAGTTAAAAAAAAAGAAGGTTGACAATAGAATTCGTAGTTGTTAAAAATAGGAGAATACTTACAATTTTGAGAAAAGGGAAAAGAAAGAATTTGACGAAAATCAGAGAGACTTATATATCAACTATTTTATATGAGCTAAATTTTGTTCTTCTTATTGATAAATGAATCACAAACCAAATGTAAATATCAATATCAACAATAAACAAAGTGTATGTTTTATGTAAGACAACCATCTATAAGGTTTAAATGTTTTCAACTAGCCCTACGTACTCGATTTTTATCACTCATAAACAATAAATTTAAAAGTCTTTAACTTAAATCATACTATAGATACATAGACAGATACATAGATTACTAAAAGTAAAAATAATTATTTTAGGTTGGTAAAATATTGATCATTAATTTATTTCTATCAGTTATTAAAAGCACACAACAAATATTCATACATGACTAATATTTTATTAAAAAGTAATCCTTCCATCTCTTGTTTTATGCAGTCTTGGCTACGCATTTATTAAATATTTGCTGGCTATTATTCCAAATTCTGAGGAACTGCTTCTTATATTCTGGTACGCCAGTGCCAAAAAAGAGCACCAATTCACCATAGCAAAATCTTCCGGCAGATGTAAGTTGACTGCAACATTCATGAGTAACAGTATTGTTAAACTGAAATGTTGATTCATGAATATTTATGCCACAATTTTTGGTAATATTTTTTCCACAATATTTCAAGAGGTTGAAATATCCGGGTACAGGTTCTTGAATATCCCAACCAAAAATTGCAGTTGTAGGGCTTAGTGAGATTAGCAGCACTCCAATAGCTAACAATGTAGCTCCCATGATAGAAATGTTGTTAATTGCAACCATGTTGCTTGATTTAATATTTATCAAATGAATTGATTATCTATTTCTTGTATGGATATTTTCTTGAAGGGTTTGATAGGTGGTGAAGATTATACTTATAACTAAAAGGATAGGCACATAGATTGACTAATGGAACGTAAATAAGTTTCTAATGAGAAGTACATAAGTTTATTTTTTAATGCTTTTAATTATGCACCTTCATTAATTTTCAAATAACGGATTATGATTAATGAAAGTTTTCAATCATCGTGTCAAAAGCACCATTATTCCTATTTGTTCAGGATGTGGTATATGTTCTCTCTAACATGTACTCCCTTCATTTTCTTTCCAATTTTATTCTTTTGACCGAGCTAGTTGATAATTTTTAACATTATGGAGATAAAAGTGAATTAATTTAAAAATTATATAGTTTTATTTTTTAAACGTTGCATTGAAATTATTGACCCAAGATATCCATCAGTTATATTTATATTGAATGGAGGAGATACATGATTGTTTGTTCTTTCTTTAGTAACATCTCGATTACCAAAGACATGACTTTTTATTGTAATATCCAGGGTAAATTGTACAAAAACATTGTAGCTTATAATATATTTTACTTTACCTACTATATTTTAAAAGCTTACAATGTGAAATTTTATAGTTTACCAAGAGTTACAATTTTAACTTTTCTAATAGTTACAAAGTTCTAAAAATGGCAAAATGATTCAAAATAAAATATACATATTTGAGAGAAAATGTAACCGCTGTGAGAGATTTATTTGAATGAAAATATGAGAAAAATAATCAGACATATTTTACAGAAAAACTGGAAAAATCTAAAAGCAAATTGTGGATAAATTTAATTTTTTTTTTCATTATAATAAGTCCTACTGTATTTGTTACATTTTTTTATTGCATTTTTTGTTATTTTATAAAGTATCTATGACAATGCAAGGAAAATTAACAAAAATATTTTATAAATTACATTGTAAATTATAGACTGTAAAAGTGATGAAAGAATTTCAAAATATGTTATAATTATTTGTTCAGATGTTTAAAATAAATACTTAGTAACCCACTTTAACTTATTTTTTAATAAATCTTTTAGAAATACAATTAAACTTGAATTCTTGAAAAGGATTGATCAAAGCCGAGTTAAAAAAAAAGAAGGTTGACAATAGAATTCGTAGTTGTTAAAAATAGGAGAATACTTACAATTTTGAGAAAAGGGAAAAGAAAGAATTTGACGAAAATCGGAGAGACTTATATATCAACTATTTTATATGAGCTAAATTTTGTTCTTCTTATTGATAAATGAATCACAAACCAAATGTAAATATCAATATCAACAATAAACAAAGTGTATGTTTTATGTAAGACAACCATCTATAAGGTTTAAATGTTTTCAACTAGCCCTACGTACTCGATTTTTATCACTCATAAACAATAAATTTAAAAGTCTTTAACTTAAATCATACTATAGATACATAGACAGATACATAGATTACTAAAAGTAAAAATAATTATTTTAGGTTGGTAAAATATTGATCATTAATTTATTTCTATCAGTTATTAAAAGCACACAACAAATATTCATACATGACTAATATTTTATTAAAAAGTAATCCTTCCATCTCTTGTTTTATGCAGTCTTGGCTACGCATTTATTAAATATTTGCTGGCTATTATTCCAAATTCTGAGGAACTGCTTCTTATATTCTGGTACGCCAGTGCCAAAAAAGAGCACCAATTCACCATAGCAAAATCTTCCGGCAGATGTAAGTTGACTGCAACATTCATGAGTAACAGTATTGTTAAACTGAAATGTTGATTCATGAATATTTATCCCACAATTTTTGGTAATATTTTTTCCACAATCTTTCAAGAGGTTGAAATATCCGGGTACTGGTTCTTGAATATCCCAACCAAAAATTTCAGTTGTAGGGCTTAGTGAGATTAGCACCACTCCAATAGCTAACAATGTAGCTCCCATGATAGAAATGTTGTTAATTGCAACCATGTTGCTTGATTTAATATTCATCAAATGAATTGATTATCTATTTCTTGTATGGATATTTTCTTGAAGGATTTCATAGGTGGTGAAGATTATACTTATAACTAAAAAGATAGGCACATAGATTGACTAATGGAACGTACATAAGTTTCTAATGGAAAGTACATAAGTTTCTTTTTTAATGCTTTTAATTATGCACCTTCATTAATTTTCAAATAACGGATTATGATTAATGAAAGTTTTCAATCATCGTGTCAAAAGCACCATTATTCCTATTTGTTCGGGATGTGGTATATGTTCTCTCTAACATGTACTCCCTTCGTTTTCTTTCCAATTTTATTCTTTTGACCGAGCCAGTTGATAATTTTTAACATTATGGAGATAAAAGTGAATTAATTTAAAAATTATATAGTTTTATTTTTTAAACTTTGCATTGAAATTATTGACCCAAGATATCCATCAGTTATATTTATATTGAATGGAGGAGATACATGATTGTTTGTTCTTTCTTTAGTAACATCTCGATTACCAAAGACATGACTTTTTATTGTAATATCCAGGGTAAATTGTACAAAAACATTGTAGCTTATAATATATTTTACTTAACCTACTATATTTTAAAAGCTTACAATGTGAAATTTTATAGTTTACCAAGAGTTACAATTTTAACTTTTCTAATAGTTACAAAGTTCTAAAAATGGCAAAATGATTCAAAATAAAATATACATATTTGAGAGAAAATGTAACCAATGTGAGAGATTTATTTGAATGAAAATATGAGAAAAATAATCAGACATATTTTACAGAAAAACTGGAAAAATCTAAAAGCAAATTGTGGATAAATTTAAGTTTTTTTTTTCATTGTAATAAGTCCTACTGTATTTGTTACATTTTTTGTTTGCATTTTTTGTTATTTTATAAAGCATCTATGACAATGCAAGGAAAATTAACAAAAATATTTTATAAATTACATTGTAAATTATAGACTGTAAAAGTGATGAAAGAATTTCAAAATATGTTATAATTATTTGTTCAGTTGTTTAAAATAAATACTTAGTAACCCACTTTAACTTATTTTTTAATAAATCTTTTAGAAATACAATTAAACTTGAATTCTTGAAAAGGATTGATCAAAGCCGAGTTAAAAAAAAAGAAGGTTGACAATAGAATTCGTAGTTGTTAAAAATAGGAGAATACTTACAATTTTGAGAAAAGGGAAAAGAAAGAATTTGACAAAAATCGGAGAGACTTATATATCAACTATTTTATATGAGCTAAATTTCGTTCTTCTTATTGATAAATGAATCACAAACCAAATGTAAATATCAATATCAACAATAAACAAAGTACATGTTTTATGTAAGACAACCATCTATAAGGTTTGAATGTTTTGAACTAGCCCTACGTACTCGATTTTTATCACTCATAAACAATAAATTTAAAAGTCTTTAACTTAAATCATACTATAGATATATAGACAGATACATAGATTACTAAAAGTAAAAATAATTATTTTAGGTTGGTAAAATATTGATCATTAATTTATTTCTATCAGTTATTAAAAGAACACAACAAATATTCATACATGACTAATATTTTATTAAAAAGTAATCCTTCCATCTCTTTTTTTATGCAGTCTTGGCTGCCCATTTATTAAGTATTTGCTGGCTATTATTCCAAATTCTGAGGAACTGCTTCTTATATTCAGGTACGCCAGTGCCAAAAAAGAGCACCAATTCACGATAGCAAAATCTTCCGGCAGATGTAAGTTGACTGCAACATTCATGAGTAACAGTATTGTTAAACTGAAATGTTGATTCATGAATATTTATCCCACAATTTTTGGTAATATTTTTTCCACAATCTTTCAAGAGGTTGAAATATCCGGGTACTGGTTCTTGAATATCCCAACCAAAAATTTCAGTTGTAGGGCTTAGTGAGATTAACACCACTCCAATAGCTAACAATGTAGCTCCCATGATAGAAATGTTGTTAATTGCAACCATGTTGCTTGATTTAATATTCATCAAATGAATTGATTATCTATTTCTTGTATGGATATTTTCTTGAAGGATTTGATAGGTGGTGAAGATTATACTTATAACTAAAAGGATAGGCACATAGATTGACTAATGGAACGTACATAAGTTTCTAATGGAAAGTACATAAGTTTCTTTTTTAATGCTTTTAATTATGCACCTTCATTAATTTTCAAATAACGGATTATGATTAATGAAAGTTTTCAATCATCGTGTCAAAAGCACCATTATTCCTATTTGTTCGGGATGTGGTATATGTTCTCTCTAACATGTACTCCCTTAGTTTTCTTTCCAATTTTATTCTTTTGACCGAGCCAGTTGATAATTTTTAACATTATGGAGATAAAAGTGAATTAATTTAAAAATTATATAGTTTTATTTTTTAAACTTTGCATTGAAATTATTGACCAAAGATATCCATCAGTTATATTTATATTGAATGGAGGAGATACATGATTGTTTGTTCTTTCTTTAGGAACATCTCGATTACCAAAGACATCACTTTTTATAGTAATATCCAGGGTAAATTGTACAAAAACATTGTAGCTTATAATATATTTTACTTTACCTACTATATTTTAAAAGCTTACAATGTGAAATTTTATAGTTTCCCAAGAGTTACAATTTTAACTTTTCTAATAGTTACAAAGTTCTAAAAATGGCAAAATGATTCAAAAAAAAATATACATATTTGAGTGAAAATGTAACCGATGTGAGAGATTTATTTGAATGAAAATATGAGAAAAATAATCAGACATATTTTACAGAAAAACTGAAAAATCTAAAAGAAAATTGTGGATAAATTTAAGTTTTTTTTTTCATTGTAATAAGTCCTACTGTATTTGTTACTTTTTTTGATTGCATTTTTTGTTATTTTATAAAGCATCTATGACAATGCAAGGAAAATTAACAAAAATATTTTATAAATTACATTGTAAATTATAGACTGTAAAAGTGATGAAATAATTTCAAAATATATTATAATTATTTGTTCAGTTGTTTAAAATAAATACTTAGTAACCCACTTTAACTTATTTTTTAATAAATCTTTTAGAAATACAATTAAACTTGAATTCTTGAAAAGGATTGATCAAAGCCGAGTTAAAAAAGAAGAAGGTTGACAATAGAATTCGTAGTTGTTAAAAATAGGAGAATACTTACAATTTTGAGAAAAGGGAAAAGAAAGAATTTGACGAAAATCGAAGAGACTTATATATCAACTATTTTATATGAGCTAAATTTCGTTCTTTTTATTGATAAATGAATCACAAACCAAATGTAAATATCAATATCAACAATAAACAAAGTACATGTTTTATGTAAGATAACCATCTACAAGGTTTGAATGTTTTGAACTAGCCCTACGTACTCGATTTTTATCACTCATAAACAATAAATTTAAAAGTCTTTAACTTAAATCATACTATAGATACATAGACAGATACATAGATTACTAAAAGTAAAAATAATTATTTTAGGTTGGTAAAATATTGATCATTAATTTATTTCTATCAGTTATTAAAAGCACACAACAAATATTCATACATGACTAATATTTTATTAAAAAGTAATCCTTCCATCTCTTTTTTTATGCAGTCTTGGCTGCGCATTTATTAAATATTTGCTGGCTATTATTCCAAATTCTGAGGAACTGCTTCTTATATTCAGGTACGCCAGTGCTAAAGAAGAGCACCAATTCACCATAGCAAAATCTTCCGGCAGATGTAACTTGACTGCAACATTCATGAGTAACAGTATTGTTAAACTGAAATGTTAATTCATGAATATTTATGCCACAATTTTTGGTAATATTTTTTCCACAATCTTTCAAGAGGTTGAAATATCCGGGTACTGGTTCTTGAATATCCCAACCAAAAATTGCAGTTGTAGGGCTTAGTGAGATTAGCACCACTCCAATAGCTAACAATGTAGCTCCCATGATAGAAATGTTGTTAATTGCAACCATGTTGCTTGATTTAATATTCATCAAATGAATTGATTATCTATTTCTTGTATGGATATTTTCTTGAAGGATTTGATAGGTGGTGAAGATTATACTTATAACTAAAAAGATAGGCACATAGATTGACTAATGGAACGTACATAAGTTTCTAATGGAAAGTACATAAGTTTCTTTTTTAATGCTTTTAATTATGCACCTTCATTAATTTTCAAATAACGGATTATGATTAATGAAAGTTTTCAATCATCGTGTCAAAAGCACCATTATTCCTATTTGTTCGGGATGTGGTATATGTTCTCTCTAACATGTACTCCCTTCGTTTTCTTTCCAATTTAATTCTTTTGCCCGAGCCAGTTGATAATTTTTAACATTATGGAGATAAAAGTGAATTAATTTAAAAATTATATAGTTTTATTTTTTAAACTTTGCATTGAAATTATTGACCAAAGATATCCATCAGTTATATTTATATTGAATGGAGGAGATACATGATTGTTTGTTCTTTCTTTAGTAACATCTCGATTACCAAAGACATCACTTTTTATAGTAATATCCAGGGTAAATTGTACAAAAACATTGTAGCTTATAATATATTTTACTTTACCTACTATATTTTAAAAGCTTACAATGTGAAATTTTATAGTTTCCCAAGAGTTACAATTTTAACTTTTCTAATAGTTAGAAAGTTCTAAAAATGGCAAAATGATTCAAAAAAGTATATACATATTTGAGTGAAAATGTAACCGATGTGAGAGATTTATTTGAATGAAAATATGAGAAAAATAATCAGACATATTTTACAGAAAAACTGGAAAAATCTAAAAGCAAATTGTGGATAAATTTAAGTTTTTTTTTTCACTGTAATAAGTCCTACTGTATTTGTTACATTTTTTGTTTGCATTTTTTGTTATTTTATAAAGCATCTATGACAATGCAAGGAAAATTATAAAAAATATTTTATAAATTACATTGTAAATTATAGACTGTAAAAGTGATGAAAGAATTTCAAAATATGTTATAATTATTTGTTCAGTTGTTTAAAATAAATACTTAGTAACCCACTTTAATTTATTTTTTAATAAATCTTTTAGAAATACAATTAAACTTGAATTCTTGAAAAGGATTAATCAAAGCCGAGTTAAAAAAAAAGAAGGTTGACAATAGAATTCGTAGTTGTTAAAAATAGGAGAATAGTTACAATTTTGAGAAAAGGAAAAAGAAAGAATTTGACGAAAATCGGAGAGACTTATATATCAACTATTTTATATGAGCTAAATTTCGTTCTTTTTATTGATAAATGAATCACAAACCAAATGTAAATATCAATATCAACAATAAACAAAGTACATGTTTTATGTAAGATAACCATCTATAAGGTTTGAATGTTTTGAACAAGCCCTACGTACTCGATTTTTATCACTCATAAACAATAAATTTAAAAGTCTTTAACTTAAATCATACTATAGATACATAGACAGATACATAGATTACTAAAAGTAAAAATAATTATTTTAGGTTGGTAAAATATTGATCATTAATTTATTTCTATCAGTTATTAAAAGCACACAACAAATATTCATACATGACTAATATTTTATTAAAAAGTAATCCTTCCATCTCTTTTTTTATGCAGTCTTGGCTGCGCATTTATTAAATATTTGCTGGCTATTATTCCAAATTCTGAGGAACTGCTTCTTATATTCAGGTACGCCAGTGCCAAAAAAGAGCACCAATTCACCATAGCAAAATCTTCCGGCAGATGTAAGTTGACTGCAACATTCATGAGTAACACTATTGTTAAACTGAAATGTTGATTCATGAATATTTATGCCACAATTTTTGGTAATATTTTTTCCACAATCTTTCAAGAGGTTGAAATATCCGGGTACTGGTTCTTGAATATCCCAACCAAAAATTGCAGTTGTAGGGCTTAGTGAGATTAACACCACTCCAATAGCTAACAATGTAGCTCCCATGATAGAAATGTTGTTAATTGCAACCATGTTGCTTGATTTAATATTCATCAAATGAATTGATTATCTATTTCTTGTATGGATATTTTCTTGAAGGATTTGATAGGTGGTGAAGATTATACTTATAACTAAAAAGATAGGCACATAGATTGACTAATGGAACGTACATAAGTTTCTAATGGAAAGTACATAAGTTTCTTTTTTAATGCTTTTAATTATGCACCTTCATTAATTTTCAAATAACGGATTATGATTAATGAAAGTTTTCAATCATCGTGTCAAAAGCACCATTATTCCTATTTGTTCGGGATGTGGTATATGTTCTCTCTAACATGTACTCCCTTCGTTTTCTTTCCAATTTAATTCTTTTGCCCGAGCCAGTTGATAATTTTTAACATTTTGGAGATAAAAGTGAATTAATTTAAAAATTATATAGTTTTATTTTTTAAACTTTGCATTGAAATTATTGACCAAAGATATCCATCAGTTATATTTATATTGAATGGAGGAGATACATGATTGTTTGTTCTTTCTTTAGTAACATCTCGATTACCAAAGACATCACTTTTTATAGTAATATCCAGGGTAAATTGTACAAAAACATTGTAGCTTATAATATATTTTACTTTACCTACTATATTTTAAAAGCTTACAATGTGAAATTTTATAGTTTCCCAAGAGTTACAATTTTAACTTTTCTAATAGTTAGAAAGTTCTAAAAATGGCAAAATGATTCAAAAAAGTATATACATATTTGAGTGAAAATGTAACCGATGTGAGAGATTTATTTGAATGAAAATATGAGAAAAATAATCAGACATATTTTACAGAAAAACTGGAAAAATCTAAAAGCAAATTGTGGATAAATTTAAGTTTTTTTTTTCACTGTAATAAGTCCTACTGTATTTGTTACATTTTTTGTTTGCATTTTTTGTTATTTTATAAAGCATCTATGACAATGCAAGGAAAATTATAAAAAATATTTTATAAATTACATTGTAAATTATAGACTGTAAAAGTGATGAAAGAATTTCAAAATATGTTATAATTATTTGTTCAGTTGTTTAAAATAAATACTTAGTAACCCACTTTAATTTATTTTTTAATAAATCTTTTAGAAATACAATTAAACTTGAATTCTTGAAAAGGATTAATCAAAGCCGAGTTAAAAAAAAAGAAGGTTGACAATAGAATTCGTAGTTGTTAAAAATAGGAGAATACTTACAATTTTGAGAAAAGGACAAAGAAAGAATTTGACGAAAATCGGAGAGACTTATATATCAACTATTTTATATGAGCTAAATTTCGTTCTTTTTATTGATAAATGAATCACAAACCAAATGTAAATATCAATATCAACAATAAACAAAGTACATGTTTTATGTAAGATAACCATCTATAAGGTTTGAATGTTTTGAACTAGCCCTACGTACTCGATTTTTATCACTCATAAACAATAAATTTAAAAGTCTTTAACTTAAATCATACTATAGATACATAGACAGATCCATAGATTACTAAAAGTAAAAATAATTATTTTAGGTTGGTAAAATATTGATCATTAATTTATTTCTATCAGTTATTAAAAGCACACAACAAATATTCATACATGACTAATATTTTATTAAAAAGTAATCCTTCCATCTCTTTTTTTATGCAGTCTTGGCTGCGCATTTATTAAATATTTGCTGGCTATTATTCCAAATTCTGAGGAACTGCTTCTTATATTCAGGTACGCCAGTGCCAAAAAAGAGCACCAATTCACCATAGCAAAATCTTCCGGCAGATGTAAGTTGACTGCAACATTCATGAGTAACACTATTGTTAAACTGAAATGTTGATTCATGAATATTTATGCCACAATTTTTGGTAATATTTTTTCCACAATCTTTCAAGAGGTTGAAATATCCGGGTACAGGTTCTTGAATATCCCAACCAAAAATTGCAGTTGTAGGGCTTAGTGAGATTAACACCACTCCAATAGCTAACAATGTAGCTCCCATGATAGAAATGTTGTTAATTGCAACCATGTTGCTTGATTTAATATTCATCAAATGAATTGATTATCTATTTCTTGTATGGATATTTTCTTGAAGGATTTGATAGGTGGTGAAGATTATACTTATAACTAAAAAGATAGGCACATAGATTGACTAATGGAACGTACATAAGTTTCTAATGGAAAGTACATAAGTTTCTTTTTTAATGCTTTTAATTATGCACCTTCATTAATTTTCAAATAACGGATTATGATTAATGAAAGTTTTCAATCATCGTGTCAAAAGCACCATTATTCCTATTTGTTCGGGATGTGGTATATGTTCTCTCTAACATGTACTCCCTTCGTTTTCTTTCCAATTTTATTCTTTTGACCGAGCCAGTTGATAATTTTTAACATTATGGAGATAAAAGTGAACTAATTTAAAAATTATATAGTTTTATTTTTTAAACTTTGCATTGAAATTATTGACCAAAGATATCCATCAGTTATATTTATATTGAATGGAGGAGATACATGATTGTTTGTTCTTTCTTTAATAACATCTCTATTACCAAAGACATCACTTTTTATAGTAATATCCAGGGTAAATTGTACAAAAACATTGTAGCTTATAATATATTTTACTTTACCTACTATATTTTAAAAGCTTACAATGTGAAATTTTATAGTTTCCCAAGAGTTACAATTTTAATTTTTCTAATAGTTACAAAGTTCTAAAAATGGAAAAATGATTCAAAAAAAATATACATATTTGAGTGAAAATGTAACCGATGTGAGAGATTTATTTGAATGAAAATATGAGAAAAATAATCAGACATATTTTACAGAAAAACTGGAAAAATCTAAAAGCAAATTGTGGATAAATTTAAGTTTTTTTTTTCATTGTAATAAGTCCTACTATATTTGTTACAGTTTTTGTTTGCATTTTTTGTTATTTTATAAAACAACAATGACAATGCAAGGAAAATTATAAAAAATATTTTATAAATTACATTGTAAATTATAGACTGTAAAAGTGATGAAAGAATTTCAAAATATGTTATAATTATTTGTTCAGTTGTTTAAAATAAATACTTAGTAACCCACTTTAATTTATTTTTTAATAAATCTTTTAGAAATACAATTAAACTTGAATTCTTGAAAAGGATTGATCAAAGCCGAGTTAAAAAAAAAGAAGGTTGACAATAGAATTCGTAGTTGTTAAAAATAGGAGAATACTTACAATTTTGAGAAAAGGGAAAAGAAAGAATTTGACGAAAATCGGAGAGACTTATATATCAACTATTTTATATGAGCTAAATTTCGTTCTTTGTATTGATAAATGAATCACAAACCAAATGTAAATATCAATATCAACAATAAACAAAGTACATGTTTTATGTAAGATAACCATCTATAAGGTTTGAATGTTTTGAACTAGCCCTACGTACTCGATTTTTATCACTCATAAACAATAAATTTAAAAGTCTTTAACTTAAATCATACTATAGATACATAGACAGATACATAGATTACTAAAAGTAAAAATAATTATTTTAGGTTGGTAAAATATTGATCATTAATTTATTTCTATCAGTTATTAAAAGCACACAACAAATATTCATACATGACTAATATTTTATTAAAAAGTAATCCTTCCATCTCTTTTTTTATGCAGTCTTGGCTGCGCATTTATTAAATATTTGCTGGCTATTATTCCAAATTCTGAGGAACTGCTTCTTATATTCAGGTACGCCAGTGCCAAAGAAGAGCACCAATTCACCATAGCAAAATCTTCCGGCAGATGTAACTTGACTGCAACATTCATGAGTAACAGTATTGTTAAACTGAAATGTTGATTCATGAATATTTATGCCACAATTTTTGGTAATATTTTTTCCACAATCTTTCAAGAGGTTGAAATATCCGGGTACTGGTTCTTGAATATCCCAACCAAAAATTGCAGTTGTAGGGCTTAGTGAGATTAGCACCACTCCAATAGCTAACAATGTAGCTCCCATGATAGAAATGTTGTTAATTGCAACCATGTTGCTTGATTTAATATTCATCAAATGAATTGATTATCTATTTCTTGTATGGATATTTTCTTGAAGGATTTGATAGGTGGTGAAGATTATACTTATAACTAAAAAGATAGGCACATAGATTGACTAATGGAACGTACATAAGTTTCTAATGAAAAGTACATAAGTTTCTTTTTTTGGAGGCAATTAAACGATCGATTAAAGCAAGAACAAAATTTGAAGAGAAAACAGTAGGTGAGGGAGAGAGAAAGCAACTTACCGTGCGGTTGCTGCTGCGTTTGGACGAAGGGACCGGAACGAGGGTGGACGAACGTGAATTGGCCGAAAAATAGAGAGGGAGTAGTGTGGTTGTTTGCAAAATTTTCCCCCTTTTGACGAAGGAACAGACGGCTATTTATAGCCGAAAGACGCGTGGGAGAGTGGCGGAGGGAGCTGCGCGTGGTGGCCGGACATCGTGGTGGCAAGGCTACGGGATAGCCGTGATGATGGCGGAGGGACAAGAGCTACGGGAGCAGTTGGCTTGGGCGTGGGCTGCTCCGCTGCGTGCTGATCGCCACTGTACATGTGCATTATGCACATTAAATTGTCAACCGTTGATCTGGTTGACTTTCCTTGGTTGACCAGATCAACGGTTGAGATCAAAGGCCATTAAGTCTCATTTAAATGGCCTCGAGCCGAGACTCGCGGGCAAACGTACTGACTTTTCGAGCCGAAGGTACTAGCGCGTAGAGAAAAATATGACGGTTTTAGCCGTCTACAGTGAATCATGAAAATTTTCCGTTTAACGCGTTTATTTCCTCGTTCAAAGACGCGGAACGCGGGAACGGAAAAAATAAAGTGTTACACCAAAAATTGCGCGAAACGCTGTAGACCATTGCGAGCAGAAAAAAATCTAGCAACTAGTTGATGGAAAACATTTTGAAGTCAAGCTGTTGTCCGAGCGAACTTACTCGGGTCCAATAAAAGCTCGACCGTAAATAATAATAAAAAATAAAAATACTAAAAAAAATGTGCTAAAATATTAAAAATCCTAAAAATCATGAGATGACCTAAAATGAAGAAACGACTCGCAAACGACTGCCGGATAGTAAAAAATGTGAGTTTTAAGGCTAAAAATACTAATGATAATAATGACGAAAATACTTGATGAAAAATTAACAACGCGATTTCGAAAGCTGACGATGCTAACGATGATGCTAAAACGCGATGCAAACCCTAAAAAGGCCAGTGATAGTAACTTACCTACAGATGACTATAATTTAAGTAAAAATGACAGTAAATTGAATAAATGACAAAAATTCTAAAATTAAGTAAAAATGGCGTCAAAATTCGGGTATCAACACTTACAATGAAAAAGGTGGCTCCTCCTTTAAATAGGAAAAACCTAAATCCTTACTTAGAAATCCTAATTCTAATTAAACTCATAATTAAGTAATTACTTAACTAATTATAAAATAAATCCAACATTTTAAGTAATAAATAAAAGGAGTAATGTAAAATAAAAGTCTTGAAGTTTCCTTCTTGACGCAACAGTTGAGATTGCACAAAGTTGGAAATAGAGGGCGTCATCACGCCGAGGCTCGACGTCATCACGTCGAGCCACCTTCAGCTACGCTTTATGCTTCTATTTTGGGTGTTATCACGTCGCTGTCCTGGTGTGATGACGACGGGACGACGTGATCATGTCGAAGGCGCGACGTGATCACGTCCAGGCTGCGAACCAACATCGACACGGTTCTGGAATGGCATCATCACGTCGAGAGCGTGACGTGATGACATCGTTACTGTCTGTCACGAGGCAGACCTCTCTGATATGGGCGTCATCACGCCGAGAGGCGGTGTGATGACGCTGCAACCCACCTAAGCCATTAAGCTCCTTGCTCTCCTCGCGATCCATCGGTCCAGTGGGAAGCGCAAGCACTCCTTGTAATGTGTACGCACTAGGATTCTCATCACAGTTTATAGAGCGAAAGAAAAAAAGAGAGGTTGGGAGGTTGTATACACAAATATGATCTGTGGTAGTACTATGTGGTACACTTAAAAAGACTTATAGCCATTTGTTACGGCCGAAACACTCGCTAGATTAACTTAGGTAGGACTCTAAAAAATGCAATTTAAGGGATAAAAAGGGTGGGGTAAAAAAATCAAATATTGCAGGAGTAGATGCCGACTGTAGATAATGTTTTGAAATTTAAAATTTAAACAGATACCAAAATCAAATCTATGAATGATAAAAACAGAAGAATCCTAGTTGAAATAGAAAGCCAATAATCAAAATTACTTGAAGCCATAGATCAGATGAGGAAGACCCCTACCACCCAGACTGAAAGATCGAGATGACATTTCCTTTCCTATTAATGGAAAGATTAATATTTTATTAATGAAGAATATCAAGTTTTTTAATTGGAATAATATACATTAATTGTTATTGAGTGAGGAACCAATGAAAAGCTTCCACGTGGAGGAAGTAACTATTTTCCTGCTCCTATGGCCATTTGGTGTAGTGTGTGTGTCAAAGCTTGTATTCGTCCTTCCCATAATTAATAAAGTCTTGTTACTTTCATGCTCTACTCTTTCCACTTAAATCAAGTTTGGTCCTTAAATTTTTTAAACACCTCAAATAGCCCCCTACACTTTAACCACCTCAACCCAAAAACTAGATCCAAAATCCAACTCAAGTCGCGTGCAAACAAAACTACGTTTAACTTAAACAATACTTAAATCATAATAAGATCCTCCAAAATACATCTTTTTATATATTATACCAAAACTTTGAGATTTTAAAGTTCAAATCTAAATTGTAAGTAATATTCGTACTTAGTTAAGGAGTAATTGTGGTTCGGTGCATTGCATAGGATGAAAAATACTACTTGTGAGATACTAGGCATGAACATGTATTATCTTATTACTTTATCTAATGTCTTGGGAAAGTATTTATAAGCATGGGTGTTCATCTATTGATTTAGTCGATTATCGTATTTTTAGAGCAGAGCGTTGTCAATTTGTCGTACCCCCTCGAAATCTTTACGCGACGCGGTTCAGACAGATGTGAGACGATATCGGATTCATTTCATATAATGCAATGAAGTCGCCACCCTATTTTATTTCTAAGGTTTAGGAAAACCTATGGTCTGATAACATGGCAGAAAACAAAATAAAAAGCTAAGGAAAAATGGGTTTAAACTCGAGAACAGTGGTTTGGAGTCGATTTATGGACTCAGGAAGGTGTTAGGCACCCAAGTCTCATCCAAAAAGGTTACCGGATAAAAGAGGTGTTTGAAATCATGCTTGAAAAATATAAAATGTTCTAATTTAGTGATCATGCCCAATAAGCGAATTAAATTCTAACATTTCTAAATAATCATGCATACGAGCGTATATGCGAAAAAGCGTTAAAATAAATAAAAGGGTGAGAAAGGTATACTTGAGAGTGGGTACCGATTGATTTACCCTACAAAGTCGAAATTATCGGTATGAATAATAAAAAGCGATAAACATGTAAATAAATATTTGACAATTATCATGCGCAAGCAAAATAATTAATTTTGACAATTAAACGCAAGCAGGATAATTAAAACATTCAAAAGCATACAAAAATAATTAAATAAACAGTACAAGCATACGATTAAATGACACAGAAAAAAATACAGTGGGCAAAAAATTGGGCTCGGCCCACCAGCTGGGCCCACAGTTGGCCCCCCTACAGGCCCAAGACCAAGGGCCAAAGCCTTCCCTCTCTTCTCCGCGTGGGCTACCAACCTAGCTTCTCCTTTTCTGCTTTCCTTGGGCCAGCCATGCGCTTGGCCCATCAACCCAAAACCAAGACAGACGCGTCCTCCCTCTCATGTAAACAATGTCATCTTCTTCCTTGGTAGTGCCGGCGACCAAGGAAGAAACCGACCATATTAATGGCCCAAATTTGGCCTGGAAAAACCCTTATGACTACAAAAACTCACACATGCAATCACAACAATTCAAATTCAATAAAATAGTGCTCAATTAAATCAAAAATAAAATAAAATAAATTAAAAGAAACTTCAAATTCGTTCAAAATGACTAGCAATTTGACAAAATAAAGCAATGTAATTAATTTGAAACAATAATAGAATTTATTTAAAATCTAAGCAACCATTAATTTTCTCAAAACACAAACGATTAATTCTTTGAATTTGTTTGCAGAAAAAACGTTAAAAAATGAAATTTAAAAGCTTGAGAAATGAGCTTCAACCTTTCGTTGAGCAAGTTGCTAGTGAGAGAGAGCTTTAGAGAGAGTGTGTCATTTGTGAATTGGTGAAGAAAATGGTAGTGAGGAAGGGAGTATTTATAGAGGGTATGAGGGATGGGCAATGTGATGGGTTGGAGGGAGAGGGTGGAGGACGGTGATGGGTTGAGGAAGAAATGGAGAGGGAGAGGTTGGGGGCATTTAATATTGATAGGAGTTAGTATGAGGGAGAGAGTATTTATTTACTCCCTCCGTCCCATAATAAACGTCTTTTACTATTTGGACATGCATATTAAGGAGGTCGGATAACATACTATTTGACCCCAAAAAATTCCGTACTTTTTTTCGAACGTACGTAAATCCTTAATGTATGTTCGAAAAAAAGTACGAATTTTTTTGAGGTCATATAGTAACTATTCCGGCCGCCTTGAAATGCGCGCCGGAATAGTAAATATGACAATTAATACGGGACAGAGGGAGTATTTTCTATTTGGTTCAATCCATGGTTCGAGCCATCTCATTTAAAACCGATAGAAATTCGAACGAGAATACGAACAAAAATACAATAAAATAGAATGACATAGCAAATAGACAGAAATGTTCGATCTACAGTCCGAGAAATCTCGTTCGGAACTGATAGAAGCTCGAACGGGAAAAATACAAAAATACGAACAGAAATGAAAGTGACACGAAATAAAATGATAAATAGTAAATAAATGAAAATAATGAATAAAAAACATGATTGATATTAAAAAGGTTAGTAATAGGACGAAAAAATGGAAAAATGCGGATATGTTATGACAAAATGTCAAAAATCGGGTAGCAACACAATTATCTTATCTAGAAGGAGTATTTCTTTTCTAAGTAAAGTGCTCCGTGACATGCTGCAATTATCATGATTAATTCTATCCTTTATACTTTTGTTTGTTGAATTATCTATTTTATTGAATATTCTCATTGTATCTTGTATCTATTGTTCATTCTTCTCACATTATCAATTTAATCTTTTGGTGCATATTAATTCATAATTTGTTATTTATATAATACACCAATATTTTTCAACAATCTTATGGAAGAAACATGAGGAGGGGAAACTAATTCTTGTTTAATGTAAAAGAAGAAAATTTGTAATTGACATGAGAAAAGAAATCATGTACCCATAAAAAAAAATCCCAGTTGGGTTTTAATATGCGAAAAATAAAGTATTCCCATAAAATAAAATTGTTCCTGTAAATAAATGTAAAATTATTTAATGTGAGAAAATATTTTTTGCAATAAGGTATTTGTGAGGTATGAATGTATCAAAGTCCTTACACCTTTACGATTAGTTTTATTTTTTCTTATCAATATTATTATTCGAGGAAAAATAAAGAACAACTTTTAAATATTTATAAGAAAATTTTAAAACAACTTTTAATGTGCGGAAAACAAATTATATATACTTATTTTGCATGAAAATGCTTGATAACTATTGATGCCACTGAGGCGGCATCTCCACCCCTCCACCGGGTGACCAGGCCAGGACACTGTACATGACAAGGGAGACACGACACTATTCATACCGCCCCTAGCCTGGCGGCCGACCCTGGGATGGTTGACATCAGCGGAGGGGGCTTTCACGCGACATCCGCACGACGACATCCCATCCTAGGTCATCCTTGACGTCACTCCGCATGACGTCATACCGCATGACGTCATACCGCATGACATCACTCCCTGCCACCCCAGCGACATCTATCACCCCAGCGACATCCACTCGGGGGTAGCTCCTACCCCCTGTCGGTACATTCCTTCCTTTACCTATAAATACCCCCATCCATTCTGATAAGGAGGTAAGCTTAAGATAGCGTACTGAAACCCTACCATTTTGACTACTCATACTGACTTAGGCATCGGAGTGTTTACGCCGGAGACCCCCTCCGGCACTTTGTAGGTGACAAAGACCCCGGAATAGTGTTCCCGACCAGCCCAGATTAGACCGATCCTGCCCAGCATTTCTCGGACTCTTATCAAGTGGTGCTTTCATTGAGAGTCTTGGTTAATTAAGTGAGCTTCCTTAATAACCAAGCTCTATTTTTCCTGAGAGTCGAAGGATCATGGCTTCAGATTCAGAATCCACACCCCCTCATGCCCGTAATATTCACGCGCGCAGGGAACTTTTTCCCACGTCTTCATCCAGTACTTTTGTCACATTACGTGAAACTTTTTCTGCGTAGACAGATTTTCTTTCTGGATTGACAGTTGGCATGCCGTTTTCTCAGACGGGTTCCCCGTTTCTTCAAATGGGTCCCCACTTTTCTTCAGCGGGTACCCCGTTTTCTCATATGGCCGGATCTAGCCACTCCGCTCCTCCCCCCACGGGTCCTGGAATGGGCAACTCTAATACTCCTTCGGTAAGCTCGATGTTAGCTCTTCGCGCCCACCTAGATTACATGACTGGGTTGGCCGCAGGCTCCACTTCTAGCACCGCGACATCGGGTGTATCCTCTCGAATCATTTTTACCCCGTCTATCATCGCTGATCGACCAGTATCGCCCCGACGCTAGGTGAATGTCCCTCTGACCTCACCTGCGATAAGCACGCCATTCAGCTTTGCGCAACTTGTAGATGGACAAGAGGAGCCCTACACGCCGCGGGTACCGCGGATTCCCGTCTCTCAAGTAGAGCGACAGCAAGATGAGAATAGGGAGTGTTGGGACAGCAGAAGAGAAAGAGCTAGCAGAGAGGTATCCGTGGAACGGAGTGAAAGATCAAGCAGTAGGAGGCGTCGAACCCGTTCACTTAGAAGTCGTAGCCGGTCTCCCAAGCAGCGTCATACCCCTGAGCCTCGAGGGTGCAGGTGACACCTGGACATGTCTCCGCCCCGTCATGATCATGAGATCTTGGATGACACCTCGGGTCATCCCTTCACCCACCGTATAAGGCACCACAGGGTCAGCCGACATGTTAAGCTCCCCACGGAGTCGTACGACGGCACCAAGGACCCCATATCGCATCTTAACAAAGTGAAAGACTTCGTCCAGTTCCAAACGCACAATGACGCGGCATTGTGTCAAATATTTGTTATGACATTGTCGGGACTAGCCCGCCTCTGGTTCGAAGGACTTCCCGCTCGATCAATTGATAATTTCCAGCAATTAGAGGCCAAGTTTAGGAGTCGCTTCAGCACAGCTATTCCCATTCGGAAGTCTGCCGCTGCCTTATTCGATATACATAGAAAACCAGAAGAGTCCTTGAACAGCTATATCGGTCGTTTTGATACGGAAATATCGTTAACACCTGGTATCACCATTGATTTTGCCATAGAAGCTTTGAAACGGAACTGTGGATACGGAAAGCTGAGAGATACGCTGATGGTGGACCCCCCAACGACTCTAGACGTATTAAGACTGAAGGCCCACAACTACCCGAGAATGGAAGAGGAGGAATACAGAAATAGGATATGGGACATGCCCCAGAGCGCCCCTCCTGTTCCCGCTGTTCAAGCTAGTATGACACATGATACCCGTCCAGGTGACGAATACGCTCAACGGAAAGACTATATTCCCAAGGCGTCGAATCGTCAGAAAGGTAACTTTTCCAGAGGAAGAATGGGTGGCCTGAATGCTCAGCGGCAGGCAGATCCGCCTAAGGGTTGAATATACAACCCCGACCTACCTCCCCTCACACTCCCACGAGCGGAAATCTTAGCCATTATTCAGCAGCGGAACCTGCCAATCCGCTATCCAGCCCCTATGAAGCCAGGAGTGGTTATGGGAGGAAGGGAGAATGCTTTTTGCAAGTTCCATAAGGTTAGAGGACATTCTACAGAGGCATGCAGAGAATTGAAGTTAGCAATACAGTGCTTGTTGGAAGAAGGCTATCTTGGGGAATTCGCCACCCAAATGAGAGAAGAAACTAGAGGCAACCCTTCGCATGGGGCACGAAGTGATCACCAATTGCCCCCTCCCCCTGGAGGCAGCGGGACTTCTGATATGAGGAGAAAGGAAGCGTTAATGATTCATGATGAGGACATCCCCATTATCAACATCATTGTTGGTGGCGCGTCGTTCTTAGATGAGGTTACCCCCGCGACACCCGCGGCAGGAGAAAAGCGAAAAAGGGAAGGCCAACCTGTAAAAAAGGGGGCGATCGATGTACTGGACAAAATGGTGATATCCTTTTCGGAAGAGGATGAGAAGGACGTCATTTTCCCTCATAATGATGCGCTAGTGGTCACACCGGTCATTGGGAGCCATGGGGTACGGAGGACCCTCATCGATAACAGTAGCGCGGTAAATTTATTTTCGTTGGAGGCATATAATCTTATGAAGCCCCCCGCCGGTGAATTGGCGCCTTGCAAGAAACCAATCATTGGAGTGGACGACATCCCTATACCCGTAATTGGAGTCACAGCGCTGCGTGTGTATTTTAGAGAAGACACGTCCAAGCGATCAGAAGAGTTAATGTTCCTGGTTGTGGACCTCATCCTACCGTATAATGCCATTCTAGGGCGGCCATTCCTCAATCACTTCGGAGCAGCGGTATCTCAAAAGCACCTCAGGATGAAGTACCCCTCTTGGGAAGGAGTAGTATCAATCAAGGGCAACCAAAAACTAACCGTCGAGTGCTATTCACTCATGGTCCAGAAGAGCTGTGATTAATATGTATGCATGGCAGCGGATCCCTATGAACAAAGGGACGAAAGGTGAACCCAGCCAGTAGATGCAATGGTACCCATCCCCGTCCAGGGCAATGGTGAGGCGAGCTTCCAGGTCAGTGAAAATTTAACCCCTGAGGAGAGCGCACAATTAGCTCAGCTGTTGAACAAGTGCAAAGGAGAGTTCGCCTGGAAACCGGCGGACATGCCTGGTGTGCCTAGAGAGGTGGCCGAACATCGACTCAACGTTGACCCACACGCCATGCCGGTTCAACAGAAGTGGCGTGCGTTCTCTGCGGAAAAGACGGTTGTGATTGATAAGGAGGTAGCGAAACTGTTAGACGCGGGATTCATCCGAGAGGTTCAATATCCCACTTGGTTGGCCAACCCCATCTCATTCCTCAAGCCTAGCGGAGATTGGCGCATGTGCATTGATTTCACTAACTTGAACGACGCTTGCCCCAAGGATTGTTATCCGCTTCCCCGGATTGATCAGCTAGTCGATCAAGCGGCGGGGTACGCATATTTGAGTTCCTTAGACGCCAATTCTGGATACCATCAAATTCCCATGGCAAAGGAAGATGAGGAAAAGACAGCATTTATAACCCCAAAGGCCACCTATTGTTACACGGCGATGCCGTTTGGTTTAAAGAATACGGGGGCAACTTTCCAACGCATGGCCAACAAAGTATTCGAGGGGCAAATCGGGAAAAATGTAGAAGCATACGTGGATGATCTACTGGTCAAGAGCATAAGCTTCAGTGACCATTTGACGGACCTGCAAGAGGTGTTCGACACATTAAGGAAATATCAGATAAAATTGAACCCTCGCAAATGCGCGTTTGCATTTCAAACGGGAAATGTTTTGGGGTATGTGGTAAGCCAGAAGGGCATCCAGCCGAACCCGTCAAAGATTAAGGCTATCCATGACATGGTGTCACCGTGAACCCTTCAAGAAGTCCAGAGGTTAACATGACGAGTCATTGCTTTGGGACAGTTCATCTCTAAGCAAGGCGAGAAGTGCTTGCCGTTCTTTAAAGTCATACGCAGGAAAACTCCTTTTGGATGGACACAAGAATGCGAAGAAGCCTTCGTGGGTTTGAAAGCTTACTTGTTGTCCGACTTGGTGCTAGCACGACCGGAACCAGGCGACACCCTATTTCTGTACCTTGGCATCGCGGATGAAGTGGTCAGTGTCGTTCTGGTGCGGGAGGACAATCACAATCACCGGCCCGTTTTCTCTGTCAGCCATGTGTTGAAAGATGCCGAGGTACGATACACCCACACTGAGAAGGTGGCGTTCACCCTGATACAGTCCACACAAAAGATGGACAGGTATTTCCAGGCCCATCCAGTCGTCGTGCTTATAGATCAACCCTTGAAAAGAATTTTTAGGAAACCGGAGTCCTCGGTGAGGATGTTGATTTCGGCAATTGAGCTTGAGCAATATGGACTACAATACAAGGCTCGGTCATCGGTAAAAGCTCAGGTTTTGGCAGATTTTATCGCCGAATGTACTTTTACCGGGGACAAGGCGTTGGAGCCGCTCGAAAAGGAAGAGAGTGGTGCAAAGCTCCCACCTTTGGAGGCCCCTGCGGACTCATGGGTCATCAACGTGAATGGCACTAAAAATCAAGAGCTGGCAGGAGCTGGCATTTATATGATCGGGCCACACGATGTACAGGTACGACATGCCATTAGAATCTTACAACCGTTATCCAATAACGCGACGAAATACGAAGCGTTATTGGCAGGGCTTAGAATAGGAAGAAATCTTTTCACCAAAACCGAGGGTGACATGGTAGCAGGAGCCCCACGGTTAAAAATACGAGGAGACTCCAAGTTGGTAATTGATCAAGTCTTGGGACATTCCCAAGCCAGAGAACTGATCATGGTGCAATACCTCTCCAAAGTGAAAAGAGAGTTGGCAGAGATTGAACAAAGCGGCGTGTGCGTCACCCTTGAACACATCCCGCGGGAGGACAATACCGAGGCAGATAACCTTGCCAAAGCGGCAGCCAATCAGGAGGCTACCATACCAGAGGGCGTGTACTACGAGGAAAGGTCATTACCGTCCTTCATGGAGGAACAACTATCGCTATGTGTGGAAGAAATTGAAAAGGACTGAAGGATCCCTGTGATAAAATTCTTAAAGCACGACGAGTTGCCCAGCGACAACGCGGAAAAGAAAAAAGTACTGAAGTAAGCGACAAGGTGCACTTATTACGACAGGGAGTTAATTCGGAGATGTTTCTCGCATCCAGCTGCAAGATGTATAATGGAACAAGAAGGCCTCCATACCCTGCGAGAGATTCATGAAGGGATCTGTGGCATGCATGTATCGGGTGGTACCATAGCCGCGCAGGTATTCCGGTCAGGATTCTATTGGCCCACCATTCGCAGGGATTGTAACAACTTTGTGCAAACATGTCATAAGTGTCAAGAATTTGCCAAAATCCCTCGATGACCCGCCACTGAAATATCTCAGATCGTGGTACCTTGTCCTTTTGCTAAGTGGGGAATTGACATTTTAGGCCCTTTTCCTAAGGCGAGGTCCCAACTGAAATTTGTAATTGTGGTTGTGGACTACTTCACCAAATGGGCAGAAGCGGAAGCGGTGCCCAACATCACGACAGACAGGGTATGGCACTTCTTTAAACACCAAATTATCATGCGCTTCGGGGTGCCCCGCGTGCTAGTCAGCGACAACGGGATACAATTTATAAGTCACTTTTTCAAACAACAGTGTGAGGAGTTTCAGATCGAACAGAGGTTTTCCTCTATGGCGCATCCCTAGACCAATGGTCAGGCGGAGGTGACCAACCGAAGCATTCTGAGTAACAACAAGAAAAATCTTGAGGGTTCGAAAAAGAAGTGGCCAGATGAACTACCCTATGTAATGTGGGCCTACCGCATGACTGTCAAAACTATTATGGGGGAAACGCCCTTTGCTATGGCATTTGGCACCGAAGCTGTCACCTCCTGTGGAAATTGGCACTCTAAGCCTAAGGGTGGAGTATTTCAAGGAGGAATTAAATGAAGAAAGGTTACGGGCTAACCTTGACGTGTTGTGATACGATCCTAGCCCCATGGCTAACCCCAGTGACCATTCAGCAACCCCTAGACATGGAGACAAGGCAGGAGACGCTGCTTGATCAAGCTTTCAGGCGAAGGATGACATGGAAGGTGGCTTGGAGGCACCTAGCACAAGGTTTGACATCCATCCGAGTCAACCCTTGGAAGAACGGCTTCAATAAAAGATCTAGCACATATACAAGACCTATTGGAGTCTTAGGAAGGCTGTGTCCAAGTTTCAGAGCATTCAGACAAGTAGATATCAAGGAGATTCGAGATGACAATCTCGCACACAGCAGTTCTAGGTGCAGACACAACAGGCAACTTCGTCGGAACGTAACCAGAGCTGTACATGTCGGAATCATGCGATCGACCTCTAGTTGGAAACTTCAGGATGTTAGCTTTCATCTGGGACAAGATTAAGCTCATTTAGCCCAGTGGTTTAAAATTTATGGACGTCGACATTATGGCGTGCAGTCTGTACGCGAGGCAACATACAACTTGAAGTTTCGGCCCAAACCTTGGCCCGATGATGGGGAACTCGACATGGGCTGCTGGAATGTATTTAAATATATTTATATTTACTGTAATTAGTTAATTAGTTAATTAGTTAATTAGTTAATTGATTAATTAGTTAAAGTGTTTTACTTTATGTAATATTCCTATTTTGGAATTAGGGTTTGCTTGTAACCTTATTTAAGGAGCCACTTGGCCTCCTTAGAAACTTGGCTGTTATTTGATAAATTGAGATATTCTCTTCAATCTCCGCCCCTTGTTCAAATTGGTTGAACCTTGTTCTTCTTGAGTCCGCAATACTTGAGTCGTATACAAGTAAATCTTGGAATTGTATTATTGTGTCGTTTATCTTAGTGTGATTCTCACATTGTTGAGTCTAGTCCTAAGAACCCGATTCAAGACCCTTGACTTGAAATCGATTAGGGCTCTTAGCACAGGTTAGCTAAGTGGTCTAAGCTCGTACTTGTCGAGTTATCTATTTCCGCAGGAAATCCGTCTTTGAACAAAGATCAAAATTGGTGCTACGCATCCTAAGGAACCAGGATCGTATCAGTTGGTAGCGGTGCTTAAGGCGTTCAAAGATTGGTAACTATCCTAACTATCCTTTACTTTTGTCGTTAGGTAGAGATTTCGTTGTTGCGCATCCTAAACTACTTGGATCGCATCAGTTGGGGTCTTTTCTGTTTGATTTGTTTATTTACAAAGAGTGTCACAAAATCAGTCCCCAAAGTGTCAAAAAAAGAGTCACAAACTCAGTCCCCAAAGTGTCAAAAGAGTCATACAAAAGAGTCACCAAAAACAGTCCACCAAAGTGTCAGTGTCGAAATCGTATTTCAATATATACCTATTGGAGTCCGATTTCTGTGAGTCTTACTTCGTTGGAAATCCCTATCTGTTAGGAGTCTGTATCAAGAAGAATCAGGTGATTCGTACACCGGAGTCAAAAGCTATAGTCGATTTACTAAATTGTGTTTGCTGCAAAATCCTGCACAATTTTCAGTGTCGAAATTGAATTTGTATATATAGCTACTGAAGTCCGATTTGAGTGAAAAAGGATCCGTTGGAAAGCTGATTCTGTTAGGTTTCCAAATCAAGAAGAATCAGGTGATTCGGACACCAGAGTCAGAAGCTGTTCTTGAATTACTACACTGTGTTCGCCGAAATCGAATTCTATACCTTATATAATGTCGTACATGCAATGGTCTTTGAGGCAAGATTATGATGATGATGCCTATTTGAGGCAAGGGCAGTATGATAGGCGTGAAAGAAGGAAGATCTCGGTTGGTTTGAGGGCTAAGGCCGAGACATATAACAAAGGTGAGTCAAGGGTAAGACTTTCGCCTTTTGAAGCAGTGTATGGTCCGAATTATTACTTGGATTGGGAGCGAGATGTACAATCTATTTTTCGCTGCCATGATTATTCAGAAAGGAAGAAAGTGAGGTTAGCATCAGCTGCGTTTAGCGGGTATGCAAGGGATTGGTGGGATCAGCTCAATCACAAGAGAGTGACTATCTACTTAGATCCAATTGAGGATTGGAGCGAGATGAAACAGGTGATGAGGCAGCGGTTTGTTCCTAATCACTTCAGCCGTGAGCTCCTCCATAAGTTACAGACCTTGACACAAGGAAATAAGAGTGTTGAAGAGTACTTTAATGAGATGGAGATTACTTTGGAGAGAGCGCAAGTCAAGGAGACCAAAAAGGAGACGATGGCAAGATTCTTCGAAGGCCTTAACCAAGAGATAATAGATCCACTGCATTACACTGAGTTCTTCTACTTAGAGGATATGTTACAAGAGGCGATCAGAATAGAGAAGCAAAGGAAGAAGAGGTCTCTTTATCCTAGTATCAGGCCTACTAAGTCAAAGGCAAAAGATGATGCTGAGCAAGATTCGAGGACGAATCTTCTCGAAGAAGGGGAGAATGATATGGATCCAAGAACGGAATTTTCTATAATCAAAGATCAATCATTCGAGGTCTATGAAGACAAGTTCCCTATTCAAGAAGAGAAGTCCATTACATGTCTAGGTGCAGAAGTGAGTGAGCGAGAAAAAGAAAAGGGCTTAAAAGAACCCAAAGTCTTACAGAAGACTAATCAAAACAGCCCCCATGAAAAGAGTGAGCATGGGTTAACTAATTCTTCTTCTTCTTGTGTTTTCTCTTTAGGGCAGCGAGAGCAAGATGTTTTGAAGGAGAAGGAGTTGTCTAAGTTGCAACAATTGGAGTTGGATGCCTTGGGTAATCCCTTTCATTCATGTGTTTCCTTTGTTGATTCTAATAGAATTGTTGTCTTAAAAGAATCAGATTCGAGGGTGAATCTTTTCGAAGGGGAAGAGAATGATACGATCCTAGCCCCATGGCTAACCCCAGTGAGGTTAATACAACCTCTATACATGGAGACAAGGCAGGAGACGCTGCTTGATCAAGTCTTCACGCATAGGATGACATGGAAGGTGGCTTGGAGGAACCTAGCGCAAGGTTTGACATCCATCCGAGTCAACCCTTGAAAGAACGGCGTCAATAACATATCCAGAACATATACAAGACCTATTCGAGTCTTAGGAAGGCTGTGTCCAAGTTTCAGAGCATTCGGACAAGTAGATCTCAAGGAGATTCGAGATGACAATCTCGCACACAGCAGTTCTAGGAGCAGACGCAACAGGCAACTTCGTCGGAACTCAGCCGGCTCTGTACAGGTCCAAATCATGCGATCTACCACTCGTTGGAAACTTCAGGATATTAGCTTTCATTTGGGACAAGATTCAGCTCATTTGGCCAAGTGGTTTAAATGTTATGGACGTAACAATTATGGTGCGCAGTCTGTGCGCGAGACAACATACAACTTGAAGTTTCGGCCCAAACCTTGGCCCGATGATGGAGAACTCGACATGAGCTGCTGGAATGTATTTAAATATATTTATATTTACTTTAATTAGTTAATTAGTTAATTAGTTAAGTGGTTAATTAATTAATTAGTTAAGTGTTTTACTTTAGTTAATATTCCTATTTTGGAATTAGGGTTTTGCTTGTAAGATACTATATAAGGAGCCGCTTGGCCTCCTTATTTCTTTGGCTGTTATTTTGATAAATTGAGACTTCTCTCTTCAATCTCTGCCCCTTGTTCAAGTTGGTTGAACCTTGTTCTTCTTAAGTCTGCAATACTTGAGTCGTATACAAGTAAATCTTGGAATTGCGTTATTGTGTCGTTTCTCTTAGTGTGATTCTCACATCGTTGAGTCTAGTCCGAAGAATCCGATTCAAGATCCTTGACTTGAAATCGATTAGGGCTCTTAGCACAGGTTAGCTAAGTGGTCTAAGCTCGTACTTGTCGAGTTATATTACTTCCGCAGGAAATCCATCTTTGAACAACGATCAGAATTGGAGATACGCATCCTAAGCAACTAGGATCGTATCAGTAATGATACGATCCTAGCCCCATGGCTAACCCCAGTGACCATTCAGCAACCCCTAGACATGGAGACAAGGCAGGAGACGCTGCTTGATCAAGCTTTCAGGCGAAGGATGACATGGAAGGTGGCTTGGAGGCACCTAGCACAAGGTTTGACATCCATCCGAGTCAACCCTTGGAAGAACGGCTTCAATAAAAGATCTAGCACATATACAAGACCTATTGGAGTCTTAGGAAGGCTGTGTCCAAGTTTCAGAGCATTCAGACAAGTAGATATCAAGGAGATTCGAGACGACAATCTCGCACACAGCAGTTCTAGGTGCAGACACAACAGGCAACTTCGTCGGAACGTAACCAGAGCTGTACAAGTCGTAATCATGCGATCGACCTCTAGTTGGAAACTTCAGGATGTTAGCTTTCATTTGGGACAAGATTCAGATCATTTGGCCCAGTGGTTTAAAAGTTATGGACGTCGACATTATGGCGTGCAGTCTGTACGCGAGGCAACATACAACTTGAAGTTTCGGCCCAAACCTTGGCCCGATGATGGAGAACTCGACATGGGCTGCTGGAATGTATTTAAATATATTTATATTTACTGTAATTAGTTAATTAGTTAATTAGTTAATTAGTTAATTAGTTAATTAGTTAATTGATTAATTAGTTAAAGTGTTTTACTTTATGTAATATTCCTATTTTGGAATTAGGGTTTGCTTGTAACCTTATTTAAGGAGCCGCTTGGCCTCCTTAGAAACTTGGCTGTTATTTGATAAATTGAGATATTCTCTTCAATCTCCGCCCCTTGTTCAAGTTGGTTGAACCTTGTTCTTCTTGAGTCCGCAATACTTGAGTCGTATACAAGTAAATCTTGGAATTGTATTATTGTGTCGTTTATCTTAGTGTGATTCTCACATTGTTGAGTCTAGTCCTAAGAACCCGATTCAAGACCCTTGACTTGAAATCGATTAGGGCTCTTAGCACAGGTTAGCTAAGTGGTCTAAGCTCGTACTTGTCGAGTTATCTATTTCCACAGGAAATCCGTCTTTGAACAAAGATGAAAATTGGTGCTACGCATCCTAAGGAACCAGGAAAGATACGATCCTAGCCCCATGGCTAACCCCAGTGACCATTCAGAAACCCCTAGACATGGAGACAAGGCAGGAGACGCTGCTTGTTCAAGCTTTCAGGCGAAGGATGACATGGAAGGTGGCTTGGAGGCACCTAGCACAAGGTTTGACATCCATCCGAGTCAACCCTTGGAAGAACGGCTTCAATAAAAGATCTAGCACATATACAAGACCTATTGGAGTCTTAGGAAGGCTGTGTCCAAGTTTCAGAGCATTCAGACAAGTAGATATCAAGGAGATTCGAGATGACAATCTCGCACACAGCAGTTCTAGGTGCAGACACAACAGGCAACTTCGTCGGAACGTAACCAGAGCTGTACATGTCGGAATCATACGATCGACCGCTAGTTGGAAACTTCAGGATGTTAGCTTTCATTTGGGACAAGATTAAGATCATTTGGCCCAGTTGTTTAAAAGTTATGGACGTCGACATTATGGCGTGCAGTCTGTACGCGAGGCAACATACAACTTGAAGTTTCGGCCCAAACCTTGGCCCGATGATGGAGAACTCGACATGGGCTGCTGGAATGTATTTAAATATATTTATATTTACTGTAATTAGTTAATTAGTTAATTAGTTAATTAGTTAATTAGTTAATTGATTAATTAGTTAAAGTGTTTTACTTTATGTAATATTCCTATTTTGGAATTAGGGTTTGCTTGTAACCTTATTTAAGGAGCCGCTTGGCCTCCTTAGAAACTTGGCTGTTATTTGATAAATTGAGATATACTCTTCAATCTCCGCCCCTTGTTCAAGTTGGTTGAACCTTGTTCTTCTTGAGTCCGCAATACTTGAGTCGTATACAAGTAAATCTTGGAATTGTATTATTGTGTCGTTTATCTTAGTGTGATTCTCACATTGTTGAGTCTAGTCCTAAGAACCCGATTCAAGACCCTTGACTTGAAATCGATTAGGGCTCTTAGCACAGGTTAGCTAAGTGGTCTAAGCTCGTACTTGTCGAGTTATCTATTTCCACAGGAAATCCGTCTTTGAACAAAGATGAAAATTGGTGCTACGCATCCTAAGGAACCAGGAAAGATACGATCCTAGCCCCATGGCTAACCCCAGTGACCATTCAGAAACCCCTAGACATGGAGACAAGGCAGGAGACGCTGCTTGTTCAAGCTTTCAGGCGAAGGATGACATGGAAGGTGGCTTGGAGGCACCTAGCACAAGGTTTGACATCCATCCGAGTCAACCCTTGGAAGAACGGCTTCAATAAAAGATCTAGCACATATACAAGACCTATTGGAGTCTTAGGAAGGCTGTGTCCAAGTTTCAGAGCATTCAGACAAGTAGATATCAAGGAGATTCGAGATGACAATCTCGCACACAGCAGTTCTAGGTGCAGACACAACAGGCAACTTCGTCGGAACGTAACCAGAGCTTTACATGTCGGAATCATGCGATCGACCTCTAGTTGGAAACTTCAGGATGTTAGCTTTCATCTGGGACAAGATTCAGCTCATTTGGCCCAGTGGTTTAAAAGTTATGGACGTCGACATTATGGCGTGCAGTCTGTACGTGAGGCAACATACAACTTGAAGTTTCGGCCCAAACCTTGGCCCGATGATGGGGAACTCGACATGGGCTGCTGGAATGTATTTAAATATATTTATATTTACTGTAATTAGTTAAATAGTTAATTAGTTAATTAGTTAATTGATTAATTAGTTAAAGTGTTTTACTTTATGTAATATTCCTATTTTGGAATTAGGGTTTGCTTGTAACCTTATTTAAGGAGCCGCTTGGCCTCCTTAGAAACTTGGCTGTTATTTGATAAATTGAGATATTCTCTTCAATCTCCGCCCCTTGTTCAAGTTGGTTGAACCTTGTTCTTCTTGAGTCCGCAATACTTGAGTCGTATACAAGTAAATCTTGGAATTGTATTATTGTGTCGTTTATCTTAGTGTGATTCTCACATTGTTGAGTCTAGTCCTAAGAACCCGATTCAAGACCCTTGACTTGAAATCGATTAGGGCTCTTAGCACAGGTTAGCTAAGTGGTCTAAGCTCGTACTTGTCGAGTTATCTATTTCCGCAGGAAATCCGTCTTTGAACAAAGATCAAAATTGGTGCTACGCATCCTAAGGAACCAGGAATGATACGATCCTAGCCCCATGGCTAACCCCAGTGACCATTCAGCAACCCCTAGACATGGAGACAAGGCAGGAGACGCTGCTTGATCAAGCTTTCAGGCGAAGGATGACATGGAAGGTGGCTTGGAGGCACCTAGCACAAGGTTTGACATCCATCCGAGTCAACCCTTGGAAGAACGGCTTCAATAAAAGATCTAGCACATATACAAGACCTATTGGAGTCTTAGGAAGGCTGTGTCCAAGTTTCAGAGCATTCAGACAAGTAGATATCAAGGAGATTCGAGATGACAATCTCGCACACAGCAGTTCTAGGTGCAGACACAACAGGCAACTTCGTCGGAACGTAACCAGAGCTTTACATGTCGGAATCATGCGATCGACCTCTAGTTGGAAACTTCAGGATGTTAGCTTTCATCTGGGACAAGATTCAGCTCATTTGGCCCAGTGGTTTAAAAGTTATGGACGTCGACATTATGGCGTGCAGTCTGTACGTGAGGCAACATACAACTTGAAGTTTCGGCCCAAACCTTGGCCCGATGATGGGGAACTCGACATGGGCTGCTGGAATGTATTTAAATATATTTATATTTACTGTAATTAGTTAAATAGTTAATTAGTTAATTAGTTAATTGATTAATTAGTTAAAGTGTTTTACTTTATGTAATATTCCTATTTTGGAATTAGGGTTTGCTTGTAACCTTATTTAAGGAGCCGCTTGGCCTCCTTAGAAACTTGGCTGTTATTTGATAAATTGAGATATTCTCTTCAATCTCCGCCCCTTGTTCAAGTTGGTTGAACCTTGTTCTTCTTGAGTCCGCAATACTTGAGTCGTATACAAGTAAATCTTGGAATTGTATTATTGTGTCGTTTATCTTAGTGTGATTCTCACATTGTTGAGTCTAGTCCTAAGAACCCGATTCAAGACCCTTGACTTGAAATCGATTAGGGCTCTTAGCACAGGTTAGCTAAGTGGTCTAAGCTCGTACTTGTCGAGTTATCTATTTCCGCAGGAAATCCGTCTTTGAACAAAGATCAAAATTGGTGCTACGCATCCTAAGGAACCAGGAAAGATACGATCCTAGCCCCATGGCTAACCCCAGTGACCATTCAGCAACCCCTAGACATGGAGACAAGGCAGGAGACGCTGCTTGATCAAGCTTTCAGGCGAAGGATGACATGGAAGGTGGCTTGGAGGCACCTAGCACAAGGTTTGACATCCATCCGAGTCAACCCTTGGAAGAACGGCTTCAATAAAAGATCTAGCACATATACAAGACCTATTGGAGTCTTAGGAAGGCTGTGTCCAAGTTTCAGAGCATTCAGACAAGTAGATATCAAGGAGATTCGAGATGACAATCTCGCACACAGCAGTTCTAGGTGCAGACACAACAGGCAACTTCGTCGGAACGTAACCAGAGCTTTACATGTCGGAATCATGCGATCGACCTCTAGTTGGAAACTTCAGGATGTTAGCTTTCATCTGGGACAAGATTCAGCTCATTTGGCCCAGTGGTTTAAAAGTTATGGACGTCGACATTATGGCGTGCAGTCTGTACGTGAGGCAACATACAACTTGAAGTTTCGGCCCAAACCTTGGCCCGATGATGGGGAACTCGACATGGGCTGCTGGAATGTATTTAAATATATTTATATTTACTGTAATTAGTTAAATAGTTAATTAGTTAATTAGTTAATTGATTAATTAGTTAAAGTGTTTTACTTTATGTAATATTCCTATTTTGGAATTAGGGTTTGCTTGTAACCTTATTTAAGGAGCCACTTGGCCTCCTTAGAAACTTGGCTGTTATTTGATAAATTGAGATATTCTCTTCAATCTCCGCCCCTTGTTCAAGTTGGTTGAACCTTGTTCTTCTTGAGTCCGCAATACTTGAGTCGTATACAAGTAAATCTTGGAATTGTATTATTGTGTCGTTTATCTTAGTGTGATTCTCACATTGTTGAGTCTAGTCCTAAGAACCCGATTCAAGACCCTTGACTTGAAATCGATTAGGGCTCTTAGCACAGGTTAGCTAAGTGGTCTAAGCTCGTACTTGTCGAGTTATCTATTTCCGCAGGAAATCCGTCTTTGAACAAAGATCAAAATTGGTGCTACGCATCCTAAGGAACCAGGAATGATACGATCCTAGCCCCATGGCTAACCCCAGTGACCATTCAGCAACCCCTAGACATGGAGACAAGGCAGGAGACGCTGCTTGATCAAGCTTTCAGGCGAAGGATGACATGGAAGGTGGCTTGGAGGCACCTAGCACAAGGTTTGACATCCATCCGAGTCAACCCTTGGAAGAACGGCTTCAATAAAAGATCTAGCACATATACAAGACCTATTGGAGTCTTAGGAAGGCTGTGTCCAAGTTTCAGAGCATTCAGACAAGTAGATATCAAGGAGATTCGAGATGACAATCTCGCACACAGCAGTTCTAGGTGCAGACACAACAGGCAACTTCGTCGGAACGTAACCAGAGCTTTACATGTCGGAATCATGCGATCGACCTCTAGTTGGAAACTTCAGGATGTTAGCTTTCATCTGGGACAAGATTCAGCTCATTTGGCCCAGTGGTTTAAAAGTTATGGACGTCGACATTATGGCGTGCAGTCTGTACGTGAGGCAACATACAACTTGAAGTTTCGGCCCAAACCTTGGCCCGATGATGGGGAACTCGACATGGGCTGCTGGAATGTATTTAAATATATTTATATTTACTGTAATTAGTTAAATAGTTAATTAGTTAATTAGTTAATTGATTAATTAGTTAAAGTGTTTTACTTTATGTAATATTCCTATTTTGGAATTAGGGTTTGCTTGTAACCTTATTTAAGGAGCCGCTTGGCCTCCTTAGAAACTTGGCTGTTATTTGATAAATTGAGATATTCTCTTCAATCTCCGCCCCTTGTTCAAGTTGGTTGAACCTTGTTCTTCTTGAGTCCGCAATACTTGAGTCGTATACAAGTAAATCTTGGAATTGTATTATTGTGTCGTTTATCTTAGTGTGATTCTCACATTGTTGAGTCTAGTCCTAAGAACCCGATTCAAGACCCTTGACTTGAAATCGATTAGGGCTCTTAGCACAGGTTAGCTAAGTGGTCTAAGCTCGTACTTGTCGAGTTATCTATTTCCACAGGAAATCCGTCTTTGAACAAAGATGAAAATTGGTGCTACGCATCCTAAGGAACCAGGAAAGATACGATCCTAGCCCCATGGCTAACCCCAGTGACCATTCAGAAACCCCTAGACATGGAGACAAGGCAGGAGACGCTGCTTGTTCAAGCTTTCAGGCGAAGGATGACATGGAAGGTGGCTTGGAGGCACCTAGCACAAGGTTTGACATCCATCCGAGTCAACCCTTGGAAGAACGGCTTCAATAAAAGATCTAGCACATATACAAGACCTATTGGAGTCTTAGGAAGGCTGTGTCCAAGTTTCAGAGCATTCAGACAAGTAGATATCAAGGAGATTCGAGATGACAATCTCGCACACAGCAGTTCTAGGTGCAGACACAACAGGCAACTTCGTCGGAACGTAACCAGAGCTTTACATGTCGGAATCATGCGATCGACCTCTAGTTGGAAACTTCAGGATGTTAGCTTTCATCTGGGACAAGATTCAGCTCATTTGGCCCAGTGGTTTAAAAGTTATGGACGTCGACATTATGGCGTGCAGTCTGTACGTGAGGCAACATACAACTTGAAGTTTCGGCCCAAACCTTGGCCCGATGATGGGGAACTCGACATGGGCTGCTGGAATGTATTTAAATATATTTATATTTACTGTAATTAGTTAAATAGTTAATTAGTTAATTAGTTAATTGATTAATTAGTTAAAGTGTTTTACTTTATGTAATATTCCTATTTTGGAATTAGGGTTTGCTTGTAACCTTATTTAAGGAGCCGCTTGGCCTCCTTAGAAACTTGGCTGTTATTTGATAAATTGAGATATTCTCTTCAATCTCCGCCCCTTGTTCAAGTTGGTTGAACCTTGTTCTTCTTGAGTCCGCAATACTTGAGTCGTATACAAGTAAATCTTGGAATTGTATTATTGTGTCGTTTATCTTAGTGTGATTCTCACATTGTTGAGTCTAGTCCTAAGAACCCGATTCAAGACCCTTGACTTGAAATCGATTAGGGCTCTTAGCACAGGTTAGCTAAGTGGTCTAAGCTCGTACTTGTCGAGTTATCTATTTCCGCAGGAAATCCGTCTTTGAACAAAGATCAAAATTGGTGCTACGCATCCTAAGGAACCAGGAATGATACGATCCTAGCCCCATGGCTAACCCCAGTGACCATTCAGCAACCCCTAGACATGGAGACAAGGCAGGAGACGCTGCTTGATCAAGCTTTCAGGCGAAGGATGACATGGAAGGTGGCTTGGAGGCACCTAGCACAAGGTTTGACATCCATCCGGGTCAACCCTTGGAAGAACGACTTCAATAAAAGATCTAGCACATATACAAGACCTATTGGAGTCTTAGGAAGGCTGTGTCCAAGTTTCAGAGAATTCAGACAAGTAGATATCAAGGAGATTCGAGATGACAATCTCGCACACAGCAGTTCTAGGTGCAGACACAACAGGCAACTTCGTCGGAACGTAACCAGAGCTTTACATGTCGGAATCATGCGATCGACCTCTAGTTGGAAACTTCAGGATGTTAGCTTTCATCTGGGACAAGATTCAGCTCATTTGGCCCAGTGGTTTAAAAGTTATGGACGTCGACATTATGGCGTGCAGTCTGTACGTGAGGCAACATACAACTTGAAGTTTCGGCCCAAACCTTGGCCCGATGATGGGGAACTCGACATGGGCTGCTAGAATGTATTTAAATACATTTATATTTACTGTAATTAGTTAAATAGTTAATTAGTTAATTAGTTAATTGATTAATTAGTTAAAGTGTTTTACTTTATGTAATATTCCTATTTTGGAATTAGGGTTTGCTTGTAACCTTATTTAAGGAGCCGCTTGGCCTCCTTAGAAACTTGGCTGTTATTTGATAAATTGAGATATTCTCTTCAATCTCCGCCCCTTGTTCAAGTTGGTTGAACCTTGTTCTTCTTGAGTCCGCAATACTTGAGTCGTATACAAGTAAATCTTGGAATTGTATTATTGTGTCGTTTATCTTAGTGTGATTCTCACATTGTTGAGTCTAGTCCTAAGAACCCGATTCAAGACCCTTGACTTGAAATCGATTAGGGCTCTTAGCACAGGTTAGCTAAGTGGTCTAAGCTCGTACTTGTCGAGTTATCTATTTCCGCAGGAAATCCGTCTTTGAACAAAGATCAAAATTGGTGCTACGCATCCTAAGGAACCAGGAATGATACGATCCTAGCCCCATGGCTAACCCCAGTGACCATTCAGCAACCCCTAGACATGGAGACAAGGCAGGAGACGCTGCTTGATCAAGCTTTCAGGCGAAGGATGACATGGAAGGTGGCTTGGAGGCACCTAGCACAAGGTTTGACATCCATCCGAGTCAACCCTTGGAAGAACGGCTTCAATAAAAGATCTAGCACATATACAAGACCTATTGGAGTCATAGGAAGGCTGTGTCCAAGTTTCAGAGCATTCAGACAAGTAGATATCAAGGAGATTCGAGATGACAATCTCGCACACAGCAGTTCTAGGTGCAGACACAACAGGCAACTTCGTCGGAACGTAACCAGAGCTGTACATGTCGGAATCATGCGATCGACCGCTAGTTGGAAACTTCAGGATGTTAGCTTTCATTTGGGACAAGATTCAGATCATTTGGCCCAGTGGTTTAAAAGTTATGGACGTCGACATTATGGCGTGCAGTCTGTACGCGAGGCAACATACAACTTGAAGTTTCGGCCCAAACCTTGGCCCGATGATGGAGAACTCGACATGGGCTGCTGGAATGTATTTAAATATATTTATATTTACTGTAATTAGTTAATTAGTTAAATAGTTAATTAGTTAATTACTTAATTGATTAATTAGTTAAAGTGTTTTACTTTATGTAATATTCCTATTTTGGAATTAGGGTTTGCTTGTAACCTTATTTAAGGAGCCGCTTGGCCTCCTTAGAAACTTGGCTGTTATTTGATAAATTGAGATATTCTCTTCAATCTCCGCCCCTTGTTCAAGTTGGTTGAACCTTGTTCTTCTTGAGTCCGCAATACTTGAGTCGTATACAAGTAAATCTTGGAATTGTATTATTGTGTCGTTTATCTTAGTGTGATTCTCACATTGTTGAGTCTAGTCCTAAGAACCCGATTCAAGACCCTTGACTTGAAATCGATTAGGGCTCTTAGCACAGGTTAGCTAAGTGGTCTAAGCTCGTACTTGTCGAGTTATCTATTTCCGCAGGAAATCCGTCTTTGAACAAAGATCAAAATTGGTGCTACGCATCCTAAGGAACCAGGAATGATACGATCCTAGCCCCATGGCTAACCCCAGTGACCATTCAGCAACCCCTAGACATGGAGACAAGGCAGGAGACGCTGCTTGATCAAGCTTTCAGGCGAAGGATGACATGGAAGGTGGCTTGGAGGCACCTAGCACAAGGTTTGACATCCATCCGGGTCAACCCTTGGAAGAACGGCTTCAATAAAAGATCTAGCACATATACAAGACCTATTGGAGTCTTAGGAAGGCTGTGTCCAAGTTTCAGAGAATTCAGACAAGTAGATATCAAGGAGATTCGAGATGACAATCTCGCACACAGCAGTTCTAGGTGCAGACACAACAGGCAACTTCGTCGGAACGTAACCAGAGCTTTACATGTCGGAATCATGCGATCGACCTCTAGTTGGAAACTTCAGGATGTTAGCTTTCATCTGGGACAAGATTCAGCTCATTTGGCCCAGTGGTTTAAAAGTTATGGACGTCGACATTATGGCGTGCAGTCTGTACGTGAGGCAACATACAACTTGAAGTTTCGGCCCAAACCTTGGCCCGATGATGGGGAACTCGACATGGGCTGCTAGAATGTATTTAAATACATTTATATTTACTGTAATTAGTTAAATAGTTAATTAGTTAATTAGTTAATTGATTAATTAGTTAAAGTGTTTTACTTTATGTAATATTCCTATTTTGGAATTAGGGTTTGCTTGTAACCTTATTTAAGGAGCCGCTTGGCCTCCTTAGAAACTTGGCTGTTATTTGATAAATTGAGATATTCTCTTCAATCTCCGCCCCTTGTTCAAGTTGGTTGAACCTTGTTCTTCTTGAGTCCGCAATACTTGAGTCGTATACAAGTAAATCTTGGAATTGTATTATTGTGTCGTTTATCTTAGTGTGATTCTCACATTGTTGAGTCTAGTCCTAAGAACCCGATTCAAGACCCTTGACTTGAAATCGATTAGGGCTCTTAGCACAGGTTAGCTAAGTGGTCTAAGCTCGTACTTGTCGAGTTATCTATTTCCGCAGGAAATCCGTCTTTGAACAAAGATCAAAATTGGTGCTACGCATCCTAAGGAACCAGGAATGATACGATCCTAGCCCCATGGCTAACCCCAGTGACCATTCAGCAACCCCTAGACATGGAGACAAGGTAGGAGACGCTGCTTGATCAAGCTTTCAGGCGAAGGATGACATGGAAGGTGGCTTGGAGGCACCTAGCACAAGGTTTGACATCCATCCGAGTCAACCCTTGGAAGAACGGCTTCAATAAAAGATCTAGCACATATACAAGACCTATTGGAGTCTTAGGAAGGCTGTGTCCAAGTTTCAGAGCATTCAGACAAGTAGATATCAAGGAGATTCGAGATGACAATCTCGCACACAGCAGTTCTAGGTGCAGACACAACAGGCAACTTCGTCGGAACGTAACCAGAGCTTTACATGTCGGAATCATGCGATCGACCTCTAGTTGGAAACTTCAGGATGTTAGCTTTCATCTGGGACAAGATTCAGCTCATTTGGCCCAGTGGTTTAAAAGTTATGGACGTCGACATTATGGCGTGCAGTCTGTACGTGAGGCAACATACAACTTGAAGTTTCGGCCCAAACCTTGGCCCGATGATGGGGAACTCGACATGGGCTGCTGGAATGTATTTAAATATATTTATATTTACTGTAATTAGTTAAATAGTTAATTAGTTAATTAGTTAATTGATTAATTAGTTAAAGTGTTTTACTTTATGTAATATTCCTATTTTGGAATTAGGGTTTGCTTGTAACCTTATTTAAGGAGCCACTTGGCCTCCTTAGAAACTTGGCTGTTATTTGATAAATTGAGATATTCTCTTCAATCTCCGCCCCTTGTTCAAGTTGGTTGAACCTTGTTCTTCTTGAGTCCGCAATACTTGAGTCGTATACAAGTAAATCTTGGAATTGTATTATTGTGTCGTTTATCTTAGTGTGATTCTCACATTGTTGAGTCTAGTCCTAAGAACCCGATTCAAGACCCTTGACTTGAAATCGATTAGGGCTCTTAGCACAGGTTAGCTAAGTGGTCTAAGCTCGTACTTGTCGAGTTATCTATTTCCGCAGGAAATCCGTCTTTGAACAAAGATCAAAATTGGTGCTACGCATCCTAAGGAACCAGGAATGATACGATCCTAGCCCCATGGCTAACCCCAGTGACCATTCAGCAACCCCTAGACATGGAGACAAGGCAGGAGACGCTGCTTGATCAAGCTTTCAGGCGAAGGATGACATGGAAGGTGGCTTGGAGGCACCTAGCACAAGGTTTGACATCCATCCGAGTCAACCCTTGGAAGAACGGCTTCAATAAAAGATCTAGCACATATACAAGACCTATTGGAGTCATAGGAAGGCTGTGTCCAAGTTTCAGAGCATTCAGACAAGTAGATATCAAGGAGATTCGAGATGACAATCTCGCACACAGCAGTTCTAGGTGCAGACACAACAGGCAACTTCGTCGGAACGTAACCAGAGCTGTACATGTCGGAATCATGCGATCGACCGCTAGTTGGAAACTTCAGGATGTTAGCTTTCATTTGGGACAAGATTCAGATCATTTGGCCCAGTGGTTTAAAAGTTATGGACGTCGACATTATGGCGTGCAGTCTGTACGCGAGGCAACATACAACTTGAAGTTTCGGCCCAAACCTTGGCCCGATGATGGAGAACTCGACATGGGCTGCTGGAATGTATTTAAATATATTTATATTTACTGTAATTAGTTAATTAGTTAATTAGTTAATTAGTTAATTAGTTAATTGATTAATTAGTTAAAGTGTTTTACTTTATGTAATATTCCTATTTTGGAATTAGGGTTTGCTTGTAACCTTATTTAAGGAGCCGCTTGGCCTCCTTAGAAACTTGGCTGTTATTTGATAAATTGAGATATTCTCTTCAATCTCCGCCCCTTGTTCAAGTTGGTTGAACCTTGTTCTTCTTGAGTCCGCAATACTTGAGTCGTATACAAGTAAATCTTGGAATTGTATTATTGTGTCGTTTATCTTAGTGTGATTCTCACATTGTTGAGTCTAGTCCTAAGAACCCGATTCAAGACCCTTGACTTGAAATCGATTAGGGCTCTTAGCACAGGTTAGCTAAGTGGTCTAAGCTCGTACTTGTCGAGTTATCTATTTCCGCAGGAAATCCGTCTTTGAACAAAGATCAAAATTGGTGCTACGCATCCTAAGGAACCAGGAATGATACGATCCTAGCCCCATGGCTAACCCCAGTGACCATTCAGCAACCCCTAGACATGGAGACAAGGTAGGAGACGCTGCTTGATCAAGCTTTCAGGCGAAGGATGACATGGAAGGTGGCTTGGAGGCACCTAGCACAAGGTTTGACATCCATCCGAGTCAACCCTTGGAAGAACGGCTTCAATAAAAGATCTAGCACATATACAAGACCTATTGGAGTCTTAGGAAGGCTGTGTCCAAGTTTCAGAGCATTCAGACAAGTAGATATCAAGGAGATTCGAGATGACAATCTCGCACACAGCAGTTCTAGGTGCAGACACAACAGGCAACTTCGTCGGAACGTAACCAGAGCTTTACATGTCGGAATCATGCGATCGACCTCTAGTTGGAAACTTCAGGATGTTAGCTTTCATCTGGGACAAGATTCAGCTCATTTGGCCCAGTGGTTTAAAAGTTATGGACGTCGACATTATGGCGTGCAGTCTGTACGTGAGGCAACATACAACTTGAAGTTTCGGCCCAAACCTTGGCCCGATGATGGGGAACTCGACATGGGCTGCTGGAATGTATTTAAATATATTTATATTTACTGTAATTAGTTAAATAGTTAATTAGTTAATTAGTTAATTGATTAATTAGTTAAAGTGTTTTACTTTATGTAATATTCCTATTTTGGAATTAGGGTTTGCTTGTAACCTTATTTAAGGAGCCACTTGGCCTCCTTAGAAACTTGGCTGTTATTTGATAAATTGAGATATTCTCTTCAATCTCCGCCCCTTGTTCAAGTTGGTTGAACCTTGTTCTTCTTGAGTCCGCAATACTTGAGTCGTATACAAGTAAATCTTGGAATTGTATTATTGTGTCGTTTATCTTAGTGTGATTCTCACATTGTTGAGTCTAGTCCTAAGAACCCGATTCAAGACCCTTGACTTGAAATCGATTAGGGCTCTTAGCACAGGTTAGCTAAGTGGTCTAAGCTCGTACTTGTCGAGTTATCTATTTCCGCAGGAAATCCGTCTTTGAACAAAGATCAAAATTGGTGCTACGCATCCTAAGGAACCAGGAATGATACGATCCTAGCCCCATGGCTAACCCCAGTGACCATTCAGCAACCCCTAGACATGGAGACAAGGCAGGAGACGCTGCTTGATCAAGCTTTCAGGCGAAGGATGACATGGAAGGTGGCTTGGAGGCACCTAGCACAAGGTTTGACATCCATCCGAGTCAACCCTTGGAAGAACGGCTTCAATAAAAGATCTAGCACATATACAAGACCTATTGGAGTCATAGGAAGGCTGTGTCCAAGTTTCAGAGCATTCAGACAAGTAGATATCAAGGAGATTCGAGATGACAATCTCGCACACAGCAGTTCTAGGTGCAGACACAACAGGCAACTTCGTCGGAACGTAACCAGAGCTGTACATGTCGGAATCATGCGATCGACCGCTAGTTGGAAACTTCAGGATGTTAGCTTTCATTTGGGACAAGATTCAGATCATTTGGCCCAGTGGTTTAAAAGTTATGGACGTCGACATTATGGCGTGCAGTCTGTACGCGAGGCAACATACAACTTGAAGTTTCGGCCCAAACCTTGGCCCGATGATGGAGAACTCGACATGGGCTGCTGGAATGTATTTAAATATATTTATATTTACTGTAATTAGTTAATTAGTTAATTAGTTAATTAGTTAATTAGTTAATTGATTAATTAGTTAAAGTGTTTTACTTTATGTAATATTCCTATTTTGGAATTAGGGTTTGCTTGTAACCTTATTTAAGGAGCCGCTTGGCCTCCTTAGAAACTTGGCTGTTATTTGATAAATTGAGATATTCTCTTCAATCTCCGCCCCTTGTTCAAGTTGGTTGAACCTTGTTCTTCTTGAGTCCGCAATACTTGAGTCGTATACAAGTAAATCTTGGAATTGTATTATTGTGTCGTTTATCTTAGTGTGATTCTCACATTGTTGAGTCTAGTCCTAAGAACCCGATTCAAGACCCTTGACTTGAAATCGATTAGGGCTCTTAGCACAGGTTAGCTAAGTGGTCTAAGCTCGTACTTGTCGAGTTATCTATTTCCACAGGAAATCCGTCTTTGAACAAAGATGAAAATTGGTGCTACGCATCCTAAGGAACCAGGAAAGATACGATCCTAGCCCCATGGCTAACCCCAGTGACCATTCAGAAACCCCTAGACATGGAGACAAGGCAGGAGACGCTGCTTGTTCAAGCTTTCAGGCGAAGGATGACATGGAAGGTGGCTTGGAGGCACCTAGCACAAGGTTTGACATCCATCCGAGTCAACCCTTGGAAGAACGGCTTCAATAAAAGATCTAGCACATATACAAGACCTATTGGAGTCTTAGGAAGGCTGTGTCCAAGTTTCAGAGCATTCAGACAAGTAGATATCAAGGAGATTCGAGATGACAATCTCGCGCACAGCAGTTCTAGGTGCAGACACAACAGGCAACTTCGTCGGAACGTAACCAGAGCTTTACATGTCGGAATCATGCGATCGACCTCTAGTTGGAAACTTCAGGATGTTAGCTTTCATCTGGGACAAGATTCAGCTCATTTGGCCCAGTGGTTTAAAAGTTATGGACGTCGACATTATGGCGTGCAGTCTGTACGTGAGGCAACATACAACTTGAAGTTTCGGCCCAAACCTTGGCCCGATGATGGGGAACTCGACATGGGCTGCTGGAATGTATTTAAATATATTTATATTTACTGTAATTAGTTAAATAGTTAATTAGTTAATTAGTTAATTGATTAATTAGTTAAAGTGTTTTACTTTATGTAATATTCCTATTTTGGAATTAGGGTTTGCTTGTAACCTTATTTAAGGAGCCGCTTGGCCTCCTTAGAAACTTGGCTGTTATTTGATAAATTGAGATATTCTCTTCAATCTCCGCCCCTTGTTCAAGTTGGTTGAACCTTGTTCTTCTTGAGTCCGCAATACTTGAGTCGTATACAAGTAAATCTTGGAATTGTATTATTGTGTCGTTTATCTTAGTGTGATTCTCACATTGTTGAGTCTAGTCCTAAGAACCCGATTCAAGACCCTTGACTTGAAATCGATTAGGGCTCTTAGCACAGGTTAGCTAAGTGGTCTAAGCTCGTACTTGTCGAGTTATCTATTTCCGCAGGAAATCCGTCTTTGAACAAAGATCAAAATTGGTGCTACGCATCCTAAGGAACCAGGAATGATACGATCCTAGCCCCATGGCTAACCCCAGTGACCATTCAGCAACCCCTAGACATGGAGACAAGGCAGGAGACGCTGCTTGATCAAGCTTTCAGGCGAAGGATGACATGGAAGGTGGCTTGGAGGCACCTAGCACAAGGTTTGACATCCATCCGAGTCAACCCTTGGAAGAACGGCTTCAATAAAAGATCTAGCACATATACAAGACCTATTGGAGTCTTAGGAAGGCTGTGTCCAAGTTTCAGAGCATTCAGACAAGTAGATATCAAGGAGATTCGAGATGACAATCTCGCACACAGCAGTTCTAGGTGCAGACACAACAGGCAACTTCGTCGGAACGTAACCAGAGCTTTACATGTCGGAATCATGCGATCGACCTCTAGTTGGAAACTTCAGGATGTTAGCTTTCATCTGGGACAAGATTCAGCTCATTTGGCCCAGTGGTTTAAAAGTTATGGACGTCGACATTATGGCGTGCAGTCTGTACGTGAGGCAACATACAACTTGAAGTTTCGGCCCAAACCTTGGCCCGATAATGGGGAACTCGACATGGGCTGCTGGAATGTATTTAAATATATTTATATTTACTGTAATTAGTTAAATAGTTAATTAGTTAATTAGTTAATTGATTAATTAGTTAAAGTGTTTTACTTTATGTAATATTCCTATTTTGGAATTAGGGTTTGCTTGTAACCTTATTTAAGGAGCCGCTTGGCCTCCTTAGAAACTTGGCTGTTATTTGATAAATTGAGATATTCTCTTCAATCTCCGCCCCTTGTTCAAGTTGGTTGAACCTTGTTCTTCTTGAGTCCGCAATACTTGAGTCGTATACAAGTAAATCTTGGAATTGTATTATTGTGTCGTTTATCTTAGTGTGATTCTCACATTGTTGAGTCTAGTCCTAAGAACCCGATTCAAGACCCCTGACTTGAAATCGATTAGGGCTCTTAGCACAGGTTAGCTAAGTGGTCGGAGCTCGTACTTGTCGAGTTATCTATTTCCGCAGGAAATCCGTCTTTGAACAAAGATCAAAATTGGTGCTACGCATCCTAAGGAACCAGGAATGATACGATCCTAGCCCCATGGCTAACCCCAGTGACCATTCAGCAACCCCTAGACATGGAGACAAGGCAGGAGACGCTGCTTGATCAAGCTTTCAGGCGAAGGATGACATGGAAGGTGGCTTGGAGGCACCTAGCACAAGGTTTGACATCCATCCGAGTCAACCCTTGGAAGAACGGCTTCAATAAAAGATCTAGCACATATACAAGACCTATTGGAGTCTTAGGAAGGCTGTGTCCAAGTTTCAGAGCATTCAGACAAGTAGATATCAAGGAGATTCGAGATGACAATCTCGCACACAGCAGTTCTAGGTGCAGACACAACAGGCAACTTCGTCGGAACGTAACCAGAGCTTTACATGTCGGAATCATGCGATCGACCTCTAGTTGGAAACTTCAGGATGTTAGCTTTCATCTGGGACAAGATTCAGCTCATTTGGCCCAGTGGTTTAAAAGTTATGGACGTCGACATTATGGCGTGCAGTCTGTACGTGAGGCAACATACAACTTGAAGTTTCGGCCCAAACCTTGGCCCGATGATGGGGAACTCGACATGGGCTGCTGGAATGTATTTAAATATATTTATATTTACTGTAATTAGTTAAATAGTTAATTAGTTAATTAGTTAATTGATTAATTAGTTAAAGTGTTTTACTTTATGTAATATTCCTATTTTGGAATTAGGGTTTGCTTGTAACCTTATTTAAGGAGCCGCTTGGCCTCCTTAGAAACTTGGCTGTTATTTGATAAATTGAGATATTCTCTTCAATCTCCGCCCCTTGTTCAAGTTGGTTGAACCTTGTTCTTCTTGAGTCCGCAATACTTGAGTCGTATACAAGTAAATCTTGGAATTGTATTATTGTGTCGTTTATCTTAGTGTGATTCTCACATTGTTGAGTCTAGTCCTAAGAACCCGATTCAAGACCCCTGACTTGAAATCGATTAGGGCTCTTAGCACAGGTTAGCTAAGTGGTCGGAGCTCGTACTTGTCGAGTTATCTATTTCCGCAGGAAATCCGTCTTTGAACAAAGATCAAAATTGGTGCTACGCATCCTAAGGAACCAGGAATGATACGATCCTAGCCCCATGGCTAACCCCAGTGACCATTCAGCAACCCCTAGACATGGAGACAAGGCAGGAGACGCTGCTTGATCAAGCTTTCAGGCGAAGGATGACATGGAAGGTGGCTTGGAGGCACCTAGCACAAGGTTTGACATCCATCCGAGTCAACCCTTGGAAGAACGGCTTCAATAAAAGATCTAGCACATATACAAGACCTATTGGAGTCATAGGAAGGCTGTGTCCAAGTTTCAGAGCATTCAGACAAGTAGATATCAAGGAGATTCGAGATGACAATCTCGCACACAGCAGTTCTAGGTGCAGACACAACAGGCAACTTCATCGGAACGTAACCAGAGCTGTACATGTCGGAATCATGCGATCGACCTCTAGTTGGAAACTTCAGGATGTTAGCTTTCATTTGGGACAAGATTAAGATCATTTGGCCCAGTGGTTTAAAAGCTATGGCCGTCGACATTATGGCGTGCAGTCTGTACGCGAGGCAACATACAACTTGAAGTTTCGGCCCAAACCTTGGCCCGATGATGGAGAACTCGACATGGGCTGCTGGAATGTATTTAAATATATTTATATTTACTGTAATTAGTTAATTAGTTAATTAGTTAATTAGTTAATTGATTAATTAGTTAAAGTGTTTTACTTTATGTAATATTCCTATTTTGGAATTAGGGTTTGTTTGTAACCTTATTTAAGGAGCCGCTTGGCCTCCTTAGAAACTTGGCTGTTATTTGATAAATTGAGATATTCTCTTCAATCTCCGCCCCTTGTTCAAGTTGGTTGAACCTTGTTCTTCTTGAGTCCGCAATACTTGAGTCGTATACAAGTAAATCTTGGAATTGTATTATTGTGTCGTTTATCTTAGTGTGATTCTCACATTGTTGAGTCTAGTCCTAAGAACCCGATTCAAGACCCTTGACTTGAAATCGATTAGGGCTCTTAGCACAGGTTAGCTAAGTGGTCTAAGCTCGTACTTGTCGAGTTATCTATTTCCACAGGAAATCCGTCTTTGAACAAAGATGAAAATTGGTGCTACGCATCCTAAGGAACCAGGAAAGATACGATCCTAGCCCCATGGCTAACCCCAGTGACCATTCAGCAACCCCTAGACATGGAGACAAGGCAGGAGACGCTGCTTGATCAAGCTTTCAGGCGAAGGATGACATGGAAGGTGGCTTGGAGGCACCTAGCACAAGGTTTGACATCCATCCGAGTCAACCCTTGGAAGAACGGCTTCAATAAAAGATCTAGCACATATACAAGACCTATTGGAGTCTTAGGAAGGCTGTGTCCAAGTTTCAGAGCATTCAGACAAGTAGATATCAAGGAGATTCGAGATGACAATCTCGCACACAGCAGTTCTAGGTGCAGACACAACAGGCAACTTCGTCGGAACGTAACCAGAGCTTTACATGTCGGAATCATGCGATCGACCTCTAGTTGGAAACTTCAGGATGTTAGCTTTCATCTGGGACAAGATTCAGCTCATTTGGCCCAGTGGTTTAAAAGTTATGGACGTCGACATTATGGCGTGCAGTCTGTACGTGAGGCAACATACAACTTGAAGTTTCGGCCCAAACCTTGGCCCGATGATGGGGAACTCGACATGGGCTGCTGGAATGTATTTAAATATATTTATATTTACTGTAATTAGTTAAATAGTTAATTAGTTAATTAGTTAATTGATTAATTAGTTAAAGTGTTTTACTTTATGTAATATTCCTATTTTGGAATTAGGGTTTGCTTGTAACCTTATTTAAGGAGCCGCTTGGCCTCCTTAGAAACTTGGCTGTTATTTGATAAATTGAGATATTCTCTTCAATCTCCGCCCCTTGTTCAAGTTGGTTGAACCTTGTTCTTCCTGAGTCCGCAATACTTGAGTCGTATACAAGTAAATCTTGGAATTGTATTATTGTGTCGTTTATCTTAGTGTGATTCTCACATTGTTGAGTCTAGTCCTAAGAACCCGATTCAAGACCCTTGACTTGAAATCGATTAGGGCTCTTAGCACAGGTTAGCTAAGTGGTCTAAGCTCGTACTTGTCGAGTTATCTATTTCCGCAGGAAATCCGTCTTTGAACAAAGATCAAAATTGGTGCTACGCATCCTATGGAACCAGGAATGATACGATCCTAGCCCCATGGCTAACCCCAGTGACCATTCAGCAACCCCTAGACATGGAGACAAGGCAGGAGACGCTGCTTGATCAAGCTTTCAAGCGAAGGATGACATGGAAGGTGGCTTGGAGGCACCTAGCACAAGGTTTGACATCCATCCGAGTCAACCCTTGGAAGAACGGCTTCAATAAAAGATCTAGCACATATACAAGACCTATTGGAGTCATAGGAAGGCTGTGTCCAAGTTTCAGAGCATTCAGACAAGTAGATATCAAGGAGATTCGAGATGACAATCTCGCACACAGCAGTTCTAGGTGCAGACACAACAGGCAACTTCATCGGAACGTAACCAGAGCTGTACATGTCGGAATCATGCGATCGACCTCTAGTTGGAAACTTCAGGATGTTAGCTTTCATTTGGGACAAGATTAAGATCATTTGGCCCAGTGGTTTAAAAGCTATGGACGTCGACATTATGGCGTGCAGTCTGTACGCGAGGCAACATACAACTTGAAGTTTCGGCCCAAACCTTGGCCCGATGATGGAGAACTCGACATGGGCTGCTGGAATGTATTTAAATATATTTATATTTACTGTAATTAGTTAATTAGTTAATTAGTTAATTAGTTAATTGATTAATTAGTTAAAGTGTTTTACTTTATGTAATATTCCTATTTTGGAATTAGGGTTTGCTTGTAACCTTATTTAAGGAGCCGCTTGGCCTCCTTAGAAACTTGGCTGTTATTTGATAAATTGAGATATTCTCTTCAATCTCCGCCCCTTGTTCAAGTTGGTTGAACCTTGTTCTTCTTGAGTCCGCAATACTTGAGTCGTATACAAGTAAATCTTGGAATTGTATTATTGTGTCGTTTATCTTAGTGTGATTCTCACATTGTTGAGTCTAGTCCTAAGAACCCGATTCAAGACCCTTGACTTGAAATCGATTAGGGCTCTTAGCACAGGTTAGCTAAGTGGTCTAAGCTCGTACTTGTCGAGTTATCTATTTCCACAGGAAATCCGTCTTTGAACAAAGATGAAAATTGGTGCTACGCATCCTAAGGAACCAGGAAAGATACGATACTAGCCCCATGGCTAACCCCAGTGACCATTCAGCAACCCCTAGACATGGAGACAAGGCAGGAGACGCTGCTTGATCAAGCTTTCAGGCGAAGGATGACATGGAAGGTGGCTTGGAGGCACCTAGCACAAGGTTTGACATCCATCCGAGTCAACCCTTGGAAGAACGACTTCAATAAAAGATCTAGCACATATACAAGACCTATTGGAGTCTTAGGAAGGCTGTGTCCAAGTTTCAGAGCATTCAGACAAGTAGATATCAAGGAGATTCGAGATGACAATCTCGCACACAGCAGTTCTAGGTGCAGACACAATAGGCAACTTCGTCGGAACGTAACCAGAGCTTTACATGTCGGAATCATGAGATCGACCTCTAGTTGGAAACTTCAGGATGTTAGCTTTCATCTGGGACAAGATTCAGCTCATTTGGCCCAGTGGTTTAAAAGTTATGGACGTCGACATTATGGCGTGCAGTCTGTACGTGAGGCAACATACAACTTGAAGTTTCGGCCCAAACCTTGGCCCGATGATGGGGAACTGGACATGGGCTGCTGGAATGGATTTAAATATATTTATATTTACTGTAATTAGTTAATTAGTTAATTGATTAATTAGTTAAAGTGTTTTACTTTATGTAATATTCCTATTTTGGAATTAGGGTTTGCTTGTAACCTTATTTAAGGAGCCGCTTGGCCTCCTTAGAAACTTGGCTGTTATTTGATAAATTGAGATATTCTCTTCAATCTCCGCCCCTTGTTCAAGTTGGTTGAACCTTGTTCTTCTTGAGTCCGCAATACTTGAGTCGTATACAAGTAAATCTTGGAATTGTATTATTGTGTCGTTTATCTTAGTGTGATTCTCACATTGTTGAGTCTAGTCCTAAGAACCCGATTCAAGACCCTTGACTTGAAATCGATTAGGGCTCTTAGCACAGGTTAGCTAAGTGGTCTAAGCTCGTACTTGTCGAGTTATCTATTTCCGCAGGAAATCCGTCTTTGAACAAAGATCAAAATTGGTGCTACGCATCCTAAGGAACCAGGAATGATACGATCCTAGCCCCATGGCTAACCCCAGTGACCATTCAGCAACCCCTAGACATGGAGACAAGGCAGGAGACGCTGCTTGATCAAGCTTTCAGGCGAAGGATGACATGGAAGGTGGCTTGGAGGCACCTAGCACAAGGTTTGACATCCATCCGAGTCAACCCTTGGAAGAACGGCTTCAATAAAAGATCTAGAACATATACAAGACCTATTGGAGTCTTAGGAAGGCTGTGTCCAAGTTTCAGAGCATTCAGACAAGTAGATATCAAGGAGATTCGAGATGACAATCTCGCACACAGCAGTTCTAGGTGCAGACACAACAGGCAACTTCGTCGGAACGTAACCAGAGCTTTACATGTCGGAATCATGCGATCGACCTCTAGTTGGAAACTTCAGGATGTTAGCTTTCATCTGGGACAAGATTCAGCTCATTTGGCCCAGTGGTTTAAAAGTTATGGACGTCGACATTATGGCGTGCAGTCTGTACGTGAGGCAACATACAACTTGAAGTTTCGGCCCAAACCTTGGCCCGATGATGGGGAACTCGACATGGGCTGCTGGAATGTATTTAAATATATTTATATTTACTGTAATTAGTTAAATAGTTAATTAGTTAATTAGTTAATTGATTAATTAGTTAAAGTGTTTTACTTTATGTAATATTCCTATTTTGGAATTAGGGTTTGCTTGTAACCTTATTTAAGGAGCCGCTTGGCCTCCTTAGAAACTTGGCTGTTATTTGATAAATTGAGATATTCTCTTCAATCTCCGCCCCTTGTTCAAGTTGGTTGAACCTTGTTCTTCTTGAGTCCGCAATACTTGAGTCGTATACAAGTAAATCTTGGAATTGTATTATTGTGTCGTTTATCTTAGTGTGATTCTCACATTGTTGAGTCTAGTCCTAAGAACCCGATTCAAGACCCTTGACTTGAAATCGATTAGGGCTCTTAGCACAGGTTAGCTAAGTGGTCTAAGCTCGTACTTGTCGAGTTATCTATTTCCGCAGGAAATCCGTCTTTGAACAAAGATCAAAATTGGTGCTACGCATCCTAAGGAACCAGGAATGATACGATCCTAGCCCCATGGCTAACCCCAGTGACCATTCAGCAACCCCTAGACATGGAGACAAGGCAGGAGACGCTGCTTGATCAAGCTTTCAGGCGAAGGATGACATGGAAGGTGGCTTGGAGGCACCTAGCACAAGGTTTGACATCCATCCGAGTCAACCCTTGGAAGAACGGCTTCAATAAAAGATCTAGCACATATACAAGACCTATTGGAGTCTTAGGAAGGCTGTGTCCAAGTTTCAGAGCATTCAGACAAGTAGATATCAAGGAGATTCGAGATGACAATCTCGCACACAGCAGTTCTAGGTGCAGACACAACAGGCAACTTCGTCGGAACGTAACCAGAGCTTTACATGTCGGAATCATGCGATCGACCTCTAGTTGGAAACTTCAGGATGTTAGCTTTCATCTGGGACAAGATTCAGCTCATTTGGCCCAGTGGTTTAAAAGTTATGGACGTCGACATTATGGCGTGCAGTCTGTACGTGAGGCAACATACAACTTGAAGTTTCGGCCCAAACCTTGGCCCGATGATGGGGAACTCGACATGGGCTGCTGGAATGTATTTAAATATATTTATATTTACTGTAATTAGTTAAATAGTTAATTAGTTAATTAGTTAATTGATTAATTAGTTAAAGTGTTTTACTTTATGTAATATTCCTATTTTGGAATTAGGGTTTGCTTGTAACCTTATTTAAGGAGCCGCTTGGCCTCCTTAGAAACTTGGCTGTTATTTGATAAATTGAGATATTCTCTTCAATCTCCGCCCCTTGTTCAAGTTGGTTGAACCTTGTTCTTCTTGAGTCCGCAATACTTGAGTCGTATACAAGTAAATCTTGGAATTGTATTATTGTGTCGTTTATCTTAGTGTGATTCTCACATTGTTGAGTCTAGTCCTAAGAACCCGATTCAAGACCCCTGACTTGAAATCGATTAGGGCTCTTAGCACAGGTTAGCTAAGTGGTCGGAGCTCGTACTTGTCGAGTTATCTATTTCCGCAGGAAATCCGTCTTTGAACAAAGATGAAAATTGGTGCTACGCATCCTAAGGAACCAGGAATGATACGATCCTAGCCCCATGGCTAACCCCAGTGACCATTCAGCAACCCCTAGACATGGAGACAAGGCAGGAGACGCTGCTTGATCAAGCTTTCAGGCGAAGGATGACATGGAAGGTGGCTTGGAGGCACCTAGCACAAGGTTTGACATCCATCCGAGTCAACCCTTGGAAGAACGGCTTCAATAAAAGATCTAGCACATATACAAGACCTATTGGAGTCATAGGAAGGCTGTGTCCAAGTTTCAGAGCATTCAGACAAGTAGATATCAAGGAGATTCGAGATGACAATCTCGCACACAGCAGTTCTAGGTGCAGACACAACAGGCAACTTCATCGGAACGTAACCAGAGCTGTACATGTCGGAATCATGCGATCGACCTCTAGTTGGAAACTTCAGGATGTTAGCTTTCATTTGGGACAAGATTAAGATCATTTGGCCCAGTGGTTTAAAAGCTATGGCCGTCGACATTATGGCGTGCAGTCTGTACGCGAGGCAACATACAACTTGAAGTTTCGGCCCAAACCTTGGCCCGATGATGGAGAACTCGACATGGGCTGCTGGAATGTATTTAAATATATTTATATTTACTGTAATTAGTTAATTAGTTAATTAGTTAATTAGTTAATTGATTAATTAGTTAAAGTGTTTTACTTTATGTAATATTCCTATTTTGGAATTAGGGTTTGTTTGTAACCTTATTTAAGGAGCCGCTTGGCCTCCTTAGAAACTTGGCTGTTATTTGATAAATTGAGATATTCTCTTCAATCTCCGCCCCTTGTTCAAGTTGGTTGAACCTTGTTCTTCTTGAGTCCGCAATACTTGAGTCGTATACAAGTAAATCTTGGAATTGTATTATTGTGTCGTTTATCTTAGTGTGATTCTCACATTGTTGAGTCTAGTCCTAAGAACCCGATTCAAGACCCTTGACTTGAAATCGATTAGGGCTCTTAGCACAGGTTAGCTAAGTGGTCTAAGCTCGTACTTGTCGAGTTATCTATTTCCACAGGAAATCCGTCTTTGAACAAAGATGAAAATTGGTGCTACGCAACCTAAGGAACCAGGAAAGATACGATCCTAGCCCCATGGCTAACCCCAGTGACCATTCAGCAACCCCTAGACATGGAGACAAGGCAGGAGACGCTGCTTGATCAAGCTTTCAGGCGAAGGATGACATGGAAGGTGGCTTGGAGGCACCTAGCACAAGGTTTGACATCCATCCGAGTCAACCCTTGGAAGAACGGCTTCAATAAAAGATCTAGCACATATACAAGACCTATTGGAGTCTTAGGAAGGCTGTGTCCAAGTTTCAGAGCATTCAGACAAGTAGATATCAAGGAGATTCGAGATGACAATCTCGCACACAGCAGTTCTAGGTGCAGACACAACAGGCAACTTCGTCGGAACGTAACCAGAGCTTTACATGTCGGAATCATGCGATCGACCTCTAGTTGGAAACTTCAGGATGTTAGCTTTCATCTGGGACAAGATTCAGCTCATTTGGCCCAGTGGTTTAAAAGTTATGGACGTCGACATTATGGCGTGCAGTCTGTACGTGAGGCAACATACAACTTGAAGTTTCGGCCCAAACCTTGGCCCGATGATGGGGAACTCGACATGGGCTGCTGGAATGTATTTAAATATATTTATATTTACTGTAATTAGTTAAATAGTTAATTAGTTAATTAGTTAATTGATTAATTAGTTAAAGTGTTTTACTTTATGTAATATTCCTATTTTGGAATTAGGGTTTGCTTGTAACCTTATTTAAGGAGCCGCTTGGCCTCCTTAGAAACTTGGCTGTTATTTGATAAATTGAGATATTCTCTTCAATCTCCGCCCCTTGTTCAAGTTGGTTGAACCTTGTTCTTCCTGAGTCCGCAATACTTGAGTCGTATACAAGTAAATCTTGGAATTGTATTATTGTGTCGTTTATCTTAGTGTGATTCTCACATTGTTGAGTCTAGTCCTAAGAACCCGATTCAAGACCCTTGACTTGAAATCGATTAGGGCTCTTAGCACAGGTTAGCTAAGTGGTCTAAGCTCGTACTTGTCGAGTTATCTATTTCCGCAGGAAATCCGTCTTTGAACAAAGATCAAAATTGGTGCTACGCATCCTAAGGAACCAGGAATGATACGATCCTAGCCCCATGGCTAACCCCAGTGACCATTCAGCAACCCCTAGACATGGAGACAAGGCAGGAGACGCTGCTTGATCAAGCTTTCAAGCGAAGGATGACATGGAAGGTGGCTTGGAGGCACCTAGCACAAGGTTTGACATCCATCCGAGTCAACCCTTGGAAGAACGGCTTCAATAAAAGATCTAGCACATATACAAGACCTATTGGAGTCATAGGAAGGCTGTGTCCAAGTTTCAGAGCATTCAGACAAGTAGATATCAAGGAGATTCGAGATGACAATCTCGCACACAGCAGTTCTAGGTGCAGACACAACAGGCAACTTCATCGGAACGTAACCAGAGCTGTACATGTCGGAATCATGCGATCGACCTCTAGTTGGAAACTTCAGGATGTTAGCTTTCATTTGGGACAAGATTAAGATCATTTGGCCCAGTGGTTTAAAAGCTATGGACGTCGACATTATGGCGTGCAGTCTGTACGCGAGGCAACATACAACTTGAAGTTTCGGCCCAAACCTTGGCCCGATGATGGAGAACTCGACATGGGCTGCTGGAATGTATTTAAATATATTTATATTTACTGTAATTAGTTAATTAGTTAATTAGTTAATTAGTTAATTGATTAATTAGTTAAAGTGTTTTACTTTATGTAATATTCCTATTTTGGAATTAGGGTTTGCTTGTAACCTTATTTAAGGAGCCGCTTGGCCTCCTTAGAAACTTGGCTGTTATTTGATAAATTGAGATATTCTCTTCAATCTCCGCCCCTTGTTCAAGTTGGTTGAACCTTGTTCTTCTTGAGTCCGCAATACTTGAGTCGTATACAAGTAAATCTTGGAATTGTATTATTGTGTCGTTTATCTTAGTGTGATTCTCACATTGTTGAGTCTAGTCCTAAGAACCCGATTCAAGACCCTTGACTTGAAATCGATTAGGGCTCTTAGCACAGGTTAGCTAAGTGGTCTAAGCTCGTACTTGTCGAGTTATCTATTTCCACAGGAAATCCGTCTTTGAACAAAGATGAAAATTGGTGCTACGCATCCTAAGGAACCAGGAAAGATACGATCCTAGCCCCATGGCTAACCCCAGTGACCATTCAGCAACCCCTAGACATGGAGACAAGGCAGGAGACGCTGCTTGATCAAGCTTTCAGGCGAAGGATGACATGGAAGGTGGCTTGGAGGCACCTAGCACAAGGTTTGACATCCATCCGAGTCAACCCTTGGAAGAACGACTTCAATAAAAGATCTAGCACATATACAAGACCTATTGGAGTCTTAGGAAGGCTGTGTCCAAGTTTCAGAGCATTCAGACAAGTAGATATCAAGGAGATTCGAGATGACAATCTCGCACACAGCAGTTCTAGGTGCAGACACAATAGGCAACTTCGTCGGAACGTAACCAGAGCTTTACATGTCGGAATCATGAGATCGACCTCTAGTTGGAAACTTCAGGATGTTAGCTTTCATCTGGGACAAGATTCAGCTCATTTGGCCAAGTGGTTTAAAAGTTATGGACGTCGACATTATGGCGTGCAGTCTGTACGTGAGGCAACATACAACTTGAAGTTTCGGCCCAAACCTTGGCCCGATGATGGGGAACTGGACATGGGCTGCTGGAATGGATTTAAATATATTTATATTTACTGTAATTAGTTAATTAGTTAATTGATTAATTAGTTAAAGTGTTTTACTTTATGTAATATTCCTATTTTGGAATTAGGGTTTGCTTGTAACCTTATTTAAGGAGCCGCTTGGCCTCCTTAGAAACTTGGCTGTTATTTGATAAATTGAGATATTCTCTTCAATCTCCGCCCCTTGTTCAAGTTGGTTGAACCTTGTTCTTCTTGAGTCCGCAATACTTGAGTCGTATACAAGTAAATCTTGGAATTGTATTATTCTGTCGTTTATCTTAGTGTGATTCTCACATTGTTGAGTCTAGTCCTAAGAACCCGATTCAAGACCCTTGACTTGAAATCGATTAGGGCTCTTAGCACAGGTTAGCTAAGTGGTCTAAGCTCGTACTTGTCGAGTTATCTATTTCCGCAGGAAATCCGTCTTTGAACAAAGATGAAAATTGGTGCTACGCATCCTAAGGAACCAGGAAAGATACGATCCTAGCCCCATGGCTAACCCCAGTGACCATTCAGAAACCCCTAGACATGGAGACAAGGCAGGAGACGCTGCTTGATCAAGCTTTCAGGCGAAGGATGACATGGAAGGTGGCTTGGAGGCACCTAGCACAAGGTTTGACATCCATCCGAGTCAACCCTTGGAAGAACGGCTTCAATAAAAGATCTAGCACATATACAAGACCTATTGGAGTCTTAGGAAGGCTGTGTCCAAGTTTCAGAGCATTCAGACAAGTAGATATCAAGGAGATTCGAGATGACAATCTCGCACACAGCAGTTCTAGGTGCAGACACAACAGGCAACTTCGTCGGAACGTAACCAGAGCTGTACATGTCGGAATCATGCGATCGACCTCTAGTTGGAAACTTCAGGATGTTATCTTTCATCTGGGACAAGATTCAGCTCATTTGGCCCAGTGGTTTAAAAGTTATGGACGTCGACATTATGGCGTGCAGTCTGTACGTGAGGCAACATACAACTTGAAGTTTCGGCCCAAACCTTGGCCCGATGATGGGGAACTCGACATGGGCTGCTGGAATGTATTTAAATATATTTATATTTACTGTAATTAGTTAAATAGTTAATTAGTTAATTAGTTAATTGATTAATTAGTTAAAGTGTTTTACTTTATGTAATATTCCTATTTTGGAATTAGGGTTTGCTTGTAACCTTATTTAAGGAGCCGCTTGGCCTCCTTAGAAACTTGGCTGTTATTTGATAAATTGAGATATTCTCTTCAATCTCCGCCCCTTGTTCAAGTTGGTTGAACCTTGTTCTTCTTGAGTCCGCAATACTTGAGTCGTATACAAGTAAATCTTGGAATTGTATTATTGTGTCGTTTATCTTAGTGTGATTCTCACATTGTTGAGTCTAGTCCTAAGAACCCGATTCAAGACCCTTGACTTGAAATCGATTAGGGCTCTTAGCACAGGTTAGCTAAGTGGTCTAAGCTCGTACTTGTCGAGTTATCTATTTCCGCAGGAAATCCGTCTTTGAACAAAGATCAAAATTGGTGCTACGCATCCTAAGGAACCAGGAATGATACGATCCTAGCCCCATGGCTAACCCCAGTGACCATTCAGCAACCCCTAGACATGGAGACAAGGCAGGAGACGCTGCTTGATCAAGCTTTCAGGCGAAGGATGACATGGAAGGTGGCTTGGAGGCACCTAGCACAAGGTTTGACATCCATCCGAGTCAACCCTTGGAAGAACGGCTTCAATAAAAGATCTAGCACATATACAAGACCTATTGGAGTCTTAGGAAGGCTGTGTCCAAGTTTCAGAGCATTCAGACAAGTAGATATCAAGGAGATTTGAGATGACAATCTCGCACACAGCAGTTCTAGGTGCAGACACAACAGGCAACTGCGTCGGAACGTAACCAGAGCTGTACATGTCGGAATCATGCGATCGACCTCTAGTTGGAAACTTCAGGATGTTAGCTTTCATTTGGGACAAGATTCAGCTCATTTGGCCAAGTGGTTTAAAAGCTATGGACGTAGACATTATGGCGTGCAGTCTGTACGCGAGGCAACATACAACTTGAAGTTTCGGCCCAAACCTTGGCCCGATGATGGGGAACTCGACATGGGCTGCTGGAATGTATTTAAATATATTTATATTTACTGTAATTAGTTAATTAGTTAATTAGTTAATTAGTTAATTGATTAATTAGTTAAAGTGTTTTACTTTATGTAATATTCCTATTTTGGAATTAGGGTTTGCTTGTAACCTTATTTAAGGAGCCGCTTGGCCTCCTTAGAAACTTGGCTGTTATTTGATAAATTGAGATATTCTCTTCAATCTCCGCCCCTTGTTCAAGTTGGTTGAACCTTGTTCTTCTTGAGTCCGCAATACTTGAGTCGTATACAAGTAAATCTTGGAATTGTATTATTCTGTCGTTTATCTTAGTGTGATTCTCACATTGTTGAGTCTAGTCCTAAGAACCCGATTCAAGACCCTTGACTTGAAATCGATTAGGGCTCTTAGCACAGGTTAGCTAAGTGGTCTAAGCTCGTACTTGTCGAGTTATCTATTTCCGCAGGAAATCCGTCTTTGAACAAAGATCAAAATTGGTGCTACGCATCCTAAGGAACCAGGAAAGATACGATCCTAGCCCCATGGCTAACCCCAGTGACCATTCAGAAACCCCTAGACATGGAGACAAGGCAGGAGACGCTGCTTGATCAAGCTTTCAGGCGAAGGATGACATGGAAGGTGGCTTGGAGGCACCTAGCACAAGGTTTGACATCCATCCGAGTCAACCCTTGGAAGAACGGCTTCAATAAAAGATCTAGCACATATACAAGACCTATTGGAGTCTTAGGAAGGCTGTGTCCAAGTTTCAGAGCATTCAGACAAGTAGATATCAAGGAGATTCGAGATGACAATCTCGCACACAGCAGTTCTAGGTGCAGACACAACAGGCAACTTCGTCGGAACGTAACCAGAGCTGTACATGTCGGAATCATGCGATCGACCTCTAGTTGGAAACTTCAGGATGTTAGCTTTCATTTGGGACAAGATTCAGCTCATTTGGCCAAGTGGTTTAAAATCTATGGACGTAGACATTATGGCGTGCAGTCTGTACGCGAGGCAACATACAACTTGAAGTTTCGGCCCAAACCTTGGCCCGATGATGGGGAACTCGACATGGGCTGCTGGAATGTATTTAAATATATTTATATTTACTGTAATTAGTTAATTAGTTAATTAGTTAATTAGTTAATTGATTAATTAGTTAAAGTGTTTTACTTTATGTAATATTCCTATTTTGGAATTAGGGTTTGCTTGTAACCTTATTTAAGGAGCCGCTTGGCCTCCTTAGAAACTTGGCTGTTATTTGATAAATTGAGATATTCTCTTCAATCTCCGCCCCTTGTTCAAGTTGGTTGAACCTTGTTCTTCTTGAGTCCGCAATACTTGAGTCGTATACAAGTAAATCTTGGAATTGTATTATTGTGTCGTTTATCTTAGTGTGATTCTCACATTGTTGAGTCTAGTCCTAAGAACCCGATTCAAGACCCTTGACTTGAAATCGATTAGGGCTCTTAGCACAGGTTAGCTAAGTGGTCTAAGCTCGTACTTGTCGAGTTATCTATTTCCGCAGGAAATCCGTCTTTGAACAAAGATGAAAATTGGTGCTACGCATCCTAAGGAACCAGGAAAGATACGATCCTAGCCCCATGGCTAACCCCAGTGACCATTCAGCAACCCCTAGACATGGAGACAAGGCAGGAGACGCTGCTTGATCAAGCTTTCAGGCGAAGGATGACATGGAAGGTGGCTTGGAGGCACCTAGCACAAGGTTTGACATCCATCCGAGTCAACCCTTGGAAGAACGGCTTCAATAAAAGATCTAGCACATATACAAGACCTATTGGAGTCTTAGGAAGGCTGTGTCCAAGTTTCAGAGCATTCAGACAAGTAGATATCAACGGGATTTGAGATGACAACCTCGCACACAGCAGTTCTAGGTGCAGACACAACAGGCAACTTCGTCGGAACGTAACCAGAGCTGTACATGTCGGAATCATGCGATCGACCTCTAGTTGGAAACTTCAGGATGTTAGCTTTCATTTGGGACAAGATTCAGCTCATTTGGCCAAGTGGTTTAAAAGCTATGGACGTAGACATTATGGCGTGCAGTCTGTACGCGAGGCAACATACAACTTGAAGTTTCGGCCCAAACCTTGGCCCGATGATGGGGAACTCGACATGGGCTGCTGGAATGTATTTAAATATATTTATATTTACTGTAATTAGTTAATTAGTTAATTAGTTAATTAGTTAATTGATTAATTAGTTAAAGTGTTTTACTTTATGTAATATTCCTATTTTGGAATTAGGGTTTGCTTGTAACCTTATTTAAGGAGCCGCTTGGCCTCCTTAGAAACTTGGCTGTTATTTGATAAATTGAGATATTCTCTTCAATCTCCGCCCCTTGTTCAAGTTGGTTGAACCTTGTTCTTCTTGAGTCCGCAATACTTGAGTCGTATACAAGTAAATCTTGGAATTGTATTATTGTGTCGTTTATCTTAGTGTGATTCTCACATTGTTGAGTCTAGTCCTAAGAACCCGATTCAAGACCCTTGACTTGAAATCGATTAGGGCTCTTAGCACAGGTTAGCTAAGTGGTCTAAGCTCGTACTTGTCGAGTTATCTATTTCCGCAGGAAATCCGTCTTTGAACAAAGATGAAAATTGGTGCTACGCATCCTAAGGAACCAGGAAAGATACGATCCTAGCCCCATGGCTAACCCCAGTGACCATTCAGCAACCCCTAGACATGGAGACAAGGCAGGAGACGCTGCTTGATCAAGCTTTCAGGCGAAGGATGACATGGAAGGTGGCTTGGAGGCACCTAGCACAAGGTTTGACATCCATCCGAGTCAACCCTTGGAAGAACGGCTTCAATAAAAGATCTAGCATATATACAAGACCTATTGGAGTCATAGGAAGGCTGTGTCCAAGTTTCAGAGCATTCAGACAAGTAGATATCAAGGAGATTCGAGATGACAATCTCGCACACAGCAGTTCTAGGTGCAGACACAACAGGCAACTTCGTCGGAACGTAACCAGAGCTGTACATGTCGGAATCATGCGATCGACCTCTAGTTGGAAACTTCAGGATGTTAGCTTTTATTTGGGACAAGATTCAGCTCATTTGGCCAAGTGGTTTAAAATCTATGGACGTCGACATTATGGCGTGCAGTCTGTACGCGAGGCAACATACAACTTGAAGTTTCGGCCCAAACCTTGGCCCGATGATGGGGAACTCGACATGGGCTGCTGGAATGTATTTAAATATATTTATATTTACTGTAATTAGTTAATTAGTTAATTAGTTAATTAGTTAATTGATTAATTAGTTAAAGTGTTTTACTTTATGTAATATTCCTATTTTGGAATTAGGGTTTGCTTGTAACCTTATTTAAGGAGCCGCTTGGCCTCCTTAGAAACTTGGCTGTTATTTGATAAATTGAGATATTCTCTTCAATCTCCGCCCCTTGTTCAAGTTGGTTGAACCTTGTTCTTCTTGACTCCGCAATACTTGAGTCGTATACAAGTAAATCTTGGAATTGTATTATTGTGTCGTTTATCTTAGTGTGATTCTCACATTGTTGAGTCTAGTCCTAAGAACCCGATTCAAGACCCTTGACTTGAAATCGATTAGGGCTCTTAGCACAGGTTAGCTAAGTGGTCTAAGCTCGTACTTGTCGAGTTATCTATTTCCGCAGGAAATCCGTCTTTGAACAAAGATCAAAATTGGTGCTACGCATCCTAAGGCACCAGGAATGATACGATCCTAGCCCCATGGCTAACCCCAGTGACCATTCAGCAACCCCTAGACATGGAGACAAGGCAGGAGACGCTGCTTGATCAAGCTTTCAGGCGAAGGATGACATGGAAGGTGGCTTGGAGGCACCTAGCACAAGGTTTGACATCCATCCGAGTCAACCCTTGGAAGAACGGCTTCAATAAAAGATCTAGCATATATACAAGACCTATTGGAGTCATAGGAAGGCTGTGTCCAAGTTTCAGAGCATTCAGACAAGTAGATATCAAGGAGATTCGAGATGACAATCTCGCACACAGCAGTTCTAGGTGCAGACACAACAGGCAACTTCGTCGGAACGTAACCAGAGCTGTACATGTCGGAATCATGCGATCGACCTCTAGTTGGAAACTTCAGGATGTTAGCTTTTATTTGGGACAAGATTCAGCTCATTTGGCCAAGTGGTTTAAAATCTATGGACGTCGACATTATGGCGTGCAGTCTGTACGCGAGGCAACATACAACTTGAAGTTTCGGCCCAAACCTTGGCCCGATGATGGGGAACTCGACATGGGCTGCTGGAATGTATTTAAATATATTTATATTTACTGTAATTAGTTAATTAGTTAATTAGTTAATTAGTTAATTGATTAATTAGTTAAAGTGTTTTACTTTATGTAATATTCCTATTTTGGAATTAGGGTTTGCTTGTAACCTTATTTAAGGAGCCGCTTGGCCTCCTTAGAAACTTGGCTGTTATTTGATAAATTGAGATATTCTCTTCAATCTCCGCCCCTTGTTCAAGTTGGTTGAACCTTGTTCTTCTTGAGTCCGCAATACTTGAGTCGTATACAAGTAAATCTTGGAATTGTATTATTGTGTCGTTTATCTTAGTGTGATTCTCACATTGTTGAGTCTAGTCCTAAGAACCCGATTCAAGACCCTTGACTTGAAATCGATTAGGGCTCTTAGCACAGGTTAGCTAAGTGGTCTAAGCTCGTACTTGTCGAGTTATCTATTTCCGCAGGAAATCCGTCTTTGAACAAAGATCAAAATTGGTGCTACGCATCCTAAGGAACCAGGAATGATACGATCCTAGCCCCATGGCTAACCCCAGTGACCATTCAGCAACCCCTAGACATGGAGACAAGGCAGGAGACGCTGCTTGATCAAGCTTTCAGGCGAAGGATGACATGGAAGGTGGCTTGGAGGCACCTAGCACAAGGTTTGGCATCCATCCGAGTCAACCCTTGGAAGAACGGCTTCAATAAAAGATCTAGCACATATACAAGACCTATTGGAGTCTTAGGAAGGCTGTGTCCAAGTTTCAGAGCATTCAGACAAGTAGATATCAAGGAGATTTGAGATGACAATCTCGCACACAGCAGTTCTAGGTGCAGACACAACAGGCAACTTCGTCGGAACGTAACCAGAGCTGTACATGTCGGAATCATGCGATCGACCTCTACTTGGAAACTTCAGGATGTTATCTTTCATTTGGGACAAGATTCAGCTCATTTGGCCAAGTGGTTTAAAAGCTATGGACGTCGACATTATGGCGTGCAGTCTGTACGTGAGGCAACATACAACTTGAAGTTTCGGCCCAAACCTTGGCCCGATGATGGGGAACTCGACATGGGCTGCTGGAATGTATTTAAATATATTTATATTTACTGTAATTAGTTAATTAGTTAATTAGTTAATTAGTTAATTGATTAATTAGTTAAAGTGTTTTACTTTATGTAATATTCCTATTTTGGAATTAGGGTTTGCTTGTAACCTTATTTAAGGAGCCGCTTGGCCTCCTTAGAAACTTGGCTGTTATTTGATAAATTGAGATATTCTCTTCAATCTCCGCCCCTTGTTCAAGTTGGTTGAACCTTGTTCTTCTTGAGTCCGCAATACTTGAGTCGTATACAAGTAAATCTTGGAATTGTATTATTCTGTCGTTTATCTTAGTGTGATTCTCACATTGTTGAGTCTAGTCCTAAGAACCCGATTCAAGACCCTTGACTTGAAATCGATTAGGGCTCTTAGCACAGGTTAGCTAAGTGGTCTAAGCTCGTACTTGTCGAGTTATCTATTTCCGCAGGAAATCCGTCTTTGAACAAAGATGAAAATTGGTGCTACGCATCCTAAGGAACCAGGAAAGATACGATCCTAGCCCCATGGCTAACCCCAGTGACCATTCAGAAACCCCTAGACATGGAGACAAGGCAGGAGACGTTGCTTGATCAAGCTTTCAGGCGAAGGATGACATGGAAGGTGGCTTGGAGGCACCTAGCACAAGGTTTGACATCCATCCGAGTCAACCCTTGGAAGAACGGCTTCAATAAAAGATCTAGCACATATACAAGACCTATTGGAGTCTTAGGAAGGCTGTGTCCAAGTTTCAGAGCATTCAGACAAGTAGATATCAAGGAGATTCGAGATGACAATCTCGCACACAGCAGTTCTAGGTGCAGACACAACAGGCAACTTCGTCGGAACGTAACCAGAGCTGTACATGTCGGAATCATACGATCGACCTCTAGTTGGAAACTTCAGGATGTTAGCTTTCATCTGGGACAAGATTCAGCTCATTTGGCCCAGTGGTTTAAAAGTTATGGACGTCGACATTATGGCGTGCAGTCTGTACGTGAGGCAACATACAACTTGAAGTTTCGGCCCAAACCTTGGCCCGATGATGGGGAACTCGACATGGGCTGCTGGAATGTATTTAAATATATTTATATTTACTGTAATTAGTTAAATAGTTAATTAGTTAATTAGTTAATTGATTAATTAGTTAAAGTGTTTTACTTTATGTAATATTCCTATTTTGGAATTAGGGTTTGCTTGTAACCTTATTTAAGGAGCCGCTTGGCCTCCTTAGAAACTTGGCTGTTATTTGATAAATTGAGATATTCTCTTCAATCTCCGCCCCTTGTTCAAGTTGGTTGAACCTTGTTCTTCTTGAGTCCGCAATACTTGAGTCGTATACAAGTAAATCTTGGAATTGTATTATTGTGTCGTTTATCTTAGTGTGATTCTCACATTGTTGAGTCTAGTCCTAAGAACCCGATTCAAGACCCTTGACTTGAAATCGATTAGGGCTCTTAGCACAGGTTAGCTAAGTGGTCTAAGCTCGTACTTGTCGAGTTATCTATTTCCGCAGGAAATCCGTCTTTGAACAAAGATCAAAATTGGTGCTACGCATCCTAAGGAACCAGGAATGATACGATCCTAGCCCCATGGCTAACCCCAGTGACCATTCAGCAACCCCTAGACATGGAGACAAGGCAGGAGACGCTGCTTGATCAAGCTTTCAGGCGAAGGATGACATGGAAGGTGGCTTGGAGGCACCTAGCACAAGGTTTGGCATCCATCCGAGTCAACCCTTGGAAGAACGGCTTCAATAAAAGATCTAGCACATATACAAGACCTATTGGAGTCTTAGGAAGGCTGTGTCCAAGTTTCAGAGCATTCAGACAAGTAGATATCAAGGAGATTTGAGATGACAATCTCGCACACAGCAGTTCTAGGTGCAGACACAACAGGCAACTTCGTCGGAACGTAACCAGAGCTGTACATGTCGGAATCATGCGATCGACCTCTAGTTGGAAACTTCAGGATGTTATCTTTCATTTGGGACAAGATTCAGCTCATTTGGCCAAGTGGTTTAAAAGCTATGGACGTCGACATTATGGCGTGCAGTCTGTACGTGAGGCAACATACAACTTGAAGTTTCGGCCCAAACCTTGGCCCGATGATGGGGAACTCGACATGGGCTGCTGGAATGTATTTAAATATATTTATATTTACTGTAATTAGTTAATTAGTTAATTAGTTAATTAGTTAATTGATTAATTAGTTAAAGTGTTTTACTTTATGTAATATTCCTATTTTGGAATTAGGGTTTGCTTGTAACCTTATTTAAGGAGCCGCTTGGCCTCCTTAGAAACTTGGCTGTTATTTGATAAATTGAGATATTCTCTTCAATCTCCGCCCCTTGTTCAAGTTGGTTGAACCTTGTTCTTCTTGAGTCCGCAATACTTGAGTCGTATACAAGTAAATCTTGGAATTGTATTATTCTGTCGTTTATCTTAGTGTGATTCTCACATTGTTGAGTCTAGTCCTAAGAACCCGATTCAAGACCCTTGACTTGAAATCGATTAGGGCTCTTAGCACAGGTTAGCTAAGTGGTCTAAGCTCGTACTTGTCGAGTTATCTATTTCCGCAGGAAATCCGTCTTTGAACAAAGATGAAAATTGGTGCTACGCATCCTAAGGAACCAGGAAAGATACGATCCTAGCCCCATGGCTAACCCCAGTGACCATTCAGAAACCCCTAGACATGGAGACAAGGCAGGAGACGTTGCTTGATCAAGCTTTCAGGCGAAGGATGACATGGAAGGTGGCTTGGAGGCACCTAGCACAAGGTTTGACATCCATCCGAGTCAACCCTTGGAAGAACGGCTTCAATAAAAGATCTAGCACATATACAAGACCTATTGGAGTCTTAGGAAGGCTGTGTCCAAGTTTCAGAGCATTCAGACAAGTAGTTATCAAGGAGATTCGAGATGACAATCTCGCACACAGCAGTTCTAGGTGCAGACACAATAGGCAACTTCGTCGGAACGTAACCAGAGCTGTACATGTCGGAATCATACGATCGACCTCTAGTTGGAAACTTCAGGATGTTAGCTTTCATCTGGGACAAGATTCAGCTCATTTGGCCCAGTGGTTTAAAAGTTATGGACGTCGACATTATGGCGTGCAGTCTGTACGTGAGGCAACATACAACTTGAAGTTTCGGCCCAAACCTTGGCCCGATGATGGGGAACTCGACATGGGCTGCTGGAATGTATTTAAATATATTTATATTTACTGTAATTAGTTAAATAGTTAATTAGTTAATTAGTTAATTGATTAATTAGTTAAAGTGTTTTACTTTATGTAATATTCCTATTTTGGAATTAGGGTTTGCTTGTAACCTTATTTAAGGAGCCGCTTGGCCTCCTTAGAAACTTGGCTGTTATTTGATAAATTGAGATATTCTCTTCAATCTCCGCCCCTTGTTCAAGTTGGTTGAACCTTGTTCTTCTTGAGTCCGCAATACTTGAGTCGTATACAAGTAAATCTTGGAATTGTATTATTGTGTCGTTTATCTTAGTGTGATTCTCACATTGTTGAGTCTAGTCCTAAGAACCCGATTCAAGACCCTTGACTTGAAATCGATTAGGGCTCTTAGCACAGGTTAGCTAAGTGGTCTAAGCTCGTACTTGTCGAGTTATCTATTTCCGCAGGAAATCCGTCTTTGAACAAAGATGAAAATTGGTGCTACGCATCCTAAGGAACCAGGAATGATACGATCCTAGCCCCATGGCTAACCCCAGTGACCATTCAGCAACCCCTAGACATGGAGACAAGGCAGGAGACGCTGCTTGATCAAGCTTTCAGGCGAAGGATGACATGGAAGGTGGCTTGGAGGCACCTAGCACAAGGTTTGACATCCATCCGAGTCAACCCTTGGAAGAACGGCTTCAATAAAAGATCTAGCACATATACAAGACCTATTGGAGTCTTAGGAAGGCTGTGTCCAAGTTTCAGAGCATTCAGACAAGTAGATATCAAGGAGATTTGAGATGACAATCTCGCACACAGCAGTTCTAGGTGCAGACACAACAGGCAACTTCGTCGGAACGTAACCAGAGCTGTACATGTCTGAATCATGCGATCGACCTCTAGTTGGAAACTTCAGGATGTTAGCTTTCATTTGGGACAAGATTCAGCTCATTTGGCCAAGTGGTTTAAAAGCTATGGACGTAGACATTATGGCGTGCAGTCTGTACGCGAGGCAACATACAACTTGAAGTTTCGGCCCAAACCTTGGCCCGATGATGGGGAACTCGACATGGGCTGCTGGAATGTATTTAAATATATTTATATTTACTGTAATTAGTTAATTAGTTAATTAGTTAATTAGTTAATTGATTAATTAGTGAAAGTGTTTTACTTTATGTAATATTCCTATTTTGGAATTAGGGTTTGCTTGTAACCTTATTTAAGGAGCCGCTTGGCCTCCTTAGAAACTTGGCTGTTATTTGATAAATTGAGATATTCTCTTCAATCTCCGCCCCTTGTTCAAGTTGGTTGAACCTTGTTCTTCTTGAGTCCGCAATACTTGAGTCGTATACAAGTAAATCTTGGAATTGTATTATTCTGTCGTTTATCTTAGTGTGATTCTCACATTGTTGAGTCTAGTCCTAAGAACCCGATTCAAGACCCTTGACTTGAAATCGATTAGGGCTCTTAGCACAGGTTAGCTAAGTGGTCTAAGCTCGTACTTGTCGAGTTATCTATTTCCGCAGGAAATCCGTCTTTGAACAAAGATGAAAATTGGTGCTACGCATCCTAAGGAACCAGGAAAGATACGATCCTAGCCCCATGGCTAACCCCAGTGACCATTCAGAAACCCCTAGACATGGAGACAAGGCAGGAGACGTTGCTTGATCAAGCTTTCAGGCGAAGGATGACATGGAAGGTGGCTTGGAGGCACCTAGCACAAGGTTTGACATCCATCCGAGTCAACCCTTGGAAGAACGGCTTCAATAAAAGATCTAGCACATATACAAGACCTATTGGAGTCTTAGGAAGGCTGTGTCCAAGTTTCAGAGCATTCAGACAAGTAGATATCAAGGAGATTCGAGATGACAATCTCGCACACAGCAGTTCTAGGTGCAGACACAACAGGCAACTTCGTCGGAACGTAACCAGAGCTGTACATGTCGGAATCATACGATCGACCTCTAGTTGGAAACTTCAGGATGTTAGCTTTCATCTGGGACAAGATTCAGCTCATTTGGCCCAGTGGTTTAAAAGTTATGGACGTCGACATTATGGCGTGCAGTCTGTACGTGAGGCAACATACAACTTGAAGTTTCGGCCCAAACCTTGGCCCGATGATGGGGAACTCGACATGGGCTGCTGGAATGTATTTAAATATATTTATATTTACTGTAATTAGTTAAATAGTTAATTAGTTAATTAGTTAATTGATTAATTAGTTAAAGTGTTTTACTTTATGTAATATTCCTATTTTGGAATTAGGGTTTGCTTGTAACCTTATTTAAGGAGCCGCTTGGCCTCCTTAGAAACTTGGCTGTTATTTGATAAATTGAGATATTCTCTTCAATCTCCGCCCCTTGTTCAAGTTGGTTGAACCTTGTTCTTCTTGAGTCCGCAATACTTGAGTCGTATACAAGTAAATCTTGGAATTGTATTATTGTGTCGTTTATCTTAGTGTGATTCTCACATTGTTGAGTCTAGTCCTAAGAACCCGATTCAAGACCCTTGACTTGAAATCGATTAGGGCTCTTAGCACAGGTTAGCTAAGTGGTCTAAGCTCGTACTTGTCGAGTTATCTATTTCCGCAGGAAATCCGTCTTTGAACAAAGATGAAAATTGGTGCTACGCATCCTAAGGAACCAGGAATGATACGATCCTAGCCCCATGGCTAACCCCAGTGACCATTCAGCAACCCCTAGACATGGAGACAAGGCAGGAGACGCTGCTTGATCAAGCTTTCAGGCGAAGGATGACATGGAAGGTGGCTTGGAGGCACCTAGCACAAGGTTTGACATCCATCCGAGTCAACCCTTGGAAGAACGGCTTCAATAAAAGATCTAGCACATATACAAGACCTATTGGAGTCTTAGGAAGGCTGTGTCCAAGTTTCAGAGCATTCAGACAAGTAGATATCAAGGAGATTTGAGATGACAATCTCGCACACAGCAGTTCTAGGTGCAGACACAACAGGCAACTTCGTCGGAACGTAACCAGAGCTGTACATGTCGGAATCATGCGATCGACCTCTAGTTGGAAACTTCAGGATGTTAGCTTTCATTTGGGACAAGATTCAGCTCATTTGGCCAAGTGGTTTAAAAGCTATGGACGTAGACATTATGGCGTGCAGTCTGTACGCGAGGCAACATACAACTTGAAGTTTCGGCCCAAACCTTGGCCCGATGATGGGGAACTCGACATGGGCTGCTGGAATGTATTTAAATATATTTATATTTACTGTAATTAGTTAATTAGTTAATTAGTTAATTAGTTAATTGATTAATTAGTGAAAGTGTTTTACTTTATGTAATATTCCTATTTTGGAATTAGGGTTTGCTTGTAACCTTATTTAAGGAGCCGCTTGGCCTCCTTAGAAACTTGGCTGTTATTTGATAAATTGAGATATTCTCTTCAATCTCCGCCCCTTGTTCAAGTTGGTTGAACCTTGTTCTTCTTGAGTCCGCAATACTTGAGTCGTATACAAGTAAATCTTGGAATTGTATTATTCTGTCGTTTATCTTAGTGTGATTCTCACATTGTTGAGTCTAGTCCTAAGAACCCGATTCAAGACCCTTGACTTGAAATCGATTAGGGCTCTTAGCACAGGTTAGCTAAGTGGTCTAAGCTCGTACTTGTCGAGTTATCTATTTCCGCAGGAAATCCGTCTTTGAACAAAGATGAAAATTGGTGCTACGCATCCTAAGGAACCAGGAAAGATACGATCCTAGCCCCATGGCTAACCCCAGTGACCATTCAGAAACCCCTAGACATGGAGACAAGGCAGGAGACGCTGCTTGATCAAGCTTTCAGGCGAAGGATGACATGGAAGGTGGCTTGGAGGCACCTAGCACAAGGTTTGACATCCATCCGAGTCAACCCTTGGAAGAACGGCTTAAATAAAAGATCTAGCACATATACAAGACCTATTGGAGTCTTAGGAAGGCTGTGTCCAAGTTTCAGAGCATTCAGACAAGTAGATATCAAGGAGATTCGAGATGACAATCTCGCACACAGTAGTTCTAGGTGCAGACACAACAGGCAACTTCGTCGGAACGTAACCAGATCTGTACATGTCGGAATCATGCGATCGACCTCTAGTTGGAAACTTCAGGATGTCAGCTTTCATCTGGGACAAGATTCAGCTCATTTGGCCCAGTGGTTTAAAAGTTATGGACGTCGACATTATGGCGTGCAGTCTGTACGTGAGGCAACATACAACTTGAAGTTTCGGCCCAAACCTTGGCCCGATGATGGGGAACTCGACATGGGCTGCTGGAATGTATTTAAATATATTTATATTTACTGTAATTAGTTAAATAGTTAATTAGTTAATTAGTTAATTGATTAATTAGTTAAAGTGTTTTACTTTATGTAATATTCCTATTTTGGAATTAGGGTTTGCTTGTAACCTTATTTAAGGAGCCGCTTGGCCTCCTTAGAAACTTGGCTGTTATTTGATAAATTGAGATATTCTCTTCAATCTCCGCCCCTTGTTCAAGTTGGTTGAACCTTGTTCTTCTTGAGTCCGCAATACTTGAGTCGTATACAAGTAAATCTTGGAATTGTATTATTGTGTCGTTTATCTTAGTGTGATTCTCACATTGTTGAGTCTAGTCCTAAGAACCCGATTCAAGACCCTTGACTTGAAATCGATTAGGGCTCTTAGCACAGGTTAGCTAAGTGGTCTAAGCTCGTACTTGTCGAGTTATCTATTTCCGCAGGAAATCCGTCTTTGAACAAAGATGAAAATTGGTGCTACGCATCCTAAGGAACCAGGAAAGATACGATCCTAGCCCCATGGCTAACCCCAGTGACCATTCAGCAACCCCTAGACATGGAGACAAGGCAGGAGACGCTGCTTGATCAAGCTTTCAGGCGAAGGATGACATGGAAGGTGGCTTGGAGGCACCTAGCACAAGGTTTGACATCCATCCGAGTCAACCCTTGGAAGAACGGCTTCAATAAAAGATCTAGCACATATACAAGACCTATTGGAGTCATAGGAAGGCTGTGTCCAAGTTTCAGAGCATTCAGACAAGTAGATATCAAGGAGATTCGAGATGACAATCTCGCACACAGCAGTTCTAGGTGCAGACACAACAGGCAACTTCGTCGGAACGTAACCAGAGCTGTACATGTCGGAATCATGCGATCGACCTCTAGTTGGAAACTTCAGGATGTTAGCTTTTATTTGGGACAAGATTCAGCTCATTTGGCCAAGTGGTTTAAAATCTATGGACGTCGACATTATGGCGTGCAGTCTGTACGCGAGGCAACATACAACTTGAAGTTTCGGCCCAAACCTTGGCCCGATGATGGGGAACTCGACATGGGCTGCTGGAATGTATTTAAATATATTTATATTTACTGTAATTAGTTAATTAGTTAATTAGTTAATTAGTTAATTGATTAATTAGTTAAAGTGTTTTACTTTATGTAATATTCCTATTTTGGAATTAGGGTTTGCTTGTAACCTTATTTAAGGAGCCGCTTGGCCTCCTTAGAAACTTGGCTGTTATTTGATAAATTGAGATATTCTCTTCAATCTCCGCCCCTTGTTCAAGTTGGTTGAACCTTGTTCTTCTTGAGTCCGCAATACTTGAGTCGTATACAAGTAAATCTTGGAATTGTATTATTGTGTCGTTTATCTTAGTGTGATTCTCACATTGTTGAGTCTAGTCCTAAGAACCCGATTCAAGACCCTTGACTTGAAATCGATTAGGGCTCTTAGGACAGGTTAGCTAAGTGGTCTAAGCTCGTACTTGTCGAGTTATCTATTTCCGCAGGAAATCCGTCTTTGAACAAAGATGAAAATTGGTGCTACGCATCCTAAGGAACCAGGAAAGATACGATCCTAGCCCCATGGCTAACCCCAGTGACCATTCAGCAACCCCTAGACATGGAGACAAGGCAGGAGACGCTACTTGATCAAGCTTTCAGGCGAAGGATGACATGGAAGGTGGCTTGGAGGCACCTAGCACAAGGTTTGACATCCATCCGAGTCAACCCTTGGAAGAACGGCTTCAATAAAAGATCTAGCACATATACAAGACCTATTGGAGTCTTAGGAAGGCTGTGTCCAAGTTTCAGAGCATTCAGACAAGTAGATATCAAGGAGATTTGAGATGACAATCTCGCACACAGCAGTTCTAGGTGCAGACACAACAGGCAACTTCGTCGGAACGTAACCAGAGCTGTACATGTCGGAATCATGCGATCGACCTCTAGTTGGAAACTTCAGGATGTTAGCTTTCATTTGGGACAAGATTCAGCTCATTTGGCCAAGTGGTTTAAAAGCTATGGACGTAGACATTATGGCGTGCAGTCTGTACGCGAGGCAACATACAACTTGAAGTTTCGGCCCAAACCTTGGCCCGATGATGGGGAACTCGACATGGGCTGCTGGAATGTATTTAAATATATTTATATTTACTGTAATTAGTTAATTAGTTAATTAGTTAATTAGTTAATTGATTAATTAGTGAAAGTGTTTTACTTTATGTAATATTCCTATTTTGGAATTAGGGTTTGCTTGTAACCTTATTTAAGGAGCCGCTTGGCCTCCTTAGAAACTTGGCTGTTATTTGATAAATTGAGATATTCTCTTCAATCTCCGCCCCTTGTTCAAGTTGGTTGAACCTTGTTCTTCTTGAGTCCGCAATACTTGAGTCGTATACAAGTAAATCTTGGAATTGTATTATTCTGTCGTTTATCTTAGTGTGATTCTCACATTGTTGAGTCTAGTCCTAAGAACCCGATTCAAGACCCTTGACTTGAAATCGATTAGGGCTCTTAGCACAGGTTAGCTAAGTGGTCTAAGCTCGTACTTGTCGAGTTATCTATTTCCGCAGGAAATCCGTCTTTGAACAAAGATCAAAATTGGTGCTACGCATCCTAAGGAACCAGGAAAGATACGATCCTAGCCCCATGGCTAACCCCAGTGACCATTCAGAAACCCCTAGACATGGAGACAAGGCAGGAGACGCTGCTTGATCAAGCTTTCAGGCGAAGGATGACATGGAAGGTGGCTTGGAGGCACCTAGCACAAGGTTTGACATCCATCCGAGTCAACCCTTGGAAGAACGGCTTCAATAAAAGATCTAGCACATATACAAGACCTATTGGAGTCTTAGGAAGGCTGTGTCCAAGTTTCAGAGCATTCAGACAAGTAGATATCAAGGAGATTTGAGATGACAATCTCGCACACAGCAGTTCTAGGTGCAGACACAACAGGCAACTTCGTCGGAACGTAACCAGAGCTGTACATGTCGGAATCATGCGATCGACCTCTAGTTGGAAACTTCAGGATGTTAGCTTTCATTTGGGACAAGATTCAGCTCATTTGGCCAAGTGGTTTAAAAGCTATGGACGTAGACATTATGGCGTGCAGTCTGTACGCGAGGCAACATACAACTTGAAGTTTCGGCCCAAACCTTGGCCCGATGATGGGGAACTCGACATGGGCTGCTGGAATGTATTTAAATATATTTATATTTACTGTAATTAGTTAATTAGTTAATTAGTTAATTAGTTAATTGATTAATTAGTGAAAGTGTTTTACTTTATGTAATATTCCTATTTTGGAATTAGGGTTTGCTTGTAACCTTATTTAAGGAGCCGCTTGGCCTCCTTAGAAACTTGGCTGTTATTTGATAAATTGAGATATTCTCTTCAATCTCCGCCCCTTGTTCAAGTTGGTTGAACCTTGTTCTTCTTGAGTCCGCAATACTTGAGTCGTATACAAGTAAATCTTGGAATTGTATTATTCTGTCGTTTATCTTAGTGTGATTCTCACATTGTTGAGTCTAGTCCTAAGAACCCGATTCAAGACCCTTGACTTGAAATCGATTAGGGCTCTTAGCACAGGTTAGCTAAGTGGTCTAAGCTCGTACTTGTCGAGTTATCTATTTCCGCAGGAAATCCGTCTTTGAACAAAGATCAAAATTGGTGCTACGCATCCTAAGGAACCAGGAAAGATACGATCCTAGCCCCATGGCTAACCCCAGTGACCATTCAGAAACCCCTAGACATGGAGACAAGGCAGGAGACGCTGCTTGATCAAGCTTTCAGGCGAAGGATGACATGGAAGGTGGCTTGGAGGCACCTAGCACAAGGTTTGACATCCATCCGAGTCAACCCTTGGAAGAACGGCTTCAATAAAAGATCTAGCACATATACAAGACCTATTGGAGTCTTAGGAAGGCTGTGTCCAAGTTTCAGAGCATTCAGACAAGTAGATATCAAGGAGATTTGAGATGACAATCTCGCACACAGCAGTTCTAGGTGCAGACACAACAGGCAACTTCGTCGGAACGTAACCAGAGCTGTACATGTCGGAATCATGCGATCGACCTCTAGTTGGAAACTTCAGGATGTTAGCTTTCATTTGGGACAAGATTCAGCTCATTTGGCCAAGTGGTTTAAAAGCTATGGACGTAGACATTATGGCGTGCAGTCTGTACGCGAGGCAACATACAACTTGAAGTTTCGGCCCAAACCTTGGCCCGATGATGGGGAACTCGACATGGGCTGCTGGAATGTATTTAAATATATTTATATTTACTGTAATTAGTTAATTAGTTAATTAGTTAATTAGTTAATTGATTAATTAGTGAAAGTGTTTTACTTTATGTAATATTCCTATTTTGGAATTAGGGTTTGCTTGTAACCTTATTTAAGGAGCCGCTTGGCCTCCTTAGAAACTTGGCTGTTATTTGATAAATTGAGATATTCTCTTCAATCTCCGCCCCTTGTTCAAGTTGGTTGAACCTTGTTCTTCTTGAGTCCGCAATACTTGAGTCGTATACAAGTAAATCTTGGAATTGTATTATTCTGTCGTTTATCTTAGTGTGATTCTCACATTGTTGAGTCTAGTCCTAAGAACCCGATTCAAGACCCTTGACTTGAAATCGATTAGGGCTCTTAGCACAGGTTAGCTAAGTGGTCTAAGCTCGTACTTGTCGAGTTATCTATTTCCGCAGGAAATCCGTCTTTGAACAAAGATCAAAATTGGTGCTACGCATCCTAAGGAACCAGGAAAGATACGATCCTAGCCCCATGGCTAACCCCAGTGACCATTCAGCAACCCCTAGACATGGAGACAAGGCAGGAGACGCTGCTTGATCAAGCTTTCAGGCGAAGGATGACATGGAAGGTGGCTTGGAGGCACCTAGCACAAGGTTTGACATCCATCCGAGTCAACCCTTGGAAGAACGGCTTCAATAAAAGATCTAGCACATATACAAGACCTATTGGAGTCATAGGAAGGCTGTGTCCAAGTTTCAGAGCATTCAGACAAGTAGATATCAAGGAGATTCGAGATGACAATCTCGCACACAGCAGTTCTAGGTGCAGACACAACAGGCAACTTCGTCGGAACGTAACCAGAGCTGTACATGTCGGAATCATGCGATCGACCTCTAGTTGGAAACTTCAGGATGTTAGCTTTTATTTGGGACAAGATTCAGCTCATTTGGCCAAGTGGTTTAAAATCTATGGACGTCGACATTATGGCGTGCAGTCTGTACGCGAGGCAACATACAACTTGAAGTTTCGGCCCAAACCTTGGCCCGATGATGGGGAACTCGACATGGGCTGCTGGAATGTATTTAAATATATTTATATTTACTGTAATTAGTTAATTAGTTAATTAGTTAATTAGTTAATTGATTAATTAGTTAAAGTGTTTTACTTTATGTAATATTCCTATTTTGGAATTAGGGTTTGCTTGTAACCTTATTTAAGGAGCCGCTTGGCCTCCTTAGAAACTTGGCTGTTATTTGATAAATTGAGATATTCTCTTCAATCTCCGCCCCTTGTTCAAGTTGGTTGAACCTTGTTCTTCTTGAGTCCGCAATACTTGAGTCGTATACAAGTAAATCTTGGAATTGTATTATTGTGTCGTTTATCTTAGTGTGATTCTCACATTGTTGAGTCTAGTCCTAAGAACCCGATTCAAGACCCTTGACTTGAAATCGATTAGGGCTCTTAGGACAGGTTAGCTAAGTGGTCTAAGCTCGTACTTGTCGAGTTATCTATTTCCGCAGGAAATCCGTCTTTGAACAAAGATGAAAATTGGTGCTACGCATCCTAAGGAACCAGGAAAGATACGATCCTAGCCCCATGGCTAACCCCAGTGACCATTCAGCAACCCCTAGACATGGAGACAAGGCAGGAGACGCTACTTGATCAAGCTTTCAGGCGAAGGATGACATGGAAGGTGGCTTGGAGGCACCTAGCACAAGGTTTGACATCCATCCGAGTCAACCCTTGGAAGAACGGCTTCAATAAAAGATCTAGCACATATACAAGACCTATTGGAGTCTTAGGAAGGCTGTGTCCAAGTTTCAGAGCATTCAGACAAGTAGATATCAAGGAGATTTGAGATGACAATCTCGCACACAGCAGTTCTAGGTGCAGACACAACAGGCAACTTCGTCGGAACGTAACCAGAGCTGTACATGTCGGAATCATGCGATCGACCTCTAGTTGGAAACTTCAGGATGTTAGCTTTCATTTGGGACAAGATTCAGCTCATTTGGCCAAGTGGTTTAAAAGCTATGGACGTAGACATTATGGCGTGCAGTCTGTACGCGAGGCAACATACAACTTGAAGTTTCGGCCCAAACCTTGGCCCGATGATGGGGAACTCGACATGGGCTGCTGGAATGTATTTAAATATATTTATATTTACTGTAATTAGTTAATTAGTTAATTAGTTAATTAGTTAATTGATTAATTAGTGAAAGTGTTTTACTTTATGTAATATTCCTATTTTGGAATTAGGGTTTGCTTGTAACCTTATTTAAGGAGCCGCTTGGCCTCCTTAGAAACTTGGCTGTTATTTGATAAATTGAGATATTCTCTTCAATCTCCGCCCCTTGTTCAAGTTGGTTGAACCTTGTTCTTCTTGAGTCCGCAATACTTGAGTCGTATACAAGTAAATCTTGGAATTGTATTATTCTGTCGTTTATCTTAGTGTGATTCTCACATTGTTGAGTCTAGTCCTAAGAACCCGATTCAAGACCCTTGACTTGAAATCGATTAGGGCTCTTAGCACAGGTTAGCTAAGTGGTCTAAGCTCGTACTTGTCGAGTTATCTATTTCCGCAGGAAATCCGTCTTTGAACAAAGATCAAAATTGGTGCTACGCATCCTAAGGAACCAGGAAAGATACGATCCTAGCCCCATGGCTAACCCCAGTGACCATTCAGAAACCCCTAGACATGGAGACAAGGCAGGAGACGCTGCTTGATCAAGCTTTCAGGCGAAGGATGACATGGAAGGTGGCTTGGAGGCACCTAGCACAAGGTTTGACATCCATCCGAGTCAACCCTTGGAAGAACGGCTTCAATAAAAGATCTAGCACATATACAAGACCTATTGGAGTCTTAGGAAGGCTGTGTCCAAGTTTCAGAGCATTCAGACAAGTAGATATCAAGGAGATTTGAGATGACAATCTCGCACACAGCAGTTCTAGGTGCAGACACAACAGGCAACTTCGTCGGAACGTAACCAGAGCTGTACATGTCGGAATCATGCGATCGACCTCTAGTTGGAAACTTCAGGATGTTAGCTTTCATTTGGGACAAGATTCAGCTCATTTGGCCAAGTGGTTTAAAAGCTATGGACGTAGACATTATGGCGTGCAGTCTGTACGCGAGGCAACATACAACTTGAAGTTTCGGCCCAAACCTTGGCCCGATGATGGGGAACTCGACATGGGCTGCTGGAATGTATTTAAATATATTTATATTTACTGTAATTAGTTAATTAGTTAATTAGTTAATTAGTTAATTGATTAATTAGTGAAAGTGTTTTACTTTATGTAATATTCCTATTTTGGAATTAGGGTTTGCTTGTAACCTTATTTAAGGAGCCGCTTGGCCTCCTTAGAAACTTGGCTGTTATTTGATAAATTGAGATATTCTCTTCAATCTCCGCCCCTTGTTCAAGTTGGTTGAACCTTGTTCTTCTTGAGTCCGCAATACTTGAGTCGTATACAAGTAAATCTTGGAATTGTATTATTCTGTCGTTTATCTTAGTGTGATTCTCACATTGTTGAGTCTAGTCCTAAGAACCCGATTCAAGACCCTTGACTTGAAATCGATTAGGGCTCTTAGCACAGGTTAGCTAAGTGGTCTAAGCTCGTACTTGTCGAGTTATCTATTTCCGCAGGAAATCCGTCTTTGAACAAAGATCAAAATTGGTGCTACGCATCCTAAGGAACCAGGAAAGATACGATCCTAGCCCCATGGCTAACCCCAGTGACCATTCAGAAACCCCTAGACATGGAGACAAGGCAGGAGACGCTGCTTGATCAAGCTTTCAGGCGAAGGATGACATGGAAGGTGGCTTGGAGGCACCTAGCACAAGGTTTGACATCCATCCGAGTCAACCCTTGGAAGAACGGCTTCAATAAAAGATCTAGCACATATACAAGACCTATTGGAGTCTTAGGAAGGCTGTGTCCAAGTTTCAGAGCATTCAGACAAGTAGATATCAAGGAGATTTGAGATGACAATCTCGCACACAGCAGTTCTAGGTGCAGACACAACAGGCAACTTCGTCGGAACGTAACCAGAGCTGTACATGTCGGAATCATGCGATCGACCTCTAGTTGGAAACTTCAGGATGTTAGCTTTCATTTGGGACAAGATTCAGCTCATTTGGCCAAGTGGTTTAAAAGCTATGGACGTAGACATTATGGCGTGCAGTCTGTACGCGAGGCAACATACAACTTGAAGTTTCGGCCCAAACCTTGGCCCGATGATGGGGAACTCGACATGGGCTGCTGGAATGTATTTAAATATATTTATATTTACTGTAATTAGTTAATTAGTTAATTAGTTAATTAGTTAATTGATTAATTAGTGAAAGTGTTTTACTTTATGTAATATTCCTATTTTGGAATTAGGGTTTGCTTGTAACCTTATTTAAGGAGCCGCTTGGCCTCCTTAGAAACTTGGCTGTTATTTGATAAATTGAGATATTCTCTTCAATCTCCGCCCCTTGTTCAAGTTGGTTGAACCTTGTTCTTCTTGAGTCCGCAATACTTGAGTCGTATACAAGTAAATCTTGGAATTGTATTATTCTGTCGTTTATCTTAGTGTGATTCTCACATTGTTGAGTCTAGTCCTAAGAACCCGATTCAAGACCCTTGACTTGAAATCGATTAGGGCTCTTAGCACAGGTTAGCTAAGTGGTCTAAGCTCGTACTTGTCGAGTTATCTATTTCCGCAGGAAATCCGTCTTTGAACAAAGATCAAAATTGGTGCTACGCATCCTAAGGAACCAGGAAAGATACGATCCTAGCCCCATGGCTAACCCCAGTGACCATTCAGAAACCCCTAGACATGGAGACAAGGCAGGAGACGCTGCTTGATCAAGCTTTCAGGCGAAGGATGACATGGAAGGTGGCTTGGAGGCACCTACCACAAGGTTTGACATCCATCCGAGTCAACCCTTGGAAGAACGGCTTCAATAAAAGATCTAGCACATATACAAGACCTATTGGAGTCTTAGGAAGGCTGTGTCCAAGTTTCAGAGCATTCAGACAAGTAGATATCAAGGAGATTCGAGATGACAATCTCGCACACAGCAGTTCTAGGTGCAGACACAACAGGCAACTTCGTCGGAACGTAACCAGAGCTGTACATGTCGGAATCATGCGATCGATCTCTAGTTGGAAACTTCAGGATGTTAGCTTTCATCTGGGACAAGATTCAGCTCATTTGGCCCAGTGGTTTAAAAGTTATGGACGTCGACATTATGGCGTGCAGTCTGTACGTGAGGCAACATACAACTTGAAGTTTCGGCCCAAACCTTGGCCCGATGATGGGGAACTCGACATGGGCTGCTGGAATGTATTTAAATATATTTATATTTACTGTAATTAGTTAAATAGTTAATTAGTTAATTAGTTAATTGATTAATTAGTTAAAGTGTTTTACTTTATGTAATATTCCTATTTTGGAATTAGGGTTTGCTTGTAACCTTATTTAAGGAGCCGCTTGGCCTCCTTAGAAACTTGGCTGTTATTTGATAAATTGAGATATTCTCTTCAATCTCCGCCCCTTGTTCAAGTTGGTTGAACCTTGTTCTTCTTGAGTCCGCAATACTTGAGTCGTATACAAGTAAATCTTGGAATTGTATTATTGTGTCGTTTATCTTAGTGTGATTCTCACATTGTTGAGTCTAGTCCTAAGAACCCGATTCAAGACCCTTGACTTGAAATCGATTAGGGCTCTTAGCACAGGTTAGCTAAGTGGTCTAAGCTCGTACTTGTCGAGTTATCTATTTCCGCAGGAAATCCGTCTTTGAACAAAGATGAAAATTGGTGCTACGCATCCTAAGGAACCAGGAAAGATACGATCCTAGCCCCATGGCTAACCCCAGTGACCATTCAGCAACCCCTAGACATGGAGACAAGGCAGGAGACGCTGCTTGATCAAGCTTTCAGGCGAAGGATGACATGGAAGGTGGCTTGGAGGCACCTAGCACAAGGTTTGACATCCATCCGAGTCAACCCTTGGAAGAACGGCTTCAATAAAAGATCTAGCACATATACAAGACCTATTGGAGTCATAGGAAGGCTGTGTCCAAGTTTCAGAGCATTCAGACAAGTAGATATCAAGGAGATTCGAGATGACAATCTCGCACACAGCAGTTCTAGGTGCAGACACAACAGGCAACTTCGTCGGAACGTAACCAGAGCTGTACATGTCGGAATCATGCGATCGACCTCTAGTTGGAAACTTCAGGATGTTAGCTTTCATTTGGGACAAGATTCAGCACATTTGGCCAAGTGGTTTAAAATCTATGGACGTCGACATTATGGCGTGCAGTCTGTACGCGAGGCAACATACAACTTGAAGTTTCGGCCCAAACCTTGGCCCGATGATGGGGAACTCGACATGGGCTGCTGGAATGTATTTAAATATATTTATATTTACTGTAATTAGTTAATTAGTTAATTAGTTAATTAGTTAATTGATTAATTAGTTAAAGTGTTTTACTTTATGTAATATTCCTATTTTGGAATTAGGGTTTGCTTGTAACCTTATTTAAGGAGCCGCTTGGCCTCCTTAGAAACTTGGCTGTTATTTGATAAATTGAGATATTCTCTTCAATCTCCGCCCCTTGTTCAAGTTGGTTGAACCTTGTTCGTCTTGAGTCCGCAATACTTGAGTCGTATACAAGTAAATCTTGGAATTGTATTATTGTGTCGTTTATCTTAGTGTGATTCTCACATTGTTGAGTCTAGTCCTAAGAACCCGATTCAAGACCCTTGACTTGAAATCGATTAGGGCTCTTAGCACAGGTTAGCTAAGTGGTCTAAGCTCGTACTTGTCGAGTTATCTATTTCCGCAGGAAATCCGTCTTTGAACAAAGATGAAAATTGGTGCTACGCATCCTAAGGAACCAGGAAAGATATGATCCTAGCCCCATGGCTAACCCCAGTGACCATTCAGAAACCCCTAGACATGGAGACAAGGCAGGAGACGCTGCTTGATCAAGCTTTCAGGCGAAGGATGACATGGAAGGTGGCTTGGAGGCACCTAGCACAAGGTTTGACATCCATCCGAGTCAACCCTTGGAAGAACGGCTTCAATAAAAGATCTAGCACATATACAAGACCTATTGGAGTCATAGGAAGGCTGTGTCCAAGTTTCAGAGCATTCAGACAAGTAGATATCAAGGAGATTCGAGATGACAATCTCGCACACAGCAGTTCTAGGTGCAGACACAACAGGCAACTTCGTCGGAACGTAACCAGAGCTGTACATGTCGGAATCATGCGATCGACCTCTAGTTGGAAACTTCAGGATGTTAGCTTTCATTTGGGAGAAGATTCAGCTCATTTGGCCAAGTGGTTTAAAATCTATGGACGTCGACATTATGGCGTGCAGTCTGTACGCGAGGCAACATACAACTTGAAGTTTCGGCCCAAACCTTGGCCCGATGATGGGGAACTCGACATGGGCTGCTGGAATGTATTTAAATATATTTATATTTACTGTAATTAGTTAATTAGTTAATTAGTTAATTAGTTAATTGATTAATTAGTTAAAGTGTTTTACTTTATGTAATATTCCTATTTTGGAATTAGGGTTTGCTTGTAACCTTATTTAAGGAGCCGCTTGGCCTCCTTAGAAACTTGGCTGTTATTTGATAAATTGAGATATTCTCTTCAATCTCCGCCCCTTGTTCAAGTTGGTTGAACCTTGTTCTTCTTGAGTCCGCAATACTTGAGTCGTATACAAGTAAATCTTGGAATTGTATTATTGTGTCGTTTATCTTAGTGTGATTCTCACATTGTTGAGTCTAGTCCTAAGAACCTGATTCAAGACCCTTGACTTGAAATCGATTAGGGCTCTTAGCACAGGTTAGCTAAGTGGTCTAAGCTCGTACTTGTCGAGTTATCTATTTCCGCAGGAAATCCGTCTTTGAACAAAGATGAAAATTGGTGCTACGCATCCTAAGGAACCAGGAAAGATATGATCCTAGCCCCATGGCTAACCCCAGTGACCATTCAGCAACCCCTAGACATGGAGACAAGGCAGGAGACGCTGCTTGATCAAGCTTTCAGGCGAAGGATGACATGGAAGGTGGCTTGGAGGCACCTAGCACAAGGTTTGACATCCATCCGAGTCAACCCTTGGAAGAACGGCTTCAATAAAAGATCTAGCACATATACAAGACCTATTGGAGTCATAGGAAGGCTGTGTCCAAGTTTCAGAGCATTCAGACAAGTAGATATCAAGGAGATTCGAGATGACAATCTCGCACACAGCAGTTCTAGGTGCAGACACAACAGGCAACTTCGTCGGAACGTAACCAGAGCTGTACATGTCGGAATCATGCGATCGACCTCTAGTTGGAAACTTCAGGATGTTAGCTTTCATTTGGGAGAAGATTCAGCTCATTTGGCCAAGTGGTTTAAAATCTATGGACGTCGACATTATGGCGTGCAGTCTGTACGCGAGGCAACATACAACTTGAAGTTTCGGCCCAAACCTTGGCCCGATGATGGGGAACTCGACATGGGCTGCTGGAATGTATTTAAATATATTTATATTTACTGTAATTAGTTAATTAGTTAATTAGTTAATTAGTTAATTGATTAATTAGTTAAAGTGTTTTACTTTATGTAATATTCCTATTTTGGAATTAGGGTTTGCTTGTAACCTTATTTAAGGAGCCGCTTGGCCTCCTTAGAAACTTGGCTGTTATTTGATAAATTGAGATATTCTCTTCAATCTCCGCCCCTTGTTCAAGTTGGTTGAACCTTGTTCTTCTTGAGTCCGCAATACTTGAGTCGTATACAAGTAAATCTTGGAATTGTATTATTGTGTCGTTTATCTTAGTGTGATTCTCACATTGTTGAGTCTAGTCCTAAGAACCTGATTCAAGACCCTTGACTTGAAATCGATTAGGGCTCTTAGCACAGGTTAGCTAAGTGGTCTAAGCTCGTACTTGTCGAGTTATCTATTTCCGCAGGAAATCCGTCTTTGAACAAAGATGAAAATTGGTGCTACGCATCCTAAGGAACCAGGAAAGATATGATCCTAGCCCCATGGCTAACCCCAGTGACCATTCAGCAACCCCTAGACATGGAGACAAGGCAGGAGACGCTGCTTGATCAAGCTTTCAGGCGAAGGATGACATGGAAGGTGGCTTGGAGGCACCTAGCACAAGGTTTGACATCCATCCGAGTCAACCCTTGGAAGAACGGCTTCAATAAAAGATCTAGCACATATACAAGACCTATTGGAGTCATAGGAAGGCTGTGTCCAAGTTTCAGAGCATTCAGACAAGTAGATATCAAGGAGATTCGAGATGACAATCTCGCACACAGCAGTTCTAGGTGCAGACACAACAGGCAACTTCGTCGAAACGTAACCAGAGCTGTACATGTCGGAATCATGCGATCGACCTCTAGTTGGAAACTTCAGGATGTTAGCTTTCATTTGGGACAAGATTAAGATCATTTGGCCCAGTGGTTTAAAAGCTATGGACGTGGACATTATGGCGTGCAGTCTGTACGCGAGGCAACATACAACTTGAAGTTTCGGCCCAAACCTTGGCCCGATGATGGAGAACTCGACATGGGCTGCTGGAATGTATTTAAATATATTTATATTTACTGTAATTAGTTAATTAGTTAATTAGTTAATTAGTTAATTGATTAATTAGTTAAAGTGTTTTACTTTATGTAATATTCCTATTTTGGAATTAGGGTTTGCTTGTAACCTTATTTAAGGAGCCGCTTGGCCTCCTTAGAAACTTGGCTGTTATTTGAAAAATTGAGATATTCTCTTCAATCTCCGCCCCTTGTTCAAGTTGGTTGAACCTTGTTCTTCTTGAGTCCGCAATACTTGAGTCGTATACAAGTAAATCTTGGAATTGTATTATTGTGTCGTTTATCTTAGTGTGATTCTCACATTGTTGAGTCTAGTCCTAAGAACCCGATTCAAGACCCTTGACTTGAAATCGATTAGGGCTCTTAGCACAGGTTAGCTAAGTGGTCTAAGCTCGTACTTGTCGAGTTATCTATTTCCGCAGGAAATCCGTCTTTGAACAAAGATGAAAATTGGTGCTACGCATCCTAAGGAACCAGGAAAGATACGATCCTAGCCCCATGGCTAACCCCAGTGACCATTCAGCAACCCCTAGACATGGAGACAAGGTAGGAGACGGTGCTTGATCAAGCTTTCAGGCGAAGGATGACATGGAAGGTGGCTTGGAGGCACCTAGCACAAGGTTTGACATCCATCCGAGTCAACCCTTGGAAGAACGGCTTCAATAAAAGATCTAGCACATATACAAGACCTATTGGAGTCTTAGGAAGGCTGTGTCCAAGTTTCAGAGCATTCAGACAAGTAGATATGAAGGAGATTCGAGATGACAATCTCGCACACAGCAGTTCTAGGTGCAGACACAACAGGCAACTTCGTCGGAACGTAACCAGAGCTTTACATGTCAGAATCATGATATCGACCTCTAGTTGGAAACTTCAGGATGTTAGCTTTCATCTGGGACAAGATTCAGCTCATTTGGCCCAGTGGTTTAAAAGTTATGGCCGTCGACATTATGGCGTGCAGTCTGTACGTGAGGCAACATACAACTTGAAGTTTCGGCCCAAACCTTGGCCCGATGATGGGGAACTCGACATGGGCTGCTGGAATGTATTTAAATATATTTATATTTACTGTAATTAGTTAATTAGTTAATTAGTTAATTAGTTAATTGATTAATTAGTTAAAGTGTTTTACTTTATGTAATATTCCTATTTTGGAATTAGGGTTTGCTTGTAACCTTATTTAAGGAGCCGTTTGGCCTCCTTAGAAACTTGGCTGTTATTTGATAAATTGAGATATTCTCTTCAATCTCCGCCCCTTGTTCAAGTTGGTTGAACCTTGTTCTTCTTGAGTCCGCAATACTTGAGTCGTATACAAGTAAATCTTGGAATTGTATTATTCTGTCGTTTATCTTAGTGTGATTCTCACATTGTTGAGTCTAGTCCTAAGAACCCGATTCAAGACCCTTGACTTGAAATCGATTAGGGCTCTTAGCACAGGTTAGCTAAGTGGTCTAAGCTCGTACTTGTCGAGTTATCTATTTCCGCAGGAAATCCGTCTTTGAACAAAGATCAAAATTGGTGCTACGCATCCTAAGGAACCAGGAAAGATACGATCCTAGCCCCATGGCTAACCCCAGTGACCATTCAGAAACCCCTAGACATGGAGACAAGGCAGGAGACGCTGCTTGATCAAGCTTTCAGGCGAAGGATGACATGGAAGGTGGCTTGGAGGCACCTAGCACAAGGTTTGACATCCATCCGAGTCAACCCTTGGAAGAACGGCTTCAATAAAAGATCTAGCACATATACAAGACCTATTGGAGTCTTAGGAAGGCTGTGTCCAAGTTTCAGAGCATTCAGACAAGTAGATATCAAGGAGATTCGAGATGACAATCTCGCACACAGCAGTTCTAGGTGCAGACACAACAGGCAACTTCGTCGGAACGTAACCAGAGCTGTACATGTCGGAATCATGCGATCGACCTCTAGTTGGAAACTTCAGGATGTTAGCTTTCATCTGGGACACGATTCAGCTCATTTGGCCCAGTGGTTTAAAAGTTATGGACGTCGACATTATGGCGTGCAGTCTGTACGTGAGGCAACATACAACTTGAAGTTTCGGCCCAAACCTTGGCCCGATGATGGGGAACTCGACATGGGCTGCTGGAATGTATTTAAATATATTTATATTTACTGTAATTAGTTAAATAGTTAATTAGTTAATTAGTTAATTGATTAATTAGTTAAAGTGTTTTACTTTATGTAATATTCCTATTTTGGAATTAGGGTTTGCTTGTAACCTTATTTAAGGAGCCGCTTGGCCTCCTTAGAAACTTGGCTGTTATTTGATAAATTGAGATATTCTCTTCAATCTCCGCCCCTTGTTCAAGTTGGTTGAACCTTGTTCTTCTTGAGTCCGCAATACTTGAGTCGTATACAAGTAAATCTTGGAATTGTATTATTGTGTCGTTTATCTTAGTGTGATTCTCACATTGTTGAGTCTAGTCCTAAGAACCCGATTCAAGACCCTTGACTTGAAATCGATTAGGGCTCTTAGCACAGGTTAGCTAAGTGGTCTAAGCTCGTACTTGTCGAGTTATCTATTTCCGCAGGAAATCCGTCTTTGAACAAAGATGAAAATTGGTGCTACGCATCCTAAGGAACCAGGAAAGATACGATCCTAGCCCCATGGCTAACCCCAGTGACCATTCAGCAACCCCTAGACATGGAGACAAGGCAGGAGACGCTGCTTGATCAAGCTTTCAGGCGAAGGATGACATGGAAGGTGGCTTGGAGGCACCTAGCACAAGGTTTGACATCCATCCGAGTCAACCCTTGGAAGAACGGCTTCAATAAAAGATCTAGCACATATACAAGACCTATTGGAGTCATAGGAAGGCTGTGTCCAAGTTTCAGAGCATTCAGACAAGTAGATATCAAGGAGATTCGAGATGACAATCTCGCACACAGCAGTTCTAGGTGCAGACACAACAGGCAACTTCGTCGGAACGTAACCAGAGCTGTACATGTCGGAATCATGCGATCGACCTCTAGTTGGAAACTTCAGGATGTTAGCTTTCATTTGGGACAAGATTCAGCACATTTGGCCAAGTGGTTTAAAATCTATGGACGTCGACATTATGGCGTGCAGTCTGTACGCGAGGCAACATACAACTTGAAGTTTCGGCCCAAACCTTGGCCCGATGATGGGGAACTCGACATGGGCTGCTGGAATGTATTTAAATATATTTATATTTACTGTAATTAGTTAATTAGTTAATTAGTTAATTAGTTAATTGATTAATTAGTTAAAGTGTTTTACTTTATGTAATATTCCTATTTTGGAATTAGGGTTTGCTTGTAACCTTATTTAAGGAGCCGCTTGGCCTCCTTAGAAACTTGGCTGTTATTTGATAAATTGAGATATTCTCTTCAATCTCCGCCCCTTGTTCAAGTTGGTTGAACCTTGTTCGTCTTGAGTCCGCAATACTTGAGTCGTATACAAGTAAATCTTGGAATTGTATTATTGTGTCGTTTATCTTAGTGTGATTCTCACATTGTTGAGTCTAGTCCTAAGAACCCGATTCAAGACCCTTGACTTGAAATCGATTAGGGCTCTTAGCACAGGTTAGCTAAGTGGTCTAAGCTCGTACTTGTCGAGTTATCTATTTCCGCAGGAAATCCGTCTTTGAACAAAGATGAAAATTGGTGCTACGCATCCTAAGGAACCAGGAAAGATATGATCCTAGCCCCATGGCTAACCCCAGTGACCATTCAGCAACCCCTAGACATGGAGACAAGGCAGGAGACGCTGCTTGATCAAGCTTTCAGGCGAAGGATGACATGGAAGGTGGCTTGGAGGCACCTAGCACAAGGTTTGACATCCATCCGAGTCAACCCTTGGAAGAACGGCTTCAATAAAAGATCTAGCACATATACAAGACCTATTGGAGTCATAGGAAGGCTGTGTCCAAGTTTCAGAGCATTCAGACAAGTAGATATCAAGGAGATTCGAGATGACAATCTCGCACACAGCAGTTCTAGGTGCAGACACAACAGGCAACTTCGTCGGAACGTAACCAGAGCTGTACATGTCGGAATCATGCGATCGACCTCTAGTTGGAAACTTCAGGATGTTAGCTTTCATTTGGGAGAAGATTCAGCTCATTTGGCCAAGTGGTTTAAAATCTATGGACGTCGACATTATGGCGTGCAGTCTGTACGCGAGGCAACATACAACTTGAAGTTTCGGCCCAAACCTTGGCCCGATGATGGGGAACTCGACATGGGCTGCTGGAATGTATTTAAATATATTTATATTTACTGTAATTAGTTAATTAGTTAATTAGTTAATTAGTTAATTGATTAATTAGTTAAAGTGTTTTACTTTATGTAATATTCCTATTTTGGAATTAGGGTTTGCTTGTAACCTTATTTAAGGAGCCGCTTGGCCTCCTTAGAAACTTGGCTGTTATTTGATAAATTGAGATATTCTCTTCAATCTCCGCCCCTTGTTCAAGTTGGTTGAACCTTGTTCTTCTTGAGTCCGCAATACTTGAGTCGTATACAAGTAAATCTTGGAATTGTATTATTGTGTCGTTTATCTTAGTGTGATTCTCACATTGTTGAGTCTAGTCCTAAGAACCTGATTCAAGACCCTTGACTTGAAATCGATTAGGGCTCTTAGCACAGGTTAGCTAAGTGGTCTAAGCTCGTACTTGTCGAGTTATCTATTTCCGCAGGAAATCCGTCTTTGAACAAAGATGAAAATTGGTGCTACGCATCCTAAGGAACCAGGAAAGATATGATCCTAGCCCCATGGCTAACCCCAGTGACCATTCAGCAACCCCTAGACATGGAGACAAGGCAGGAGACGCTGCTTGATCAAGCTTTCAGGCGAAGGATGACATGGAAGGTGGCTTGGAGGCACCTAGCACAAGGTTTGACATCCATCCGAGTCAACCCTTGGAAGAACGGCTTCAATAAAAGATCTAGCACATATACAAGACCTATTGGAGTCATAGGAAGGCTGTGTCCAAGTTTCAGAGCATTCAGACAAGTAGATATCAAGGAGATTCGAGATGACAATCTCGCACACAGCAGTTCTAGGTGCAGACACAACAGGCAACTTCGTCGGAACGTAACCAGAGCTGTACATGTCGGAATCATGCGATCGACCTCTAGTTGGAAACTTCAGGATGTTAGCTTTCATTTGGGAGAAGATTCAGCTCATTTGGCCAAGTGGTTTAAAATCTATGGACGTCGACATTATGGCGTGCAGTCTGTACGCGAGGCAACATACAACTTGAAGTTTCGGCCCAAACCTTGGCCCGATGATGGGGAACTCGACATGGGCTGCTGGAATGTATTTAAATATATTTATATTTACTGTAATTAGTTAATTAGTTAATTAGTTAATTAGTTAATTGATTAATTAGTTAAAGTGTTTTACTTTATGTAATATTCCTATTTTGGAATTAGGGTTTGCTTGTAACCTTATTTAAGGAGCCGCTTGGCCTCCTTAGAAACTTGGCTGTTATTTGATAAATTGAGATATTCTCTTCAATCTCCGCCCCTTGTTCAAGTTGGTTGAACCTTGTTCTTCTTGAGTCCGCAATACTTGAGTCGTATACAAGTAAATCTTGGAATTGTATTATTGTGTCGTTTATCTTAGTGTGATTCTCACATTGTTGAGTCTAGTCCTAAGAACCTGATTCAAGACCCTTGACTTGAAATCGATTAGGGCTCTTAGCACAGGTTAGCTAAGTGGTCTAAGCTCGTACTTGTCGAGTTATCTATTTCCGCAGGAAATCCGTCTTTGAACAAAGATGAAAATTGGTGCTACGCATCCTAAGGAACCAGGAAAGATATGATCCTAGCCCCATGGCTAACCCCAGTGACCATTCAGCAACCCCTAGACATGGAGACAAGGTAGGAGACGGTGCTTGATCAAGCTTTCAGGCGAAGGATGACATGGAAGGTGGCTTGGAGGCACCTAGCACAAGGTTTGACATCCATCCGAGTCAACCCTTGGAAGAACGGCTTCAATAAAAGATCTAGCACATATACAAGACCTATTGGAGTCATAGGAAGGCTGTGTCCAAGTTTCAGAGCATTCAGACAAGTAGATATCAAGGAGATTCGAGATGACAATCTCGCACACAGCAGTTCTAGGTGCAGACACAACAGGCAACTTCGTCGAAACGTAACCAGAGCTGTACATGTCGGAATCATGCGATCGACCTCTAGTTGGAAACTTCAGGATGTTAGCTTTCATTTGGGACAAGATTAAGATCATTTGGCCCAGTGGTTTAAAAGCTATGGACGTGGACATTATGGCGTGCAGTCTGTACGCGAGGCAACATACAACTTGAAGTTTCGGCCCAAACCTTGGCCCGATGATGGAGAACTCGACATGGGCTGCTGGAATGTATTTAAATATATTTATATTTACTGTAATTAGTTAATTAGTTAATTAGTTAATTAGTTAATTGATTAATTAGTTAAAGTGTTTTACTTTATGTAATATTCCTATTTTGGAATTAGGGTTTGCTTGTAACCTTATTTAAGGAGCCGCTTGGCCTCCTTAGAAACTTGGCTGTTATTTGAAAAATTGAGATATTCTCTTCAATCTCCGCCCCTTGTTCAAGTTGGTTGAACCTTGTTCTTCTTGAGTCCGCAATACTTGAGTCGTATACAAGTAAATCTTGGAATTGTATTATTGTGTCGTTTATCTTAGTGTGATTCTCACATTGTTGAGTCTAGTCCTAAGAACCCGATTCAAGACCCTTGACTTGAAATCGATTAGGGCTCTTAGCACAGGTTAGCTAAGTGGTCTAAGCTCGTACTTGTCGAGTTATCTATTTCCGCAGGAAATCCGTCTTTGAACAAAGATCAAAATTGGTGCTACGCATCCTAAGGAACCAGAAATGATACGATCCTAGCCCCATGGCTAACCCCAGTGACCATTCAGCAACCCCTAGACATGGAGACAAGGCAGGAGACGCTGCTTGATCAAGCTTTCAGGCGAAGGATGACATGGAAGGTGGCTTGGAGGCACCTAGCACAAGGTTTGACATCCATCCGAGTCAACCCTTGGAAGAACGGCTTCAATAAAAGATCTAGCACATATACAAGACCTATTGGAGTCATAGGAAGGCTGTGTCCAAGTTTCAGAGCATTCAGACAAGTAGATATCAAGGAGATTCGAGATGACAATCTCGCACACAGCAGTTCTAGATGCAGACACAACAGGCAACTTCGTCGGAACGTAACCAGAGCTGTACATGTCGGAATCTTGCGATCGACCTCTAGTTGGAAACTTCAGGATGTTAGCTTTCATTTGGGACAAGATTAAGATCATTTGGCCCAGTGGTTTAAAAGCTATGGACGTGGACATTATGGCGTGCAGTCTGTACGCGAGGCAACATACAACTTGAAGTTTCGGCCCAAACCTTGGCCCGATGATGGAGAACTCGACATGGGCTGCTGGAATGTATTTAAATATATTTATATTTACTGTAATTAGTTAATTAGTTAATTAGTTAATTAGTTAATTGATTAATTAGTTAAAGTGTTTTACTTTATGTAATATTCCTATTTTGGAATTAGGGTTTGCTTGTAACCTTATTTAAGGAGCCGCTTGGCCTCCTTAGAAACTTGGCTGTTATTTGATAAATTGAGATATTCTCTTCAATCTCCGCCCCTTGTTCAAGTTGGTTGAACCTTGTTCTTCTTGAGTCTGCAATACTTGAGTCGTATACAAGTAAATCTTGGAATTGTATTATTGTGTCGTTTATCTTAGTGTGATTCTCACATTGTTGAGTCTAGTCCTAAGAACCCGATTCAAGACCCTTGACTTGAAATCGATTAGGGCTCTTAGCACAGGTTAGCTAAGTGGTCTAAGCTCGTACTTGTCGAGTTATCTATTTCCGCAGGAAATCCGTCTTTGAACAAAGATGAAAATTGGTGCTACGCATCCTAAGGAACCAGGAAAGATACGATCCTAGCCCCATGGCTAACCCCAGTGACCATTCAGCAACCCCTAGACATGGAGACAAGGTAGGAGACGGTGCTTGATCAAGCTTTCAGGCGAAGGATGACATGGAAGGTGGCTTGGAGGCACCTAGCACAAGGTTTGACATCCATCCGAGTCAACCCTTGGAAGAACGGCTTCAATAAAAGATCTAGCACATATACAAGACCTATTGGAGTCTTAGGAAGGCTGTGTCCAAGTTTCAGAGCATTCAGACAAGTAGATATGAAGGAGATTCGAGATGACAATCTCGCACACAGCAGTTCTAGGTGCAGACACAACAGGCAACTTCGTCGGAACGTAACCAGAGCTTTACATGTCAGAATCATGATATCGACCTCTAGTTGGAAACTTCAGGATGTTAGCTTTCATCTGGGACAAGATTCAGCTCATTTGGCCCAGTGGTTTAAAAGTTATGGCCGTCGACATTATGGCGTGCAGTCTGTACGTGAGGCAACATACAACTTGAAGTTTCGGCCCAAACCTTGGCCCGATGATGGGGAACTCGACATGGGCTGCTGGAATGTATTTAAATATATTTATATTTACTGTAATTAGTTAATTAGTTAATTGATTAATTAGTTAAAGTGTTTTACTTTATGTAATATTCCTATTTTGGAATTAGGGTTTGCTTGTAACCTTATTTAAGGAGCCGCTTGGCCTCCTTAGAAACTTGGCTGTTATTTGATAAATTGAGATATTCTCTTCAATCTCCGCCCCTTGTTCAAGTTGGTTGAACCTTGTTCTTCTTGAGTCCGCAATACTTGAGTCGTATACAAGTAAATCTTGAAATTGTATTATTGTGTCGTTTATCTTAGTGTGATTCTCACATTGTTGAGTCTAGTCCTAAGAACCCGATTCAAGACCCTTGACTTGAAATCGATTAGGGCTCTTAGCACAGGTTAGCTAAGTGGTCTAAGCTCGTACTTGTCGAGTTATCTATTTCCGCAGGAAATCCGTCTTTGAACAAAGATCAAACTTGGTGCTACGCATCCTAAGGAACCAGGAATGATACGATCCTAGCCCCATGGCTAACCCCAGTGACCATTCAGCAACCCCTAGACATGGAGACAAGGCAGGAGACGCTGCTTGATCAAGCTTTCAAGCGAAGGATGACATGGAAGGTGGCTTGGAGGCACCTAGCACAAGGTTTGACATCCATCCGAGTCAACCCTTGGAAGAATGGCTTCAATAAAAGATCTAGCACATATACAAGACCTATTGGAGTCTTAGGAAGGCTGTGTCCAAGTTTCAGAGCATTCAGACAAGTAGATATCAAGGAGATTTGAGATGACAATCTCGCACACAGCAGTTCTAGGTGCAGACACAATAGGCAACTTCGTCGGAACGTAACCAGAGTTGTACATGTCTGAATCATGCGATCGACCTCTAGTTGGAAACTTCAGGATGTTAGCTTTCATTTGGGACAAGATTCAACTCATTTGGCCCAGTGGTTTAAAAGTTATGGACGTCGACATTATGGCGTGCAGTCTGTACGCGAGGCAACATACAACTTGAAGTTTCGGCCCAAACCTTGGCCCGATGATGGAGAACTCGACATGGGCTGCTGGAATGTATTTAAATATATTTATATTTACTGTAATTAGTTAATTAGTTAATTGATTAATTAGTTAAAGTGTTTTACTTTATGTAATATTCCTATTTTGGAATTAGGGTTTGCTTGTAACCTTATTTAAGGAGCCGCTTGGCCTCCTTAGAAACTTGGCTGTTATTTGATAAATTGAGATATTCTCTTCAATCTCCGCCCCTTGTTCAAGTTGGTTGAACCTTGTTCTTCTTGAGTCCGCAATACTTGAGTCGTATACAAGTAAATCTTGGAATTGTATTATTGTGTCGTTTATCTTAGTGTGATTCTCACATTGTTGAGTCTAGTCCTAAGAACCCGATTCAAGACCCTTGACTTGAAATCGATTAGGGCTCTTAGCACAGGTTAGCTAAGTGGTCTAAGCTCGTACTTGTCGAGTTATCTATTTCCGCAGGAAATCCGTCTTTGAACAAAGATGAAAATTGGTGCTACGCATCCTAAGGAACCAGGAAAGATACGATCCTAGCCCCATGGCTAACCCCAGTGACCATTCAGCAACCCCTAGACATGGAGACAAGGTAGGAGACGGTGCTTGATCAAGCTTTCAGGCGAAGGATGACATGGAAGGTGGCTTGGAGGCACCTAGCACAAGGTTTGACATCCATCCGAGTCAACCCTTGGAAGAACGGCTTCAATAAAAGATCTAGCACATATACAAGACCTATTGGAGTCTTAGGAAGGCTGTGTCCAAGTTTCAGAGCATTCAGACAAGTAGATATGAAGGAGATTCGAGATGACAATCTCGCACACAGCAGTTCTAGGTGCAGACACAACAGGCAACTTCGTCGGAACGTAACCAGAGCTTTACATGTCAGAATCATGATATCGACCTCTAGTTGGAAACTTCAGGATGTTAGCTTTCATCTGGGACAAGATTCAGCTCATTTGGCCCAGTGGTTTAAAAGTTATGGCCGTCGACATTATGGCGTGCAGTCTGTACGTGAGGCAACATACAACTTGAAGTTTCGGCCCAAACCTTGGCCCGATGATGGGGAACTCGACATGGGCTGCTGGAATGTATTTAAATATATTTATATTTACTGTAATTAGTTAATTAGTTAATTAGTTAATTAGTTAATTGATTAATTAGTTAAAGTGTTTTACTTTATGTAATATTCCTATTTTGGAATTAGGGTTTGCTTGTAACCTTATTTAAGGAGCCGCTTAGCCTCCTTAGAAACTTGGCTGTTATTTGATAAATTGAGATATTCTCTTCAATCTCCGCCCCTTGTTCAAGTTGGTTGAACCTTGTTCTTCTTGAGTCCGCAATACTTGAGTCGTATACAAGTAAATCTTGAAATTGTATTATTGTGTCGTTTATCTTAGTGTGATTCTCACATTGTTGAGTCTAGTCCTAAGAACCCGATTCAAGACCCTTGACTTGAAATCGATTAGGGCTCTTAGCACAGGTTAGCTAAGTGGTCTAAGCTCGTACTTGTCGAGTTATCTATTTCCGCAGGAAATCCGTCTTTGAACAAAGATCAAACTTGGTGCTACGCATCCTAAGGAACCAGGAATGATACGATCCTAGCCCCATGGCTAACCCCAGTGACCATTCAGCAACCCCTAGACATGGAGACAAGGCAGGAGACGCTGCTTGATCAAGCTTTCAAGCGAAGGATGACATGGAAGGTGGCTTGGAGGCACCTAGCACAAGGTTTGACATCCATCCGAGTCAACCCTTGGAAGAATGGCTTCAATAAAAGATCTAGCACATATACAAGACCTATTGGAGTCTTAGGAAGGCTGTGTCCAAGTTTCAGAGCATTCAGACAAGTAGATATCAAGGAGATTTGAGATGACAATCTCGCACACAGCAGTTCTAGGTGCAGACACAATAGGCAACTTCGTCGGAACGTAACCAGAGTTGTACATGTCTGAATCATGCGATCGACCTCTAGTTGGAAACTTCAGGATGTTAGCTTTCATTTGGGACAAGATTCAACTCATTTGGCCCAGTGGTTTAAAAGTTATGGACGTCGACATTATGGCGTGCAGTCTGTACGCGAGGCAACATACAACTTGAAGTTTCGGCCCAAACCTTGGCCCGATGATGGAGAACTCGACATGGGCTGCTGGAATGTATTTAAATATATTTATATTTACTGTAATTAGTTAATTAGTTAATTGATTAATTAGTTAAAGTGTTTTACTTTATGTAATATTCCTATTTTGGAATTAGGGTTTGCTTGTAACCTTATTTAAGGAGCCGCTTGGCCTCCTTAGAAACTTGGCTGTTATTTGATAAATTGAGATATTCTCTTCAATCTCCGCCCCTTGTTCAAGTTGGTTGAACCTTGTTCTTCTTGAGTCCGCAATACTTGAGTCGTATACAAGTAAATCTTGGAATTGTATTATTGTGTCGTTTATCTTAGTGTGATTCTCACATTGTTGAGTCTAGTCCTAAGAACCCGATTCAAGACCCTTGACTTGAAATCGATTAGGGCTCTTAGCACAGGTTAGCTAAGTGGTCTAAGCTCGTACTTGTCGAGTTATCTATTTCCGCAGGAAATCCGTCTTTGAACAAAGATGAAAATTGGTGCTACGCATCCTAAGGAACCAGGAAAGATACGATCCTAGCCCCATGGCTAACCCCAGTGACCATTCAGCAACCCCTAGACATGGAGACAAGGTAGGAGACGGTGCTTGATCAAGCTTTCAGGCGAAGGATGACATGGAAGGTGGCTTGGAGGCACCTAGCACAAGGTTTGACATCCATCCGAGTCAACCCTTGGAAGAACGGCTTCAATAAAAGATCTAGCACATATACAAGACCTATTGGAGTCTTAGGAAGGCTGTGTCCAAGTTTCAGAGCATTCAGACAAGTAGATATGAAGGAGATTCGAGATGACAATCTCGCACACAGCAGTTCTAGGTGCAGACACAACAGGCAACTTCGTCGGAACGTAACCAGAGCTTTACATGTCAGAATCATGATATCGACCTCTAGTTGGAAACTTCAGGATGTTAGCTTTCATCTGGGACAAGATTCAGCTCATTTGGCCCAGTGGTTTAAAAGTTATGGCCGTCGACATTATGGCGTGCAGTCTGTACGTGAGGCAACATACAACTTGAAGTTTCGGCCCAAACCTTGGCCCGATGATGGGGAACTCGACATGGGCTGCTGGAATGTATTTAAATATATTTATATTTACTGTAATTAGTTAATTAGTTAATTAGTTAATTAGTTAATTGATTAATTAGTTAAAGTGTTTTACTTTATGTAATATTCCTATTTTGGAATTAGGGTTTGCTTGTAACCTTATTTAAGGAGCCGCTTGGCCTCCTTAGAAACTTGGCTGTTATTTGATAAATTGAGATATTCTCTTCAATCTCCGCCCCTTGTTCAAGTTGGTTGAACCTTGTTCTTCTTGAGTCCGCAATACTTGAGTCGTATACAAGTAAATCTTGAAATTGTATTATTGTGTCGTTTATCTTAGTGTGATTCTCACATTGTTGAGTCTAGTCCTAAGAACCCGATTCAAGACCCTTGACTTGAAATCGATTAGGGCTCTTAGCACAGGTTAGCTAAGTGGTCTAAGCTCGTACTTGTCGAGTTATCTATTTCCGCAGGAAATCCGTCTTTGAACAAAGATCAAACTTGGTGCTACGCATCCTAAGGAACCAGGAATGATACGATCCTAGCCCCATGGCTAACCCCAGTGACCATTCAGCAACCCCTAGACATGGAGACAAGGCAGGAGACGCTGCTTGATCAAGCTTTCAAGCGAAGGATGACATGGAAGGTGGCTTGGAGGCACCTAGCACAAGGTTTGACATCCATCCGAGTCAACCCTTGGAAGAATGGCTTCAATAAAAGATCTAGCACATATACAAGACCTATTGGAGTCTTAGGAAGGCTGTGTCCAAGTTTCAGAGCATTCAGACAAGTAGATATCAAGGAGATTTGAGATGACAATCTCGCACACAGCAGTTCTAGGTGCAGACACAATAGGCAACTTCGTCGGAACGTAACCAGAGTTGTACATGTCTGAATCATGCGATCGACCTCTAGTTGGAAACTTCAGGATGTTAGCTTTCATTTGGGACAAGATTCAACTCATTTGGCCCAGTGGTTTAAAAGTTATGGACGTCGACATTATGGCGTGCAGTCTGTACGCGAGGCAACATACAACTTGAAGTTTCGGCCCAAACCTTGGCCCGATGATGGAGAACTCGACATGGGCTGCTGGAATGTATTTAAATATATTTATATTTACTGTAATTAGTTAATTAGTTAATTGATTAATTAGTTAAAGTGTTTTACTTTATGTAATATTCCTATTTTGGAATTAGGGTTTGCTTGTAACCTTATTTAAGGAGCCGCTTGGCCTCCTTAGAAACTTGGCTGTTATTTGATAAATTGAGATATTCTCTTCAATCTCCGCCCCTTGTTCAAGTTGGTTGAACCTTGTTCTTCTTGAGTCCGCAATACTTGAGTCGTATACAAGTAAATCTTGAAATTGTATTATTGTGTCGTTTATCTTAGTGTGATTCTCACATTGTTGAGTCTAGTCCTAAGAACCCGATTCAAGACCCTTGACTTGAAATCGATTAGGGCTCTTAGCACAGGTTAGCTAAGTGGTCTAAGCTCGTACTTGTCGAGTTATCTATTTCCGCAGGAAATCCGTCTTTGAACAAAGATCAAAATTGGTGCTACGCATCCTAAGGAACCAGGAATGATACGATCCTAGCCCCATGGCTAACCCCAGTGACCATTCAGCAACCCCTAGACATGGAGACAAGGCAGGAGACGCTGCTTGATCAAGCTTTCAGGCGAAGGATGACATGGAAGGTGGCTTGGAGGCACCTAGCACAAGGTTTGACATCCATCCGAGTCAACCCTTGGAAGAATGGCTTCAAAAAAAGATCTAGCACATATACAAGACCTATTGGAGTCTTAGGAAGGCTGTGTCCAAGTTTCAGAGCATTCAGACAAGTAGATATCAAGGAGATTTGAGATGACAATCTCGCACATAGCAGTTCTAGGTGCAGACACAACAGGCAACTTCGTCGGAACGTAACCAGAGTTGTACATGTCTGAATCATGCGATCGACCTCTAGTTGGAAACTTCAGGATGTTAGCTTTCATTTGGGACAAGATTCAGCTCATTTGGCCCAGTGGTTTAAAAGTTATGGACGTCGACATTATGGCGTGCAGTCTGTACGCGAGGCAACATACAACTTGAAGTTTCGGCCCAAACCTTGGCCCGATGATGGAGAACTCGACATGGGCTGCTGGAATGTATTTAAATATATTTATATTTACTGTAATTAGTTAATTAGTTAATTGATTAATTAGTTAAAGTGTTTTACTTTATGTAATATTCCTATTTCGGAATTAGGGTTTGCTTGTAACCTTATTTAAGGAGCCGCTTGGCCTCCTTAAAAACTTGGCTGTTATTTGATAAATTGAGATATTCTCTTCAATCTCCGCCCCTTGTTCAAGTTGGTTGAACCTTGTTCTTCTTGAGTCCGCAATACTTGAGTCGTATACAAGTAAATCTTGGAATTGTATTATTGTGTCGTTTATCTTAGTGTGATTCTCACATTGTTGAGTCTAGTCCTAAGAACCCGATTCAAGACCCTTGACTTGAAATCGATTAGGGCTCTTAGCACAGGTTAGCTAAGTGGTCTAAGCTCGTACTTGTCGAGTTATCTATTTCCGCAGGAAATCCGTCTTTGAACAAAGATGAAAATTGGTGCTACGCATCCTAAGGAACCAGGAAAGATACGATCCTAGCCCCATGGCTAACCCCAGTGACCATTCAGCAACCCCTAGACATGGAGACAAGGCAGGAGACGCTGCTTGATCAAGCTTTCAGGCGAAGGATGACATGGAAGGTGGCTTGGAGGCACCTAGCACAAGGTTTGACATCCATCCGAGTCAACCCTTGGAAGAACGGCTTCAATAAAAGATCTAGCACATATACAAGACCTATTGGAGTCTTAGGAAGGCTGTGTCCAAGTTTCAGAGCATTCAGACAAGTAGATATCAAGGAGATTCGAGATGACAATCTCGCACACAGCAGTTCTAGGTGCAGACACAACAGGCAACTTCGTCGGAACGTAACCAGAGCTTTACATGTCGGAATCATGAGATCGACCTCTAGTTGGAAACTTCAGGATGTTAGCTTTCATCTGGGACAAGATTCAGCTCATTTGGCCCAGTGGTTTAAAAGTTATGGACGTCGACATTATGGCGTGCAGTCTGTACGTGAGGCAACATACAACTTGAAGTTTCGGCCCAAACCTTGGCCCGATGATGGGGAACTCGACATGGGCTGCTGGAATGTATTTAAATATATTTATATTTACTGTAATTAGTTAAATAGTTAATTAGTTAATTAGTTAATTGATTAATTAGTTAAAGTGTTTTACTTTATGTAATATTCCTATTTTGGAATTAGGGTTTGCTTGTAACCTTATTTAAGGAGCCGCTTGGCCTCCTTAGAAACTTGGCTGTTATTTGATAAATTGAGATATTCTCTTCAATCTCCGCCCCTTGTTCAAGTTGGTTGAACCTTGTTCTTCTTGAGTCCGCAATACTTGAGTCGTATACAAGTAAATCTTGGAATTGTATTATTGTGTCGTTTATCTTAGTGTGATTCTCACATTGTTGAGTCTAGTCCTAAGAACCCGATTCAAGACCCTTGACTTGAAATCGATTAGGGCTCTTAGCACAGGTTAGCTAAGTGGTCTAAGCTCGTACTTGTCGAGTTATCTATTTCCGCAGGAAATCCGTCTTTGAACAAAGATGAAAATTGGTGCTACGCATCCTAAGGAACCAGGAAAGATACGATCCTAGCCCCATGGCTAACCCCAATGACCATTCAGCAACCCCTAGACATGGAGACAAGGCAGGAGACGCTGCTTGATCAAGCTTTCAGGCGAAGGATGACATGGAAGGTGGCTTGGAGGCACCTAGCACAAGGTTTGACATCCATCCGAGTCAACCCTTGGAAGAACGGCTTCAATAAAAGATCTAGCACATATACAAGACCTATTGGAGTCTTAGGAAGGCTGTGTCCAAGTTTCAGAGCATTCAGACAAGTAGATATCAAGGAGATTCGAGATGACAATCTCGCACACAGCAGTTCTAGGTGCAGACACAACAGGCAACTTCGTCGGAACGTAACCAGAGCTTTACATGTCGGAATCATGAGATCGACCTCTAGTTGGAAACTTCAGGATGTTAGCTTTCATCTGGGACAAGATTCAGCTCATTTGGCCCAGTGGTTTAAAAGTTATGGACGTCGACATTATGGCGTGCAGTCTGTACGTGAGGCAACATACAACTTGAAGTTTCGGCCCAAACCTTGGCCCGATGATGGGGAACTCGACATGGGCTGCTGGAATGTATTTAAATATATTTATATTTACTGTAATTAGTTAATTAGTTAATTGATTAATTAGTTAAAGTGTTTTACTTTATGTAATATTCCTATTTTGGAATTAGGGTTTGCTTGTAACCTTATTTAAGGAGCCGCTTGGCCTCCTTAGAAACTTGGCTGTTATTTGATAAATTGAGATATTCTCTTCAATGTCCGCCCCTTGTTCAAGTTGGTTGAACCTTGTTCTTCTTGAGTCCGCAATACTTGAGTCGTATACAAGTAAATCTTGGAATTGTATTATTGTGTCGTTTATCTTAGTGTGATTCTCACATTGTTGAGTCTAGTCCTAAGAACCCGATTCAAGACCCTTGACTTGAAATCGATTAGGGCTCTTAGCACAGGTTAGCTAAGTGGTCTAAGCTCGTACTTGTCGAGTTATCTATTTCCGCAGGAAATCCGTCTTTGAACAAAGATGAAAATTGGTGCTACGCATCCTAAGGAACCAGGAAAGATACGATCCTAGCCCCATGGCTAACCCCAGTGACCATTCAGCAACCCCTAGACATGGAGACAAGGCAGGAGACGCTGCTTGATCAAGCTTTCAGGCGAAGGATGACATGGAAGGTGGCTTGGAGGCACCTAGCACAAGGTTTGACATCCATCCGAGTCAACCCTTGGAAGAACGGCTTCAATAAAAGATCTAGCACATATACAAGACCTATTGGAGTCTTAGGAAGGCTGTGTCCAAGTTTCAGAGCATTCAGACAAGTAGATATCAAGGAGATTCGAGATGACAATCTCGCACACAGCAGTTCTAGGTGCAGACACAACAGGCAACTTCGTCGGAACGTAACCAGAGCTTTACATGTCGGAATCATGAGATCGAACTCTAGTTGGAAACTTCAGGATGTTAGCTTTCATCTGGGACAAGATTCAGCTCATTTGGCCCAGTGGTTTAAAAGTTATGGACGTCGACATTATGGCGTGCAGTCTGTACGTGAGGCAACATACAACTTGAAGTTTCGGCCCAAACCTTGGCCCGATGATGGGGAACTCGACATGGGCTGCTGGAATGTATTTAAATATATTTATATTTACTGTAATTAGTTAATTAGTTAATTAGTTAATTAGTTAATTGATTAATTAGTTAAAGTGTTTTACTTTATGTAATATTCCTATTTTGGAATTAGGGTTTGCTTGTAACCTTATTTAAGGAGCCGCTTGGCCTCCTTAGAAACTTGGCTGTTATTTGATAAATTGAGATATTCTCTTCAATCTCCGCCCCTTGTTCAAGTTGGTTGAACCTTGTTCTTCTTGAGTCCGCAATACTTGAGTCGTATACAAGTAAATCTTGGAATTGTATTATTGTGTCGTTTATCTTAGTGTGATTCTCACATTGTTGAGTCTAGTCCTAAGAACCCGATTCAAGACCCTTGACTTGAAATCGATTAGGGCTCTTAGCACAGGTTAGCTAAGTGGTCTAAGCTCGTACTTGTCGAGTTATCTATTTCCGCAGGAAATCCGTCTTTGAACAAAGATGAAAATTGGTGCTACGCATCCTAAGGAACCAGGAAAGATATGATCCTAGCCCCATGGCTAACCCCAGTGACCATTCAGCAACCCCTAGACATGGAGACAAGGCAGGAGACGCTGCTTGATCAAGCTTTCAGGCGAAGGATGACATGGAAGGTGGCTTGGAGGCACCTAGCACAAGGTTTGACATCCATCCGAGTCAACCCTTGGAAGAACGGCTTCAATAAAAGATCTAGCACATATACAAGACCTATTGGAGTCTTAGGAAGGATGTGTCCAAGTTTCAAAGCATTCAGACAAGTAGATATCAAGGAGATTCGAGATGACAATCTCGCACACAGCAGTTCTAGGTGCAGACACAACAGGCAACTTCGTCGGAACGTAACCAGAGCTTTACATGTCGGAATCATGAGATCGTGCTCTAGTTGGAAACTTCAGGATGTTAGCTTTCATCTGGGACAAGATTCAGCTCATTTGGCCCAGTGGTTTAAAAGTTATGGACGTCGACATTATGGCGTGCAGTCTGTACGTGAGGCAACATACAACTTGAAGTTTCGGCCCAAACCTTGGCCCGATGATGGGGAACTCGACATGGGCTGCTGGAATGTATTTAAATATATTTATATTTACTGTAATTAGTTAATTAGTTAATTAGTTAATTAGTTAATTGATTAATTAGTTAAAGTGTTTTACTTTATGTAATATTCCTATTTTGGAATTAGGGTTTGCTTGTAACCTTATTTAAGGAGCCGCTTGGCCTCCTTAGAAACTTGGCTGTTATTTGATAAATTGAGATATTCTCTTCAATCTCCGCCCCTTGTTCAAGTTGGTTGAACCTTGTTCTTCTTGAGTCCGCAATACTTGAGTCGTATACAAGTAAATCTTGGAATTGTATTATTGTGTCGTTTATCTTAGTGTGATTCTCACATTGTTGAGTCTAGTCCTAAGAACCCGATTCAAGACCCTTGACTTGAAATCGATTAGGGCTCTTAGCACAGGTTAGCTAAGTGGTCTAAGCTCGTACTTGTCGAGTTATCTATTTCCGCAGGAAATCCGTCTTTGAACAAAGATGAAAATTGGTGCTACGCATCCTAAGGAACCAGGAAAGATACGATCCTAGCCCCATGGCTAACCCCAGTGACCATTCAGCAACCCCTAGACATGGAGACAAGGCAGGAGACGCTGCTTGATCAAGCTTTCAGGCGAAGGATGACATGGAAGGTGGCTTGGAGGCACCTAGCACAAGGTTTGACATCCATCCGAGTCAACCCTTGGAAGAACGGCTTCAATAAAAGATCTAGCACATATACAAGACCTATTGGAGTCTTAGGAAGGATGTGTCCAAGTTTCAAAGCATTCAGACAAGTAGATATCAAGGAGATTCGAGATGACAATCTCGCACACAGCAGTTCTAGGTGCAGACACAACAGGCAACTTCGTCGGAACGTAACCAGAGCTTTACATGTCGGAATCATGAGATAGACCTCTAGTTTGAAACTTCAGGATGTTAGCTTTCATCTGGGACAAGATTCAGCTCATTTGGCCCAGTGGTTTAAAAGTTATGGACGTCGACATTATGGCGTGCAGTCTGTACGTGAGGCAACATACAACTTGAAGTTTCGGCCCAAACCTTGGCCCGATGATGGGGAACTCGACATGGGCTGCTGGAATGTATTTAAATATATTTATATTTACTGTAATTAGTTAATTAGTTAATTAGTTAATTAGTTAATTGATTAATTAGTTAAAGTGTTTTACTTTATGTAATATTCCTATTTTGGAATTAGGGTTTGCTTGTAACCTTATTTAAGGAGCCGCTTGGCCTCCTTAGAAACTTGGCTGTTATTTGATAAATTGAGATATTCTCTTCAATCTCCGCCCCTTGTTCAAGTTGGTTGAACCTTGTTCTTCTTGAGTCCGCAATACTTGAGTCGTATACAAGTAAATCTTGGAATTGTATTATTGTGTCGTTTATCTTAGTGTGATTCTCACATTGTTGAGTCTAGTCCTAAGAACCCGATTCAAGACCCTTGACTTGAAATCGATTAGGGCTCTTAGCACAGGTTAGCTAAGTGGTCTAAGCTCGTACTTGTCGAGTTATCTATTTCCACAGGAAATCCGTCTTTGAACAAAGATCAAAATTGGTGCTACGCATCCTAAGGAACCAGGAAAGATACGATCCTAGCCCCATGGCTAACCCCAGTGACCATTCAGCAACCCCTAGACATGGAGACAAGGCAGGAGACGCTGCTTGATCAAGCTTTCAGGCGAAGGATGACATGGAAGGTGGCTTGGAGGCACCTAGCACAAGGTTTGACATCCATCCGAGTCAACCCTTGGAAGAACGGCTTCAATAAAAGATCTAGCACATATACAAGACCTATTGGAGTCTTAGGAAGGCTGTGTCCAAGTTTCAGAGCATTCAGACAAGTAGATATCAAGGAGATTCGAGATGACAATCTCGCACACAGCAGTTCTAGGTGCAGACACAACAGGCAACTTCGTCGGAACGTAACCAGAGCTTTACATGTCGGAATCATGAGATCGACCTCTAGTTGGAAACTTCAGGATGTTAGCTTTCATCTGGGACAAGATTCAGCTCATTTGGCCCAGTGGTTTAAAAGTTATGGACGTCGACATTATGGCGTGCAGTCTGTACGTGAGGCAACATACAACTTGAAGTTTCGGCCCAAACCTTGGCCCGATGATGGGGAACTCGACATGGGCTGCTGGAATGTATTTAAATATATTTATATTTACTGTAATTATTTAATTAGTTAATTAGTTAATTAGTTAATTGATTAATTAGTTAAAGTGTTTTACTTTATGTAATATTCCTATTTTGGAATTAGGGTTTGCTTGTAACCTTATTTAAGGAGCCGCTTGGCCTCCTTAGAAACTTGGCTGTTATTTGATAAATTGAGATATTCTCTTCAATCTCCGCCCCTTGTTCAAGTTGGTTGAACCTTGTTCTTCTTGAGTCCGCAATACTTGAGTCGTATACAAGTAAATCTTGGAATTGTATTATTGTGTCGTTTATCTTAGTGTGATTCTCACATTGTTGAGTCTAGTCCTAAGAACCCGATTCAAGACCCTTGACTTGAAATCAATTAGGGCTCTTAGCACAGGTTAGCTAAGTGGTCTAAGCTCGTACTTGTCGAGTTATCTATTTCCGCAGGAAATCCGTCTTTGAACAAAGATCAAAATTGGTGCTACGCATCCTAAGGAACCAGGAAAGATACGATCCTAGCCCCATGGCTAACCCCAGTGACCATTCAGCAACCCCTAGACATGGAGACAAGGCAGGAGACGCTGCTTGATCAAGCTTTCAGGCGAAGGATGACATGGAAGGTGGCTTGGAGGCACCTAGCACAAGGTTTGACATCCATCCGAGTCAACCCTTGGAAGAACGGCTTCAATAAAAGATCTAGCACATATACAAGACCTATTGGAGTCTTAGGAAGGCTGTGTCCAAGTTTCAGAGCATTCAGACAAGTAGATATCAAGGAGATTCGAGATGACAATCTCGCACACAGCAGTTCTAGGTGCAGACACAACAGGCAACTTCGTCGGAACGTAACCAGAGCTTTACATGTCGGAATCATGAGATCGAACTCTAGTTGGAAACTTCAGGATGTTAGCTTTCATCTGGGACAAGATTCAGCTCATTTGGCCCAGTGGTTTAAAAGTTATGGACGTCGACATTATGGCGTGCAGTCTGTACGTGAGGCAACATACAACTTGAAGTTTCGGCCCAAACCTTGGCCCGATGATGGGGAACTCGACATGGGCTGCTGGAATGTATTTAAATATATTTATATTTACTGTAATTAGTTAATTAGTTAATTAGTTAATTAGTTAATTGATTAATTAGTTAAAGTGTTTTACTTTATGTAATATTCCTATTTTGGAATTAGGGTTTGCTTGTAACCTTATTTAAGGAGCCGCTTGGCCTCCTTAGAAACTTGGCTGTTATTTGATAAATTGAGATATTCTCTTCAATCTCCGCCCCTTGTTCAAGTTGGTTGAACCTTGTTCTTCTTGAGTCCGCAATACTTGAGTCGTATACAAGTAAATCTTGGAATTGTATTATTGTGTCGTTTATCTTAGTGTGATTCTCACATTGTTGAGTCTAGTCCTAAGAACCCGATTCAAGACCCTTGACTTGAAATCGATTAGGGCTCTTAGCACAGGTTAGCTAAGTGGTCTAAGCTCGTACTTGTCGAGTTATCTATTTCCGCAGGAAATCCGTCTTTGAACAAAGATGAAAATTGGTGCTACGCATCCTAAGGAACCAGGAAAGATATGATCCTAGCCCCATGGCTAACCCCAGTGACCATTCAGCAACCCCTAGACATGGAGACAAGGCAGGAGACGCTGCTTGATCAAGCTTTCAGGCGAAGGATGACATGGAAGGTGGCTTGGAGGCACCTAGCACAAGGTTTGACATCCATCCGAGTCAACCCTTGGAAGAACGGCTTCAATAAAAGATCTAGCACATATACAAGACCTATTGGAGTCTTAGGAAGGATGTGTCCAAGTTTCAAAGCATTCAGACAAGTAGATATCAAGGAGATTCGAGATGACAATCTCGCACACAGCAGTTCTAGGTGCAGACACAACAGGCAACTTCGTCGGAACGTAACCAGAGCTTTACATGTCGGAATCATGAGATCGACCTCTAGTTGGAAACTTCAGGATGTTAGCTTTCATCTGGGACAAGATTCAGCTCATTTGGCCCAGTGGTTTAAAAGTTATGGACGTCGACATTATGGCGTGCAGTCTGTACGTGAGGCAACATACAACTTGAAGTTTCGGCCCAAACCTTGGCCCGATGATGGGGAACTCGACATGGGCTGCTGGAATGTATTTAAATATATTTATATTTACTGTAATTAGTTAATTAGTTAATTAGTTAATTAGTTAATTGATTAATTAGTTAAAGTGTTTTACTTTATGTAATATTCCTATTTTGGAATTAGGGTTTGCTTGTAACCTTATTTAAGGAGCCGCTTGGCCTCCTTAGAAACTTGGCTGTTATTTGATAAATTGAGATATTCTCTTCAATCTCCGCCCCTTGTTCAAGTTGGTTGAACCTTGTTCTTCTTGAGTCCGCAATACTTGAGTCGTATACAAGTAAATCTTGGAATTGTATTATTGTGTCGTTTATCTTAGTGTGATTCTCACATTGTTGAGTCTAGTCCTAAGAACCCGATTCAAGACCCTTGACTTGAAATCGATTAGGGCTCTTAGCACAGGTTAGCTAAGTGGTCTAAGCTCGTACTTGTCGAGTTATCTATTTCCGCAGGAAATCCGTCTTTGAACAAAGATGAAAATTGGTGCTACGCATCCTAAGGAACCAGGAAAGATACGATCCTAGCCCCATGGCTAACCCCAGTGACCATTCAGCAACCCCTAGACATGGAGACAAGGCAGGAGACGCTGCTTGATCAAGCTTTCAGGCGAAGGATGACATGGAAGGTGGCTTGGAGGCACCTAGCACAAGGTTTGACATCCATCCGAGTCAACCCTTGGAAGAACGGCTTCAATAAAAGATCTAGCACATATACAAGACCTATTGGAGTCTTAGGAAGGATGTGTCCAAGTTTCAAAGCATTCAGACAAGTAGATATCAAGGAGATTCGAGATGACAATCTCGCACACAGCAGTTCTAGGTGCAGACACAACAGGCAACTTCGTCGGAACGTAACCAGAGCTTTACATGTCGGAATCATGAGATAGACCTCTAGTTTGAAACTTCAGGATGTTAGCTTTCATCTGGGACAAGATTCAGCTCATTTGGCCCAGTGGTTTAAAAGTTATGGACGTCGACATTATGGCGTGCAGTCTGTACGTGAGGCAACATACAACTTGAAGTTTCGGCCCAAACCTTGGCCCGATGATGGGGAACTCGACATGGGCTGCTGGAATGTATTTAAATATATTTATATTTACTGTAATTAGTTAATTAGTTAATTAGTTAATTAGTTAATTGATTAATTAGTTAAAGTGTTTTACTTTATGTAATATTCCTATTTTGGAATTAGGGTTTGCTTGTAACCTTATTTAAGGAGCCGCTTGGCCTCCTTAGAAACTTGGCTGTTATTTGATAAATTGAGATATTCTCTTCAATCTCCGCCCCTTGTTCAAGTTGGTTGAACCTTGTTCTTCTTGAGTCCGCAATACTTGAGTCGTATACAAGTAAATCTTGGAATTGTATTATTGTGTCGTTTATCTTAGTGTGATTCTCACATTGTTGAGTCTAGTCCTAAGAACCCGATTCAAGACCCTTGACTTGAAATCGATTAGGGCTCTTAGCACAGGTTAGCTAAGTGGTCTAAGCTCGTACTTGTCGAGTTATCTATTTCCGCAGGAAATCCGTCTTTGAACAAAGATGAAAATTGGTGCTACGCATCCTAAGGAACCAGGAAAGATACGATCCTAGCCCCATGGCTAACCCCAGTGACCATTCAGCAACCCCTAGACATGGAGACAAGGCAGGAGACGCTGCTTGATCAAGCTTTCAGGCGAAGGATGACATGGAAGGTGGCTTGGAGGCACCTAGCACAAGGTTTGACATCCATCCGAGTCAACCCTTGGAAGAACGGCTTCAATAAAAGATCTAGCACATATACAAGACCTATTGGAGTCTTAGGAAGGATGTGTCCAAGTTTCAAAGCATTCAGACAAGTAGATATCAAGGAGATTCGACATGACAATCTCGCACACAGCAGTTCTAGGTGCAGACACAACAGGCAACTTCGTCGGAACGTAACCAGAGCTTTACATGTCGAAATCATGAGATCGACCTCTAGTTGGACACTTCAGGTTGTTAGCTTTCATCTGGGACAAGATTCAGCTCATTTGGCCCAGTGGTTTAAAAGTTATGGACGTCGACATTATGGCGTGCAGTCTATACGTGAGGCAACATACAACTTGAAGTTTCGGCCCAAACCTTGGCCCGATGATGGGGAACTCGACATGGGCTGCTGGAATGTATTTAAATATATTTATATTTACTGTAATTATTTAATTAGTTAATTAGTTAATTAGTTAATTGATTAATTAGTTAAAGTGTTTTACTTTATGTAATATTCCTATTTTGGAATTAGGGTTTGCTTGTAACCTTATTTAAGGAGCCGCTTGGCCTCCTTAGAAACTTGGCTGTTATTTGATAAATTGAGATATTCTCTTCAATCTCCGCCCCTTGTTCAAGTTGGTTGAACCTTGTTCTTCTTGAGTCCGCAATACTTGAGTCGTATACAAGTAAATCTTGGAATTGTATTATTGTGTCGTTTATCTTAGTGTGATTCTCACATTGTTGAGTCTAGTCCTAAGAACCCGATTCAAGACCCTTGACTTGAAATCGATTAGGGCTCTTAGCACAGGTTAGCTAAGTGGTCTAAGCTCGTACTTGTCGAGTTATCTATTTCCACAGGAAATCCGTCTTTGAACAAAGATCAAAATTGGTGCTACGCATCCTAAGGAACCAGGAAAGATACGATCCTAGCCCCATGGCTAACCCCAGTGACCATTCAGCAACCCCTAGACATGGAGACAAGGCAGGAGACGCTGCTTGATCAAGCTTTCAGGCGAAGGATGACATGGAAGGTGGCTTGGAGGCACCTAGCACAAGGTTTGACATCCATCCGAGTCAACCCTTGGAAGAACGGCTTCAATAAAAGATCTAGCACATATACAAGACCTATTGGAGTCTTAGGAAGGCTGTGTCCAAGTTTCAGAGCATTCAGACAAGTAGATATCAAGGAGATTCGAGATGACAATCTCGCACACAGCAGTTCTAGGTGCAGACACAACAGGCAACTTCGTCGGAACGTAACCAGAGCTTTACATGTCGGAATCATGAGATCGACCTCTAGTTGGAAACTTCAGGATGTTAGCTTTCATCTGGGACAAGATTCAGCTCATTTGGCCCAGTGGTTTAAAAGTTATGGACGTCGACATTATGGCGTGCAGTCTGTACGTGAGGCAACATACAACTTGAAGTTTCGGCCCAAACCTTGGCCCGATGATGGGGAACTCGACATGGGCTGCTGGAATGTATTTAAATATATTTATATTTACTGTAATTATTTAATTAGTTAATTAGTTAATTAGTTAATTGATTAATTAGTTAAAGTGTTTTACTTTATGTAATATTCCTATTTTGGAATTAGGGTTTGCTTGTAACCTTATTTAAGGAGCCGCTTGGCCTCCTTAGAAACTTGGCTGTTATTTGATAAATTGAGATATTCTCTTCAATCTCCGCCCCTTGTTCAAGTTGGTTGAACCTTGTTCTTCTTGAGTCCGCAATACTTGAGTCGTATACAAGTAAATCTTGGAATTGTATTATTGTGTCGTTTATCTTAGTGTGATTCTCACATTGTTGAGTCTAGTCCTAAGAACCCGATTCAAGACCCTTGACTTGAAATCAATTAGGGCTCTTAGCACAGGTTAGCTAAGTGGTCTAAGCTCGTACTTGTCGAGTTATCTATTTCCGCAGGAAATCCGTCTTTGAACAAAGATGAAAATTGGTGCTACGCATCCTAAGGAACCAGGAAAGATACGATCCTAGCCCCATGGCTAACCCCAGTGACCATTCAGCAACCCCTAGACATGGAGACAAGGCAGGAGACGCTGCTTGATCAAGCTTTCAGGCGAAGGATGACATGGAAGGTGGCTTGGAGGCACCTAGCACAAGGTTTGACATCCATCCGAGTCAACCCTTGGAAGAACGGCTTCAATAAAAGATCTAGCACATATACAAGACCTATTGGAGTCTTAGGAAGGCTGTGTCCAAGTTTCAGAGCATTCAGACAAGTAGATATCAAGGAGATTCGAGATGACAATCTCGCACACAGCAGTTCTAGGTGCAGACACAACAGGCAACTTCGTCGGAACGTAACCAGAGCTTTACATGTCGGAATAATGAGATCGACCTCTAGTTGGAAACTTCAGGATGTTAGCTTTCATCTGGGACAAGATTCAGCTCATGTGGCCCAGTGGTTTAAAAGTTATGGACGTCGACATTATGGCGTGCAGTCTGTACGTGAGGCAACATACAACTTGAAGTTTCGGCCCAAACCTTGGCCCGATGATGGGGAACTCGACATGGGCTGCTGGAATGTATTTAAATATATTTATATTTACTGTAATTAGTTAATTAGTTAATTAGTTAATTAGTTAATTGATTAATTAGTTAAAGTGTTTTACTTTATGTAATATTCCTATTTTGGAATTAGGGTTTGCTTGTAACCTTATTTAAGGAGCCGCTTGGCCTCCTTAGAAACTTGGCTGTTATTTGATAAATTGAGATATTCTCTTCAATCTCCGCCCCTTGTTCAAGTTGGTTGAACCTTGTTCTTCTTGAGTCCGCAATACTTGAGTCGTATACAAGTAAATCTTGGAATTGTATTATTGTGTCGTTTATCTTAGTGTGATTCTCACATTGTTGAGTCTAGTCCTAAGAACCCGATTCAAGACCCTTGACTTGAAATCGATTAGGGCTCTTAGCACAGGTTAGCTAAGTGGTCTAAGCTCGTACTTGTCGAGTTATCTATTTCCGCAGGAAATCCGTCTTTGAACAAAGATGAAAATTGGTGCTACGCATCCTAAGGAACCAGGAAAGATACGATCCTAGCCCTATGGCTAACCCCAGTGACCATTCAACAACCCCTAGACATGGAGACAAGGCAGGAGACGCTGCTTGATCAAGCTTTCAGGCGAAGGATGACATGGAAGGTGGCTTGGAGGCACCTAGCACAAGGTTTGACATCCATCCGAGTCAACCCTTGGAAGAACGGCTTCAATAAAAGATCTAGCACATATACAAGACCTATTGGAGTCTTAGGAAGGCTGTGTCCAAGTTTCAGAGCATTCAGACAAGTAGATATCAAGGAGATTCGAGATGACAATCTCGCACACAGCAGTTCTAGGTGCAGACACAACAGGCAACTTCGTCGGAACGTAACCAGAGCTTTACATGTCGGAATCATGAGATCGACCTCTAGTTGGAAACTTCAGGATGTTAGCTTTCATCTGGGACAAGATTCAGCTCATTTGGCCCAGTGGTTTAAAAGTTATGGACGTCGACATTATGGCGTGCAGTCTGTACGTGAGGCAACATACAACTTGAAGTTTCGGCCCAAACCTTGGCCCGATGATGGGGAACTCGACATGGGCTGCTGGAATGTATTTAAATATATTTATATTTACTGTAATTATTTAATTAGTTAATTAGTTAATTAGTTAATTGATTAATTAGTTAAAGTGTTTTACTTTATGTAATATTCCTATTTTGGAATTAGGGTTTGCTTGTAACCTTATTTAAGGAGCCGCTTGGCCTCCTTAGAAACTTGGCTGTTATTTGATAAATTGAGATATTCTCTTCAATCTCCGCCCCTTGTTCAAGTTGGTTGAACCTTGTTCTTCTTGAGTCCGCAATACTTGAGTCGTATACAAGTAAATCTTGGAATTGTATTATTGTGTCGTTTATCTTAGTGTGATTCTCACATTGTTGAGTCTAGTCCTAAGAACCCGATTCAAGACCCTTGACTTGAAATCGATTAGGGCTCTTAGCACAGGTTAGCTAAGTGGTCTAAGCTCGTACTTGTCGAGTTATCTATTTCCACAGGAAATCCGTCTTTGAACAAAGATCAAAATTGGTGCTACGCATCCTAAGGAACCAGGAAAGATACGATCCTAGCCCCATGGCTAACCCCAGTGACCATTCAGCAACCCCTAGACATGGAGACAAGGCAGGAGACGCTGCTTGATCAAGCTTTCAGGCGAAGGATGACATGGAAGGTGGCTTGGAGGCACCTAGCACAAGGTTTGACATCCATCCGAGTCAACCCTTGGAAGAACGGCTTCAATAAAAGATCTAGCACATATACAAGACCTATTGGAGTCTTAGGAAGGCTGTGTCCAAGTTTCAGAGCATTCAGACAAGTAGATATCAAGGAGATTCGAGATGACAATCTCGCACACAGCAGTTCTAGGTGCAGACACAACAGGCAACTTCGTCGGAACGTAACCAGAGCTTTACATGTCGGAATCATGAGATCGACCTCTAGTTGGAAACTTCAGGATGTTAGCTTTCATCTGGGACAAGATTCAGCTCATTTGGCCCAGTGGTTTAAAAGTTATGGACGTCGACATTATGGCGTGCAGTCTGTACGTGAGGCAACATACAACTTGAAGTTTCGGCCCAAACCTTGGCCCGATGATGGGGAACTCGACATGGGCTGCTGGAATGTATTTAAATATATTTATATTTACTGTAATTATTTAATTAGTTAATTAGTTAATTAGTTAATTGATTAATTAGTTAAAGTGTTTTACTTTATGTAATATTCCTATTTTGGAATTAGGGTTTGCTTGTAACCTTATTTAAGGAGCCGCTTGGCCTCCTTAGAAACTTGGCTGTTATTTGATAAATTGAGATATTCTCTTCAATCTCCGCCCCTTGTTCAAGTTGGTTGAACCTTGTTCTTCTTGAGTCCGCAATACTTGAGTCGTATACAAGTAAATCTTGGAATTGTATTATTGTGTCGTTTATCTTAGTGTGATTCTCACATTGTTGAGTCTAGTCCTAAGAACCCGATTCAAGACCCTTGACTTGAAATCGATTAGGGCTCTTAGCACAGGTTAGCTAAGTGGTCTAAGCTCGTACTTGTCGAGTTATCTATTTCCGCAGGAAATCCGTCTTTGAACAAAGATGAAAATTGGTGCTACGCATCCTAAGGAACCAGGAAAGATACGATCCTAGCCCCATGGCTAACCCCAGTGACCATTCAGCAACCCCTAGACATGGAGACAAGGCAGGAGACGCTGCTTGATCAAGCTTTCAGGCGAAGGATGACATGGAAGGTGGCTTGGAGGCACCTAGCACAAGGTTTGACATCCATCCGAGTCAACCCTTGGAAGAACGGCTTCAATAAAAGATCTAGCACATATACAAGACCTATTGGAGTCTTAGGAAGGATGTGTCCAAGTTTCAAAGCATTCAGACAAGTAGATATCAAGGAGATTCGACATGACAATCTCGCACACAGCAGTTCTAGGTGCAGACACAACAGGCAACTTCGTCGGAACGTAACCAGAGCTTTACATGTCGAAATCATGAGATCGACCTCTAGTTGGACACTTCAGGTTGTTAGCTTTCATCTGGGACAAGATTCAGCTCATTTGGCCCAGTGGTTTAAAAGTTATGGACGTCGACATTATGGCGTGCAGTCTGTACGTGAGGCAACATACAACTTGAAGTTTCGGCCCAAACCTTGGCCCGATGATGGGGAACTCGACATGGGCTGCTGGAATGTATTTAAATATATTTATATTTACTGTAATTATTTAATTAGTTAATTAGTTAATTAGTTAATTGATTAATTAGTTAAAGTGTTTTACTTTATGTAATATTCCTATTTTGGAATTAGGGTTTGCTTGTAACCTTATTTAAGGAGCCGCTTGGCCTCCTTAGAAACTTGGCTGTTATTTGATAAATTGAGATATTCTCTTCAATCTCCGCCCCTTGTTCAAGTTGGTTGAACCTTGTTCTTCTTGAGTCCGCAATACTTGAGTCGTATACAAGTAAATCTTGGAATTGTATTATTGTGTCGTTTATCTTAGTGTGATTCTCACATTGTTGAGTCTAGTCCTAAGAACCCGATTCAAGACCCTTGACTTGAAATCGATTAGGGCTCTTAGCACAGGTTAGCTAAGTGGTCTAAGCTCGTACTTGTCGAGTTATCTATTTCCACAGGAAATCCGTCTTTGAACAAAGATCAAAATTGGTGCTACGCATCCTAAGGAACCAGGAAAGATACGATCCTAGCCCCATGGCTAACCCCAGTGACCATTCAGCAACCCCTAGACATGGAGACAAGGCAGGAGACGCTGCTTGATCAAGCTTTCAGGCGAAGGATGACATGGAAGGTGGCTTGGAGGCACCTAGCACAAGGTTTGACATCCATCCGAGTCAACCCTTGGAAGAACGGCTTCAATAAAAGATCTAGCACATATACAAGACCTATTGGAGTCTTAGGAAGGCTGTGTCCAAGTTTCAGAGCATTCAGACAAGTAGATATCAAGGAGATTCGAGATGACAATCTCGCACACAGCAGTTCTAGGTGCAGACACAACAGGCAACTTCGTCGGAACGTAACCAGAGCTTTACATGTCGGAATCATGAGATCGACCTCTAGTTGGAAACTTCAGGATGTTAGCTTTCATCTGGGACAAGATTCAGCTCATTTGGCCCAGTGGTTTAAAAGTTATGGACGTCGACATTATGGCGTGCAGTCTGTACGTGAGGCAACATACAACTTGAAGTTTCGGCCCAAACCTTGGCCCGATGATGGGGAACTCGACATGGGCTGCTGGAATGTATTTAAATATATTTATATTTACTGTAATTATTTAATTAGTTAATTAGTTAATTAGTTAATTGATTAATTAGTTAAAGTGTTTTACTTTATGTAATATTCCTATTTTGGAATTAGGGTTTGCTTGTAACCTTATTTAAGGAGCCGCTTGGCCTCCTTAGAAACTTGGCTGTTATTTGATAAATTGAGATATTCTCTTCAATCTCCGCCCCTTGTTCAAGTTGGTTGAACCTTGTTCTTCTTGAGTCCGCAATACTTGAGTCGTATACAAGTAAATCTTGGAATTGTATTATTGTGTCGTTTATCTTAGTGTGATTCTCACATTGTTGAGTCTAGTCCTAAGAACCCGATTCAAGACCCTTGACTTGAAATCGATTAGGGCTCTTAGCACAGGTTAGCTAAGTGGTCTAAGCTCGTACTTGTCGAGTTATCTATTTCCGCAGGAAATCCGTCTTTGAACAAAGATGAAAATTGGTGCTACGCATCCTAAGGAACCAGGAAAGATACGATCCTAGCCCTATGGCTAACCCCAGTGACCATTCAACAACCCCTAGACATGGAGACAAGGCAGGAGACGCTGCTTGATCAAGCTTTCAGGCGAAGGATGACATGGAAGGTGGCTTGGAGGCACCTAGCACAAGGTTTGACATCCATCCGAGTCAACCCTTGGAAGAACGGCTTCAATAAAAGATCTAGCACATATACAAGACCTATTGGAGTCTTAGGAAGGCTGTGTCCAAGTTTCAGAGCATTCAGACAAGTAGATATCAAGGAGATTCGAGATGACAATCTCGCACACAGCAGTTCTAGGTGCAGACACAACAGGCAACTTCGTCGGAACGTAACCAGAGCTTTACATGTCGGAATCATGAGATCGACCTCTAGTTGGAAACTTCAGGATGTTAGCTTTCATCTGGGACAAGATTCAGCTCATTTGGCCCAGTGGTTTAAACGTTATGGACGTCGACATTATGGCGTGCAGTCTGTACGTGAGGCAACATACAACTTGAAGTTTCGGCCCAAACCTTGGCCCGATGATGGGGAACTCGACATGGGCTGCTGGAATGTATTTAAATATATTTATATTTACTGTAATTATTTAATTAGTTAATTAGTTAATTAGTTAATTGATTAATTAGTTAAAGTGTTTTACTTTATGTAATATTCCTATTTTGGAATTAGGGTTTGCTTGTAACCTTATTTAAGGAGCCGCTTGGCCTCCTTAGAAACTTGGCTGTTATTTGATAAATTGAGATATTCTCTTCAATCTCCGCCCCTTGTTCAAGTTGGTTGAACCTTGTTCTTCTTGAGTCCGCAATACTTGAGTCGTATACAAGTAAATCTTGGAATTGTATTATTGTGTCGTTTATCTTAGTGTGATTCTCACATTGTTGAGTCTAGTCCTAAGAACCCGATTCAAGACCCTTGACTTGAAATCGATTAGGGCTCTTAGCACAGGTTAGCTAAGTGGTCTAAGCTCGTACTTGTCGAGTTATCTATTTCCACAGGAAATCCGTCTTTGAACAAAGATCAAAATTGGTGCTACGCATCCTAAGGAACCAGGAAAGATACGATCCTAGCCCCATGGCTAACCCCAGTGACCATTCAGCAACCCCTAGACATGGAGACAAGGCAGGAGACGCTGCTTGATCAAGCTTTCAGGCGAAGGATGACATGGAAGGTGGCTTGGAGGCACCTAGCACAAGGTTTGACATCCATCCGAGTCAACCCTTGGAAGAACGGCTTCAATAAAAGATCTAGCACATATACAAGACCTATTGGAGTCTTAGGAAGGCTGTGTCCAAGTTTCAGAGCATTCAGACAAGTAGATATCAAGGAGATTCGAGATGACAATCTCGCACACAGCAGTTCTAGGTGCAGACACAACAGGCAACTTCGTCGGGACGTAACCAGAGCTTTACATGTCGGAATCATGAGATCGACCTCTAGTTGGAAACTTCAGGATGTTAGCTTTCATCTGGGACAAGATTCAGCTCATTTGGCCCAGTGGTTTAAAAGTTATGGACGTCGACATTATGGCGTGCAGTCTGTACGTGAGGCAACATACAACTTGAAGTTTCGGCCCAAACCTTGGCCCGATGATGGGGAACTCGACATGGGCTGCTGGAATGTATTTAAATATATTTATATTTACTGTAATTATTTAATTAGTTAATTAGTTAATTAGTTAATTGATTAATTAGTTAAAGTGTTTTACTTTATGTAATATTCCTATTTTGGAATTAGGGTTTGCTTGTAACCTTATTTAAGGAGCCGCTTGGCCTCCTTAGAAACTTGGCTGTTATTTGATAAATTGAGATATTCTCTTCAATCTCCGCCCCTTGTTCAAGTTGGTTGAACCTTGTTCTTCTTGAGTCCGCAATACTTGAGTCGTATACAAGTAAATCTTGGAATTGTATTATTGTGTCGTTTATCTTAGTGTGATTCTCACATTGTTGAGTCTAGTCCTAAGAACCCGATTCAAGACCCTTGACTTGAAATCGATTAGGGCTCTTAGCACAGGTTAGCTAAGTGGTCTAAGCTCGTACTTGTCGAGTTATCTATTTCCACAGGAAATCCGTCTTTGAACAAAGATCAAAATTGGTGCTACGCATCCTAAGGAACCAGGAAAGATACGATCCTAGCCCCATGGCTAACCCCAGTGACCATTCAGCAACCCCTAGACATGGAGACAAGGCAGGAGACGCTGCTTGATCAAGCTTTCAGGCGAAGGATGACATGGAAGGTGGCTTGGAGGCACCTAGCACAAGGTTTGACATCCATCCGAGTCAACCCTTGGAAGAACGGCTTCAATAAAAGATCTAGCACATATACAAGACCTATTGGAGTCTTAGGAAGGCTGTGTCCAAGTTTCAGAGCATTCAGACAAGTAGATATCAAGGAGATTCGAGATGACAATCTCGCACACAGCAGTTCTAGGTGCAGACACAACAGGCAACTTCGTCGGAACGTAACCAGAGCTTTACATGTCGGAATCATGAGATCGACCTCTAGTTGGAAACTTCAGGATGTTAGCTTTCATCTGGGACAAGATTCAGCTCATTTGGCCCAGTGGTTTAAAAGTTATGGACGTCGACATTATGGCGTGCAGTCTGTACGTGAGGCAACATACAACTTGAAGTTTCGGCCCAAACCTTGGCCCGATGATGGGGAACTCGACATGGGCTGCTGGAATGTATTTAAATATATTTATATTTACTGTAATTATTTAATTAGTTAATTAGTTAATTAGTTAATTGATTAATTAGTTAAAGTGTTTTACTTTATGTAATATTCCTATTTTGGAATTAGGGTTTGCTTGTAACCTTATTTAAGGAGCCGCTTGGCCTCCTTAGAAACTTGGCTGTTATTTGATAAATTGAGATATTCTCTTCAATCTCCGCCCCTTGTTCAAGTTGGTTGAACCTTGTTCTTCTTGAGTCCGCAATACTTGAGTCGTATACAAGTAAATCTTGGAATTGTATTATTGTGTCGTTTATCTTAGTGTGATTCTCACATTGTTGAGTCTAGTCCTAAGAACCCGATTCAAGACCCTTGACTTGAAATCGATTAGGGCTCTTAGCACAGGTTAGCTAAGTGGTCTAAGCTCGTACTTGTCGAGTTATCTATTTCCACAGGAAATCCGTCTTTGAACAAAGATCAAAATTGGTGCTACGCATCCTAAGGAACCAGGAAAGATACGATCCTAGCCCCATGGCTAACCCCAGTGACCATTCAGCAACCCCTAGACATGGAGACAAGGCAGGAGACGCTGCTTGATCAAGCTTTCAGGCGAAGGATGACATGGAAGGTGGCTTGGAGGCACCTAGCACAAGGTTTGACATCCATCCGAGTCAACCCTTGGAAGAACGGCTTCAATAAAAGATCTAGCACATATACAAGACCTATTGGAGTCTTAGGAAGGCTGTGTCCAAGTTTCAGAGCATTCAGACAAGTAGATATCAAGGAGATTCGAGATGACAATCTCGCACACAGCAGTTCTAGGTGCAGACACAACAGGCAACTTCGTCGGAACGTAACCAGAGCTTTACATGTCGGAATCATGAGATCGACCTCTAGTTGGAAACTTCAGGATGTTAGCTTTCATCTGGGACAAGATTCAGCTCATTTGGCCCAGTGGTTTAAAAGTTATGGACGTCGACATTATGGCGTGCAGTCTGTACGTGAGGCAACATACAACTTGAAGTTTCGGCCCAAACCTTGGCCCGATGATGGGGAACTCGACATGGGCTGCTGGAATGTATTTAAATATATTTATATTTACTGTAATTAGTTAATTAGTTAATTAGTTAATTATTTAATTGATTAATTAGTTAAAGTGTTTTACTTTATGTAATATTCCTATTTTGGAATTAGGGTTTGCTTGTAACCTTATTTAAGGAGCCGCTTGGCCTCCTTAGAAACTTGGCTGTTATTTGATAAATTGAGATATTCTCTTCAATCTCCGCCTCTTTTTCAAGTTGGTTGAACCTTGTTCTTCTTGAGTCCGCAATACTTGAGTCGTATACAAGTAAATCTTGGAATTGTATTATTGTGTCGTTTATCTTAGTGTGATTCTCACATTGTTGAGTCTAGTCCTAAGAACCCGATTCAAGACCCTTGACTTGAAATCAATTAGGGCTCTTAGCACAGGTTAGCTAAGTGGTCTAAGCTCGTACTTGTCGAGTTATCTATTTCCGCAGGAAATCCGTCTTTGAACAAAGATGAAAATTGGTGCTACGCATCCTAAGGAACCAGGAAAGATACGATCCTAGCCCCATGGCTAACCCCAGTGACCATTCAGCAACCCCTAGACATGGAGACAAGGCAGGAGACGCTGCTTGATCAAGCTTTCAGGCGAAGGATGACATGGAAGGTGGCTTGGAGGCACCTAGCACAAGGTTTGACATCCATCCGAGTCAACCCTTGGAAGAACGGCTTCAATAAAAGATCTAGCACATATACAAGACCTATTGGAGTCTTAGGAAGGCTGTGTCCAAGTTTCAGAGCATTCAGACAAGTAGATATCAAGGAGATTCGGGATGACAATCTCGCACACAGCAGTTCTAGGTGCAGACACAACAGGCAACTTCGTCGGAACGTAACCAGAGCTTTACATGTCGGAATCATGAGATCGACCTCTAGTTGGAAACTTCAGGATGTTAGCTTTCATCTGGGACAAGATTCAGCTCATTTGGCCCAGTGGTTTAAAAGTTATGGACGTCGACATTATGGCGTGCAGTCTGTACGTGAGGCAACATACAACTTGAAGTTTCGGCCCAAACCTTGGCCCGATGATGGGGAACTCGACATGGGCTGCTGGAATGTATTTAAATATATTTATATTTACTGTAATTAGTTAATTAGTTAATTAGTTAATTAGTTAATTGATTAATTAGTTAAAGTGTTTTACTTTATGTAATATTCCTATTTTGGAATTAGGGTTTGCTTGTAACCTTATTTAAGGAGCCGCTTGGCCTCCTTAGAAACTTGGCTGTTATTTGATAAATTGAGATATTCTCTTCAATCTCCGCCCCTTGTTCAAGTTGGTTGAACCTTGTTCTTCTTGAGTCCGCAATACTTGAGTCGTATACAAGTAAATCTTGGAATTGTATTATTGTGTCGTTTATCTTAGTGTGATTCTCACATTGTTGAGTCTAGTCCTAAGAACCCGATTCAAGACCCTTGACTTGAAATCGATTAGGGCTCTTAGCACAGGTTAGCTAAGTGGTCTAAGCTCGTACTTGTCGAGTTATCTATTTCCACAGGAAATCCGTCTTTGAACAAAGATCAAAATTGGTGCTACGCATCCTAAGGAACCAGGAAAGATACGATCCTAGCCCCATGGCTAACCCCAGTGACCATTCAGCAACCCCTAGACATGGAGACAAGGCAGGAGACGCTGCTTGATCAAGCTTTCAGGCGAAGGATGACATGGAAGGTGGCTTGGAGGCACCTAGCACAAGGTTTGACATCCATCCGAGTCAACCCTTGGAAGAACGGCTTCAATAAAAGATCTAGCACATATACAAGACCTATTGGAGTCTTAGGAAGGCTGTGTCCAAGTTTCAGAGCATTCAGACAAGTAGATATCAAGGAGATTCGAGATGACAATCTCGCACACAGCAGTTCTAGGTGCAGACACAACAGGCAACTTCGTCGGAACGTAACCAGAGCTTTACATGTCGGAATCATGAGATCGACCTCTAGTTGGAAACTTCAGGATGTTAGCTTTCATCTGGGACAAGATTCAGCTCATTTGGCCCAGTGGTTTAAAAGTTATGGACGTCGACATTATGGCGTGCAGTCTGTACGTGAGGCAACATACAACTTGAAGTTTCGGCCCAAACCTTGGCCCGATGATGGGGAACTCGACATGGGCTGCTGGAATGTATTTAAATATATTTATATTTACTGTAATTATTTAATTAGTTAATTAGTTAATTAGTTAATTGATTAATTAGTTAAAGTGTTTTACTTTATGTAATATTCCTATTTTGGAATTAGGGTTTGCTTGTAACCTTATTTAAGGAGCCGCTTGGCCTCCTTAGAAACTTGGCTGTTATTTGATAAATTGAGATATTCTCTTCAATCTCCGCCCCTTGTTCAAGTTGGTTGAACCTTGTTCTTCTTGAGTCCGCAATACTTGAGTCGTATACAAGTAAATCTTGGAATTGTATTATTGTGTCGTTTATCTTAGTGTGATTCTCACATTGTTGAGTCTAGTCCTAAGAACCCGATTCAAGACCCTTGACTTGAAATCGATTAGGGCTCTTAGCACAGGTTAGCTAAGTGGTCTAAGCTCGTACTTGTCGAGTTATCTATTTCCACAGGAAATCCGTCTTTGAACAAAGATCAAAATTGGTGCTACGCATCCTAAGGAACCAGGAAAGATACGATCCTAGCCCCATGGCTAACCCCAGTGACCATTCAGCAACCCCTAGACATGGAGACAAGGCAGGAGACGCTGCTTGATCAAGCTTTCAGGCGAAGGATGACATGGAAGGTGGCTTGGAGGCACCTAGCACAAGGTTTGACATCCATCCGAGTCAACCCTTGGAAGAACGGCTTCAATAAAAGATCTAGCACATATACAAGACCTATTGGAGTCTTAGGAAGGCTGTGTCCAAGTTTCAGAGCATTCAGACAAGTAGATATCAAGGAGATTCGAGATGACAATCTCGCACACAGCAGTTCTAGGTGCAGACACAACAGGCAACTTCGTCGGAACGTAACCAGAGCTTTACATGTCGGAATCATGAGATCGACCTCTAGTTGGAAACTTCAGGATGTTAGCTTTCATCTGGGACAAGATTCAGCTCATTTGGCCCAGTGGTTTAAAAGTTATGGACGTCGACATTATGGCGTGCAGTCTGTACGTGAGGCAACATACAACTTGAAGTTTCGGCCCAAACCTTGGCCCGATGATGGGGAACTCGACATGGGCTGCTGGAATGTATTTAAATATATTTATATTTACTGTAATTAGTTAATTAGTTAATTAGTTAATTATTTAATTGATTAATTAGTTAAAGTGTTTTACTTTATGTAATATTCCTATTTTGGAATTAGGGTTTGCTTGTAACCTTATTTAAGGAGCCGCTTGGCCTCCTTAGAAACTTGGCTGTTATTTGATAAATTGAGATATTCTCTTCAATCTCCGCCTCTTGTTCAAGTTGGTTGAACCTTGTTCTTCTTGAGTCCGCAATACTTGAGTCGTATACAAGTAAATCTTGGAATTGTATTATTGTGTCGTTTATCTTAGTGTGATTCTCACATTGTTGAGTCTAGTCCTAAGAACCCGATTCAAGACCCTTGACTTGAAATCAATTAGGGCTCTTAGCACAGGTTAGCTAAGTGGTCTAAGCTCGTACTTGTCGAGTTATCTATTTCCGCAGGAAATCCGTCTTTGAACAAAGATGAAAATTGGTGCTACGCATCCTAAGGAACCAGGAAAGATACGATCCTAGCCCCATGGCTAACCCCAGTGACCATTCAGCAACCCCTAGACATGGAGACAAGGCAGGAGACGCTGCTTGATCAAGCTTTCAGGCGAAGGATGACATGGAAGGTGGCTTGGAGGCACCTAGCACAAGGTTTGACATCCATCCGAGTCAACCCTTGGAAGAACGGCTTCAATAAAAGATCTAGCACATATACAAGACCTATTGGAGTCTTAGGAAGGCTGTGTCCAAGTTTCAGAGCATTCAGACAAGTAGATATCAAGGAGATTCGGGATGACAATCTCGCACACAGCAGTTCTAGGTGCAGACACAACAGGCAACTTCGTCGGAACGTAACCAGAGCTTTACATGTTGGAATAATGAGATCGACCTCTAGTTGGAAACTTCAGGATGTTAGCTTTCATCTGGGACAAGATTCAGCTCATTTGGCCCAGTGGTTTAAAAGTTATGGACGTCGACATTATGGCGTGCAGTCTGTACGTGAGGCAACATACAACTTGAAGTTTCGGCCCAAACCTTGGCCCGATGATGGGGAACTCGACATGGGCTGCTGGAATGTATTTAAATATATTTATATTTACTGTAATTAGTTAATTAGTTAATTAGTTAATTAGTTAATTGATTAATTAGTTAAAGTGTTTTACTTTATGTAATATTCCTATTTTGGAATTAGGGTTTGCTTGTAACCTTATTTAAGGAGCCGCTTGGCCTCCTTAGAAACTTGGCTGTTATTTGATAAATTGAGATATTCTCTTCAATCTCCGCCCCTTGTTCAAGTTGGTTGAACCTTGTTCTTCTTGAGTCCGCAATACTTGAGTCGTATACAAGTAAATCTTGGAATTGTATTATTGTGTCGTTTATCTTAGTGTGATTCTCACATTGTTGAGTCTAGTCCTAAGAACCCGATTCAAGACCCTTGACTTGAAATCGATTAGGGCTCTTAGCACAGGTTAGCTAAGTGGTCTAAGCTCGTACTTGTCGAGTTATCTATTTCCGCAGGAAATCCGTCTTTGAACAAAGATGAAAATTGGTGCTACGCATCCTAAGGAACCAGGAAAGATACGATCCTAGCCCCATGGCTAACCCCAGTGACCATTCAGCAACCCCTAGACATGGAGACAAGGCAGGAGACGCTGCTTGATCAAGCTTTCAGGCGAAGGATGACATGGAAGGTGGCTTGGAGGCACCTAGCACAAGGTTTGACATCCATCCGAGTCAACCCTTGGAAGAACGGCTTCAATAAAAGATCTAGCACATATACAAGACCTATTGGAGTCTTAGGAAGGCTGTGTCCAAGTTTCAGAGCATTCAGACAAGTAGATATCAAGGAGATTCGGGATGACAATCTCGCACACAGCAGTTCTAGGTGCAGACACAACAGGCAACTTCGTCGGAACGTAACCAGAGCTTTACATGTTGGAATAATGAGATCGACCTCTAGTTCGAAACTTCAGGATGTTAGCTTTCATCTGGGACAAGATTCAGCTCATTTGGCCCAGTGGTTTAAAAGTTATGGACGTCGACATTATGGCGTGCAGTCTGTACGTGAGGCAACATACAACTTGAAGTTTCGGCCCAAACCTTGGCCCGATGATGGGGAACTCGACATGGGCTGCTGGAATGTATTTAAATATATTTATATTTACTGTAATTAGTTAATTAGTTAATTAGTTAATTAGTTAATTGATTAATTAGTTAAAGTGTTTTACTTTATGTAATATTCCTATTTTGGAATTAGGGTTTGCTTGTAACCTTATTTAAGGAGCCGCTTGGCCTCCTTAGAAACTTGGCTGTTATTTGATAAATTGAGATATTCTCTTCAATCTCCGCCCCTTGTTCAAGTTGGTTGAACCTTGTTCTTCTTGAGTCCGCAATACTTGAGTCGTATACAAGTAAATCTTGGAATTGTATTATTGTGTCGTTTATCTTAGTGTGATTCTCACATTGTTGAGTCTAGTCCTAAGAACCCGATTCAAGACCCTTGACTTGAAATCGATTAGGGCTCTTAGCACAGGTTAGCTAAGTGGTCTAAGCTCGTACTTGTCGAGTTATCTATTTCCGCAGGAAATCCGTCTTTGAACAAAGATGAAAATTGGTGCTACGCATCCTAAGGAACCAGGAAAGATACGATCCTAGCCCCATGGCTAACCCCAGTGACCATTCAGCAACCCCTAGACATGGAGACAAGGCAGGAGACGCTGCTTGATCAAGCTTTCAGGCGAAGGATGACATGGAAGGTGGCTTGGAGGCACCTAGCACAAGGTTTGACATCCATCCGAGTCAACCCTTGGAAGAACGGCTTCAATAAAAGATCTAGCACATATACAAGACCTATTGGAGTCTTAGGAAGGCTGTGTCCAAGTTTCAGAGCATTCAGACAAGTAGATATCAAGGAGATTCGAGATGACAATCTCGCACAGAGCAGTTCTAGGTGCAGACACAACAGGCAACTTCGTCGGAACGTAACCAGAGCTTTACATGTCGGAATCATGAGATCGACCTCTAGTTGGAAACTTCAGGATGTTAGCTTTCATCTGGGACAAGATTCAGCTCATTTGGCCTAGTGGTTTAAAAGTTATGGACGTCGACATTATGGCGTGCAGTCTGTACGTGAGGCAACATACAACTTGAAGTTTCGGCCCAAACCTTGGCCCGATGATGGGGAACTCGACATGGGCTGCTGGAATGTATTTAAATATATTTATATTTACTGTAATTAGTTAATTAGTTAATTAGTTAATTAGTTAATTGATTAATTAGTTAAAGTGTTTTACTTTATGTAATATTCCTATTTTGGAATTAGGGTTTGCTTGTAACCTTATTTAAGGAGCCGCTTGGCCTCCTTAGAAACTTGGCTGTTATTTGATAAATTGAGATATTCTCTTCAATCTCCGCCCCTTGTTCAAGTTGGTTGAACCTTGTTCTTCTTGAGTCCGCAATACTTGAGTCGTATACAAGTAAATCTTGGAATTGTATTATTGTGTCGTTTATCTTAGTGTGATTCTCACATTGTTGAGTCTAGTCCTAAGAACCCGATTCAAGACCCTTGACTTGAAATCGATTAGGGCTCTTAGCACAGGTTAGCTAAGTGGTCTAAGCTCGTACTTGTCGAGTTATCTATTTCGGCAGGAAATCCGTCTTTGAACAAAGATGAAAATTGGTGCTACGCATCCTAAGGAACCAGGAAAGATACGATCCTAGCCCCATGGCTAACCCCAGTGACCATTCAGCAACCCCTAGACATGGAGACAAGGCAGGAGACGCTGCTTGATCAAGCTTTCAGGCGAAGGATGACATGGAAGGTGGCTTGGAGGCACCTAGCACAAGGTTTGACATCCATCCGAGTCAACCCTTGGAAGAACGGCTTCAATAAAAGATCTAGCACATATACAAGACCTATTGGAGTCTTAGGAAGGCTGTGTCCAAGTTTCAGAGCATTCAGACAAGTAGATATCAAGGAGATTCGAGATGACAATCTCGCACACAGCAGTTCTAGGTGCAGACACAACAGGCAACTTCGTCGGAACGTAACCAGAGCTTTACATGTCGGAATCATGAGATCGACCTCTAGTTGGAAACTTCAGGATGTTAGCTTTCATCTGGGACAAGATTCAGCTCATTTGGCCCAGTGGTTTAAAAGTTATGGACGTCGACATTATGGCGTGCAGTCTGTACGTGAGGCAACATACAACTTGAAGTTTCGGCCCAAACCTTGGCCCGATGATGGGGAACTCGACATGGGCTGCTGGAATGTATTTAAATATATTTATATTTACTGTAATTAGTTAATTAGTTAATTAGTTAATTAGTTAATTGATTAATTAGTTAAAGTGTTTTACTTTATGTAATATTCCTATTTTGGAATTAGGGTTTGCTTGTAACCTTATTTAAGGAGCCGCTTGGCCTCCTTAGAAACTTGGCTGTTATTTGATAAATTGAGATATTCTCTTCAATCTCCGCCCCTTGTTCAAGTTGGTTGAACCTTGTTCTTCTTGAGTCCGCAATACTTGAGTCGTATACAAGTAAATCTTGGAATTGTATTATTGTGTCGTTTATCTTAGTGTGATTCTCACATTGTTGAGTCTAGTCCTAAGAACCCGATTCAAGACCCTTGACTTGAAATCGATTAGGGCTCTTAGCACAGGTTAGCTAAGTGGTCTAAGCTCGTACTTGTCGAGTTATCTATTTCCGCAGGAAATCCGTCTTTGAACAAAGATGAAAATTGGTGCTACGCATCCTAAGGAACCAGGAAAGATACGATCCTAGCCCCATGGCTAACCCCAGTGACCATTCAGCAACCCCTAGACATGGAGACAAGGCAGGAGACGCTGCTTGATCAAGCTTTCAGGCGAAGGACGACATGGAAGGTGGCTTGGAGGCACCTAGCACAAGGTTTGACATCCATCCGAGTCAACCCTTGGAAGAACGGCTTCAATAAAAGATCTAGCACATATACAAGACCTATTGGAGTCTTAGGAAGGATGTGTCCAAGTTTCAAAGCATTCAGACAAGTAGATATCAAGGAGATTCGACATGACAATCTCGCACACAGCAGTTCTAGGTGCAGACACAACAGACAACTTCGTCGGAACGTAACCAGAGCTTTACAAGTCGGAATCATGAGATCGACCTCTAGTTGGACACTTCAGGTTGTTAGCTTTCATCTGGGACAAGATTCAGCTCATTTGGCCCAGTGGTTTAAAAGTTATGGACGTCGACATTATGGCGTGCAGTCTGTACGTGAGGCAACATACAACTTGAAGTTTCGGCCCAAACCTTGGCCCGATGATGGGGAACTCGACATGTGCTGCTGGAATGTATTTAAATATATTTATATTTACTGTAATTAGTTAATTAGTTAATTAGTTAATTAGTTAATTGATTAATTAGTTAAAGTGTTTTACTTTATGTAATATTCCTATTTTGGAATTAGGGTTTGCTTGTAACCTTATTTAAGGAGCCGCTTGGCCTCCTTAGAAACTTGGCTGTTATTTGATAAATTGAGATATTCTCTTCAATCTCCGCCCCTTGTTCAAGTTGGTTGAACCTTGTTCTTCTTGAGTCCGCAATACTTGAGTCGTATACAAGTAAATCTTGGAATTGTATTATTGTGTCGTTTATCTTAGTGTGATTCTCACATTGTTGAGTCTAGTCCTAAGAACCCGATTCAAGACCCTTGACTTGAAATCGATTAGGGCTCTTAGCACAGGTTAGCTAAGTGGTCTAAGCTCGTACTTGTCGAGTTATCTATTTCCGCAGGAAATCCGTCTTTGAACAAAGATGAAAATTGGTGCTACGCATCCTAAGGAACCAGGAAAGATACGATCCTAGCCCCATGGCTAACCCCAGTGACCATTCAGCAACCCCTAGACATGGAGACAAGGCAGGAGACGCTGCTTGATCAAGCTTTCAGGCGAAGGACGACATGGAAGGTGGCTTGGAGGCACCTAGCACAAGGTTTGACATCCATCCGAGTCAACCCTTGGAAGAACGGCTTCAATAAAAGATCTAGCACATATACAAGACCTATTGGAGTCTTAGGAAGGATGTGTCCAAGTTTCAAAGCATTCAGACAAGTAGATATCAAGGAGATTCGACATGACAATCTCGCACACAGCAGTTCTAGGTGCAGACACAACAGACAACTTCGTCGGAACGTAACCAGAGCTTTACAAGTCGGAATCATGAGATCGACCTCTAGTTGGACACTTCAGGTTGTTAGCTTTCATCTGGGACAAGATTCAGCTCATTTGGCCCAGTGGTTTAAAAGTTATGGACGTCGACATTATGGCGTGCAGTCTGTACGTGAGGCAACATACAACTTGAAGTTTCGGCCCAAACCTTGGCCCGATGATGGGGAACTCGACATGGGCTGCTGGAATGTATTTAAATATATTTATATTTACTGTAATTATTTAATTAGTTAATTAGTTAATTAGTTAATTGATTAATTAGTTAAAGTGTTTTACTTTATGTAATATTCCTATTTTGGAATTAGGGTTTGCTTGTAACCTTATTTAAGGAGCCGCTTGGCCTCCTTAGAAACTTGGCTGTTATTTGATAAATTGAGATATTCTCTTCAATCTCCGCCCCTTGTTCAAGTTGGTTGAACCTTGTTCTTCTTGAGTCCGCAATACTTGAGTCGTATACAAGTAAATCTTGGAATTGTATTATTGTGTCGTTTATCTTAGTGTGATTCTCACATTGTTGAGTCTAGTCCTAAGAACCCGATTCAAGACCCTTGACTTGAAATCGATTAGGGCTCTTAGCACAGGTTAGCTAAGTGGTCTAAGCTCGTACTTGTCGAGTTATCTATTTCGGCAGGAAATCCGTCTTTGAACAAAGATGAAAATTGGTGCTACGCATCCTAAGGAACCAGGAAAGATACGATCCTAGCCCCATGGCTAACCCCAGTGACCATTCAGCAACCCCTAGACATGGAGACAAGGCAGGAGACGCTGCTTGATCAAGCTTTCAGGCGAAGGATGACATGGAAGGTGGCTTGGAGGCACCTAGCACAAGGTTTGACATCCATCCGAGTCAACCCTTGGAAGAACGGCTTCAATAAAAGATCTAGCACATATACAAGACCTATTGGAGTCTTAGGAAGGCTGTGTCCAAGTTTCAGAGCATTCAGACAAGTAGATATCAAGGAGATTCGAGATGACAATCTCGCACACAGCAGTTCTAGGTGCAGACACAACAGGCAACTTCGTCGGAACGTAACCAGAGCTTTACATGTCGGAATCATGAGATCGACCTCTAGTTGGACACTTCAGGTTGTTAGCTTTCATCTGGGACAAGATTCAGCTCATTTGGCCCAGTGGTTTAAAAGTTATGGACGTCGACATTATGGCGTGCAGTCTGTACGTGAGGCAACATACAACTTGAAGTTTCGGCCCAAACCTTGGCCCGATGATGGGGAACTCGACATGGGCTGCTGGAATGTATTTAAATATATTTATATTTACTGTAATTAGTTAATTAGTTAATTAGTTAATTAGTTAATTGATTAATTAGTTAAAGTGTTTTACTTTATGTAATATTCCTATTTTGGAATTAGGGTTTGCTTGTAACCTTATTTAAGGAGCCGCTTGGCCTCCTTAGAAACTTGGCTGTTATTTGATAAATTGAGATATTCTCTTCAATCTCCGCCCCTTGTTCAAGTTGGTTGAACCTTGTTCTTCTTGAGTCCGCAATACTTGAGTCGTATACAAGTAAATCTTGGAATTGTATTATTGTGTCGTTTATCTTAGTGTGATTCTCACATTGTTGAGTCTAGTCCTAAGAACCCGATTCAAGACCCTTGACTTGAAATCGATTAGGGCTCTTAGCACAGGTTAGCTAAGTGGTCTAAGCTCGTACTTGTCGAGTTATCTATTTCCGCAGGAAATCCGTCTTTGAACAAAGATGAAAATTGGTGCTACGCATCCTAAGGAACCAGGAAAGATACGATCCTAGCCCCATGGCTAACCCCAGTGACCATTCAGCAACCCCTAGACATGGAGACAAGGCAGGAGACGCTGCTTGATCAAGCTTTCAGGCGAAGGATGACATGGAAGGTGGCTTGGAGGCACCTAGCACAAGGTTTGACATCCATCCGAGTCAACCCTTGGAAGAACGGCTTCAATAAAAGATCTAGCACATATACAAGACCTATTGGAGTCTTAGGAAGGCTGTGTCCAAGTTTCAGAGCATTCAGACAAGTAGATATCAAGGAGATTCGAGATGACAATCTCGCACACAGCAGTTCTAGGTGCAGACACAACAGGCAACTTCGTCGGAACGTAACCAGAGCTTTACATGTCGGAATCATGAGATCGACCTCTAGTTGGAAACTTCAGGATGTTAGCTTTCATCTGGGACAAGATTCAGCTCATTTGGCCCAGTGGTTTAAAAGTTATGGACGTCGACATTATGGCGTGCAGTCTGTACGTGAGGCAACATACAACTTGAAGTTTCGGCCCAAACCTTGGCCCGATGATGGGGAACTCGACATGGGCTGCTGGAATGTATTTAAATATATTTATATTTACTGTAATTAGTTAATTAGTTAATTAGTTAATTAGTTAATTGATTAATTAGTTAAAGTGTTTTACTTTATGTAATATTCCTATTTTGGAATTAGGGTTTGCTTGTAACCTTATTTAAGGAGCCGCTTGGCCTCCTTAGAAACTTGGCTGTTATTTGATAAATTGAGATATTCTCTTCAATCTCCGCCCCTTGTTCAAGTTGGTTGAACCTTGTTCTTCTTGAGTCCGCAATACTTGAGTCGTATACAAGTAAATCTTGGAATTGTATTATTGTGTCGTTTATCTTAGTGTGATTCTCACATTGTTGAGTCTAGTCCTAAGAACCCGATTCAAGACCCTTGACTTGAAATCAATTAGGGCTCTTAGCACAGGTTAGCTAAGTGGTCTAAGCTCGTACTTGTCGAGTTATCTATTTCCGCAGGAAATCCGTCTTTGAGCAAAGATGAAAATTGGTGCTACGCATCCTAAGGAACCAGGAAAGATACGATCCTAGCCCCATGGCTAACCCCAGTGACCATTCAGCAACCCCTAGACATGGAGACAAGGCAGGAGACGCTGCTTGATCAAGCTTTCAGGCGAAGGATGACATGGAAGGTGGCTTGGAGGCACCTAGCACAAGGTTTGACATCCATCCGAGTCAACCCTTGGAAGAACGGCTTCAATAAAAGATCTAGCACATATACAAGACCTATTGGAGTCTTAGGAAGGCTGTGTCCAAGTTTCAGAGCATTCAGACAAGTAGATATCAAGGAGATTCGAGATGACAATCTCGCACACAGCAGTTCTAGGTGCAGACACAACAGGCAACTTCGTCGGAACGTAACCAGAGCTTTACATGTCGGAATAATGAGATCGACCTCTAGTTGGAAACTTCAGGATGTTAGCTTTCATCTGGGACAAGATTCAGCTCATTTGGCCCAGTGGTTTAAAAGTTATGGACGTCGACATTATGGCGTGCAGTCTGTACGTGAGGCAACATACAACTTGAAGTTTCGGCCCAAACCTTGGCCCGATGATGGGGAACTCGACATGGGCTGCTGGAATGTATTTAAATATATTTATATTTACTGTAATTAGTTAATTAGTTAATTAGTTAATTAGTTAATTGATTAATTAGTTAAAGTGTTTTACTTTATGTAATATTCCTATTTTGGAATTAGGGTTTGCTTGTAACCTTATTTAAGGAGCCGCTTGGCCTCCTTAGAAACTTGGCTGTTATTTGATAAATTGAGATATTCTCTTCAATCTCCGCCCCTTGTTCAAGTTGGTTGAACCTTGTTCTTCTTGAGTCCGCAATACTTGAGTCGTATACAAGTAAATCTTGGAATTGTATTATTGTGTCGTTTATCTTAGTGTGATTCTCACATTGTTGAGTCTAGTCCTAAGAACCCGATTCAAGACCCTTGACTTGAAATCGATTAGGGCTCTTAGCACAGGTTAGCTAAGTGGTCTAAGCTCGTACTTGTCGAGTTATCTATTTCCGCAGGAAATCCGTCTTTGAACAAAGATGAAAATTGGTGCTACGCATCCTAAGGAACCAGGAAAGATACGATCCTAGCCCCATGGCTAACCCCAGTGACCATTCAGCAACCCCTAGACATGGAGACAAGGCAGGAGACGCTGCTTGATCAAGCTTTCAGGCGAAGGATGACATGGAAGGTGGCTTGGAGGCACCTAGCACAAGGTTTGACATCCATCCGAGTCAACCCTTGGAAGAACGGCTTCAATAAAAGATCTAGCACATATACAAGACCTATTGGAGTCTTAGGAAGGCTGTGTCCAAGTTTCAGAGCATTCAGACAAGTAGATATCAAGGAGATTCGGGATGACAATCTCGCACACAGCAGTTCTAGGTGCAGACACAACAGGCAACTTCGTCGGAACGTAACCAGAGCTTTACATGTCGGAATAATGAGATCGACCTCTAGTTGGAAACTTCAGGATGTTAGCTTTCATCTGGGACAAGATTCAGCTCATTTGGCCCAGTGGTTTAAAAGTTATGGACGTCGACATTATGGCGTGCAGTCTGTACGTGAGGCAACATACAACTTGAAGTTTCGGCCCAAACCTTGGCCCGATGATGGGGAACTCGACATGGGCTGCTGGAATGTATTTAAATATATTTATATTTACTGTAATTAGTTAATTAGTTAATTAGTTAATTAGTTAATTGATTAATTAGTTAAAGTGTTTTACTTTATGTAATATTCCTATTTTGGAATTAGGGTTTGCTTGTAACCTTATTTAAGGAGCCGCTTGGCCTCCTTAGAAACTTGGCTGTTATTTGATAAATTGAGATATTCTCTTCAATCTCCGCCCCTTGTTCAAGTTGGTTGAACCTTGTTCTTCTTGAGTCCGCAATACTTGAGTCGTATACAAGTAAATCTTGGAATTGTATTATTGTGTCGTTTATCTTAGTGTGATTCTCACATTGTTGAGTCTAGTCCTAAGAACCCGATTCAAGACCCTTGACTTGAAATCGATTAGGGCTCTTAGCACAGGTTAGCTAAGTGGTCTAAGCTCGTACTTGTCGAGTTATCTATTTCGGCAGGAAATCCGTCTTTGAACAAAGATGAAAATTGGTGCTACGCATCCTAAGGAACCAGGAAAGATACGATCCTAGCCCCATGGCTAACCCCAGTGACCATTCAGCAACCCCTAGACATGGAGACAAGGCAGGAGACGCTGCTTGATCAAGCTTTCAGGCGAAGGATGACATGGAAGGTGGCTTGGAGGCACCTAGCACAAGGTTTGACATCCATCCGAGTCAACCCTTGGAAGAACGGCTTCAATAAAAGATCTAGCACATATACAAGACCTATTGGAGTCTTAGGAAGGCTGTGTCCAAGTTTCAGAGCATTCAGACAAGTAGATATCAAGGAGATTCGAGATGACAATCTCGCACACAGCAGTTCTAGGTGCAGACACAACAGGCAACTTCGTCGGAACGTAACCAGAGCTTTACATGTCGGAATCATGAGATCGACCTCTAGTTGGAAACTTCAGGATGTTAGCTTTCATCTGGGACAAGATTCAGCTCATTTGGCCCAGTGGTTTAAAAGTTATGGACGTCGACATTATGGCGTGCAGTCTGTACGTGAGGCAACATACAACTTGAAGTTTCGGCCCAAACCTTGGCCCGATGATGGGGAACTCGACATGGGCTGCTGGAATGTATTTAAATATATTTATATTTACTGTAATTAGTTAATTAGTTAATTAGTTAATTAGTTAATTGATTAATTAGTTAAAGTGTTTTACTTTATGTAATATTCCTATTTTGGAATTAGGGTTTGCTTGTAACCTTATTTAAGGAGCCGCTTGGCCTCCTTAGAAACTTGGCTGTTATTTGATAAATTGAGATATTCTCTTCAATCTCCGCCCCTTGTTCAAGTTGGTTGAACCTTGTTCTTCTTGAGTCCGCAATACTTGAGTCGTATACAAGTAAATCTTGGAATTGTATTATTGTGTCGTTTATCTTAGTGTGATTCTCACATTGTTGAGTCTAGTCCTAAGAACCCGATTCAAGACCCTTGACTTGAAATCGATTAGGGCTCTTAGCACAGGTTAGCTAAGTGGTCTAAGCTCGTACTTGTCGAGTTATCTATTTCCGCAGGAAATCCGTCTTTGAACAAAGATGAAAATTGGTGCTACGCATCCTAAGGAACCAGGAAAGATACGATCCTAGCCCCATGGCTAACCCCAGTGACCATTCAGCAACCCCTAGACATGGAGACAAGGCAGGAGACGCTGCTTGATCAAGCTTTCAGGCGAAGGATGACATGGAAGGTGGCTTGGAGGCACCTAGCACAAGGTTTGACATCCATCCGAGTCAACCCTTGGAAGAACGGCTTCAATAAAAGATCTAGCACATATACAAGACCTATTGGAGTCTTAGGAAGGCTGTGTCCAAGTTTCAGAGCATTCAGACAAGTAGATATCAAGGAGATTCGAGATGACAATCTCGCACACAGCAGTTCTAGGTGCAGACACAACAGGCAACTTCGTCGGAACGTAACCAGAGCTTTACATGTCGGAATCATGAGATCGACCTCTAGTTGGAAACTTCAGGATGTTAGCTTTCATCTGGGACAAGATTCAGCTCATTTGGCCCAGTGGTTTAAAAGTTATGGACGTCGACATTATGGCGTGCAGTCTGTACGTGAGGCAACATACAACTTGAAGTTTCGGCCCAAACCTTGGCCCGATGATGGGGAACTCGACATGGGCTGCTGGAATGTATTTAAATATATTTATATTTACTGTAATTAGTTAATTAGTTAATTAGTTAATTAGTTAATTGATTAATTAGTTAAAGTGTTTTACTTTATGTAATATTCCTATTTTGGAATTAGGGTTTGCTTGTAACCTTATTTAAGGAGCCGCTTGGCCTCCTTAGAAACTTGGCTGTTATTTGATAAATTGAGATATTCTCTTCAATCTCCGCCCCTTGTTCAAGTTGGTTGAACCTTGTTCTTCTTGAGTCCGCAATACTTGAGTCGTATACAAGTAAATCTTGGAATTGTATTATTGTGTCGTTTATCTTAGTGTGATTCTCACATTGTTGAGTCTAGTCCTAAGAACCCGATTCAAGACCCTTGACTTGAAATCAATTAGGGCTCTTAGCACAGGTTAGCTAAGTGGTCTAAGCTCGTACTTGTCGAGTTATCTATTTCCGCAGGAAATCCGTCTTTGAGCAAAGATGAAAATTGGTGCTACGCATCCTAAGGAACCAGGAAAGATACGATCCTAGCCCCATGGCTAACCCCAGTGACCATTCAGCAACCCCTAGACATGGAGACAAGGCAGGAGACGCTGCTTGATCAAGCTTTCAGGCGAAGGATGACATGGAAGGTGGCTTGGAGGCACCTAGCACAAGGTTTGACATCCATCCGAGTCAACCCTTGGAAGAACGGCTTCAATAAAAGATCTAGCACATATACAAGACCTATTGGAGTCTTAGGAAGGCTGTGTCCAAGTTTCAGAGCATTCAGACAAGTAGATATCAAGGAGATTCGAGATGACAATCTCGCACACAGCAGTTCTAGGTGCAGACACAACAGGCAACTTCGTCGGAACGTAACCAGAGCTTTACATGTCGGAATAATGAGATCGACCTCTAGTTGGAAACTTCAGGATGTTAGCTTTCATCTGGGACAAGATTCAGCTCATTTGGCCCAGTGGTTTAAAAGTTATGGACGTCGACATTATGGCGTGCAGTCTGTACGTGAGGCAACATACAACTTGAAGTTTCGGCCCAAACCTTGGCCCGATGATGGGGAACTCGACATGGGCTGCTGGAATGTATTTAAATATATTTATATTTACTGTAATTAGTTAATTAGTTAATTAGTTAATTAGTTAATTGATTAATTAGTTAAAGTGTTTTACTTTATGTAATATTCCTATTTTGGAATTAGGGTTTGCTTGTAACCTTATTTAAGGAGCCGCTTGGCCTCCTTAGAAACTTGGCTGTTATTTGATAAATTGAGATATTCTCTTCAATCTCCGCCCCTTGTTCAAGTTGGTTGAACCTTGTTCTTCTTGAGTCCGCAATACTTGAGTCGTATACAAGTAAATCTTGGAATTGTATTATTGTGTCGTTTATCTTAGTGTGATTCTCACATTGTTGAGTCTAGTCCTAAGAACCCGATTCAAGACCCTTGACTTGAAATCGATTAGGGCTCTTAGCACAGGTTAGCTAAGTGGTCTAAGCTCGTACTTGTCGAGTTATCTATTTCCGCAGGAAATCCGTCTTTGAACAAAGATGAAAATTGGTGCTACGCATCCTAAGGAACCAGGAAAGATACGATCCTAGCCCCATGGCTAACCCCAGTGACCATTCAGCAACCCCTAGACATGGAGACAAGGCAGGAGACGCTGCTTGATCAAGCTTTCAGGCGAAGGAGGACATGGAAGGTGGCTTGGAGGCACCTAGCACAAGGTTTGACATCCATCCGAGTCAACCCTTGGAAGAACGGCTTCAATAAAAGATCTAGCACATATACAAGACCTATTGGAGTCTTAGGAAGGCTGTGTCCAAGTTTCAGAGCATTCAGACAAGTAGATATCAAGGAGATTCGGGATGACAATCTCGCACACAGCAGTTCTAGGTGCAGACACAACAGGCAACTTCGTCGGAACGTAACCAGAGCTTTACATGTCGGAATAATGAGATCGACCTCTAGTTGGAAACTTCAGGATGTTAGCTTTCATCTGGGACAAGATTCAGCTCATTTGGCCCAGTGGTTTAAAAGTTATGGACGTCGACATTATGGCGTGCAGTCTGTACGTGAGGCAACATACAACTTGAAGTTTCGGCCCAAACCTTGGCCCGATGATGGGGAACTCGACATGGGCTGCTGGAATGTATTTAAATATATTTATATTTACTGTAATTAGTTAATTAGTTAATTAGTTAATTAGTTAATTGATTAATTAGTTAAAGTGTTTTACTTTATGTAATATTCCTATTTTGGAATTAGGGTTTGCTTGTAACCTTATTTAAGGAGCCGCTTGGCCTCCTTAGAAACTTGGCTGTTATTTGATAAATTGAGATATTCTCTTCAATCTCCGCCCCTTGTTCAAGTTGGTTGAACCTTGTTCTTCTTGAGTCCGCAATACTTGAGTCGTATACAAGTAAATCTTGGAATTGTATTATTGTGTCGTTTATCTTAGTGTGATTCTCACATTGTTGAGTCTAGTCCTAAGAACCCGATTCAAGACCCTTGACTTGAAATCGATTAGGGCTCTTAGCACAGGTTAGCTAAGTGGTCTAAGCTCGTACTTGTCGAGTTATCTATTTCCGCAGGAAATCCGTCTTTGAACAAAGATGAAAATTGGTGCTACGCATCCTAAGGAACCAGGAAAGATACGATCCTAGCCCCATGGCTAACCCCAGTGACCATTCAGCAACCCCTAGACATGGAGACAAGGCAGGAGACGCTGCTTGATCAAGCTTTCAGGCGAAGGATGACATGGAAGGTGGCTTGGAGGCACCTAGCACAAGGTTTGACATCCATCCGAGTCAACCCTTGGAAGAACGGCTTCAATAAAAGATCTAGCACATATACAAGACCTATTGGAGTCTTAGGAAGGCTGTGTCCAAGTTTCAGAGCATTCAGACAAGTAGATATCAAGGAGATTCGAGATGACAATCTCGCACACAGCAGTTCTAGGTGCAGACACAACAGGCAACTTCGTCGGAACGTAACCAGAGCTTTACATGTCGGAATCATGAGATCGACCTCTAGTTGGAAACTTCAGGATGTTAGCTTTCATCTGGGACAAGATTCAGCTCATTTGGCCCAGTGGTTTAAAAGTTATGGACGTCGACATTATGGCGTGCAGTCTGTACGTGAGGCAACATACAACTTGAAGTTTCGGCCCAAACCTTGGCCCGATGATGGGGAACTCGACATGGGCTGCTGGAATGTATTTAAATATATTTATATTTACTGTAATTAGTTAATTAGTTAATTAGTTAATTAGTTAATTGATTAATTAGTTAAAGTGTTTTACTTTATGTAATATTCCTATTTTGGAATTAGGGTTTGCTTGTAACCTTATTTAAGGAGCCGCTTGGCCTCCTTAGAAACTTGGCTGTTATTTGATAAATTGAGATATTCTCTTCAATCTCCGCCCCTTGTTCAAGTTGGTTGAACCTTGTTCTTCTTGAGTCCGCAATACTTGAGTCGTATACAAGTAAATCTTGGAATTGTATTATTGTGTCGTTTATCTTAGTGTGATTCTCACATTGTTGAGTCTAGTCCTAAGAACCCGATTCAAGACCCTTGACTTGAAATCGATTAGGGCTCTTAGCACAGGTTAGCTAAGTGGTCTAAGCTCGTACTTGTCGAGTTATCTATTTCCGCAGGAAATCCGTCTTTGAACAAAGATGAAAATTGGTGCTACGCATCCTAAGGAACCAGGAAAGATACGATCCTAGCCCCATGGCTAACCCCAGTGACCATTCAGCAACCCCTAGACATGGAGACAAGGCAGGAGACGCTGCTTGATCAAGCTTTCAGGCGAAGGACGACATGGAAGGTGGCTTGGAGGCACCTAGCACAAGGTTTGACATCCATCCGAGTCAACCCTTGGAAGAACGGCTTCAATAAAAGATCTAGCACATATACAAGACCTATTGGAGTCTTAGGAAGGATGTGTCCAAGTTTCAAAGCATTCAGACAAGTAGATATCAAGGAGATTCGACATGACAATCTCGCACACAGCAGTTCTAGGTGCAGACACAACAGGCAACTTCGTCGGAACGTAACCAGAGCTTTACAAGTCGGAATCATGAGATCGACCTCTAGTTGGACACTTCAGGTTGTTAGCTTTCATCTGGGACAAGATTCAGCTCATTTGGCCCAGTGGTTTAAAAGTTATGGACGTCGACATTATGGCGTGCAGTCTGTACGTGAGGCAACATACAACTTGAAGTTTCGGCCCAAACCTTGGCCCGATGATGGGGAACTCGACATGGGCTGCTGGAATGTATTTAAATATATTTATATTTACTGTAATTATTTAATTAGTTAATTAGTTAATTAGTTAATTGATTAATTAGTTAAAGTGTTTTACTTTATGTAATATTCCTATTTTGGAATTAGGGTTTGCTTGTAACCTTATTTAAGGAGCCGCTTGGCCTCCTTAGAAACTTGGCTGTTATTTGATAAATTGAGATATTCTCTTCAATCTCCGCCCCTTGTTCAAGTTGGTTGAACCTTGTTCTTCTTGAGTCCGCAATACTTGAGTCGTATACAAGTAAATCTTGGAATTGTATTATTGTGTCGTTTATCTTAGTGTGATTCTCACATTGTTGAGTCTAGTCCTAAGAACCCGATTCAAGACCCTTGACTTGAAATCGATTAGGGCTCTTAGCACAGGTTAGCTAAGTGGTCTAAGCTCGTACTTGTCGAGTTATCTATTTCCGCAGGAAATCCGTCTTTGAACAAAGATGAAAATTGGTGCTACGCATCCTAAGGAACCAGGAAAGATACGATCCTAGCCCCATGGCTAACCCCAGTGACCATTCAGCAACCCCTAGACATGGAGACAAGGCAGGAGACGCTGCTTGATCAAGCTTTCAGGCGAAGGATGACATGGAAGGTGGCTTGGAGGCACCTAGCACAAGGTTTGACATCCATCCGAGTCAACCCTTGGAAGAACGGCTTCAATAAAAGATCTAGCACATATACAAGACCTATTGGAGTCTTAGGAAGGCTGTGTCCAAGTTTCAGAGCATTCAGACAAGTAGATATCAAGGAGATTCGGGATGACAATCTCGCACACAGCAGTTCTAGGTGCAGACACAACAGGCAACTTCGTCGGAACGTAACCAGAGCTTTACATGTCGGAATAATGAGATCGACCTCTAGTTGGAAACTTCAGGATGTTAGCTTTCATCTGGGACAAGATTCAGCTCATTTGGCCCAGTGGTTTAAAAGTTATGGACGTCGACATTATGGCGTGCAGTCTGTACGTGAGGCAACATACAACTTGAAGTTTCGGCCCAAACCTTGGCCCGATGATGGGGAACTCGACATGGGCTGCTGGAATGTATTTAAATATATTTATATTTACTGTAATTAGTTAATTAGTTAATTAGTTAATTAGTTAATTGATTAATTAGTTAAAGTGTTTTACTTTATGTAATATTCCTATTTTGGAATTAGGGTTTGCTTGTAACCTTATTTAAGGAGCCGCTTGGCCTCCTTAGAAACTTGGCTGTTATTTGATAAATTGAGATATTCTCTTCAATCTCCGCCCCTTGTTCAAGTTGGTTGAACCTTGTTCTTCTTGAGTCCGCAATACTTGAGTCGTATACAAGTAAATCTTGGAATTGTATTATTGTGTCGTTTATCTTAGTGTGATTCTCACATTGTTGAGTCTAGTCCTAAGAACCCGATTCAAGACCCTTGACTTGAAATCGATTAGGGCTCTTAGCACAGGTTAGCTAAGTGGTCTAAGCTCGTACTTGTCGAGTTATCTATTTCCGCAGGAAATCCGTCTTTGAACAAAGATGAAAATTGGTGCTACGCATCCTAAGGAACCAGGAAAGATACGATCCTAGCCCCATGGCTAACCCCAGTGACCATTCAGCAACCCCTAGACATGGAGACAAGGCAGGAGACGCTGCTTGATCAAGCTTTCAGGCGAAGGATGACATGGAAGGTGGCTTGGAGGCACCTAGCACAAGGTTTGACATCCATCCGAGTCAACCCTTGGAAGAACGGCTTCAATAAAAGATCTAGCACATATACAAGACCTATTGGAGTCTTAGGAAGGCTGTGTCCAAGTTTCAGAGCATTCAGACAAGTAGATATCAAGGAGATTCGAGATGACAATCTCGCACACAGCAGTTCTAGGTGCAGACACAACAGGCAACTTCGTCGGAACGTAACCAGAGCTTTACATGTCGGAATCATGAGATCGACCTCTAGTTGGAAACTTCAGGATGTTAGCTTTCATCTGGGACAAGATTCAGCTCATTTGGCCCAGTGGTTTAAAAGTTATGGACGTCGACATTATGGCGTGCAGTCTGTACGTGAGGCAACATACAACTTGAAGTTTCGGCCCAAACCTTGGCCCGATGATGGGGAACTCGACATGGGCTGCTGGAATGTATTTAAATATATTTATATTTACTGTAATTAGTTAATTAGTTAATTAGTTAATTAGTTAATTGATTAATTAGTTAAAGTGTTTTACTTTATGTAATATTCCTATTTTGGAATTAGGGTTTGCTTGTAACCTTATTTAAGGAGCCGCTTGGCCTCCTTAGAAACTTGGCTGTTATTTGATAAATTGAGATATTCTCTTCAATCTCCGCCCCTTGTTCAAGTTGGTTGAACCTTGTTCTTCTTGAGTCCGCAATACTTGAGTCGTATACAAGTAAATCTTGGAATTGTATTATTGTGTCGTTTATCTTAGTGTGATTCTCACATTGTTGAGTCTAGTCCTAAGAACCCGATTCAAGACCCTTGACTTGAAATCGATTAGGGCTCTTAGCACAGGTTAGCTAAGTGGTCTAAGCTCGTACTTGTCGAGTTATCTATTTCCGCAGGAAATCCGTCTTTGAACAAAGATGAAAATTGGTGCTACGCATCCTAAGGAACCAGGAAAGATACGATCCTAGCCCCATGGCTAACCCCAGTGACCATTCAGCAACCCCTAGACATGGAGACAAGGCAGGAGACGCTGCTTGATCAAGCTTTCAGGCGAAGGACGACATGGAAGGTGGCTTGGAGGCACCTAGCACAAGGTTTGACATCCATCCGAGTCAACCCTTGGAAGAACGGCTTCAATAAAAGATCTAGCACATATACAAGACCTATTGGAGTCTTAGGAAGGATGTGTCCAAGTTTCAAAGCATTCAGACAAGTAGATATCAAGGAGATTCGACATGACAATCTCGCACACAGCAGTTCTAGGTGCAGACACAACAGGCAACTTCGTCGGAACGTAACCAGAGCTTTACAAGTCGGAATCATGAGATCGACCTCTAGTTGGACACTTCAGGTTGTTAGCTTTCATCTGGGACAAGATTCAGCTCATTTGGCCCAGTGGTTTAAAAGTTATGGACGTCGACATTATGGCGTGCAGTCTGTACGTGAGGCAACATACAACTTGAAGTTTCGGCCCAAACCTTGGCCCGATGATGGGGAACTCGACATGGGCTGCTGGAATGTATTTAAATATATTTATATTTACTGTAATTATTTAATTAGTTAATTAGTTAATTAGTTAATTGATTAATTAGTTAAAGTGTTTTACTTTATGTAATATTCCTATTTTGGAATTAGGGTTTGCTTGTAACCTTATTTAAGGAGCCGCTTGGCCTCCTTAGAAACTTGGCTGTTATTTGATAAATTGAGATATTCTCTTCAATCTCCGCCCCTTGTTCAAGTTGGTTGAACCTTGTTCTTCTTGAGTCCGCAATACTTGAGTCGTATACAAGTAAATCTTGGAATTGTATTATTGTGTCGTTTATCTTAGTGTGATTCTCACATTGTTGAGTCTAGTCCTAAGAACCCGATTCAAGACCCTTGACTTGAAATCGATTAGGGCTCTTAGCACAGGTTAGCTAAGTGGTCTAAGCTCGTACTTGTCGAGTTATCTATTTCCGCAGGAAATCCGTCTTTGAACAAAGATGAAAATTGGTGCTACGCATCCTAAGGAACCAGGAAAGATACGATCCTAGCCCCATGGCTAACCCCAGTGACCATTCAGCAACCCCTAGACATGGAGACAAGGCAGGAGACGCTGCTTGATCAAGCTTTCAGGCGAAGGATGACATGGAAGGTGGCTTGGAGGCACCTAGCACAAGGTTTGACATCCATCCGAGTCAACCCTTGGAAGAACGGCTTCAATAAAAGATCTAGCACATATACAAGACCTATTGGAGTCTTAGGAAGGCTGTGTCCAAGTTTCAGAGCATTCAGACAAGTAGATATCAAGGAGATTCGGGATGACAATCTCGCACACAGCAGTTCTAGGTGCAGACACAACAGGCAACTTCGTCGGAACGTAACCAGAGCTTTACATGTCGGAATAATGAGATCGACCTCTAGTTGGAAACTTCAGGATGTTAGCTTTCATCTGGGACAAGATTCAGCTCATTTGGCCCAGTGGTTTAAAAGTTATGGACGTCGACATTATGGCGTGCAGTCTGTACGTGAGGCAACATACAACTTGAAGTTTCGGCCCAAACCTTGGCCCGATGATGGGGAACTCGACATGGGCTGCTGGAATGTATTTAAATATATTTATATTTACTGTAATTAGTTAATTAGTTAATTAGTTAATTAGTTAATTGATTAATTAGTTAAAGTGTTTTACTTTATGTAATATTCCTATTTTGGAATTAGGGTTTGCTTGTAACCTTATTTAAGGAGCCGCTTGGCCTCCTTAGAAACTTGGCTGTTATTTGATAAATTGAGATATTCTCTTCAATCTCCGCCCCTTGTTCAAGTTGGTTGAACCTTGTTCTTCTTGAGTCCGCAATACTTGAGTCGTATACAAGTAAATCTTGGAATTGTATTATTGTGTCGTTTATCTTAGTGTGATTCTCACATTGTTGAGTCTAGTCCTAAGAACCCGATTCAAGACCCTTGACTTGAAATCGATTAGGGCTCTTAGCACAGGTTAGCTAAGTGGTCTAAGCTCGTACTTGTCGAGTTATCTATTTCCGCAGGAAATCCGTCTTTGAACAAAGATGAAAATTGGTGCTACGCATCCTAAGGAACCAGGAAAGATACGATCCTAGCCCCATGGCTAACCCCAGTGACCATTCAGCAACCCCTAGACATGGAGACAAGGCAGGAGACGCTGCTTGATCAAGCTTTCAGGCGAAGGATGACATGGAAGGTGGCTTGGAGGCACCTAGCACAAGGTTTGACATCCATCCGAGTCAACCCTTGGAAGAACGGCTTCAATAAAAGATCTAGCACATATACAAGACCTATTGGAGTCTTAGGAAGGCTGTGTCCAAGTTTCAGAGCATTCAGACAAGTAGATATCAAGGAGATTCGAGATGACAATCTCGCACACAGCAGTTCTAGGTGCAGACACAACAGGCAACTTCGTCGGAACGTAACCAGAGCTTTACATGTCGGAATCATGAGATCGACCTCTAGTTGGAAACTTCAGGATGTTAGCTTTCATCTGGGACAAGATTCAGCTCATTTGGCCCAGTGGTTTAAAAGTTATGGACGTCGACATTATGGCGTGCAGTCTGTACGTGAGGCAACATACAACTTGAAGTTTCGGCCCAAACCTTGGCCCGATGATGGGGAACTCGACATGGGCTGCTGGAATGTATTTAAATATATTTATATTTACTGTAATTAGTTAATTAGTTAATTAGTTAATTAGTTAATTGATTAATTAGTTAAAGTGTTTTACTTTATGTAATATTCCTATTTTGGAATTAGGGTTTGCTTGTAACCTTATTTAAGGAGCCGCTTGGCCTCCTTAGAAACTTGGCTGTTATTTGATAAATTGAGATATTCTCTTCAATCTCCGCCCCTTGTTCAAGTTGGTTGAACCTTGTTCTTCTTGAGTCCGCAATACTTGAGTCGTATACAAGTAAATCTTGGAATTGTATTATTGTGTCGTTTATCTTAGTGTGATTCTCACATTGTTGAGTCTAGTCCTAAGAACCCGATTCAAGACCCTTGACTTGAAATCGATTAGGGCTCTTAGCACAGGTTAGCTAAGTGGTCTAAGCTCGTACTTGTCGAGTTATCTATTTCCGCAGGAAATCCGTCTTTGAACAAAGATGAAAATTGGTGCTACGCATCCTAAGGAACCAGGAAAGATACGATCCTAGCCCCATGGCTAACCCCAGTGACCATTCAGCAACCCCTAGACATGGAGACAAGGCAGGAGACGCTGCTTGATCAAGCTTTCAGGCGAAGGATGACATGGAAGGTGGCTTGGAGGCACCTAGCACAAGGTTTGACATCCATCCGAGTCAACCCTTGGAAGAACGGCTTCAATAAAAGATCTAGCACATATACAAGACCTATTGGAGTCTTAGGAAGGCTGTGTCCAAGTTTCAGAGCATTCAGACAAGTAGATATCAAGGAGATTCGAGATGACAATCTCGCACACAGCAGTTCTAGGTGCAGACACAACAGGCAACTTCGTCGGAACGTAACCAGAGCTTTACATGTCGGAATCATGAGATCGACTCTAGTTGGAAACTTCAGGATGTTAGCTTTCATCTGGGACAAGATTCAGCTCATTTGGCCCAGTGGTTTAAAAGTTATGGACGTCGACATTATGGCGTGCAGTCTGTACGTGAGGCAACATACAACTTGAAGTTTCGGCCCAAACCTTGGCCCGATGATGGGGAACTCGACATGGGCTGCTGGAATGTATTTAAATATATTTATATTTACTGTAATTAGTTAATTAGTTAATTAGTTAATTAGTTAATTGATTAATTAGTTAAAGTGTTTTACTTTATGTAATATTCCTATTTTGGAATTAGGGTTTGCTTGTAACCTTATTTAAGGAGCCGCTTGGCCTCCTTAGAAACTTGGCTGTTATTTGATAAATTGAGATATTCTCTTCAATCTCCGCCCCTTGTTCAAGTTGGTTGAACCTTGTTCTTCTTGAGTCCGCAATACTTGAGTCGTATACAAGTAAATCTTGGAATTGTATTATTGTGTCGTTTATCTTAGTGTGATTCTCACATTGTTGAGTCTAGTCCTAAGAACCCGATTCAAGACCCTTGACTTGAAATCAATTAGGGCTCTTAGCACAGGTTAGCTAAGTGGTCTAAGCTCGTACTTGTCGAGTTATCTATTTCCGCAGGAAATCCGTCTTTGAACAAAGATGAAAATTGGTGCTACGCATCCTAAGGAACCAGGAAAGATACGATCCTAGCCCCATGGCTAACCCCAGTGACCATTCAGCAACCCCTAGACATGGAGACAAGGCAGGAGACGCTGCTTGATCAAGCTTTCAGGCGAAGGATGACATGGAAGGTGGCTTGGAGGCACCTAGCACAAGGTTTGACATCCATCCGAGTCAACCCTTGGAAGAACGGCTTCAATAAAAGATCTAGCACATATACAAGACCTATTGGAGTCTTAGGAAGGCTGTGTCCAAGTTTCAGAGCATTCAGACAAGTAGATATCAAGGAGATTCGAGATGACAATCTCGCACACAGCAGTTCTAGGTGCAGACACAACAGGCAACTTCGTCGGAACGTAACCAGAGCTTTACATGTCGGAATAATGAGATCGACCTCTAGTTGGAAACTTCAGGATGTTAGCTTTCATCTGGGACAAGATTCAGCTCATTTGGCCCAGTGGTTTAAAAGTTATGGACGTCGACATTATGGCGTGCAGTCTGTACGTGAGGCAACATACAACTTGAAGTTTCGGCCCAAACCTTGGCCCGATGATGGGGAACTCGACATGGGCTGCTGGAATGTATTTAAATATATTTATATTTACTGTAATTAGTTAATTAGTTAATTAGTTAATTAGTTAATTGATTAATTAGTTAAAGTGTTTTACTTTATGTAATATTCCTATTTTGGAATTAGGGTTTGCTTGTAACCTTATTTAAGGAGCCGCTTGGCCTCCTTAGAAACTTGGCTGTTATTTGATAAATTGAGATATTCTCTTCAATCTCCGCCCCTTGTTCAAGTTGGTTGAACCTTGTTCTTCTTGAGTCCGCAATACTTGAGTCGTATACAAGTAAATCTTGGAATTGTATTATTGTGTCGTTTATCTTAGTGTGATTCTCACATTGTTGAGTCTAGTCCTAAGAACCCGATTCAAGACCCTTGACTTGAAATCGATTAGGGCTCTTAGCACAGGTTAGCTAAGTGGTCTAAGCTCGTACTTGTCGAGTTATCTATTTCCGCAGGAAATCCGTCTTTGAACAAAGATGAAAATTGGTGCTACGCATCCTAAGGAACCAGGAAAGATACGATCCTAGCCCCATGGCTAACCCCAGTGACCATTCAGCAACCCCTAGACATGGAGACAAGGCAGGAGACGCTGCTTGATCAAGCTTTCAGGCGAAGGATGACATGGAAGGTGGCTTGGAGGCACCTAGCACAAGGTTTGACATCCATCCGAGTCAACCCTTGGAAGAACGGCTTCAATAAAAGATCTAGCACATATACAAGACCTATTGGAGTCTTAGGAAGGCTGTGTCCAAGTTTCAGAGCATTCAGACAAGTAGATATCAAGGAGATTCGAGATGACAATCTCGCACACAGCAGTTCTAGGTGCAGACACAACAGGCAACTTCGTCGGAACGTAACCAGAGCTTTACATGTCGGAATCATGAGATCGACCTCTAGTTGGAAACTTCAGGATGTTAGCTTTCATCTGGGACAAGATTCAGCTCATTTGGCCCAGTGGTTTAAAAGTTATGGACGTCGACATTATGGCGTGCAGTCTGTACGTGAGGCAACATACAACTTGAAGTTTCGGCCCAAACCTTGGCCCGATGATGGGGAACTCGACATGGGCTGCTGGAATGTATTTAAATATATTTATATTTACTGTAATTAGTTAATTAGTTAATTAGTTAATTAGTTAATTGATTAATTAGTTAAAGTGTTTTACTTTATGTAATATTCCTATTTTGGAATTAGGGTTTGCTTGTAACCTTATTTAAGGAGCCGCTTGGCCTCCTTAGAAACTTGGCTGTTATTTGATAAATTGAGATATTCTCTTCAATCTCCGCCCCTTGTTCAAGTTGGTTGAACCTTGTTCTTCTTGAGTCCGCAATACTTGAGTCGTATACAAGTAAATCTTGGAATTGTATTATTGTGTCGTTTATCTTAGTGTGATTCTCACATTGTTGAGTCTAGTCCTAAGAACCCGATTCAAGACCCTTGACTTGAAATCGATTAGGGCTCTTAGCACAGGTTAGCTAAGTGGTCTAAGCTCGTACTTGTCGAGTTATCTATTTCCGCAGGAAATCCGTCTTTGAACAAAGATGAAAATTGGTGCTACGCATCCTAAGGAACCAGGAAAGATACGATCCTAGCCCCATGGCTAACCCCAGTGACCATTCAGCAACCCCTAGACATGGAGACAAGGCAGGAGACGCTGCTTGATCAAGCTTTCAGGCGAAGGACGACATGGAAGGTGGCTTGGAGGCACCTAGCACAAGGTTTGACATCCATCCGAGTCAACCCTTGGAAGAACGGCTTCAATAAAAGATCTAGCACATATACAAGACCTATTGGAGTCTTAGGAAGGATGTGTCCAAGTTTCAAAGCATTCAGACAAGTAGATATCAAGGAGATTCGACATGACAATCTCGCACACAGCAGTTCTAGGTGCAGACACAACAGGCAACTTCGTCGGAACGTAACCAGAGCTTTACAAGTCGGAATCATGAGATCGACCTCTAGTTGGACACTTCAGGTTGTTAGCTTTCATCTGGGACAAGATTCAGCTCATTTGGCCCAGTGGTTTAAAAGTTATGGACGTCGACATTATGGCGTGCAGTCTGTACGTGAGGCAACATACAACTTGAAGTTTCGGCCCAAACCTTGGCCCGATGATGGGGAACTCGACATGGGCTGCTGGAATGTATTTAAATATATTTATATTTACTGTAATTATTTAATTAGTTAATTAGTTAATTAGTTAATTGATTAATTAGTTAAAGTGTTTTACTTTATGTAATATTCCTATTTTGGAATTAGGGTTTGCTTGTAACCTTATTTAAGGAGCCGCTTGGCCTCCTTAGAAACTTGGCTGTTATTTGATAAATTGAGATATTCTCTTCAATCTCCGCCCCTTGTTCAAGTTGGTTGAACCTTGTTCTTCTTGAGTCCGCAATACTTGAGTCGTATACAAGTAAATCTTGGAATTGTATTATTGTGTCGTTTATCTTAGTGTGATTCTCACATTGTTGAGTCTAGTCCTAAGAACCCGATTCAAGACCCTTGACTTGAAATCGATTAGGGCTCTTAGCACAGGTTAGCTAAGTGGTCTAAGCTCGTACTTGTCGAGTTATCTATTTCCGCAGGAAATCCGTCTTTGAACAAAGATGAAAATTGGTGCTACGCATCCTAAGGAACCAGGAAAGATACGATCCTAGCCCCATGGCTAACCCCAGTGACCATTCAGCAACCCCTAGACATGGAGACAAGGCAGGAGACGCTGCTTGATCAAGCTTTCAGGCGAAGGATGACATGGAAGGTGGCTTGGAGGCACCTAGCACAAGGTTTGACATCCATCCGAGTCAACCCTTGGAAGAACGGCTTCAATAAAAGATCTAGCACATATACAAGACCTATTGGAGTCTTAGGAAGGATGTGTCCAAGTTTCAAAGCATTCAGACAAGTAGATATCAAGGAGATTCGAGATGACAATCTCGCACACAGCAGTTCTAGGTGCAGACACAACAGGCAACTTCGTCGGAACGTAACCAGAGCTTTACATGTCGGAATCATGAGCTCGACCTCTAGTTGGAAACTTCAGGATGTTAGCTTTCATCTGGGACAAGATTCAGCTCATTTGGCCCAGTGGTTTAAAAGTTATGGACGTCGACATTATGGCGTGCAGTCTGTACGTGAGGCAACATACAACTTGAAGTTTCGGCCCAAACCTTGGCCCGATGATGGGGAACTCGACATGGGCTGCTGGAATGTATTTAAATATATTTATATTTACTGTAATTAGTTAATTAGTTAATTAGTTAATTAGTTAATTGATTAATTAGTTAAAGTGTTTTACTTTATGTAATATTCCTATTTTGGAATTAGGGTTTGCTTGTAACCTTATTTAAGGAGCCGCTTGGCCTCCTTAGAAACTTGGCTGTTATTTGATAAATTGAGATATTCTCTTCAATCTCCGCCCCTTGTTCAAGTTGGTTGAACCTTGTTCTTCTTGAGTCCGCAATACTTGAGTCGTATACAAGTAAATCTTGGAATTGTATTATTGTGTCGTTTATCTTAGTGTGATTCTCACATTGTTGAGTCTAGTCCTAAGAACCCGATTCAAGACCCTTGACTTGAAATCGATTAGGGCTCTTAGCACAGGTTAGCTAAGTGGTCTAAGCTCGTACTTGTCGAGTTATCTATTTCCGCAGGAAATCCGTCTTTGAACAAAGATGAAAATTGGTGCTACGCATCCTAAGGAACCAGGAAAGATACGATCCTAGCCCCATGGCTAACCCCAGTGACCATTCAGCAACCCCTAGACATGGAGACAAGGCAGGAGACGCTGCTTGATCAAGCTTTCAGGCGAAGGACGACATGGAAGGTGGCTTGGAGGCACCTAGCACAAGGTTTGACATCCATCCGAGTCAACCCTTGGAAGAACGGCTTCAATAAAAGATCTAGCACATATACAAGACCTATTGGAGTCTTAGGAAGGATGTGTCCAAGTTTCAAAGCATTCAGACAAGTAGATATCAAGGAGATTCGACATGACAATCTCGCACACAGCAGTTCTAGGTGCAGACACAACAGGCAACTTCGTCGGAACGTAACCAGAGCTTTACAAGTCGGAATCATGAGATCGACCTCTAGTTGGACACTTCAGGTTGTTAGCTTTCATCTGGGACAAGATTCAGCTCATTTGGCCCAGTGGTTTAAAAGTTATGGACGTCGACATTATGGCGTGCAGTCTATACGTGAGGCAACATACAACTTGAAGTTTCGGCCCAAACCTTGGCCCGATGATGGGGAACTCGACATGGGCTGCTGGAATGTATTTAAATATATTTATATTTACTGTAATTATTTAATTAGTTAATTAGTTAATTAGTTAATTGATTAATTAGTTAAAGTGTTTTACTTTATGTAATATTCCTATTTTGGAATTAGGGTTTGCTTGTAACCTTATTTAAGGAGCCGCTTGGCCTCCTTAGAAACTTGGCTGTTATTTGATAAATTGAGATATTCTCTTCAATCTCCGCCCCTTGTTCAAGTTGGTTGAACCTTGTTCTTCTTGAGTCCGCAATACTTGAGTCGTATACAAGTAAATCTTGGAATTGTATTATTGTGTCGTTTATCTTAGTGTGATTCTCACATTGTTGAGTCTAGTCCTAAGAACCCGATTCAAGACCCTTGACTTGAAATCGATTAGGGCTCTTAGCACAGGTTAGCTAAGTGGTCTAAGCTCGTACTTGTCGAGTTATCTATTTCCACAGGAAATCCGTCTTTGAACAAAGATCAAAATTGGTGCTACGCATCCTAAGGAACCAGGAAAGATACGATCCTAGCCCCATGGCTAACCCCAGTGACCATTCAGCAACCCCTAGACATGGAGACAAGGCAGGAGACGCTGCTTGATCAAGCTTTCAGGCGAAGGATGACATGGAAGGTGGCTTGGAGGCACCTAGCACAAGGTTTGACATCCATCCGAGTCAACCCTTGGAAGAACGGCTTCAATAAAAGATCTAGCACATATACAAGACCTATTGGAGTCTTAGGAAGGCTGTGTCCAAGTTTCAGAGCATTCAGACAAGTAGATATCAAGGAGATTCGAGATGACAATCTCGCACACAGCAGTTCTAGGTGCAGACACAACAGGCAACTTCGTCGGAACGTAACCAGAGCTTTACATGTCGGAATCATGAGATCGACCTCTAGTTGGAAACTTCAGGATGTTAGCTTTCATCTGGGACAAGATTCAGCTCATTTGGCCCAGTGGTTTAAAAGTTATGGACGTCGACATTATGGCGTGCAGTCTGTACGTGAGGCAACATACAACTTGAAGTTTCGGCCCAAACCTTGGCCCGATGATGGGGAACTCGACATGGGCTGCTGGAATGTATTTAAATATATTTATATTTACTGTAATTAGTTAATTAGTTAATTAGTTAATTAGTTAATTGATTAATTAGTTAAAGTGTTTTACTTTATGTAATATTCCTATTTTGGAATTAGGGTTTGCTTGTAACCTTATTTAAGGAGCCGCTTGGCCTCCTTAGAAACTTGGCTGTTATTTGATAAATTGAGATATTCTCTTCAATCTCCGCCCCTTGTTCAAGTTGGTTGAACCTTGTTCTTCTTGAGTCCGCAATACTTGAGTCGTATACAAGTAAATCTTGGAATTGTATTATTGTGTCGTTTATCTTAGTGTGATTCTCACATTGTTGAGTCTAGTCCTAAGAACCCGATTCAAGACCCTTGACTTGAAATCAATTAGGGCTCTTAGCACAGGTTAGCTAAGTGGTCTAAGCTCGTACTTGTCGAGTTATCTATTTCCGCAGGAAATCCGTCTTTGAACAAAGATGAAAATTGGTGCTACGCATCCTAAGGAACCAGGAAAGATACGATCCTAGCCCCATGGCTAACCCCAGTGACCATTCAGCAACCCCTAGACATGGAGACAAGGCAGGAGACGCTGCTTGATCAAGCTTTCAGGCGAAGGATGACATGGAAGGTGGCTTGGAGGCACCTAGCACAAGGTTTGACATCCATCCGAGTCAACCCTTGGAAGAACGGCTTCAATAAAAGATCTAGCACATATACAAGACCTATTGGAGTCTTAGGAAGGCTGTGTCCAAGTTTCAGAGCATTCAGACAAGTAGATATCAAGGAGATTCGAGATGACAATCTCGCACACAGCAGTTCTAGGTGCAGACACAACAGGCAACTTCGTCGGAACGTAACCAGAGCTTTACATGTCGGAATAATGAGATCGACCTCTAGTTGGAAACTTCAGGATGTTAGCTTTCATCTGGGACAAGATTCAGCTCATTTGGCCCAGTGGTTTAAAAGTTATGGACGTCGACATTATGGCGTGCAGTCTGTACGTGAGGCAACATACAACTTGAAGTTTCGGCCCAAACCTTGGCCCGATGATGGGGAACTCGACATGGGCTGCTGGAATGTATTTAAATATATTTATATTTACTGTAATTAGTTAATTAGTTAATTAGTTAATTAGTTAATTGATTAATTAGTTAAAGTGTTTTACTTTATGTAATATTCCTATTTTGGAATTAGGGTTTGCTTGTAACCTTATTTAAGGAGCCGCTTGGCCTCCTTAGAAACTTGGCTGTTATTTGATAAATTGAGATATTCTCTTCAATCTCCGCCCCTTGTTCAAGTTGGTTGAACCTTGTTCTTCTTGAGTCCGCAATACTTGAGTCGTATACAAGTAAATCTTGGAATTGTATTATTGTGTCGTTTATCTTAGTGTGATTCTCACATTGTTGAGTCTAGTCCTAAGAACCCGATTCAAGACCCTTGACTTGAAATCGATTAGGGCTCTTAGCACAGGTTAGCTAAGTGGTCTAAGCTCGTACTTGTCGAGTTATCTATTTCCGCAGGAAATCCGTCTTTGAACAAAGATGAAAATTGGTGCTACGCATCCTAAGGAACCAGGAAAGATACGATCCTAGCCCCATGGCTAACCCCAGTGACCATTCAGCAACCCCTAGACATGGAGACAAGGCAGGAGACGCTGCTTGATCAAGCTTTCAGGCGAAGGATGACATGGAAGGTGGCTTGGAGGCACCTAGCACAAGGTTTGACATCCATCCGAGTCAACCCTTGGAAGAACGGCTTCAATAAAAGATCTAGCACATATACAAGACCTATTGGAGTCTTAGGAAGGCTGTGTCCAAGTTTCAGAGCATTCAGACAAGTAGATATCAAGGAGATTCGAGATGACAATCTCGCACACAGCAGTTCTAGGTGCAGACACAACAGGCAACTTCGTCGGAACGTAACCAGAGCTTTACATGTCGGAATCATGAGATCGACCTCTAGTTGGAAACTTCAGGATGTTAGCTTTCATCTGGGACAAGATTCAGCTCATTTGGCCCAGTGGTTTAAAAGTTATGGACGTCGACATTATGGCGTGCAGTCTGTACGTGAGGCAACATACAACTTGAAGTTTCGGCCCAAACCTTGGCCCGATGATGGGGAACTCGACATGGGCTGCTGGAATGTATTTAAATATATTTATATTTACTGTAATTAGTTAATTAGTTAATTAGTTAATTAGTTAATTGATTAATTAGTTAAAGTGTTTTACTTTATGTAATATTCCTATTTTGGAATTAGGGTTTGCTTGTAACCTTATTTAAGGAGCCGCTTGGCCTCCTTAGAAACTTGGCTGTTATTTGATAAATTGAGATATTCTCTTCAATCTCCGCCCCTTGTTCAAGTTGGTTGAACCTTGTTCTTCTTGAGTCCGCAATACTTGAGTCGTATACAAGTAAATCTTGGAATTGTATTATTGTGTCGTTTATCTTAGTGTGATTCTCACATTGTTGAGTCTAGTCCTAAGAACCCGATTCAAGACCCTTGACTTGAAATCGATTAGGGCTCTTAGCACAGGTTAGCTAAGTGGTCTAAGCTCGTACTTGTCGAGTTATCTATTTCCGCAGGAAATCCGTCTTTGAACAAAGATGAAAATTGGTGCTACGCATCCTAAGGAACCAGGAAAGATACGATCCTAGCCCCATGGCTAACCCCAGTGACCATTCAGCAACCCCTAGACATGGAGACAAGGCAGGAGACGCTGCTTGATCAAGCTTTCAGGCGAAGGACGACATGGAAGGTGGCTTGGAGGCACCTAGCACAAGGTTTGACATCCATCCGAGTCAACCCTTGGAAGAACGGCTTCAATAAAAGATCTAGCACATATACAAGACCTATTGGAGTCTTAGGAAGGATGTGTCCAAGTTTCAAAGCATTCAGACAAGTAGATATCAAGGAGATTCGACATGACAATCTCGCACACAGCAGTTCTAGGTGCAGACACAACAGGCAACTTCGTCGGAACGTAACCAGAGCTTTACAAGTCGGAATCATGAGATCGACCTCTAGTTGGACACTTCAGGTTGTTAGCTTTCATCTGGGACAAGATTCAGCTCATTTGGCCCAGTGGTTTAAAAGTTATGGACGTCGACATTATGGCGTGCAGTCTGTACGTGAGGCAACATACAACTTGAAGTTTCGGCCCAAACCTTGGCCCGATGATGGGGAACTCGACATGGGCTGCTGGAATGTATTTAAATATATTTATATTTACTGTAATTATTTAATTAGTTAATTAGTTAATTAGTTAATTGATTAATTAGTTAAAGTGTTTTACTTTATGTAATATTCCTATTTTGGAATTAGGGTTTGCTTGTAACCTTATTTAAGGAGCCGCTTGGCCTCCTTAGAAACTTGGCTGTTATTTGATAAATTGAGATATTCTCTTCAATCTCCGCCCCTTGTTCAAGTTGGTTGAACCTTGTTCTTCTTGAGTCCGCAATACTTGAGTCGTATACAAGTAAATCTTGGAATTGTATTATTGTGTCGTTTATCTTAGTGTGATTCTCACATTGTTGAGTCTAGTCCTAAGAACCCGATTCAAGACCCTTGACTTGAAATCGATTAGGGCTCTTAGCACAGGTTAGCTAAGTGGTCTAAGCTCGTACTTGTCGAGTTATCTATTTCCGCAGGAAATCCGTCTTTGAACAAAGATGAAAATTGGTGCTACGCATCCTAAGGAACCAGGAAAGATACGATCCTAGCCCCATGGCTAACCCCAGTGACCATTCAGCAACCCCTAGACATGGAGACAAGGCAGGAGACGCTGCTTGATCAAGCTTTCAGGCGAAGGACGACATGGAAGGTGGCTTGGAGGCACCTAGCACAAGGTTTGACATCCATCCGAGTCAACCCTTGGAAGAACGGCTTCAATAAAAGATCTAGCACATATACAAGACCTATTGGAGTCTTAGGAAGGATGTGTCCAAGTTTCAAAGCATTCAGACAAGTAGATATCAAGGAGATTCGACATGACAATCTCGCACACAGCAGTTCTAGGTGCAGACACAACAGGCAACTTCGTCGGAACGTAACCAGAGCTTTACAAGTCGGAATCATGAGATCGACCTCTAGTTGGACACTTCAGGTTGTTAGCTTTCATCTGGGACAAGATTCAGCTCATTTGGCCCAGTGGTTTAAAAGTTATGGACGTCGACATTATGGCGTGCAGTCTGTACGTGAGGCAACATACAACTTGAAGTTTCGGCCCAAACCTTGGCCCGATGATGGGGAACTCGACATGGGCTGCTGGAATGTATTTAAATATATTTATATTTACTGTAATTATTTAATTAGTTAATTAGTTAATTAGTTAATTGATTAATTAGTTAAAGTGTTTTACTTTATGTAATATTCCTATTTTGGAATTAGGGTTTGCTTGTAACCTTATTTAAGGAGCCGCTTGGCCTCCTTAGAAACTTGGCTGTTATTTGATAAATTGAGATATTCTCTTCAATCTCCGCCCCTTGTTCAAGTTGGTTGAACCTTGTTCTTCTTGAGTCCGCAATACTTGAGTCGTATACAAGTAAATCTTGGAATTGTATTATTGTGTCGTTTATCTTAGTGTGATTCTCACATTGTTGAGTCTAGTCCTAAGAACCCGATTCAAGACCCTTGACTTGAAATCGATTAGGGCTCTTAGCACAGGTTAGCTAAGTGGTCTAAGCTCGTACTTGTCGAGTTATCTATTTCCGCAGGAAATCCGTCTTTGAACAAAGATGAAAATTGGTGCTACGCATCCTAAGGAACCAGGAAAGATACGATCCTAGCCCCATGGCTAACCCCAGTGACCATTCAGCAACCCCTAGACATGGAGACAAGGCAGGAGACGCTGCTTGATCAAGCTTTCAGGCGAAGGATGACATGGAAGGTGGCTTGGAGGCACCTAGCACAAGGTTTGACATCCATCCGAGTCAACCCTTGGAAGAACGGCTTCAATAAAAGATCTAGCACATATACAAGACCTATTGGAGTCTTAGGAAGGATGTGTCCAAGTTTCAAAGCATTCAGACAAGTAGATATCAAGGAGATTCGAGATGACAATCTCGCACACAGCAGTTCTAGGTGCAGACACAACAGGCAACTTCGTCGGAACGTAACCAGAGCTTTACATGTCGGAATCATGAGCTCGACCTCTAGTTGGAAACTTCAGGATGTTAGCTTTCATCTGGGACAAGATTCAGCTCATTTGGCCCAGTGGTTTAAAAGTTATGGACGTCGACATTATGGCGTGCAGTCTGTACGTGAGGCAACATACAACTTGAAGTTTCGGCCCAAACCTTGGCCCGATGATGGGGAACTCGACATGGGCTGCTGGAATGTATTTAAATATATTTATATTTACTGTAATTAGTTAATTAGTTAATTAGTTAATTAGTTAATTGATTAATTAGTTAAAGTGTTTTACTTTATGTAATATTCCTATTTTGGAATTAGGGTTTGCTTGTAACCTTATTTAAGGAGCCGCTTGGCCTCCTTAGAAACTTGGCTGTTATTTGATAAATTGAGATATTCTCTTCAATCTCCGCCCCTTGTTCAAGTTGGTTGAACCTTGTTCTTCTTGAGTCCGCAATACTTGAGTCGTATACAAGTAAATCTTGGAATTGTATTATTGTGTCGTTTATCTTAGTGTGATTCTCACATTGTTGAGTCTAGTCCTAAGAACCCGATTCAAGACCCTTGACTTGAAATCGATTAGGGCTCTTAGCACAGGTTAGCTAAGTGGTCTAAGCTCGTACTTGTCGAGTTATCTATTTCCGCAGGAAATCCGTCTTTGAACAAAGATGAAAATTGGTGCTACGCATCCTAAGGAACCAGGAAAGATACGATCCTAGCCCCATGGCTAACCCCAGTGACCATTCAGCAACCCCTAGACATGGAGACAAGGCAGGAGACGCTGCTTGATCAAGCTTTCAGGCGAAGGACGACATGGAAGGTGGCTTGGAGGCACCTAGCACAAGGTTTGACATCCATCCGAGTCAACCCTTGGAAGAACGGCTTCAATAAAAGATCTAGCACATATACAAGACCTATTGGAGTCTTAGGAAGGATGTGTCCAAGTTTCAAAGCATTCAGACAAGTAGATATCAAGGAGATTCGACATGACAATCTCGCACACAGCAGTTCTAGGTGCAGACACAACAGGCAACTTCGTCGGAACGTAACCAGAGCTTTACAAGTCGGAATCATGAGATCGACCTCTAGTTGGACACTTCAGGTTGTTAGCTTTCATCTGGGACAAGATTCAGCTCATTTGGCCCAGTGGTTTAAAAGTTATGGACGTCGACATTATGGCGTGCAGTCTATACGTGAGGCAACATACAACTTGAAGTTTCGGCCCAAACCTTGGCCCGATGATGGGGAACTCGACATGGGCTGCTGGAATGTATTTAAATATATTTATATTTACTGTAATTATTTAATTAGTTAATTAGTTAATTAGTTAATTGATTAATTAGTTAAAGTGTTTTACTTTATGTAATATTCCTATTTTGGAATTAGGGTTTGCTTGTAACCTTATTTAAGGAGCCGCTTGGCCTCCTTAGAAACTTGGCTGTTATTTGATAAATTGAGATATTCTCTTCAATCTCCGCCCCTTGTTCAAGTTGGTTGAACCTTGTTCTTCTTGAGTCCGCAATACTTGAGTCGTATACAAGTAAATCTTGGAATTGTATTATTGTGTCGTTTATCTTAGTGTGATTCTCACATTGTTGAGTCTAGTCCTAAGAACCCGATTCAAGACCCTTGACTTGAAATCGATTAGGGCTCTTAGCACAGGTTAGCTAAGTGGTCTAAGCTCGTACTTGTCGAGTTATCTATTTCCACAGGAAATCCGTCTTTGAACAAAGATCAAAATTGGTGCTACGCATCCTAAGGAACCAGGAAAGATACGATCCTAGCCCCATGGCTAACCCCAGTGACCATTCAGCAACCCCTAGACATGGAGACAAGGCAGGAGACGCTGCTTGATCAAGCTTTCAGGCGAAGGATGACATGGAAGGTGGCTTGGAGGCACCTAGCACAAGGTTTGACATCCATCCGAGTCAACCCTTGGAAGAACGGCTTCAATAAAAGATCTAGCACATATACAAGACCTATTGGAGTCTTAGGAAGGCTGTGTCCAAGTTTCAGAGCATTCAGACAAGTAGATATCAAGGAGATTCGAGATGACAATCTCGCACACAGCAGTTCTAGGTGCAGACACAACAGGCAACTTCGTCGGAACGTAACCAGAGCTTTACATGTCGGAATCATGAGATCGACCTCTAGTTGGAAACTTCAGGATGTTAGCTTTCATCTGGGACAAGATTCAGCTCATTTGGCCCAGTGGTTTAAAAGTTATGGACGTCGACATTATGGCGTGCAGTCTGTACGTGAGGCAACATACAACTTGAAGTTTCGGCCCAAACCTTGGCCCGATGATGGGGAACTCGACATGGGCTGCTGGAATGTATTTAAATATATTTATATTTACTGTAATTAGTTAATTAGTTAATTAGTTAATTAGTTAATTGATTAATTAGTTAAAGTGTTTTACTTTATGTAATATTCCTATTTTGGAATTAGGGTTTGCTTGTAACCTTATTTAAGGAGCCGCTTGGCCTCCTTAGAAACTTGGCTGTTATTTGATAAATTGAGATATTCTCTTCAATCTCCGCCCCTTGTTCAAGTTGGTTGAACCTTGTTCTTCTTGAGTCCGCAATACTTGAGTCGTATACAAGTAAATCTTGGAATTGTATTATTGTGTCGTTTATCTTAGTGTGATTCTCACATTGTTGAGTCTAGTCCTAAGAACCCGATTCAAGACCCTTGACTTGAAATCGATTAGGGCTCTTAGCACAGGTTAGCTACGTGGTCTAAGCTCGTACTTGTCGAGTTATCTATTTCCGCAGGAAATCCGTCTTTGAACAAAGATGAAAATTGGTGCTACGCATCCTAAGGAACCAGGAAAGATACGATCCTAGCCCCATGGCTAACCCCAGTGACCATTCAGCAACCCCTAGACATGGAGACAAGGCAGGAGACGCTGCTTGATCAAGCTTTCAGGCGAAGGATGACATGGAAGGTGGCTTGGAGGCACCTAGCACAAGGTTTGACATCCATCCGAGTCAACCCTTGGAAGAACGGCTTCAATAAAAGATCTAGCACATATACAAGACCTATTGGAGTCTTAGGAAGGATGTGTCCAAGTTTCAAAGCATTCAGACAAGTAGATATCAAGGAGATTCGAGATGACAATCTCGCACACAGCAGTTCTAGGTGCAGACACAACAGGCAACTTCGTCGGAACGTAACCAGAGCTTTACATGTCGGAATCATGAGCTCGACCTCTAGTTGGAAACTTCAGGATGTTAGCTTTCATCTGGGACAAGATTCAGCTCATTTGGCCCAGTGGTTTAAAAGTTATGGACGTCGACATTATGGCGTGCAGTCTGTACGTGAGGCAACATACAACTTGAAGTTTCGGCCCAAACCTTGGCCCGATGATGGGGAACTCGACATGGGCTGCTGGAATGTATTTAAATATATTTATATTTACTGTAATTAGTTAATTAGTTAATTAGTTAATTAGTTAATTGATTAATTAGTTAAAGTGTTTTACTTTATGTAATATTCCTATTTTGGAATTAGGGTTTGCTTGTAACCTTATTTAAGGAGCCGCTTGGCCTCCTTAGAAACTTGGCTGTTATTTGATAAATTGAGATATTCTCTTCAATCTCCGCCCCTTGTTCAAGTTGGTTGAACCTTGTTCTTCTTGAGTCCGCAATACTTGAGTCGTATACAAGTAAATCTTGGAATTGTATTATTGTGTCGTTTATCTTAGTGTGATTCTCACATTGTTGAGTCTAGTCCTAAGAACCCGATTCAAGACCCTTGACTTGAAATCGATTAGGGCTCTTAGCACAGGTTAGCTAAGTGGTCTAAGCTCGTACTTGTCGAGTTATCTATTTCCGCAGGAAATCCGTCTTTGAACAAAGATGAAAATTGGTGCTACGCATCCTAAGGAACCAGGAAAGATACGATCCTAGCCCCATGGCTAACCCCAGTGACCATTCAGCAACCCCTAGACATGGAGACAAGGCAGGAGACGCTGCTTGATCAAGCTTTCAGGCGAAGGACGACATGGAAGGTGGCTTGGAGGCACCTAGCACAAGGTTTGACATCCATCCGAGTCAACCCTTGGAAGAACGGCTTCAATAAAAGATCTAGCACATATACAAGACCTATTGGAGTCTTAGGAAGGATGTGTCCAAGTTTCAAAGCATTCAGACAAGTAGATATCAAGGAGATTCGACATGACAATCTCGCACACAGCAGTTCTAGGTGCAGACACAACAGGCAACTTCGTCGGAACGTAACCAGAGCTTTACAAGTCGGAATCATGAGATCGACCTCTAGTTGGACACTTCAGGTTGTTAGCTTTCATCTGGGACAAGATTCAGCTCATTTGGCCCAGTGGTTTAAAAGTTATGGACGTCGACATTATGGCGTGCAGTCTATACGTGAGGCAACATACAACTTGAAGTTTCGGCCCAAACCTTGGCCCGATGATGGGGAACTCGACATGGGCTGCTGGAATGTATTTAAATATATTTATATTTACTGTAATTATTTAATTAGTTAATTAGTTAATTAGTTAATTGATTAATTAGTTAAAGTGTTTTACTTTATGTAATATTCCTATTTTGGAATTAGGGTTTGCTTGTAACCTTATTTAAGGAGCCGCTTGGCCTCCTTAGAAACTTGGCTGTTATTTGATAAATTGAGATATTCTCTTCAATCTCCGCCCCTTGTTCAAGTTGGTTGAACCTTGTTCTTCTTGAGTCCGCAATACTTGAGTCGTATACAAGTAAATCTTGGAATTGTATTATTGTGTCGTTTATCTTAGTGTGATTCTCACATTGTTGAGTCTAGTCCTAAGAACCCGATTCAAGACCCTTGACTTGAAATCGATTAGGGCTCTTAGCACAGGTTAGCTAAGTGGTCTAAGCTCGTACTTGTCGAGTTATCTATTTCCACAGGAAATCCGTCTTTGAACAAAGATCAAAATTGGTGCTACGCATCCTAAGGAACCAGGAAAGATACGATCCTAGCCCCATGGCTAACCCCAGTGACCATTCAGCAACCCCTAGACATGGAGACAAGGCAGGAGACGCTGCTTGATCAAGCTTTCAGGCGAAGGATGACATGGAAGGTGGCTTGGAGGCACCTAGCACAAGGTTTGACATCCATCCGAGTCAACCCTTGGAAGAACGGCTTCAATAAAAGATCTAGCACATATACAAGACCTATTGGAGTCTTAGGAAGGATGTGTCCAAGTTTCAAAGCATTCAGACAAGTAGATATCAAGGAGATTCGAGATGACAATCTCGCACACAGCAGTTCTAGGTGCAGACACAACAGGCAACTTCGTCGGAACGTAACCAGAGCTTTACATGTCGGAATCATGAGCTCGACCTCTAGTTGGAAACTTCAGGATGTTAGCTTTCATCTGGGACAAGATTCAGCTCATTTGGCCCAGTGGTTTAAAAGTTATGGACGTCGACATTATGGCGTGCAGTCTGTACGTGAGGCAACATACAACTTGAAGTTTCGGCCCAAACCTTGGCCCGATGATGGGGAACTCGACATGGGCTGCTGGAATGTATTTAAATATATTTATATTTACTGTAATTAGTTAATTAGTTAATTAGTTAATTAGTTAATTGATTAATTAGTTAAAGTGTTTTACTTTATGTAATATTCCTATTTTGGAATTAGGGTTTGCTTGTAACCTTATTTAAGGAGCCGCTTGGCCTCCTTAGAAACTTGGCTGTTATTTGATAAATTGAGATATTCTCTTCAATCTCCGCCCCTTGTTCAAGTTGGTTGAACCTTGTTCTTCTTGAGTCCGCAATACTTGAGTCGTATACAAGTAAATCTTGGAATTGTATTATTGTGTCGTTTATCTTAGTGTGATTCTCACATTGTTGAGTCTAGTCCTAAGAACCCGATTCAAGACCCTTGACTTGAAATCGATTAGGGCTCTTAGCACAGGTTAGCTAAGTGGTCTAAGCTCGTACTTGTCGAGTTATCTATTTCCGCAGGAAATCCGTCTTTGAACAAAGATGAAAATTGGTGCTACGCATCCTAAGGAACCAGGAAAGATACGATCCTAGCCCCATGGCTAACCCCAGTGACCATTCAGCAACCCCTAGACATGGAGACAAGGCAGGAGACGCTGCTTGATCAAGCTTTCAGGCGAAGGACGACATGGAAGGTGGCTTGGAGGCACCTAGCACAAGGTTTGACATCCATCCGAGTCAACCCTTGGAAGAACGGCTTCAATAAAAGATCTAGCACATATACAAGACCTATTGGAGTCTTAGGAAGGATGTGTCCAAGTTTCAAAGCATTCAGACAAGTAGATATCAAGGAGATTCGACATGACAATCTCGCACACAGCAGTTCTAGGTGCAGACACAACAGGCAACTTCGTCGGAACGTAACCAGAGCTTTACAAGTCGGAATCATGAGATCGACCTCTAGTTGGACACTTCAGGTTGTTAGCTTTCATCTGGGACAAGATTCAGCTCATTTGGCCCAGTGGTTTAAAAGTTATGGACGTCGACATTATGGCGTGCAGTCTATACGTGAGGCAACATACAACTTGAAGTTTCGGCCCAAACCTTGGCCCGATGATGGGGAACTCGACATGGGCTGCTGGAATGTATTTAAATATATTTATATTTACTGTAATTATTTAATTAGTTAATTAGTTAATTAGTTAATTGATTAATTAGTTAAAGTGTTTTACTTTATGTAATATTCCTATTTTGGAATTAGGGTTTGCTTGTAACCTTATTTAAGGAGCCGCTTGGCCTCCTTAGAAACTTGGCTGTTATTTGATAAATTGAGATATTCTCTTCAATCTCCGCCCCTTGTTCAAGTTGGTTGAACCTTGTTCTTCTTGAGTCCGCAATACTTGAGTCGTATACAAGTAAATCTTGGAATTGTATTATTGTGTCGTTTATCTTAGTGTGATTCTCACATTGTTGAGTCTAGTCCTAAGAACCCGATTCAAGACCCTTGACTTGAAATCGATTAGGGCTCTTAGCACAGGTTAGCTAAGTGGTCTAAGCTCGTACTTGTCGAGTTATCTATTTCCACAGGAAATCCGTCTTTGAACAAAGATCAAAATTGGTGCTACGCATCCTAAGGAACCAGGAAAGATACGATCCTAGCCCCATGGCTAACCCCAGTGACCATTCAGCAACCCCTAGACATGGAGACAAGGCAGGAGACGCTGCTTGATCAAGCTTTCAGGCGAAGGATGACATGGAAGGTGGCTTGGAGGCACCTAGCACAAGGTTTGACATCCATCCGAGTCAACCCTTGGAAGAACGGCTTCAATAAAAGATCTAGCACATATACAAGACCTATTGGAGTCTTAGGAAGGCTGTGTCCAAGTTTCAGAGCATTCAGACAAGTAGATATCAAGGAGATTCGAGATGACAATCTCGCACACAGCAGTTCTAGGTGCAGACACAACAGGCAACTTCGTCGGAACGTAACCAGAGCTTTACATGTCGGAATCATGAGATCGACCTCTAGTTGGAACCTTCAGGATGTTAGCTTTCATCTGGGACAAGATTCAGCTCATTTGGCCCAGTGGTTTAAAAGTTATGGACGTCGACATTATGGCGTGCAGTCTGTACGTGAGGCAACATACAACTTGAAGTTTCGGCCCAAACCTTGGCCCGATGATGGGGAACTCGACATGGGCTGCTGGAATGTATTTAAATATATTTATATTTACTGTAATTAGTTAATTAGTTAATTAGTTAATTAGTTAATTGATTAATTAGTTAAAGTGTTTTACTTTATGTAATATTCCTATTTTGGAATTAGGGTTTGCTTGTAACCTTATTTAAGGAGCCGCTTGGCCTCCTTAGAAACTTGGCTGTTATTTGATAAATTGAGATATTCTCTTCAATCTCCGCCCCTTGTTCAAGTTGGTTGAACCTTGTTCTTCTTGAGTCCGCAATACTTGAGTCGTATACAAGTAAATCTTGGAATTGTATTATTGTGTCGTTTATCTTAGTGTGATTCTCACATTGTTGAGTCTAGTCCTAAGAACCCGATTCAAGACCCTTGACTTGAAATCGATTAGGGCTCTTAGCACAGGTTAGCTAAGTGGTCTAAGCTCGTACTTGTCGAGTTATCTATTTCCGCAGGAAATCCGTCTTTGAACAAAGATGAAAATTGGTGCTACGCATCCTAAGGAACCAGGAAAGATACGATCCTAGCCCCATGGCTAACCCCAGTGACCATTCAGCAACCCCTAGACATGGAGACAAGGCAGGAGACGCTGCTTGATCAAGCTTTCAGGCGAAGGATGACATGGAAGGTGGCTTGGAGGCACCTAGCACAAGGTTTGACATCCATCCGAGTCAACCCTTGGAAGAACGGCTTCAATAAAAGATCTAGCACATATACAAGACCTATTGGAGTCTTAGGAAGGATGTGTCCAAGTTTCAAAGCATTCAGACAAGTAGATATCAAGGAGATTCGAGATGACAATCTCGCACACAGCAGTTCTAGGTGCAGACACAACAGGCAACTTCGTCGGAACGTAACCAGAGCTTTACAAGTCGGAATCATGAGCTCGACCTCTTGTTGGAAACTTCAGGATGTTAGCTTTCATCTGGGACAAGATTCAGCTCATTTGGCCCAGTGGTTTAAAAGTTATGGACGTCGACATTATGGCGTGCAGTCTGTACGTGAGGCAACATCCAACTTGAAGTTTCGGCCCAAACCTTGGCCCGATGATGGGGAACTCGACATGGGCTGCTGGAATGTATTTAAATATATTTATATTTACTGTAATTAGTTAATTAGTTAATTAGTTAATTAGTTAATTGATTAATTAGTTAAAGTGTTTTACTTTATGTAATATTCCTATTTTGGAATTAGGGTTTGCTTGTAACCTTATTTAAGGAGCCGCTTGGCCTCCTTAGAAACTTGGCTGTTATTTGATAAATTGAGATATTCTCTTCAATCTCCGCCCCTTGTTCAAGTTGGTTGAACCTTGTTCTTCTTGAGTCCGCAATACTTGAGTCGTATACAAGTAAATCTTGGAATTGTATTATTGTGTCGTTTATCTTAGTGTGATTCTCACATTGTTGAGTCTAGTCCTAAGAACCCGATTCAAGACCCTTGACTTGAAATCGATTAGGGCTCTTAGCACAGGTTAGCTAAGTGGTCTAAGCTCGTACTTGTCGAGTTATCTATTTCCGCAGGAAATCCGTCTTTGAACAAAGATGAAAATTGGTGCTACGCATCCTAAGGAACCAGGAAAGATACGATCCTAGCCCCATGGCTAACCCCAGTGACCATTCAGCAACCCCTAGACATGGAGACAAGGCAGGAGACGCTGCTTGATCAAGCTTTCAGGCGAAGGACGACATGGAAGGTGGCTTGGAGGCACCTAGCACAAGGTTTGACATCCATCCGAGTCAACCCTTGGAAGAACGGCTTCAATAAAAGATCTAGCACATATACAAGACCTATTGGAGTCTTAGGAAGGATTTGTCCAAGTTTCAAAGCATTCAGACAAGTAGATATCAAGGAGATTCGACATGACAATCTCGCACACAGCAGTTCTAGGTGCAGACACAACAGGCAACTTCGTCAGAACGTAACCAGAGCTTTACATGTCGGAATCATGAGATCGACCTCTAGTTGGACACTTCAGGTTGTTAGCTTTCATCTGGGACAAGATTCAGCTCATTTGGCCCAGTGGTTTAAAAGTTATGGACGTCGACATTATGGCGTGCAGTCTATACGTGAGGCAACATACAACTTGAAGTTTCGGCCCAAACCTTGGCCCGATGATGGGGAACTCGACATGGGCTGCTGGAATGTATTTAAATATATTTATATTTACTGTAATTAGTTAATTAGTTAATTAGTTAATTAGTTAATTGATTAATTAGTTAAAGTGTTTTACTTTATGTAATATTCCTATTTTGGAATTAGGGTTTGCTTGTAACCTTATTTAAGGAGCCGCTTGGCCTCCTTAGAAACTTGGCTGTTATTTGATAAATTGAGATATTCTCTTCAATCTCCGCCCCTTGTTCAAGTTGGTTGAACCTTGTTCTTCTTGAGTCCGCAATACTTGAGTCGTATACAAGTAAATCTTGGAATTGTATTATTGTGTCGTTTATCTTAGTGTGATTCTCACATTGTTGAGTCTAGTCCTAAGAACCCGATTCAAGACCCTTGACTTGAAATCGATTAGGGCTCTTAGCACAGGTTAGCTAAGTGGTCTAAGCTCGTACTTGTCGAGTTATCTATTTCCGCAGGAAATCCGTCTTTGAACAAAGATGAAAATTGGTGCTACGCATCCTAAGGAACCAGGAAAGATACGATCCTAGCCCCATGGCTAACCCCAGTGACCATTCAGCAACCCCTAGACATGGAGACAAGGCAGGAGACGCTGCTTGATCAATCTTTCAGGCGAAGGACGACATGGAAGGTGGCTTGGAGGCACCTAGCACAAGGTTTGACATCCATCCGAGTCAACCCTTGGAAGAACGGCTTCAATAAAAGATCTAGCACATATACAAGACCTATTGGAGTCTTAGGAAGGATGTGTCCAAGTTTCAAAGCATTCAGACAAGTAGATATCAAGGAGATTCGACATGACAATCTCGCACACAGCAGTTCTAGGTGCAGACACAACAGGCAACTTCGTCGGAACGTAACCAGAGCTTTACATGTCGGAATCATGAGATCGACCTCTAGTTGGACACTTCAGGTTGTTAGATTTCATCTGGGATAAGATTCAGCTCATTTGGCCCAGTGGTTTAAAAGTTATGGACGTCGACATTATGGCGTGCAGTCTATACGTGAGGCAACATACAACTTGAAGTTTCGGCCCAAACCTTGGCCCGATGATGGGGAACTCGACATGGGCTGCTGGAATGTATTTAAATATATTTATATTTACTGTAATTATTTAATTAGTTAATTAGTTAATTAGTTAATTGATTAATTAGTGAAAGTGTTTTACTTTATGTAATATTCCTATTTTTGAATTAGGGTTTGCTTGTAACCTTATTTAAGGAGCCGCTTGGCCTCCTTAGAAACTTGGCTGTTATTTGATAAATTGAGATATTCTCTTCAATCTCCGCCCCTTGTTCAAGTTGGTTGAACCTTGTTCTTCTTGAGTCCGCAATACTTGAGTCGTATACAAGTAAATCTTGGAATTGTATTATTGTGTCGTTTATCTTAGTGTGATTCTCACATTGTTGAGTCTAGTCCTAAGAACCCGATTCAAGACCCTTGACTTGAAATCGATTAGGGCTCTTAGCACAGGTTAGCTAAGTGGTCTAAGCTCGTACTTGTCGAGTTATCTATTTCCGCAGGAAATCCGTCTTTGAACAAAGATGAAAATTGGTGCTACGCATCCTAAGGAACCAGGAAAGATACGATCCTAGCCCCATGGCTAACCCCAGTGACCATTCAGCAACCCCTAGACATGGAGACAAGGCAGGAGACGCTGCTTGATCAATCTTTCAGGCGAAGGACGACATGGAAGGTGGCTTGGAGGCACCTAGCACAAGGTTTGACATCCATCCGAGTCAACCCTTGGAAGAACGGCTTCAATAAAAGATCTAGCACATATACAAGACCTATTGGAGTCTTAGGAAGGATGTGTCCAAGTTTCAAAGCATTCAGACAAGTAGATATCAAGGAGATTCGACATGACAATCTCGCACACAGCAGTTCTAGGTGCAGACACAACAGGCAACTTCGTCGGAACGTAACCAGAGCTTTACATGTCGGAATCATGAGATCGACCTCTAGTTGGACACTTCAGGTTGTTAGATTTCATCTGGGATAAGATTCAGCTCATTTGGCCCAGTGGTTTAAAAGTTATGGACGTCGACATTATGGCGTGCAGTCTATACGTGAGGCAACATACAACTTGAAGTTTCGGCCCAAACCTTGGCCCGATGATGGGGAACTCGACATGGGCTGCTGGAATGTATTTAAATATATTTATATTTACTGTAATTATTTAATTAGTTAATTAGTTAATTAGTTAATTGATTAATTAGTGAAAGTGTTTTACTTTATGTAATATTCCTATTTTTGAATTAGGGTTTGCTTGTAACCTTATTTAAGGAGCCGCTTGGCCTCCTTAGAAACTTGGCTGTTATTTGATAAATTGAGATATTCTCTTCAATCTCCGCCCCTTGTTCAAGTTGGTTGAACCTTGTTCTTCTTGAGTCCGCAATACTTGAGTCGTATACAAGTAAATCTTGGAATTGTATTATTGTGTCGTTTATCTTAGTGTGATTCTCACATTGTTGAGTCTAGTCCTAAGAACCCGATTCAAGACCCTTGACTTGAAATCGATTAGGGCTCTTAGCACAGGTTAGCTAAGTGGTCTAAGCTCGTACTTGTCGAGTTATCTATTTCCGCAGGAAATCCGTCTTTGAACAAAGATGAAAATTGGTGCTACGCATCCTAAGGAACCAGGAAAGATACGATCCTAGCCCCATGGCTAACCCCAGTGACCATTCAGCAACCCCTAGACATGGAGACAAGGCAGGAGACGCTGCTTGATCAATCTTTCAGGCGAAGGACGACATGGAAGGTGGCTTGGAGGCACCTAGCACAAGGTTTGACATCCATCCGAGTCAACCCTTGGAAGAACGGCTTCAATAAAAGATCTAGCACATATACAAGACCTATTGGAGTCTTAGGAAGGATGTGTCCAAGTTTCAAAGCATTCAGACAAGTAGATATCAAGGAGATTCGACATGACAATCTCGCACACAGCAGTTCTAGGTGCAGACACAACAGGCAACTTCGTCGGAACGTAACTAGAGCTTTACATGTCGGAATCATGAGATCGACCTCTAGTTGGACACTTCAGGTTGTTAGCTTTCATCTGGGACAAGATTCAGCTCATTTGGCCCAGTGGTTTAAAAGTTATGGACGTCGACATTATGGCGTGCAGTCTATACGTGAGGCAACATACAACTTGAAGTTTCGGCCCAAACCTTGGCCCGATGATGGGGAACTCGACATGGGCTGCTGGAATGTATTTAAATATATTTATATTTACTGTAATTATTTAATTAGTTAATTAGTTAATTAGTTAATTGATTAATTAGTTAAAGTGTTTTACTTTATGTAATATTCCTATTTTGGAATTAGGGTTTGCTTGTAACCTTATTTAAGGAGCCGCTTGGCCTCCTTAGAAACTTGGCTGTTATTTGATAAATTGAGATATTCTCTTCAATCTCCGCCCCTTGTTCAAGTTGGTTGAACCTTGTTCTTCTTGAGTCCGCAATACTTGAGTCGTATACAAGTAAATCTTGGAATTGTATTATTGTGTCGTTTATCTTAGTGTGATTCTCACATTGTTGAGTCTAGTCCTAAGAACCCGATTCAAGACCCTTGACTTGAAATCGATTAGGGCTCTTAGCACAGGTTAGCTAAGTGGTCTAAGCTCGTACTTGTCGAGTTATCTATTTCCACAGGAAATCCGTCTTTGAACAAAGATCAAAATTGGTGCTACGCATCCTAAGGAACCAGGAAAGATACGATCCTAGCCCCATGGCTAACCCCAGTGACCATTCAGCAACCCCTAGACATGGAGACAAGGCAGGAGACGCTGCTTGATCAAGCTTTCAGGCGAAGGATGACATGGAAGGTGGCTTGGAGGCACCTAGCACAAGGTTTGACATCCATCCGAGTCAACCCTTGGAAGAACGGCTTCAGTAAAAGATCTAGCACATATACAAGACCTATTGGAGTCTTAGGAAGGCTGTGTCCAAGTTTCAGAGCATTCAGACAAGTAGATATCAAGGAGATTCGAGATGACAATCTCGCACACAGCAGTTCTAGGTGCAGACACAATAGGAAACTTCGTCGGAACGTAACCAGAGCTGTACATGTCGGAATCATCCGATCGACCTCTAGTTGGAAACTTCAGGATGTTAGCTTTCATCTGGGACAAGATTCAGCTCATTTGTCCCAGTGGTTTAAAAGTAATGGACGTCGACATTATGGCGTGCAGTCTGTACGCGAGGCAACATACAACTTGAAGTTTCGGCCCAAACCTTGGCCCGATGATGGGGAACTCGACATGGGCTGCTGGAATGTATTTAAATATATTTATATTTACTGTAATTAGTTAATTAGTTAATTAGTTAATTAGTTAATTGATTAATTAGTTAAAGTGTTTTACTTTATGTAATATTCCTATTTTGGAATTAGGGTTTGCTTGTAACCTTATTTAAGGAGCCGCTTGGCCTCCTTAGAAACTCGGCTGTTATTTGATAAATTGAGATATTCTCTTCAATCTCCGCCCCTTGTTCAAGTTGGTTGAACCTTGTTCTTCTTGAGTCCGCAATACTTGAGTCGTATACAAGTAAATCTTGGAATTGTATTATTGTGTCGTTTATCTTAGTGTGATTCTCACATTGTTGAGTCTAGTCCTAAGAACCCGATTCAAGACCCTTGACTTGAAATCGATTAGGGCTCTTGGAACAGGTTAGCTAAGTGGTCTAAGCTCGTACTTGTCGAGTTATCTATTTCCGCAGGAAATCCGTCTTTGAACAAAGATCAAAATTGGTGCTACGCATCTTAAGGAACCAGGAATGATACGATCCTAGCCCCATGGCTAACCCCAGTGATCATTCAGCAACCCCTAGACATGGAGACAAGGCAGGAGACGCTGCTTGATCAAGCTTTCAGGCGAAGGATGACATGGAAGGTGGCTTGGAGGCACCTAGCACAAGGTTTGACATCCATCCGAGTCAACCCCTGGAAGAACGGCTTCAATAAAAGATCTAGCACATATACAAGACCTATTGGAGTCTTAGGAAGGCTGTGTCCAAGTTTCAGAGCATTCAGACAAGTAGATATCAAGGAGATTCGAGATGACAATCTCGCACACAGCAGTTCTAGGTGCAGACACAACAGGCAACTTCGTCGGAACGTAACCAGAGCTTTACATGTCGGAATCATGAGATCGACCTCTAGTTGGAAACTTCAGGATGTTAGCTTTCATCTGGGACAAGATTCAGCTCATTTGGCCCAGTGGTTTAAAAGTTATGGACGTCGACATTATGGCGTGCAGTCTGTACGTGAGGCAACATACAACTTGAAGTTTCGGCCCAAACCTTGGCCCGATGATGGGGAACTCGACATGGGCTGCTGGAATGTATTTAAATATATTTATATTTACTGTAATTAGTTAATTAGTTAATTAGTTAATTAGTTAATTGATTAATTAGTTAAAGTGTTTTACTTTATGTAATATTCCTATTTTGGAATTAGGGTTTGCTTGTAACCTTATTTAAGGAGCCGCTTGGCCTCCTTAGAAACTTGGCTGTTATTTGATAAATTGAGATATTCTCTTCAATCTCCGCCCCTTGTTCAAGTTGGTTGAACCTTGTTCTTCTTGAGTCCGCAATACTTGAGTCGTATACAAGTAAATCTTGGAATTGTATTATTGTGTCGTTTATCTTAGTGTGATTCTCACATTGTTGAGTCTAGTCCTAAGAACCCGATTCAAGACCCTTGACTTGAAATCGATTAGGGCTCTTAGCACAGGTTAGCTAAGTGGTCTAAGCTCGTACTTGTCGAGTTATCTATTTCCGCAGGAAATCCGTCTTTGAACAAAGATGAAAATTGGTGCTATGCATCCTAAGGAACCAGGAAAGATACGATCCTAGCCCCATGGCTAACCCCAGTGACCATTCAGCAACCCCTAGACATGGAGACAAGGCAGGAGACGCTGCTTGATCAAGCTTTCAGGCGAAGGACGACATGGAAGGTGGCTTGGAGGCACCTAGCACAAGGTTTGACATCCATCCGAGTCAACCCTTGGAAGAACGGCTTCAATAAAAGATCTAGCACATATACAAGACCTATTGGAGTCTTAGGAAGGATTTGTCCAAGTTTCAAAGCATTCAGACAAGTAGATATCAAGGAGATTCGACATGACAATCTCGCACACAGCAGTTCTAGGTGCAGACACAACAGGCAACTTCGTCGGAACGTAACCAGAGCTTTACATGTCGGAATCATGAGATCGACCTCTAGTTGGACACTTCAGGTTGTTAGCTTTCATCTGGGACAAGATTCAGCTCATTTGGCCCAGTGGTTTAAAAGTTATGGACGTCGATATTATGGCGTGCAGTCTATACGTGAGGCAACATACAACTTGAAGTTTCGGCCCAAACCTTGGCCCGATGATGGGGAACTCGACATGGGCTACTGGAATGTATTTAAATATATTTATATTTACTGTAATTATTTAATTAGTTAATTAGTTAATTAGTTAATTGATTAATTAGTTAAAGTGTTTTACTTTATGTAATATTCCTATTTTGGAATTAGGGTTTGCTTGTAACCTTATTTAAGGAGCCGCTTGGCCTCCTTAGAAACTTGGCTGTTATTTGATAAATTGAGATATTCTCTTCAATCTCCGCCCCTTGTTCAAGTTGGTTGAACCTTGTTCTTCTTGAGTCCGCAATACTTGAGTCGTATACAAGTAAATCTTGGAATTGTATTATTGTGTCGTTTATCTTAGTGTGATTCTCACATTGTTGAGTCTAGTCCTAAGAACCCGATTCAAGACCCTTGACTTGAAATCGATTAGGGCTCTTAGCACAGGTTAGCTAAGTGGTCTAAGCTCGTACTTGTCGAGTTATCTATTTCCACAGGAAATCCGTCTTTGAACAAAGATCAAAATTGGTGCTACGCATCCTAAGGAACCAGGAAAGATACGATCCTAGCCCCATGGCTAACCCCAGTGACCATTCAGCAACCCCTAGACATGGAGACAAGGCAGGAGACGCTGCTTGATCAAGCTTTCAGGCGAAGGATGACATGGAAGGTGGCTTGGAGGCACCTAGCACAAGGTTTGACATCCATCCGAGTCAACCCTTGGAAGAACGGCTTCAATAAAAGATCTAGCACATATACAATACCTATTGGAGTCTTAGGAAGGTTGTGTCCAAGTTTCAGAGCATTCAGACAAGTAGATATCAAGGAGATTCGAGATGACAATCTCGCACACAGCAGTTCTAGGTGCAGACACAACAGGCAACTTCGTCAGAACGTAACCAGAGCTTTACATGTAGGAATCATGAGATCGACCTCTAGTTGGAAACTTCAGGATGTTATCTTTCATCTGGGACAAGATTCAGCTCATTTGGCCCAGTGGTTTAAAAGTTATGGACGTCGACATTATCGCGTGCAGTCTGTACGTGAGGCAACATACAACTTGAAGTTTCGGCCCAAACCTTGGCCCGATGATGGGGAACTCGACATGGGCTGCTGGAATGTATTTAAATATATTTATATTTACTGTAATTAGTTAATTAGTTAATTAGTTAATTAGTTAATTGATTAATTAGTTAAAGTGTTTTACTTTATGTAATATTCCTATTTTGGAATTAGGGTTTGCTTGTAACCTTATTTAAGGAGCCGCTTGGCCTCCTTAGAAACTTGGCTGTTATTTGATAAATTGAGATATTCTCTTCAATCTCCGCCCCTTGTTCAAGTTGGTTGAACCTTGTTCTTCTTGAGTCCGCAATACTTGAGTCGTATACAAGTAAATCTTGGAATTGTATTATTGTGTCGTTTATCTTAGTGTGATTCTCACATTGTTGAGTCTAGTCCTAAGAACCCGATTCAAGACCCTTGACTTGAAATCGATTAGGGCTCTTAGCACAGGTTAGCTAAGTGGTCTAAGCTCGTACTTGTCGAGTTATCTATTTCCGCAGGAAATCCGTCTTTGAACAAAGATGAAAATTGGTGCTACGCATCCTAAGGAACCAGGAAAGATACGATCCTAGCCCCATGGCTAACCCCAGTGACCATTCAGCAACCCCTAGACATGGAGACAAGGCAGGAGACGCTGCTTGATCAAGCTTTCAGGCGAAGGATGACATGGAAGGTGGCTTGGAGGCACCTAGCACAAGGTTTGACATCCATCCGAGTCAACCCTTGGAAGAACGGCTTCAATAAAAGATCTAGCACATATACAAGACCTATTGGAGTCTTAGGAAGGCTGTGTCCAAGTTTCAGAGCATTCAGACAAGTAGATATCAAGGAGATTCGAGATGACAATCTCGCACACAGCAGTTCTAGGTGCAGACACAACAGGCAACTTCGTCGGAACGTAAAAAGAGATGTACATGTCGGAATCATGCGATCGACCTCTAGTTGGAAACTTCAGGATGTTAGCTTTCATTTGGGACAAGATTAAGATCATTTAGCCCAGTGGTTTAAAAGCTATGGACGTCGACATTATGGCGTGCAGTCTGTACGCGAGGCAACATACAACTTGAAGTTTCGGCCCAAACCTTGGCCCGATGATGGGGAACTCGACATGGGCTGCTGGAATGTATTTAAATATATTTATATTTACTGTAATTAGTTAATTGATTAATTAGTTAAAGTGTTTTACTTTATGTAATATTCCTATTTTGGAATTAGGGTTTGCTTGTAACCTTATTTAAGGAGCCGCTTGGCCTCCTTAGAAACTTGGCTGTTATTTGATAAATTGAGATATTCTCTTCAATCTCCGCCCCTTGTTCAAGTTGGTTGAACCTTGTTCTTCTTGAGTCCGCAATACTTGAGTCGTATACAAGTAAATCTTGGAATTGTATTATTGTGTCGTTTATCTTAGTGTGATTCTCACATTGTTGAGTCTAGTCCTAAGAACCCGATTCAAGACCCTTGACTTGAAATCGATTAGGGCTCTTAGCACAGGTTAGCTAAGTGGTCTAAGCTCGTACTTGTCGAGTTATCTATTTCCGCAGGAAATCCGTCTTTGAACAAAGATGAAAATTGGTGCTACGCATCCTAAGGAACCAGGAAAGATACGATCCTAGCCCCATGGCTAACCCCAGTGACCATTCAGCAACCCCTAGACATCGAGACAAGGCAGGAGACGCTGCTTGATCAAGCTTTCAGGCGAAGGATGACATGGAAGGTGGCTTGGAGGCACCTAGCACAAGGTTTGACATCCATCCGAGTCAACCCTTGGAAGAACGGCTTCACTAAAAGATCTAGCACATATACAAGACCTATTGGAGTCTTAGGAAGGCTGTGTCCAAGTTTCAGAGCATTCAGACAAGTAGATATCAAGGAGATTCGAGATGACAATCTCGCACACAGCAGTTCTAGGTGCAGACACAACAGGCAACTTCGTCGGAACGTAACCAGAGCTGTACATGTCGGAATCATGCGATCGACCTCTAGTTGGAAACTTCAGGATGTTAGCTTTCATTTGGGACAAGATTAAGATCATTTAGCCCAGTGGTTTAAAAGCTATGGACGTCGACATTATGGCGTGCAGTCTGTACGCGAGGCAACATACAACTTGAAGTTTCGGCCCAAACCTTGGCCCGATGATGGGGAACTCGACATGGGCTGCTGGAATGTATTTAAATATATTTATATTTACTGTAATTAGTTAATTAGTTAATTAGTTAATTAGTTAATTGATTAATTAGTTAAAGTGTTTTACTTTATGTAATATTCCTATTTTGGAATTAGGGTTTGCTTGTAACCTTATTTAAGGAGCCGCTTGGCCTCCTTAGAAACTTGGCTGTTATTTGATAAATTGAGATATTCTCTTCAATCTCCGCCCCTTGTTCAAGTTGGTTGAACCTTGTTCTTCTTGAGTCCGCAATACTTGAGTCGTATACAAGTAAATCTTGGAATTGTATTATTGTGTCGTTTATCTTAGTGTGATTCTCACATTGTTGAGTCTAGTCCTAAGAACCCGATTCAAGACCCTTGACTTGAAATCGATTAGGGCTCTTAGCACAGGTTAGCTAAGTGGTCTAAGCTCGTACTTGTCGAGTTATCTATTTCCGCAGGAAATCCGTCTTTGAACAAAGATGAAAATTGGTGCTACGCATCCTAAGGAACCAGGAAAGATACGATCCTAGCCCCATGGCTAACCCCAGTGACCATTCAGCAACCCCTAGACATCGAGACAAGGCAGGAGACGCTGCTTGATCAAGCTTTCAGGCGAAGGATGACATGGAAGGTGGCTTGGAGGCACCTAGCACAAGGTTTGACATCCATCCGAGTCAACCCTTGGAAGAACGGCTTCACTAAAAGATCTAGCACATATACAAGACCTATTGGAGTCTTAGGAAGGCTGTGTCCAAGTTTCAGAGCATTCAGACAAGTAGATATCAAGGAGATTCGAGATGACAATCTCGCACACAGCAGTTCTAGGTGCAGACACAACAGGCAACTTCGTCGGAACGTAACCAGAGCTGTACATGTCGGAATCATGCGATCGACCTCTAGTTGGAAACTTCAGGATGTTAGCTTTCATTTGGGACAAGATTAAGATCATTTAGCCCAGTGCTTTAAAAGCTATGGACGTCGACATTATGGCGTGCAGTCTGTACGCGAGGCAACATACAACTTGAAGTTTCGGCCCAAACCTTGGCCCGATGATGGGGAACTCGACATGGGCTGCTGGAATGTATTTAAATATATTTATATTTACTGTAATTAGTTAATTAGTTAATTAGTTAATTAGTTAATTGATTAATTAGTTAAAGTGTTTTACTTTATGTAATATTCCTATTTTGGAATTAGGGTTTGCTTGTAACCTTATTTAAGGAGCCGCTTGGCCTCCTTAGAAACTTGGCTGTTATTTGATAAATTGAGATATTCTCTTCAATCTCCGCCCCTTGTTCAAGTTGGTTGAACCTTGTTCTTCTTGAGTCCGCAATACTTGAGTCGTATACAAGTAAATCTTGGAATTGTATTATTGTGTCGTTTATCTTAGTGTGATTCTCACATTGTTGAGTCTAGTCCTAAGAACCCGATTCAAGACCCTTGACTTGAAATCGATTAGGGCTCTTAGCACAGGTTAGCTAAGTGGTCTAAGCTCGTACTTGTCGAGTTATCTATTTCCGCAGGAAATCCGTCTTTGAACAAAGATGAAAATTGGTGCTACGCATCCTAAGGAACCAGGAAAGATACGATCCTAGCCCCATGGCTAACCCCAGTGACCATTCAGCAACCCCTAGACATGGAGACAAGGCAGGAGACGCTGCTTGATCAAGCTTTCAGGCGAAGGATGACATGGAAGGTGGCTTGGAGGCACCTAGCACAAGGTTTGACATCCATCCGAGTCAACCCTTGGAAGAACGGCTTCAATAAAAGATCTAGCACATATACAAGACCTATTGGAGTCTTAGGAAGGCTGTGTCCAAGTTTCAGAGCATTCAGACAAGTAGATATCAAGGAGATTCGAGATGACAATCTCGCACACAGCAGTTCTAGGTGCAGACACAACAGGCAACTTCGTCGGAACGTAACCAGAGCTTTACATGTCGGAATCATAAGATCGACCTCTAGTTGGAAACTTCAGGATGTTAGCTTTCATCTGGGACAAGATTCAGCTCATTTGGCCCAGTGGTTTAAAAGTTATGGACGTCGACATTATGGCGTGCAGTCTGTACGTGAGGCAACATACAACTTGAAGTTTCGGCCCAAACCTTGGCCCGATGATGGGGAACTCGACATGGGCTGCTGGAATGTATTTAAATATATTTATATTTACTGTAATTAGTTAATTAGTTAATTAGTTAATTAGTTAATTGATTAATTAGTTAAAGTGTTTTACTTTATGTAATATTCCTATTTTGGAATTAGGGTTTGCTTGTAACCTTATTTAAGGAGCCGCTTGGCCTCCTTAGAAACTTGGCTGTTATTTGATAAATTGAGATATTCTCTTCAATCTCCGCCCCTTGTTCAAGTTGGTTGAACCTTGTTCTTCTTGAGTCCGCAATACTTGAGTCGTATACAAGTAAATCTTGGAATTGTATTATTGTGTCGTTTATCTTAGTGTGATTCTCACATTGTTGAGTCTAGTCCTAAGAACCCGATTCAAGACCCTTGACTTGAAATCGATTAGGGCTCTTAGCACAGGTTAGCTAAGTGGTCTAAGCTCGTACTTGTCGAGTTATCTATTTCCGCAGGAAATCCGTCTTTGAACAAAGATGAAAATTGGTGCTACGCATCCTAAGGAACCAGGAAAGATACGATCCTAGCCCCATGGCTAACCCCAGTGACCATTCAGCAACCCCTAGACATGGAGACAAGGCAGGAGACGCTGCTTGATCAAGCTTTCAGGCGAAGGATGACATGGAAGGTGGCTTGGAGGCACCTAGCACAAGGTTTGACATCCATCCGAGTCAACCCTTGGAAGAACGGCTTCAATAAAAGATCTAGCACATATACAAGACCTATTGGAGTCTTAGGAAGGCTGTGTCCAAGTTTCAGAGCATTCAGACAAGTAGATATCAAGGAGATTCGAGATGACAATCTCGCACACAGCAGTTCTAGGTGCAGACACAACAGGCAACTTCGTCGGAACGTAACCAGAGCTGTACATGTCGGAATCATGCGATCGACCTCTAGTTGGAAACTTCAGGATGTTAGCTTTCATTTGGGACAAGATTAAGATCATTTAGCCCAGTGGTTTAAAAGCTATGGACGTCGACATTATGGCGTGCAGTCTGTACGCGAGGCAACATACAACTTGAAGTTTCGGCCCAAACCTTGGCCCGATGATGGGGAACTCGACATGGGCTGCTGGAATGTATTTAAATATATTTATATTTACTGTAATTAGTTAATTAGTTAATTGATTAATTAGTTAAAGTGTTTTACTTTATGTAATATTCCTATTTTGGAATTAGGGTTTGCTTGTAACCTTATTTAAGGAGCCGCTTGGCCTCCTTAGAAACTTGGCTGTTATTTGATAAATTGAGATATTCTCTTCAATCTCCGCCCCTTGTTCAAGTTGGTTGAACCTTGTTCTTCTTGAGTCCGCAATACTTGAGTCGTATACAAGTAAATCTTGAAATTGTAATATTGTGTCGTTTATCTTAGTGTGATTCTCACATTGTTGAGTCTAGTCCTAAGAACCCGATTCAAGACCCTTGACTTGAAATCGATTAGGGCTCTTAGCACAGGTTAGCTAAGTGGTCTAAGCTCGTACTTGTCGAGTTATCTATTTCCACAGGAAATCCGTCTTTGAACAAAGATGAAAATTGGTGCTACGCATCCTAAGGAACCAGGAAAGATACGATCCTAGCCCCATGGCTAACCCCAGTGACCATTCAGCAACCCCTAGACATGGAGACAAGGCAGGAGACGCTGCTTGATCAAGCTTTCAGGCGAAGGATGACATGGAAGGTGGCTTGGAGGCACCTAGCACAAGGTTTGACATCCATCCGAGTCAACCCTTGGAAGAACGGCTTCAATAAAAGATCTAGCACATATACAAGACCTATTGGAGTCTTAGGAAGGCTGTGTCCAAGTTTCAGAGCATTCAGACAAGTAGATATCAAGGAGATTCGAGATGACAATCTCGCACACAGCAGTTCTAGGTGCAGACACAATAGGCAACTTCGTCGGAACGTAACCAGAGCTTTACATGTCAGAATCATGAGATCGACCTCTAGTTGGAAACTTCAGGATGTTAGCTTTCATCTGGGACAAGATTCAGCTCATTTGGCCCAGTGGTTTAAAAGTTATGGACGTCGACATTATGGCGTGCAGTCTGTACTCGAGGCAACATACAACTTGAAGTTTCGGCCCAAACCTTGGCCCGATGATGGAGAACTCGACATGGGCTGCTGGAATGTATTTAAATATATTTATATTTACTGTAATTAGTTAATTAGTTAATTAGTTAATTAGTTAATTGATTAATTAGTTAAAGTGTTTTACTTTATGTAATATTCCTATTTTGGAATTAGGGTTTGCTTGTAACCTTATTTAAGGAGCCGCTTGGCCTCCTTAGAAACTTGGCTGTTATTTGATAAATTGAGATATTCTCTTCAATCTCGGCCCCTTGTTCAAGTTGGTTGAACCTTGTTCTTCTTGAGTCCGCAATACTTGAGTCGTATACAAGTAAATCTTGAAATTGTATTATTGTGTCGTTTATCTTAGTGTGATTCTCACATTGTTGAGTCTAGTCCTAAGAACCCGATTCAAGACCCTTGACTTGAAATCGATTAGGGCTCTTAGCACAGGTTAGCTAAGTGGTCTAAGCTCGTACTTGTCGAGTTATCTATTTCCGCAGGAAATCCGTCTTTGAACAAAGATCAAAATTGGTGCTACGCATCCTAAGGAACCAGGAATGATACGATCCTAGCCCCATGGCTAACCCCAGTGACCATTCAGCAACCCCTAGACATGGATACAAGGAAGGAGACGCTGCTTGATCAAGCTTTCAGGCGAAGGATGACATGGAAGGTGGCTTGGAGGCACCTAGCACAAGGTTTGACATCCATCCGTGTCAACCCTTGGAAGAACGGCTTCAATAAAAGATCTAGCACATATACAAGACCTATTGGAGTCTTAGGAAGGCTGTGTCCAAGTTTCAGAGCATTCAGACAAGTAGATATCAAGGAGATTCTAGATGACAATCTCGCACACAGCAGTTCTAGGTGCAGACACAACAGGCAACTTCGTCGGAACGTAACCAGAGCTGTACATGTCGGAATCATGCGATCGACCTCTAGTTGGAAACTTCAGGATGTTAGATTTCATCTGGGACAAGATTCAGCTCATTTCGCCCAGTGGTTTAAAAGCTATGGACGTCGACATTATGGCGTGCAGTCTGTACGCGAGGCAACATACAACTTGAAGTTTCGGCCCAAACCTTGGCCCGATGATGGGGAACTCGACATGGGCTGCTGGAATGTATTTAAATATATTTATATTTACTGTAATTAGTTAATTAGTTAATTAGTTAATTAGTTAATTGATTAATTAGTTAAAGTGTTTTACTTTATGTAATATTCCTATTTTGGAATTAGGGTTTGCTTGTAACCTTATTTAAGGAGCCGCTTGGCCTCCTTAGAAACTTGGCTGTTATTTGATAAATTGAGATATTCTCTTCAATCTCGGCCCCTTGTTCAAGTTGGTTGAACCTTGTTCTTCTTGAGTCCGCAATACTTGAGTCGTATACAAGTAAATCTTGAAATTGTATTATTGTGTCGTTTATCTTAGTGTGATTCTCACATTGTTGAGTCTAGTCCTAAGAAACCGATTCAAGACCCTTGACTTGAAATCGATTAGGGCTCTTAGCACAGGTTAGCTAAGTGGTCTAAGCTCGTACTTGTCGAGTTATCTATTTCCGCAGGAAATCCGTCTTTGAACAAAGATCAAAATTGGTGCTACGCATCCTAAGGAACCAGGAATGATACGATCCTAGCCCCATGGCTAACCCCAGTGACCATTCAGCAACCCCTAGACATGGAGACAAGGCAGGAGACGCTGCTTGATCAAGCTTTCAGGCGAAGGATGACATGGAAGGTGGCTTGGAGGCACCTAGCACAAGGTTTGACATCCATCCGAGTCAACCCTTGGAAGAACGGCTTCAATAAAAGATCTAGCACATATACAAGACCTATTGGAGTCTTAGGAAGGCTGTGTCCAAGTTTCAGAGCATTCAGACAAGTAGATATCAAGGAGATTCTAGATGACAATCTCGCACACAGCAGTTCTAGGTGCAGACACAACAGGCAACTTCGTCGGAACGTAACCAGAGCTTTACATGTCAGAATCATGGGATCGACCTCTAGTTGGAAACTTCAGGATGTTAGATTTCATCTGGGATAAGATTCAGCTCATTTCGCCCAGTGGTTTAAAAGTTATGGACGTCGACATTATGGCGTGCAGTCTGTACGCGAGGCAACATACAACTTGAAGTTTCGGCCCAAACCTTGGCCCGATGATGGAGAACTCGACATGGGCTGCTGGAATGTATTTAAATATATTTATATTTACTGTAATTAGTTAATTAGTTAATTAGTTAATTAGTTAATTGATTAATTAGTTAAAGTGTTTTACTTTATGTAATATTCCTATTTTGGAATTAGGGTTTGCTTGTAACCTTATTTAAGGAGCCGCTTGGCCTCCTTAGAAACTTGGCTGTTATTTGATAAATTGAGATATTCTCTTCAATCTCCGCCCCTTGTTCAAGTTGGTTGAACCTTGTTCTTCTTGAGTCGTATACAAGTAAATCTTGAAATTGTATTATTGTGTCGTTTATCTTAGTGTGATTCTCACATTGTTGAGTCTAGTCCTAAGAACCCGATTCAAGACCCTTGACTTGAAATCAATTAGGGCTCTTAGCACAGGTTAGCTTAGTGGTCTAAGCTCGTACTTGTCGAGTTATCTATTTCCGCAGGAAATCCGTCTTTGAACAAAGATCAAAATTGGTGCTACGCATCCTAAGGAACCAGGAATGATACGATCCTAGCCCCATGGCTAACCCCAGTGACCATTCAGCAACCCCTAGACATGGAGACAAGGCAGGAGACGCTGCTTGATCAAGCTTTCAGGCGAAGGATGACATGGAAGGTGGCTTGGAGGCATCTAGCACAAGGTTTGACATCCATCCGAGTCAACCCTTGGAAGAACGGCTTCAATAAAAGATCTAGCACATATACAAGACCTATTGGAGTCTTAGGAAGGCTGTGTCCAAGTTTCAGAGCATTCAGACAAGTAGATATCAAGGAGATTCGAGATGACAATCTCGCACACAGCAGTTCTAGGTGCAGACACAATAGGCAACTTCGTCGGAACGTAACCAGAGCTTTACATGTCAGAATCATGAGATCGACCTCTAGTTGGAAACTTCAGGATGTTAGCTTTCATCTGGGACAAGATTCAGCTCATTTGGCCCAGTGGTTTAAAAGTTATGGACGTCGACATTATGGCGTGCAGTCTGTACGCGAGGCAACATACAACTTGAAGTTTCGGCCCAAACCTTGGCCCGATGATGGAGAACTCGACATGGGCTGCTGGAATGTATTTAAATATATTTATATTTACTGTAATTAGTTAATTAGTTAATTAGTTAATTAGTTAATTGATTAATTAGTTAAAGTGTTTTACTTTATGTAATATTCCTATTTTGGAATTAGGGTTTGCTTGTAACCTTATTTAAGGAGCCGCTTGGCCTCCTTAGAAACTTGGCTGTTATTTGATAAATTGAGATATTCTCTTCAATCTCGGCCCCTTGTTCAAGTTGGTTGAACCTTGTTCTTCTTGAGTCCGCAATACTTGAGTCGTATACAAGTAAATCTTGAAATTGTATTATTGTGTCATTTATCTTAGTGTGATTCTCACATTGTTGAGTCTAGTCCTAAGAACCCGATTCAAGACCCTTGACTTGAAATCGATTAGGGCTCTTAGCACAGGTTAGCTAAGTGGTCTAAGCTCGTACTTGTCGAGTTATCTATTTCCGCAGGAAATCCGTCTTTGAACAAAGATCAAAATTGGTGCTACGCATCCTAAGGAACCAGGAATGATACGATCCTAGCCCCATGGCTAACCCCAGTGACCATTCAGCAACCCCTAGACATGGATACAAGGAAGGAGACGCTGCTTGATCAAGCTTTCAGGCGAAGGATGACATGGAAGGTGGCTTGGAGGCACCTAGCACAAGGTTTGACATCCATCCGAGTCAACCCTTGGAAGAACGGCTTCAATAAAAGATCTAGCACATATACAAGACCTATTGGAGTCTTAGGAAGGCTGTGTCCAAGTTTCAGAGCATTCAGACAAGTAGATATCAAGGAGATTCTAGATGACAATCTCGCACACAGCAGTTCTAGGTGCAGACACAACAGGCAACTTCGTCGGAACGTAACCAGAGCTGTACATGTCGGAATCATGCGATCGACCTCTAGTTGGAAACTTCAGGATGTTAGATTTCATCTGGGACAAGATTCAGCTCATTTCGCCCAGTGGTTTAAAAGCTATGGACGTCGACATTATGGCGTGCAGTCTGTACGCGAGGCAACATACAACTTGAAGTTTCGGCCCAAACCTTGGCCCGATGATGGGGAACTCGACATGGGCTGCTGGAATGTATTTAAATATATTTATATTTACTGTAATTAGTTAATTAGTTAATTAGTTAATTAGTTAATTGATTAATTAGTTAAAGTGTTTTACTTTATGTAATATTCCTATTTTGGAATTAGGGTTTGCTTGTAACCTTATTTAAGGAGCCGCTTGGCCTCCTTAGAAACTTGGCTGTTATTTGATAAATTGAGATATTCTCTTCAATCTCCGCCCCTTGTTCAAGTTGGTTGAACCTTGTTCTTCTTGAGTCCGCAATACTTGAGTCGTATACAAGTAAATCTTGAAATTGTATTATTGTGTCGTTTATCTTAGTGTGATTCTCACATTGTTGAGTCTAGTCCTAAGAACCCGATTCAAGACCCTTGACTTGAAATCGATTAGGGCTCTTAGCACAGGTTAGCTAAGTGGTCTAAGCTCGTACTTGTCGAGTTATCTATTTCCACAAGAAATCCGTCTTTGAACAAAGATGAAAATTGGTGCTACGCATCCTAAGGAACCAGGAAAGATACGATCCTAGCCCCATGGCTAACCCCAGTGACCATTCAGCAACCCCTAGACATGGAGACAAGGCAGGAGACGCTGCTTGATCAAGCTTTCAGGCGAAGGATGACATGGAAGGTGGCTTGGAGGCACCTAGCACAAGGTTTGACATCCATCCGAGTCAACCCTTGGAAGAACGGCTTCAATAAAAGATCTAGCACATATACAAGACCTATTGGAGTCTTAGGAAGGCTGTGTCCAAGTTTCAGAGCATTCAGACAAGTAGATATCAAGGAGATTCTAGATGACAATCTCGCACACAGCAGTTCTAGGTGCAGACACAACAGGCAACTTCGTCGGAACGTAACCAGAGCTGTACATGTGAGAATCATGCGATCGACCTCTAGTTGGAAACTTCAGGATGTTAGATTTCATCTGGGACAAGATTCAGCTCATTTGGCCCAGTGGTTTAAAAGTTATGGACGTCGACATTATGGCGTGCAGTCTGTACGCGAGGCAACATACAACTTGAAGTTTCGGCCCAAACCTTGGCCCGATGATGGAGAACTCGACATGGGCTGCTGGAATGTATTTAAATATATTTATATTTACTGTAATTAGTTAATTAGTTAATTAGTTAATTAGTTAATTGATTAATTAGTTAAAGTGTTTTACTTTATGTAATATTCCTATTTTGGAATTAGGGTTTGCTTGTAACCTTATTTAAGGAGCCGCTTGGCCTCCTTAGAAACTTGGCTGTTATTTGATAAATTGAGATATTCTCTTCAATCTCGGCCCCTTGTTCAAGTTGGTTGAACCTTGTTCTTCTTGAGTCCGCAATACTTGAGTCGTATACAAGTAAATCTTGAAATTGTATTATTGTGTCGTTTATCTTAGTGTGATTCTCACATTGTTGAGTCTAGTCCTAAGAAACCGATTCAAGACCCTTGACTTGAAATCGATTAGGGCTCTTAGCACAGGTTAGCTAAGTGGTCTAAGCTCGTACTTGTCGAGTTATCTATTTCCGCAGGAAATCCGTCTTTGAACAAAGATCAAAATTGGTGCTACGCATCCTAAGGAACCAGGAATGATACGATCCTAGCCCCATGGCTAACCCCAGTGACCATTCAGCAACCCCTAGACATGGATACAAGGCAGGAGACGCTGCTTGATCAAGCTTTCAGGCGAAGGATGACATGGAAGGTGGCTTGGAGGCACCTAGCACAAGGTTTGACATCCATCCGAGTCAACCCTTGGAAGAACGGCTTCAATAAAAGATCTAGCACATATACAAGACCTATTGGAGTCTTAGGAAGGCTGTGTCCAAGTTTCAGAGCATTCAGACAAGTAGATATCAAGGAGATTCTAGATGACAATCTCGCACACAGCAGTTCTAGGTGCAGACACAACAGGCAACTTCGTCGGAACGTAACCAGAGCTTTACATGTCAGAATCATGGGATCGACCTCTAGTTGGAAACTTCAGGATGTTAGATTTCATCTGGGATAAGATTCAGCTCATTTCGCCCAGTGGTTTAAAAGTTATGGACGTCGACATTATGGCGTGCAGTCTGTACGCGAGGCAACATACAACTTGAAGTTTCGGCCCAAACCTTGGCCCGATGATGGAGAACTCGACATGGGCTGCTGGAATGTATTTAAATATATTTATATTTACTGTAATTAGTTAATTAGTTAATTAGTTAATTAGTTAATTGATTAATTAGTTAAAGTGTTTTACTTTATGTAATATTCCTATTTTGGAATTAGGGTTTGCTTGTAACCTTATTTAAGGAGCCGCTTGGCCTCCTTAGAAACTTGGCTGTTATTTGATAAATTGAGATATTCTCTTCAATCTCGGCCCCTTGTTCAAGTTGGTTGAACCTTGTTCTTCTTGAGTCCGCAATACTTGAGTCGTATACAAGTAAATCTTGAAATTGTATTATTGTGTCGTTTATCTTAGTGTGATTCTCACATTGTTGAGTCTAGTCCTAAGAAACCGATTCAAGACCCTTGACTTGAAATCGATTAGGGCTCTTAGCACAGGTTAGCTAAGTGGTCTAAGCTCGTACTTGTCGAGTTATCTATTTCCGCAGGAAATCCGTCTTTGAACAAAGATCAAAATTGGTGCTACGCATCCTAAGGAACCAGGAATGATACGATCCTAGCCCCATGGCTAACCCCAGTGACCATTCAGCAACCCCTAGACATGGATACAAGGCAGGAGACGCTGCTTGATCAAGCTTTCAGGCGAAGGATGACATGGAAGGTGGCTTGGAGGCACCTAGCACAAGGTTTGACATCCATCCGAGTCAACCCTTGGAAGAACGGCTTCAATAAAAGATCTAGCACATATACAAGACCTATTGGAGTCTTAGGAAGGCTGTGTCCAAGTTTCAGAGCATTCAGACAAGTAGATATCAAGGAGATTCTAGATGACAATCTCGCACACAGCAGTTCTAGGTGCAGACACAACAGGCAACTTCGTCGGAACGTAACCAGAGCTTTACATGTCAGAATCATGGGATCGACCTCTAGTTGGAAACTTCAGGATGTTAGATTTCATCTGGGACAAGATTCAGCTCATTTGGCCCAGTGGTTTAAAAGTTATGGACGTCGACATTATGGCGTGCAGTCTGTACGCGAGGCAACATACAACTTGAAGTTTCGGCCCAAACCTTGGCCCGATGATGGAGAACTCGACATGGGCTGCTGGAATGTATTTAAATATATTTATATTTACTGTAATTAGTTAATTAGTTAATTAGTTAATTAGTTAATTGATTAATTAGTTAAAGTGTTTTACTTTATGTAATATTCCTATTTTGGAATTAGGGTTTGCTTGTAACCTTATTTAAGGAGCCGCTTGGCCTCCTTAGAAACTTGGCTGTTATTTGATAAATTGAGATATTCTCTTCAATCTCGGCCCCTTGTTCAAGTTGGTTGAACCTTGTTCTTCTTGAGTCCGCAATACTTGAGTCGTATACAAATAAATCTTGAAATTGTATTATTGTGTCGTTTATCTTAGTGTGATTCTCACATTGTTGAGTCTAGTCCTAAGAACCCGATTCAAGACCCTTGACTTGAAATCGATTAGGGCTCTTAGCACAGGTTACCTAAGTGGTCTAAACTCGTACTTGTCGAGTTATCTATTTCCGCAGGAAATCCGTCTTTGAACAAAGATCAAAATTGGTGCTACGCATCCTAAGGAACCAGGAATGATACGATCCTAGCCCCATGGCTAACCCCAGTGACCATTCAGCAACCCCTAGACATGGATACAAGGCAGGAGACGCTGCTTGATCAAGCTTTCAGGCGAAGGATGACATGGAAGGTGGCTTGGAGGCACCTAGCACAAGGTTTGACATCCATCCGAGTCAACCCTTGGAAGAACGGCTTCAATAAAAGATCTAGCACATATACAAGACCTATTGGAGTCTTAGGAAGGCTGTGTCCAAGTTTCAGAGCATTCAGACAAGTAGATATCAAGGAGATTCTAGATGACAATCTCGCACACAGCAGTTCTAGGTGCAGACACAACAGGCAACTTCGTCGGAACGTAACCAGAGCTTTACATGTCAGAATCATGGGATCGACCTCTAGTTGGAAACTTCAGGATGTTAGATTTCATCTGGGACAAGATTCAGCTCATTTGGCCCAGTGGTTTAAAAGTTATGGACGTCGACATTATGGCGTGCAGTCTGTACGCGAGGCAACATACAACTTGAAGTTTCGGCCCAAACCTTGGCCCGATGATGGAGAACTCGACATGGGCTGCTGGAATGTATTTAAATATATTTATATTTACTGTAATTAGTTAATTAGTTAATTAGTTAATTAGTTAATTGATTAATTAGTTAAAGTGTTTTACTTTATGTAATATTCCTATTTTGGAATTAGGGTTTGCTTGTAACCTTATTTAAGGAGCCGCTTGGCCTCCTTAGAAACTTGGCTGTTATTTGATAAATTGAGATATTCTCTTCAATCTCGGCCCCTTGTTCAAGTTGGTTGAACCTTGTTCTTCTTGAGTCCGCAATACTTGAGTCGTATACAAGTAAATCTTGAAATTGTATTATTGTGTCGTTTATCTTAGTGTGATTCTCACATTGTTGAGTCTAGTCCTAAGAACCCGATTCAAGACCCTTGACTTGAAATCGATTAGGGCTCTTAGCACAGGTTAGCTTAGTGGTCTAAGCTCGTACTTGTCGAGTTATCTATTTCCGCAGGAAATCCGTCTTTGAACAAAGATCAAAATTGGTGCTACGCATCCTAAGGAACCAGGAATGATACGATCCTAGCCCCATGGCTAACCCCAGTGACCATTCAGCAACCCCTAGACATGGAGACAAGGCAGGAGACGCTGCTTGATCAAGCTTTCAGGCGAAGGATAACATGGAAGGTGGCTTGGAGGCACCTAGCACAATGTTTGACATCCATCCGAGTCAACCCTTGGAAGAACGACTTCAATAAAAGATCTAGCACATATACAAGACCTATTGGAGTCTTAGGAAGGCTGTGTCCAAGTTTCAGAGCATTCAGACAAGTAGATATCAAGGAGATTCGAGATGACAATCTCGCACACAGCAGTTCTAGGTGCAGACACAACAGGCAACTTCGTCGGAACGTAACCAGAGCTTTACATGTCGGAATCATGAGATCGACCTCTAGTTGGAAACTTCAGGATGTTAGCTTTCATCTGGAACAAGATTCAGCTCATTTGGCCCAGTGGTTTAAAAGTTATGGACGTCGACATTATGGCGTGCAGTCTGTACGTGAGGCAACATACAACTTGAAGTTTCGGCCCAAACCTTGGCCCGATGATGGGGAACTCGACATGGGCTGCTGGAATGTATTTAAATATATTTATATTTACTGTAATTAGTTAATTAGTTAATTAGTTAATTAGTTAATTGATTAATTAGTTAAAGTGTTTTACTTTATGTAATATTCCTATTTTGGAATTAGGGTTTGCTTGTAACCTTATTTAAGGAGCCGCTTGGCCTCCTTAGAAACTTGGCTGTTATTTGATAAATTGAGATATTCTCTTCAATCTCCGCCCCTTGTTCAAGTTGGTTGAACCTTGTTCTTCTTGAGTCCGCAATACTTGAGTCGTATACAAGTAAATCTTGAAATTGTATTATTGTGTCGTTTATCTTAGTGTGATTCTCACATTGTTGAGTCTAGTCCTAAGAACCCGATTCAAGACCCTTGACTTGAAATCGATTAGGGCTCTTAGCACAGGTTAGCTAAGTGGTCTAAGCTCGTACTTGTCGAGTTATCTATTTCCACAAGAAATCCGTCTTTGAACAAAGATGAAAATTGGTGCTACGCATCCTAAGGAACCAGGAAAGATACGATCCTAGCCCCATGGCTAACCCCAGTGACCATTCAGCAACCCCTAGACATGGAGACAAGGCAGGAGACGCTGCTTGATCAAGCTTTCAGGCGAAGGATGACATGGAAGGTGGCTTGGAGGCACCTAGCACAAGGTTTGACATCCATCCGAGTCAACCCTTGGAAGAACGGCTTCAATAAAAGATCTAGCACATATACAAGACCTATTGGAGTCTTAGGAAGGCTGTGTCCAAGTTTCAGAGCATTCAGACAAGTAGATATCAAGGAGATTCTAGATGACAATCTCGCACACAGCAGTTCTAGGTGCAGACACAACAGGCAACTTCGTCGGAACGTAACCAGAGCTGTACATGTGAGAATCATGCGATCGACCTCTAGTTGGAAACTTCAGGATGTTAGATTTCATCTGGGACAAGATTCAGCTCATTTGGCCCAGTGGTTTAAAAGTTATGGACGTCGACATTATGGCGTGCAGTCTGTACGCGAGGCAACATACAACTTGAAGTTTCGGCCCAAACCTTGGCCCGATGATGGAGAACTCGACATGGGCTGCTGGAATGTATTTAAATATATTTATATTTACTGTAATTAGTTAATTAGTTAATTAGTTAATTAGTTAATTGATTAATTAGTTAAAGTGTTTTACTTTATGTAATATTCCTATTTTGGAATTAGGGTTTGCTTGTAACCTTATTTAAGGAGCCGCTTGGCCTCCTTAGAAACTTGGCTGTTATTTGATAAATTGAGATATTCTCTTCAATCTCGGCCCCTTGTTCAAGTTGGTTGAACCTTGTTCTTCTTGAGTCCGCAATACTTGAGTCGTATACAAGTAAATCTTGAAATTGTATTATTGTGTCGTTTATCTTAGTGTGATTCTCACATTGTTGAGTCTAGTCCTAAGAAACCGATTCAAGACCCTTGACTTGAAATCGATTAGGGCTCTTAGCACAGGTTAGCTAAGTGGTCTAAGCTCGTACTTGTCGAGTTATCTATTTCCGCAGGAAATCCGTCTTTGAACAAAGATCAAAATTGGTGCTACGCATCCTAAGGAACCAGGAATGATACGATCCTAGCCCCATGGCTAACCCCAGTGACCATTCAGCAACCCCTAGACATGGATACAAGGCAGGAGACGCTGCTTGATCAAGCTTTCAGGCGAAGGATGACATGGAAGGTGGCTTGGAGGCACCTAGCACAAGGTTTGACATCCATCCGAGTCAACCCTTGGAAGAACGGCTTCAATAAAAGATCTAGCACATATACAAGACCTATTGGAGTCTTAGGAAGGCTGTGTCCAAGTTTCAGAGCATTCAGACAAGTAGATATCAAGGAGATTCTAGATGACAATCTCGCACACAGCAGTTCTAGGTGCAGACACAACAGGCAACTTCGTCGGAACGTAACCAGAGCTTTACATGTCAGAATCATGGGATCGACCTCTAGTTGGAAACTTCAGGATGTTAGATTTCATCTGGGATAAGATTCAGCTCATTTCGCCCAGTGGTTTAAAAGTTATGGACGTCGACATTATGGCGTGCAGTCTGTACGCGAGGCAACATACAACTTGAAGTTTCGGCCCAAACCTTGGCCCGATGATGGAGAACTCGACATGGGCTGCTGGAATGTATTTAAATATATTTATATTTACTGTAATTAGTTAATTAGTTAATTAGTTAATTAGTTAATTGATTAATTAGTTAAAGTGTTTTACTTTATGTAATATTCCTATTTTGGAATTAGGGTTTGCTTGTAACCTTATTTAAGGAGCCGCTTGGCCTCCTTAGAAACTTGGCTGTTATTTGATAAATTGAGATATTCTCTTCAATCTCGGCCCCTTGTTCAAGTTGGTTGAACCTTGTTCTTCTTGAGTCCGCAATACTTGAGTCGTATACAAGTAAATCTTGAAATTGTATTATTGTGTCGTTTATCTTAGTGTGATTCTCACATTGTTGAGTCTAGTCCTAAGAAACCGATTCAAGACCCTTGACTTGAAATCGATTAGGGCTCTTAGCACAGGTTAGCTAAGTGGTCTAAGCTCGTACTTGTCGAGTTATCTATTTCCGCAGGAAATCCGTCTTTGAACAAAGATCAAAATTGGTGCTACGCATCCTAAGGAACCAGGAATGATACGATCCTAGCCCCATGGCTAACCCCAGTGACCATTCAGCAACCCCTAGACATGGATACAAGGCAGGAGACGCTGCTTGATCAAGCTTTCAGGCGAAGGATGACATGGAAGGTGGCTTGGAGGCACCTAGCACAAGGTTTGACATCCATCCGAGTCAACCCTTGGAAGAACGGCTTCAATAAAAGATCTAGCACATATACAAGACCTATTGGAGTCTTAGGAAGGCTGTGTCCAAGTTTCAGAGCATTCAGACAAGTAGATATCAAGGAGATTCTAGATGACAATCTCGCACACAGCAGTTCTAGGTGCAGACACAACAGGCAACTTCGTCGGAACGTAACCAGAGCTTTACATGTCAGAATCATGGGATCGACCTCTAGTTGGAAACTTCAGGATGTTAGATTTCATCTGGGATAAGATTCAGCTCATTTCGCCCAGTGGTTTAAAAGTTATGGACGTCGACATTATGGCGTGCAGTCTGTACGCGAGGCAACATACAACTTGAAGTTTCGGCCCAAACCTTGGCCCGATGATGGAGAACTCGACATGGGCTGCTGGAATGTATTTAAATATATTTATATTTACTGTAATTAGTTAATTAGTTAATTAGTTAATTAGTTAATTGATTAATTAGTTAAAGTGTTTTACTTTATGTAATATTCCTATTTTGGAATTAGGGTTTGCTTGTAACCTTATTTAAGGAGCCGCTTGGCCTCCTTAGAAACTTGGCTGTTATTTGATAAATTGAGATATTCTCTTCAATCTCGGCCCCTTGTTCAAGTTGGTTGAACCTTGTTCTTCTTGAGTCCGCAATACTTGAGTCGTATACAAGTAAATCTTGAAATTGTATTATTGTGTCGTTTATCTTAGTGTGATTCTCACATTGTTGAGTCTAGTCCTAAGAAACCGATTCAAGACCCTTGACTTGAAATCGATTAGGGCTCTTAGCACAGGTTAGCTAAGTGGTCTAAGCTCGTACTTGTCGAGTTATCTATTTCCGCAGGAAATCCGTCTTTGAACAAAGATCAAAATTGGTGCTACGCATCCTAAGGAACCAGGAATGATACGATCCTAGCCCCATGGCTAACCCCAGTGACCATTCAGCAACCCCTAGACATGGATACAAGGCAGGAGAAGCTGCTTGATCAAGCTTTCAGGCGAAGGATGACATGGAAGGTGGCTTGGAGGCACCTAGCACAAGGTTTGACATCCATCCGAGTCAACCCTTGGAAGAACGGCTTCAATAAAAGATCTAGCACATATACAAGACCTATTGGAGTCTTAGGAAGGCTGTGTCCAAGTTTCAGAGCATTCAGACAAGTAGATATCAAGGAGATTCTAGATGACAATCTCGCACACAGCAGTTCTAGGTGCAGACACAACAGGCAACTTCGTCGGAACGTAACCAGAGCTTTACATGTCAGAATCATGGGATCGACCTCTAGTTGGAAACTTCAGGATGTTAGATTTCATCTGGGACAAGATTCAGCTCATTTGGCCCAGTGGTTTAAAAGTTATGGACGTCGACATTATGGCGTGCAGTCTGTACGCGAGGCAACATACAACTTGAAGTTTCGGCCCAAACCTTGGCCCGATGATGGAGAACTCGACATGGGCTGCTGGAATGTATTTAAATATATTTATATTTACTGTAATTAGTTAATTAGTTAATTAGTTAATTAGTTAATTGATTAATTAGTTAAAGTGTTTTACTTTATGTAATATTCCTATTTTGGAATTAGGGTTTGCTTGTAACCTTATTTAAGGAGCCGCTTGGCCTCCTTAGAAACTTGGCTGTTATTTGATAAATTGAGATATTCTCTTCAATCTCGGCCCCTTGTTCAAGTTGGTTGAACCTTGTTCTTCTTGAGTCCGCAATACTTGAGTCGTATACAAGTAAATCTTGAAATTGTATTATTGTGTCGTTTATCTTAGTGTGATTCTCACATTGTTGAGTCTAGTCCTAAGAACCCGATTCAAGACCCTTGACTTGAAATCGATTAGGGCTCTTAGCACAGGTTAGCTTAGTGGTCTAAGCTCGTACTTGTCGAGTTATCTATTTCCGCAGGAAATCCGTCTTTGAACAAAGATCAAAATTGGTGCTACGCATCCTAAGGAACCAGGAATGATACGATCCTAGCCCCATGGCTAACCCCAGTGACCATTCAGCAACCCCTAGACATGGAGACAAGGCAGGAGACGCTGCTTGATCAAGCTTTCAGGCGAAGGATAACATGGAAGGTGGCTTGGAGGCACCTAGCACAATGTTTGACATCCATCCGAGTCAACCCTTGGAAGAACGACTTCAATAAAAGATCTAGCACATATACAAGACCTATTGGAGTCTTAGGAAGGCTGTGTCCAAGTTTCAGAGCATTCAGACAAGTAGATATCAAGGAGATTCGAGATGACAATCTCGCACACAGCAGTTCTAGGTGCAGACACAACAGGCAACTTCGTCGGAACGTAACCAGAGCTTTACATGTCGGAATCATGAGATCGACCTCTAGTTGGAAACTTCAGGATGTTAGCTTTCATCTGGAACAAGATTCAGCTCATTTGGCCCAGTGGTTTAAAAGTTATGGACGTCGACATTATGGCGTGCAGTCTGTACGTGAGGCAACATACAACTTGAAGTTTCGGCCCAAACCTTGGCCCGATGATGGGGAACTCGACATGGGCTGCTGGAATGTATTTAAATATATTTATATTTACTGTAATTAGTTAATTAGTTAATTAGTTAATTAGTTAATTGATTAATTAGTTAAAGTGTTTTACTTTATGTAATATTCCTATTTTGGAATTAGGGTTTGCTTGTAACCTTATTTAAGGAGCCGCTTGGCCTCCTTAGAAACTTGGCTGTTATTTGATAAATTGAGATATTCTCTTCAATCTCCGCCCCTTGTTCAAGTTGGTTGAACCTTGTTCTTCTTGAGTCCGCAATACTTGAGTCGTATACAAGTAAATCTTGGAATTGTATTATTGTGTCGTTTATCTTAGTGTGATTCTCACATTGTTGAGTCTAGTCCTAAGAACCCGATTCAAGACCCTTGACTTGAAATCGATTAGGGCTCTTAGCACAGGTTAGCTAAGTGGTCTAAGCTCGTACTTGTCGAGTTATCTATTTCCGCAGGAAATCCGTCTTTGAACAAAGATGAAAATTGGTGCTACGCATCCTAAGGAACCAGGAAAGATACGATCCTAGCCCCATGGCTAACCCCAGTGACCATTCAGCAACCCCTAGACATGGAGACAAGGCAGGAGACGCTGCTTGATCAAGCTTTCAGGCGAAGGACGACATGGAAGGTGGCTTGGAGGCACCTAGCACAAGGTTTGACATCCATCCGAGTCAACCCTTGGAAGAACGGCTTCAATAAAAGATCTAGCACATATACAAGACCTATTGGAGTCTTAGGAAGGATGTGTCCAAGTTTCAAAGCATTCAGACAAGTAGATATCAAGGAGATTCGACATGACAATCTCGCACACAGCAGTTCTAGGTGCAGACACAACAGGCAACTTCGTCGGAACGTAACCAGAGCTTTACAAGTCGGAATCATGAGATCGACCTCTAGTTGGACACTTCAGGTTGTTAGCTTTCATCTGGGACAAGATTCAGCTCATTTGGCCCAGTGGTTTAAAAGTTATGGACGTCGACATTATGGCGTGCAGTCTATACGTGAGGCAACATACAACTTGAAGTTTCGGCCCAAACCTTGGCCCGATGATGGGGAACTCGACATGGGCTGCTGGAATGTATTTAAATATATTTATATTTACTGTAATTATTTAATTAGTTAATTAGTTAATTAGTTAATTGATTAATTAGTTAAAGTGTTTTACTTTATGTAATATTCCTATTTTGGAATTAGGGTTTGCTTGTAACCTTATTTAAGGAGCCGCTTGGCCTCCTTAGAAACTTGGCTGTTATTTGATAAATTGAGATATTCTCTTCAATCTCCGCCCCTTGTTCAAGTTGGTTGAACCTTGTTCTTCTTGAGTCCGCAATACTTGAGTCGTATACAAGTAAATCTTGGAATTGTATTATTGTGTCGTTTATCTTAGTGTGATTCTCACATTGTTGAGTCTAGTCCTAAGAACCCGATTCAAGACCCTTGACTTGAAATCGATTAGGGCTCTTAGCACAGGTTAGCTAAATGGTCTAAGCTCGTACTTGTCGAGATATCTATTTCCACAGGAAATCCGTCTTTGAACAAAGATCAAAATTGGTGCTACGCATCCTAAGGAACCAGGAAAGATACGATCCTAGCCCCATGGCTAACCCCAGTGACCATTCAGCAACCCCTAGACATGGAGACAAGGCAGGAGACGCTGCTTGATCAAGCTTTCAGGCGAAGGATGACATGGAAGGTGGCTTGGAGGCACCTAGCACAAGGTTTGACATCCATCCGAGTCAACCCTTGGAAGAACGGCTTCAATAAAAGATCTAGCACATATACAAGACCTATTGGAGTCTTAGGAAGGATTTGTCCAAGTTTCAAAGCATTCAGACAAGTAGATATCAAGGAGATTCGACATGACAATCTCGCACACAGCAGTTCTAGGTGCAGACACAACAGGCAACTTCGTCGGAACGTAACTAGAGCTTTACATGTCGGAATCATGAGATCGACCTCTAGTTGGACACTTCAGGTTGTTAGCTTTCATCTGGGACAAGATTCAGCTCATTTGGCCCAGTGGTTTAAAAGTTATGGACGTCGACATTATGGCGTGCAGTCTATACGTGAGGCAACATACAACTTGAAGTTTCGGCCCAAACCTTGGCCCGATGATGGGGAACTCGACATGGGCTGCTGGAATGTATTTAAATATATTTATATTTACTGTAATTAGTTAATTAGTTAATTAGTTAATTAGTTAATTGATTAATTAGTTAAAGTGTTTTACTTTATGTAATATTCCTATTTTGGAATTAGGGTTTGCTTGTAACCTTATTTAAGGAGCCGCTTGGCCTCCTTAGAAACTTGGCTGTTATTTGATAAATTGAGATATTCTCTTCAATCTCCGCCCCTTGTTCAAGTTGGTTGAACCTTGTTCTTCTTGAGTCCGCAATACTTGAGTCGTATACAAGTAAATCTTGGAATTGTATTATTGTGTCGTTTATCTTAGTGTGATTCTCACATTGTTGAGTCTAGTCCTAAGAACCCGATTCAAGACCCTTGACTTGAAATTGATTAGGGCTCTTAGCACAGGTTAGCTAAGTGGTCTAAGCTCGTACTTGTCGAGTTATCTATTTCCGCAGGAAATCCGTCTTTGAACAAAGATGAAAATTGGTGCTACGCATCCTAAGGAACCAGGAAAGATACGATCCTAGCCCCATGGCTAACCCCAGTGACCATTCAGCAACCCCTAGACATGGAGACAAGGCAGGAGACGCTGCTTGATCAAGCTTTCAGGCGAAGGACGACATGGAAGGTGGCTTGGAGGCACCTAGCACAAGGTTTGACATCCATCCGAGTCAACCCTTGGAAGAACGGCTTCAATAAAAGATCTAGCACATATACAAGACCTATTGGAGTCTTAGGAAGGATTTGTCCAAGTTTCAAAGCATTCAGACAAGTAGATATCAAGGAGATTCGACATGACAATCTCGCACACAGCAGTTCTAGGTGCAGACACAACAGGCAACTTCGTCGGAACGTAACTAGAGCTTTACATGTCGGAATCATGAGATCGACCTCTAGTTGGACACTTCAGGTTGTTAGCTTTCATCTGGGACAAGATTCAGCTCATTTGGCCCAGTGGTTTAAAAGTTATGGACGTCGACATTATGGCGTGCAGTCTATACGTGAGGCAACATACAACTTGAAGTTTCGGCCCAAACCTTGGCCCGATGATGGGGAACTCGACATGGGCTGCTGGAATGTATTTAAATATATTTATATTTACTGTAATTAGTTAATTAGTTAATTAGTTAATTAGTTAATTGATTAATTAGTTAAAGTGTTTTACTTTATGTAATATTCCTATTTTGGAATTAGGGTTTGCTTGTAACCTTATTTAAGGAGCCGCTTGGCCTCCTTAGAAACTTGGCTGTTATTTGATAAATTGAGATATTCTCTTCAATCTCCGCCCCTTGTTCAAGTTGGTTGAACCTTGTTCTTCTTGAGTCCGCAATACTTGAGTCGTATACAAGTAAATCTTGGAATTGTATTATTGTGTCGTTTATCTTAGTGTGATGCTCACATTGTTGAGTCTAGTCCTAAGAACCCGATTCAAGACCCTTGACTTGAAATCGATTAGGGCTCTTAGCACAGGTTAGCTAAGTGGTCTAAGCTCGTACTTGTCGAGTTATCTATTTCCGCAGGAAATCCGTCTTTGAACAAAGATGAAAATTGGTGCTACGCATCCTAAGGAACCAGGAAAGATACGATCCTAGCCCCATGGCTAACCCCAGTGACCATTCAGCAACCCCTAGACATGGAGACAAGGCAGGAGACGCTGCTTGATCAATCTTTCAGGCGAAGGACGACATGGAAGGTGGCTTGGAGGCACCTAGCACAAGGTTTGACATCCATCCGAGTCAACCCTTGGAAGAACGGCTTCAATAAAAGATCTAGCACATATACAAGACCTATTGGAGTCTTAGGAAGGATGTGTCCAAGTTTCAAAGCATTCAGACAAGTAGATATCAAGGAGATTCGACATGACAATCTCGCACACAGCAGTTCTAGGTGCAGACACAACAGGCAACTTCGTCGGAACGTAACCAGAGCTTTACATGTCGGAATCATGAGCTCGACCTCTAGTTGGAAACTTCAGGATGTTAGCTTTCATCTGGGACAAGATTCAGCTCATTTGGCCCAGTGGTTTAAAAGTTATGGACGTCGACATTATGGCGTGCAGTCTGTACGTGAGGCAACATCCAACTTGAAGTTTCGGCCCAAACCTTGGCCCGATGATGGGGAACTCGACATGGGCTGCTGGAATGTATTTAAATATATTTATATTTACTGTAATTAGTTAATTAGTTAATTGATTAATTAGTTAAAGTGTTTTACTTTATGTAATATTCCTATTTTGGAATTAGGGTTTGCTTGTAACCTTATTTAAGGAGCCGCTTGGCCTCCTTAGAAACTTGGCTGTTATTTGATAAATTGAGATATTCTCTTCAATCTCCGCCCCTTGTTCAAGTTGGTTGAACCTTGTTCTTCTTGAGTCCGCAATACTTGAGTCGTATACAAGTAAATCTTGGAATTGTATTATTGTGTCGTTTATCTTAGTGTGATTCTCACATTGTTGAGTCTAGTCCTAAGAACCCGATTCAAGACCCTTGACTTGAAATCGATTAGGGCTCTTAGCACAGGTTAGCTAAGTGGTCTAAGCTCGTACTTGTCGAGTTATCTATTTCCGCAGGAAATCCGTCTTTGAACAAAGATGAAAATTGGTGCTACGCATCCTAAGGAACCAGGAAAGATACGATCCTAGCCCCATGGCTAACCCCAGTGACCATTCAGCAACCCCTAGACATGGAGACAAGGCAGGAGACGCTGCTTGATCAAGCTTTCAGGCGAAGGACGACATGGAAGGTGGCTTGGAGGCACCTAGCACAAGGTTTGACATCCATCCGAGTCAACCCTTGGAAGAACGGCTTCAATAAAAGATCTAGCACATATACAAGACCTATTGGAGTCTTAGGAAGGATGTGTCCAAGTTTCAAAGCATTCAGACAAGTAGATATCAAGGAGATTCGACATGACAATCTCGCACACAGCAGTTCTAGGTGCAGACACAACAGGCAACTTCGTCGGAACGTAACCAGAGCTTTACATGTCGGAATCATGAGCTCGACCTCTAGTTGGAAACTTCAGGATGTTAGCTTTCATCTGGGACAAGATTCAGCTCATTTGGCCCAGTGGTTTAAAAGTTATGGACGTCGACATTATGGCGTGCAGTCTGTACGTGAGGCAACATCCAACTTGAAGTTTCGGCCCAAACCTTGGCCCGATGATGGGGAACTCGACATGGGCTGCTGGAATGTATTTAAATATATTTATATTTACTGTAATTAGTTAATTAGTTAATTGATTAATTAGTTAAAGTGTTTTACTTTATGTAATATTCCTATTTTGGAATTAGGGTTTGCTTGTAACCTTATTTAAGGAGCCGCTTGGCCTCCTTAGAAACTTGGCTGTTATTTGATAAATTGAGATATTCTCTTCAATCTCCGCCCCTTGTTCAAGTTGGTTGAACCTTGTTCTTCTTGAGTCCGCAATACTTGAGTCGTATACAAGTAAATCTTGGAATTGTATTATTGTGTCGTTTATCTTAGTGTGATTCTCACATTGTTGAGTCTAGTCCTAAGAACCCGATTCAAGACCCTTGACTTGAAATCGATTAGGGCTCTTAGCACAGGTTAGCTAAGTGGTCTAAGCTCGTACTTGTCGAGTTATCTATTTCCGCAGGAAATCCGTCTTTGAACAAAGATCAAAATTGGTGCTACGCATCCTAAGGAACCAGGAAAGATACGATCCTAGCCCCATGGCTAACCCCAGTGACCATTCAGCAACCCCTAGACATGGAGACAAGGCAGGAGACGCTGCTTGATCAAGCTTTCAGGCGAAGGATGACATGGAAGGTGGCTTGGAGGCACCTAGCACAAGGTTTGACATCCATCCAAGTCAACCCTTGGAAGAACGGCTTCAATAAAAGATCTAGCACATATACAAGACCTATTGGAGTCTTAGGAAGGCTGTGTCCAAGTTTCAGAGCATTCAGACAAGTAGATATCAAGGAGATTCGAGATGACAATCTCGCACACAGCAGTTCTAGGTGCAGACACAACAGGCAACTTCGTCGGAACGTAACCGGAGCTTTACATGTCGGAATCATGAGATCGACCTCTAGTTGGAAACTTCAGGATGTTAGCTTTCATCTGGGACAATATTCAGCTCATTTGGCCCAGTGGTTTAAAAGTTATGGACGTCGACATTATGGCGTGCAGTCTGTACGTGAGGCAACATACAACTTGAAGTTTCGGCCCAAACCTTGGCCCGATGATGGGGAACTCGACATGGGCTGCTGGAATGTATTTAAATATATTTATATTTACTGTAATTATTTAATTAGTTAATTAGTTAATTAGTTAATTGATTAATTAGTTAAAGTGTTTTACTTTATGTAATATTCCTATTTTGGAATTAGGGTTTGCTTGTAACCTTATTTAAGGAGCCGCTTGGCCTCCTTAGAAACCTGGCTGTTATTTGATAAATTGAGATATTCTCTTCAATCTCCGCCCCTTGTTCAAGTTGGTTGAACCTTGTTCTTCTTGAGTCCGCAATACTTGAGTCGTATACAAGTAAATCTTGGAATTGTATTATTGTGTCGTTTATCTTAGTGTGATTCTCACATTGTTGAGTCTAGTCCTAAGAACCCGATTCAAGACCCTTGACTTGAAATCGATTAGGGCTCTTAGCACAGGTTAGCTAAGTGGTCTAAGCTCGTACTTGTCGAGTTATCTATTTCCGCAGGAAATCCGTCTTTGAACAAAGATGAAAATTGGTGCTACGCATCCTAAGGAACCAGGAAAGATACGATCCTAGCCCCATGGCTAACCCCAGTGACCATTCAGCAACCCCTAGACATGGAGACAAGGCAGGAGACGCTGCTTGATCAATCTTTCAGGCGAAGGACGACATGGAAGGTGGCTTGGAGGCACCTAGCACAAGGTTTGACATCCATCCGAGTCAACCCTTGGAAGAACGGCTTCAATAAAAGATCTAGCACATATACAAGACCTATTGGAGTCTTAGGAAGGATGTGTCCAAGTTTCAAAGCATTCAGACAAGTAGATATCAAGGAGATTCGACATGACAATCTCGCACACAGCAGTTCTAGGTGCAGACACAACAGGCAACTTCGTCGGAACGTAACCAGAGCTTTACATGTCGGAATCATGAGATCGACCTCTAGTTGGACACTTCAGGTTGTTAGCTTTCATCTGGGACAAGATTCAGCTCATTTGGCCCAGTGGTTTAAAAGTTATGGACGTCGACATTATGGCGTGCAGTCTATACGTGAGGCAACATACAACTTGAAGTTTCGGCCCAAACCTTGGCCCGATGATGGGGAACTCGACATGGGCTGCTGGAATGTATTTAAATATATTTATATTTACTGTAATTATTTAATTAGTTAATTAGTTAATTAGTTAATTGATTAATTAGTTAAAGTGTTTTACTTTATGTAATATTCCTATTTTGGAATTAGGGTTTGCTTGTAACCTTATTTAAGGAGCCGCTTGGCCTCCTTAGAAACCTGGCTGTTATTTGATAAATTGAGATATTCTCTTCAATCTCCGCCCCTTGTTCAAGTTGGTTGAACCTTGTTCTTCTTGAGTCCGCAATACTTGAGTCGTATACAAGTAAATCTTGGAATTGTATTATTGTGTCGTTTATCTTAGTGTGATTCTCACATTGTTGAGTCTAGTCCTAAGAACCCGATTCAAGACCCTTGACTTGAAATCGATTAGGGCTCTTAGCACAGGTTAGCTAAGTGGTCTAAGCTCGTACTTGTCGAGTTATCTATTTCCGCAGGAAATCCGTCTTTGAACAAAGATGAAAATTGGTGCTACGCATCCTAAGGAACCAGGAAAGATACGATCCTAGCCCCATGGCTAACCCCAGTGACCATTCAGCAACCCCTAGACATGGAGACAAGGCAGGAGACGCTGCTTGATCAATCTTTCAGGCGAAGGACGACATGGAAGGTGGCTTGGAGGCACCTAGCACAAGGTTTGACATCCATCCGAGTCAACCCTTGGAAGAACGGCTTCAATAAAAGATCTAGCACATATACAAGACCTATTGGAGTCTTAGGAAGGATGTGTCCAAGTTTCAAAGCATTCAGACAAGTAGATATCAAGGAGATTCGACATGACAATCTCGCACACAGCAGTTCTAGGTGCAGACACAACAGGCAACTTCGTCGGAACGTAACCAGAGCTTTACATGTCGGAATCATGAGATCGACCTCTAGTTGGACACTTCAGGTTGTTAGCTTTCATCTGGGACAAGATTCAGCTCATTTGGCCCAGTGGTTTAAAAGTTATGGACGTCGACATTATGGCGTGCAGTCTATACGTGAGGCAACATACAACTTGAAGTTTCGGCCCAAACCTTGGCCCGATGATGGGGAACTCGACATGGGCTGCTGGAATGTATTTAAATATATTTATATTTACTGTAATTATTTAATTAGTTAATTAGTTAATTAGTTAATTGATTAATTAGTTAAAGTGTTTTACTTTATGTAATATTCCTATTTTGGAATTAGGGTTTGCTTGTAACCTTATTTAAGGAGCCGCTTGGCCTCCTTAGAAACTTGGCTGTTATTTGATAAATTGAGATATTCTCTTCAATCTCCGCCCCTTGTTCAAGTTGGTTGAACCTTGTTCTTCTTGAGTCCGCAATACTTGAGTCGTATACAAGTAAATCTTGGAATTGTATTATTGTGTCGTTTATCTTAGTGTGATTCTCACATTGTTGAGTCTAGTCCTAAGAACCCGATTCAAGACCCTTGACTTGAAATCGATTAGGGCTCTTAGCACAGGTTAGCTAAGTGGTCTAAGCTCGTACTTGTCGAGTTATCTATTTCCACAGGAAATCCGTCTTTGAACAAAGATCAAAATTGGTGCTACGCATCCTAAGGAACCAGGAAAGATACGATCCTAGCCCCATGGCTAACCCCAGTGACCATTCAGCAACCCCTAGACATGGAGACAAGGCAGGAGACGCTGCTTGATCAAGCTTTCAGGCGAAGGATGACATGGAAGGTGGCTTGGAGGCACCTAGCACAAGGTTTGACATCCATCCAAGTCAACCCTTGGAAGAACGGCTTCAATAAAAGATCTAGCACATATACAAGACCTATTGGAGTCTTAGGAAGGCTGTGTCCAAGTTTCAGAGCATTCAGACAAGTAGATATCAAGGAGATTCGAGATGACAATCTCGCACACAGCAGTTCTAGGTGCAGACACAACAGGCAACTTCGTCGGAACGTAACCGGAGCTTTACATGTCGGAATCATGAGATCGACCTCTAGTTGGAAACTTCAGGATGTTAGCTTTCATCTGGGACAATATTCAGCTCATTTGGCCCAGTGGTTTAAAAGTTATGGACGTCGACATTATGGCGTGCAGTCTGTACGTGAGGCAACATACAACTTGAAGTTTCGGCCCAAACCTTGGCCCGATGATGGGGAACTCGACATGGGCTGCTGGAATGTATTTAAATATATTTATATTTACTGTAATTATTTAATTAGTTAATTAGTTAATTAGTTAATTGATTAATTAGTTAAAGTGTTTTACTTTATGTAATATTCCTATTTTGGAATTAGGGTTTGCTTGTAACCTTATTTAAGGAGCCGCTTGGCCTCCTTAGAAACCTGGCTGTTATTTGATAAATTGAGATATTCTCTTCAATCTCCGCCCCTTGTTCAAGTTGGTTGAACCTTGTTCTTCTTGAGTCCGCAATACTTGAGTCGTATACAAGTAAATCTTGGAATTGTATTATTGTGTCGTTTATCTTAGTGTGATTCTCACATTGTTGAGTCTAGTCCTAAGAACCCGATTCAAGACCCTTGACTTGAAATCGATTAGGGCTCTTAGCACAGGTTAGCTAAGTGGTCTAAGCTCGTACTTGTCGAGTTATCTATTTCCGCAGGAAATCCGTCTTTGAACAAAGATGAAAATTGGTGCTACGCATCCTAAGGAACCAGGAAAGATACGATCCTAGCCCCATGGCTAACCCCAGTGACCATTCAGCAACCCCTAGACATGGAGACAAGGCAGGAGACGCTGCTTGATCAATCTTTCAGGCGAAGGACGACATGGAAGGTGGCTTGGAGGCACCTAGCACAAGGTTTGACATCCATCCGAGTCAACCCTTGGAAGAACGGCTTCAATAAAAGATCTAGCACATATACAAGACCTATTGGAGTCTTAGGAAGGATGTGTCCAAGTTTCAAAGCATTCAGACAAGTAGATATCAAGGAGATTCGACATGACAATCTCGCACACAGCAGTTCTAGGTGCAGACACAACAGGCAACTTCGTCGGAACGTAACCAGAGCTTTACATGTCGGAATCATGAGATCGACCTCTAGTTGGACACTTCAGGTTGTTAGCTTTCATCTGGGACAAGATTCAGCTCATTTGGCCCAGTGGTTTAAAAGTTATGGACGTCGACATTATGGCGTGCAGTCTATACGTGAGGCAACATACAACTTGAAGTTTCGGCCCAAACCTTGGCCCGATGATGGGGAACTCGACATGGGCTGCTGGAATGTATTTAAATATATTTATATTTACTGTAATTATTTAATTAGTTAATTAGTTAATTAGTTAATTGATTAATTAGTTAAAGTGTTTTACTTTATGTAATATTCCTATTTTGGAATTAGGGTTTGCTTGTAACCTTATTTAAGGAGCCGCTTGGCCTCCTTAGAAACCTGGCTGTTATTTGATAAATTGAGATATTCTCTTCAATCTCCGCCCCTTGTTCAAGTTGGTTGAACCTTGTTCTTCTTGAGTCCGCAATACTTGAGTCGTATACAAGTAAATCTTGGAATTGTATTATTGTGTCGTTTATCTTAGTGTGATTCTCACATTGTTGAGTCTAGTCCTAAGAACCCGATTCAAGACCCTTGACTTGAAATCGATTAGGGCTCTTAGCACAGGTTAGCTAAGTGGTCTAAGCTCGTACTTGTCGAGTTATCTATTTCCGCAGGAAATCCGTCTTTGAACAAAGATGAAAATTGGTGCTACGCATCCTAAGGAACCAGGAAAGATACGATCCTAGCCCCATGGCTAACCCCAGTGACCATTCAGCAACCCCTAGACATGGAGACAAGGCAGGAGACGCTGCTTGATCAATCTTTCAGGCGAAGGACGACATGGAAGGTGGCTTGGAGGCACCTAGCACAAGGTTTGACATCCATCCGAGTCAACCCTTGGAAGAACGGCTTCAATAAAAGATCTAGCACATATACAAGACCTATTGGAGTCTTAGGAAGGATGTGTCCAAGTTTCAAAGCATTCAGACAAGTAGATATCAAGGAGATTCGACATGACAATCTCGCACACAGCAGTTCTAGGTGCAGACACAACAGGCAACTTCGTCGGAACGTAACCAGAGCTTTACATGTCGGAATCATGAGATCGACCTCTAGTTGGACACTTCAGGTTGTTAGCTTTCATCTGGGACAAGATTCAGCTCATTTGGCCCAGTGGTTTAAAAGTTATGGACGTCGACATTATGGCGTGCAGTCTATACGTGAGGCAACATACAACTTGAAGTTTCGGCCCAAACCTTGGCCCGATGATGGGGAACTCGACATGGGCTGCTGGAATGTATTTAAATATATTTATATTTACTGTAATTATTTAATTAGTTAATTAGTTAATTAGTTAATTGATTAATTAGTTAAAGTGTTTTACTTTATGTAATATTCCTATTTTGGAATTAGGGTTTGCTTGTAACCTTATTTAAGGAGCCGCTTGGCCTCCTTAGAAACTTGGCTGTTATTTGATAAATTGAGATATTCTCTTCAATCTCCGCCCCTTGTTCAAGTTGGTTGAACCTTGTTCTTCTTGAGTCCGCAATACTTGAGTCGTATACAAGTAAATCTTGGAATTGTATTATTGTGTCGTTTATCTTAGTGTGATTCTCACATTGTTGAGTCTAGTCCTAAGAACCCGATTCAAGACCCTTGACTTGAAATCGATTAGGGCTCTTAGCACAGGTTAGCTAAGTGGTCTAAGCTCGTACTTGTCGAGTTATCTATTTCCACAGGAAATCCGTCTTTGAACAAAGATCAAAATTGGTGCTACGCATCCTAAGGAACCAGGAAAGATACGATCCTAGCCCCATGGCTAACCCCAGTGACCATTCAGCAACCCCTAGACATGGAGACAAGGCAGGAGACGCTGCTTGATCAAGCTTTCAGGCGAAGGATGACATGGAAGGTGGCTTGGAGGCACCTAGCACAAGGTTTGACATCCATCCAAGTCAACCCTTGGAAGAACGGCTTCAATAAAAGATCTAGCACATATACAAGACCTATTGGAGTCTTAGGAAGGCTGTGTCCAAGTTTCAGAGCATTCAGACAAGTAGATATCAAGGAGATTCGAGATGACAATCTCGCACACAGCAGTTCTAGGTGCAGACACAACAGGCAACTTCGTCGGAACGTAACCAGAGCTTTACATGTCGGAATCATGAGATCGACCTCTAGTTGGAAACTTCAGGATGTTAGCTTTCATCTGGGACAATATTCAGCTCATTTGGCCCAGTGGTTTAAAAGTTATGGACGTCGACATTATGGCGTGCAGTCTGTACGTGAGGCAACATACAACTTGAAGTTTCGGCCCAAACCTTGGCCCGATGATGGGGAACTCGACATGGGCTGCTGGAATGTATTTAAATATATTTATATTTACTGTAATTATTTAATTAGTTAATTAGTTAATTAGTTAATTGATTAATTAGTTAAAGTGTTTTACTTTATGTAATATTCCTATTTTGGAATTAGGGTTTGCTTGTAACCTTATTTAAGGAGCCGCTTGGCCTCCTTAGAAACTTGGCTGTTATTTGATAAATTGAGATATTCTCTTCAATCTCCGCCCCTTGTTCAAGTTGGTTGAACCTTGTTCTTCTTGAGTCCGCAATACTTGAGTCGTATACAAGTAAATCTTGGAATTGTATTATTGTGTCGTTTATCTTAGTGTGATTCTCACATTGTTGAGTCTAGTCCTAAGAACCCGATTCAAGACCCTTGACTTGAAATCGATTAGGGCTCTTAGCACAGGTTAGCTAAGTGGTCTAAGCTCGTACTTGTCGAGTTATCTATTTCCGCAGGAAATCCGTCTTTGAACAAAGATGAAAATTGGTGCTACGCATCCTAAGGAACCAGGAAAGATACGATCCTAGCCCCATGGCTAACCCCAGTGACCATTCAGCAACCCCTAGACATGGAGACAAGGCAGGAGACGCTGCTTGATCAATCTTTCAGGCGAAGGACGACATGGAAGGTGGCTTGGAGGCACCTAGCACAAGGTTTGACATCCATCCGAGTCAACCCTTGGAAGAACGGCTTCAATAAAAGATCTAGCACATATACAAGACCTATTGGAGTCTTAGGAAGGATGTGTCCAAGTTTCAAAGCATTCAGACAAGTAGATATCAAGGAGATTCGACATGACAATCTCGCACACAGCAGTTCTAGGTGCAGACACAACAGGCAACTTCGTCGGAACGTAACCAGAGCTTTACATGTCGGAATCATGAGATCGACCTCTAGTTGGACACTTCAGGTTGTTAGCTTTCATCTGGGACAAGATTCAGCTCATTTGGCCCAGTGGTTTAAAAGTTATGGACGTCGACATTATGGCGTGCAGTCTATACGTGAGGCAACATACAACTTGAAGTTTCGGCCCAAACCTTGGCCCGATGATGGGGAACTCGACATGGGCTGCTGGAATGTATTTAAATATATTTATATTTACTGTAATTATTTAATTAGTTAATTAGTTAATTAGTTAATTGATTAATTAGTTAAAGTGTTTTACTTTATGTAATATTCCTATTTTGGAATTAGGGTTTGCTTGTAACCTTATTTAAGGAGCCGCTTGGCCTCCTTAGAAACTTGGCTGTTATTTGATAAATTGAGATATTCTCTTCAATCTCCGCCCCTTGTTCAAGTTGGTTGAACCTTGTTCTTCTTGAGTCCGCAATACTTGAGTCGTATACAAGTAAATCTTGGAATTGTATTATTGTGTCGTTTATCTTAGTGTGATTCTCACATTGTTGAGTCTAGTCCTAAGAACCCGATTCAAGACCCTTGACTTGAAATCGATTAGGGCTCTTAGCACAGGTTAGCTAAGTGGTCTAAGCTCGTACTTGTCGAGTTATCTATTTCCACAGGAAATCCGTCTTTGAACAAAGATCAAAATTGGTGCTACGCATCCTAAGGAACCAGGAAAGATACGATCCTAGCCCCATGGCTAACCCCAGTGACCATTCAGCAACCCCTAGACATGGAGACAAGGCAGGAGACGCTGCTTGATCAAGCTTTCAGGCGAAGGATGACATGGAAGGTGGCTTGGAGGCACCTAGCACAAGGTTTGACATCCATCCAAGTCAACCCTTGGAAGAACGGCTTCAATAAAAGATCTAGCACATATACAAGACCTATTGGAGTCTTAGGAAGGCTGTGTCCAAGTTTCAGAGCATTCAGACAAGTAGATATCAAGGAGATTCGAGATGACAATCTCGCACACAGCAGTTCTAGGTGCAGACACAACAGGCAACTTCGTCGGAACGTAACCAGAGCTTTACATGTCGGAATCATGAGATCGACCTCTAGTTGGAAACTTCAGGATGTTAGCTTTCATCTGGGACAATATTCAGCTCATTTGGCCCAGTGGTTTAAAAGTTATGGACGTCGACATTATGGCGTGCAGTCTGTACGTGAGGCAACATACAACTTGAAGTTTCGGCCCAAACCTTGGCCCGATGATGGGGAACTCGACATGGGCTGCTGGAATGTATTTAAATATATTTATATTTACTGTAATTATTTAATTAGTTAATTAGTTAATTAGTTAATTGATTAATTAGTTAAAGTGTTTTACTTTATGTAATATTCCTATTTTGGAATTAGGGTTTGCTTGTAACCTTATTTAAGGAGCCGCTTGGCCTCCTTAGAAACTTGGCTGTTATTTGATAAATTGAGATATTCTCTTCAATCTCCGCCCCTTGTTCAAGTTGGTTGAACCTTGTTCTTCTTGAGTCCGCAATACTTGAGTCGTATACAAGTAAATCTTGGAATTGTATTATTGTGTCGTTTATCTTAGTGTGATTCTCACATTGTTGAGTCTAGTCCTAAGAACCCGATTCAAGACCCTTGACTTGAAATCGATTAGGGCTCTTAGCACAGGTTAGCTAAGTGGTCTAAGCTCGTACTTGTCGAGTTATCTATTTCCGCAGGAAATCCGTCTTTGAACAAAGATGAAAATTGGTGCTACGCATCCTAAGGAACCAGGAAAGATACGATCCTAGCCCCATGGCTAACCCCAGTGACCATTCAGCAACCCCTAGACATGGAGACAAGGCAGGAGACGCTGCTTGATCAATCTTTCAGGCGAAGGACGACATGGAAGGTGGCTTGGAGGCACCTAGCACAAGGTTTGACATCCATCCGAGTCAACCCTTGGAAGAACGGCTTCAATAAAAGATCTAGCACATATACAAGACCTATTGGAGTCTTAGGAAGGATGTGTCCAAGTTTCAAAGCATTCAGACAAGTAGATATCAAGGAGATTCGACATGACAATCTCGCACACAGCAGTTCTAGGTGCAGACACAACAGGCAACTTCGTCGGAACGTAACCAGAGCTTTACATGTCGGAATCATGAGATCGACCTCTAGTTGGACACTTCAGGTTGTTAGCTTTCATCTGGGACAAGATTCAGCTCATTTGGCCCAGTGGTTTAAAAGTTATGGACGTCGACATTATGGCGTGCAGTCTATACGTGAGGCAACATACAACTTGAAGTTTCGGCCCAAACCTTGGCCCGATGATGGGGAACTCGACATGGGCTGCTGGAATGTATTTAAATATATTTATATTTACTGTAATTATTTAATTAGTTAATTAGTTAATTAGTTAATTGATTAATTAGTTAAAGTGTTTTACTTTATGTAATATTCCTATTTTGGAATTAGGGTTTGCTTGTAACCTTATTTAAGGAGCCGCTTGGCCTCCTTAGAAACTTGGCTGTTATTTGATAAATTGAGATATTCTCTTCAATCTCCGCCCCTTGTTCAAGTTGGTTGAACCTTGTTCTTCTTGAGTCCGCAATACTTGAGTCGTATACAAGTAAATCTTGGAATTGTATTATTGTGTCGTTTATCTTAGTGTGATTCTCACATTGTTGAGTCTAGTCCTAAGAACCCGATTCAAGACCCTTGACTTGAAATCGATTAGGGCTCTTAGCACAGGTTAGCTAAGTGGTCTAAGCTCGTACTTGTCGAGTTATCTATTTCCACAGGAAATCCGTCTTTGAACAAAGATCAAAATTGGTGCTACGCATCCTAAGGAACCAGGAAAGATACGATCCTAGCCCCATGGCTAACCCCAGTGACCATTCAGCAACCCCTAGACATGGAGACAAGGCAGGAGACGCTGCTTGATCAAGCTTTCAGGCGAAGGATGACATGGAAGGTGGCTTGGAGGCACCTAGCACAAGGTTTGACATCCATCCGAGTCAACCCTTGGAAGAACGGCTTCAATAAAAGATCTAGCACATATACAAGACCTATTGGAGTCTTAGGAAGGCTGTGTCCAAGTTTCAGAGCATTCAGACAAGTAGATATCAAGGAGATTCGAGATGACAATCTCGCACACAGCAGTTCTAGGTGCAGACACAACAGGCAACTTCGTCGGAACGTAAAAAGAGCTGTACATGTCGGAATCATGCGATCGACCTCTAGTTGGAAACTTCAGGATGTTAGCTTTCATCTGGGACAATATTCAGCTCATTTGGCCCAGTGGTTTAAAAGTTATGGACGTCGACATTATGGCGTGCAGTCTGTACGTGAGGCAACATACAACTTGAAGTTTCGGCCCAAACCTTGGCCCGATGATGGGGAACTCGACATGGGCTGCTGGAATGTATTTAAATATATTTATATTTACTGTAATTATTTAATTAGTTAATTAGTTAATTAGTTAATTGATTAATTAGTTAAAGTGTTTTACTTTATGTAATATTCCTATTTTGGAATTAGGGTTTGCTTGTAACCTTATTTAAGGAGCCGCTTGGCCTCCTTAGAAACTTGGCTGTTATTTGATAAATTGAGATATTCTCTTCAATCTCCGCCCCTTGTTCAAGTTGGTTGAACCTTGTTCTTCTTGAGTCCGCAATACTTGAGTCGTATACAAGTAAATCTTGGAATTGTATTATTGTGTCGTTTATCTTAGTGTGATTCTCACATTGTTGAGTCTAGTCCTAAGAACCCGATTCAAGACCCTTGACTTGAAATCGATTAGGGCTCTTAGCACAGGTTAGCTAAGTGGTCTAAGCTCGTACTTGTCGAGTTATCTATTTCCGCAGGAAATCCGTCTTTGAACAAAGATGAAAATTGGTGCTACGCATCCTAAGGAACCAGGAAAGATACGATCCTAGCCCCATGGCTAACCCCAGTGACCATTCAGCAACCCCTAGACATGGAGACAAGGCAGGAGACGCTGCTTGATCAAGCTTTCAGGCGAAGGATGACATGGAAGGTGGCTTGGAGGCACCTAGCACAAGGTTTGACATCCATCCGAGTCAACCCTTGGAAGAACGGCTTCAATAAAAGATCTAGCACATATACAAGACCTATTGGAGTCTTAGGAAGGCTGTGTCCAAGTTTCAGAGCATTCAGACAAGTAGATATCAAGGAGATTCGAGATGACAATCTCGCACACAGCAGTTCTAGGTGCAGACACAACAGGCAACTTCGTCGGAACGTAAAAAGAGCTGTACATGTCGGAATCATGCGATCGACCTCTAGTTGGAAACTTCAGGATGTTAGCTTTCATCTGGGACAATATTCAGCTCATTTGGCCCAGTGGTTTAAAAGTTATGGACGTCGACATTATGGCGTGCAGTCTGTACGTGAGGCAACATACAACTTGAAGTTTCGGCCCAAACCTTGGCCCGATGATGGGGAACTCGACATGGGCTGCTGGAATGTATTTAAATATATTTATATTTACTGTAATTATTTAATTAGTTAATTAGTTAATTAGTTAATTGATTAATTAGTTAAAGTGTTTTACTTTATGTAATATTCCTATTTTGGAATTAGGGTTTGCTTGTAACCTTATTTAAGGAGCCGCTTGGCCTCCTTAGAAACTTGGCTGTTATTTGATAAATTGAGATATTCTCTTCAATCTCCGCCCCTTGTTCAAGTTGGTTGAACCTTGTTCTTCTTGAGTCCGCAATACTTGAGTCGTATACAAGTAAATCTTGGAATTGTATTATTGTGTCGTTTATCTTAGTGTGATTCTCACATTGTTGAGTCTAGTCCTAAGAACCCGATTCAAGACCCTTGACTTGAAATCGATTAGGGCTCTTAGCACAGGTTAGCTAAGTGGTCTAAGCTCGTACTTGTCGAGTTATCTATTTCCGCAGGAAATCCGTCTTTGAACAAAGATGAAAATTGGTGCTACGCATCCTAAGGAACCAGGAAAGATACGATCCTAGCCCCATGGCTAACCCCAGTGACCATTCAGCAACCCCTAGACATGGAGACAAGGCAGGAGACGCTGCTTGATCAAGCTTTCAGGCGAAGGATGACATGGAAGGTGGCTTGGAGGCACCTAGCACAAGGTTTGACATCCATCCGAGTCAACCCTTGGAAGAACGGCTTCAATAAAAGATCTAGCACATATACAAGACCTATTGGAGTCTTAGGAAGGCTGTGTCCAAGTTTCAGAGCATTCAGACAAGTAGATATCAAGGAGATTCGAGATGACAATCTCGCACACAGCAGTTCTAGGTGCAGACACAACAGGCAACTTCGTCGGAACGTAACCGGAGCTTTACATGTCGGAATCATGAGATCGACCTCTAGTTGGAAACTTCAGGATGTTAGCTTTCATCTGGGACAATATTCAGCTCATTTGGCCCAGTGGTTTAAAAGTTATGGACGTCGACATTATGGCGTGCAGTCTGTACGTGAGGCAACATACAACTTGAAGTTTCGGCCCAAACCTTGGCCCGATGATGGGGAACTCGACATGGGCTGCTGGAATGTATTTAAATATATTTATATTTACTGTAATTATTTAATTAGTTAATTAGTTAATTAGTTAATTGATTAATTAGTTAAAGTGTTTTACTTTATGTAATATTCCTATTTTGGAATTAGGGTTTGCTTGTAACCTTATTTAAGGAGCCGCTTGGCCTCCTTAGAAACCTGGCTGTTATTTGATAAATTGAGATATTCTCTTCAATCTCCGCCCCTTGTTCAAGTTGGTTGAACCTTGTTCTTCTTGAGTCCGCAATACTTGAGTCGTATACAAGTAAATCTTGGAATTGTATTATTGTGTCGTTTATCTTAGTGTGATTCTCACATTGTTGAGTCTAGTCCTAAGAACCCGATTCAAGACCCTTGACTTGAAATCGATTAGGGCTCTTAGCACAGGTTAGCTAAGTGGTCTAAGCTCGTACTTGTCGAGTTATCTATTTCCGCAGGAAATCCGTCTTTGAACAAAGATGAAAATTGGTGCTACGCATCCTAAGGAACCAGGAAAGATACGATCCTAGCCCCATGGCTAACCCCAGTGACCATTCAGCAACCCCTAGACATGGAGACAAGGCAGGAGACGCTGCTTGATCAATCTTTCAGGCGAAGGACGACATGGAAGGTGGCTTGGAGGCACCTAGCACAAGGTTTGACATCCATCCGAGTCAACCCTTGGAAGAACGGCTTCAATAAAAGATCTAGCACATATACAAGACCTATTGGAGTCTTAGGAAGGATGTGTCCAAGTTTCAAAGCATTCAGACAAGTAGATATCAAGGAGATTCGACATGACAATCTCGCACACAGCAGTTCTAGGTGCAGACACAACAGGCAACTTCGTCGGAACGTAACCAGAGCTTTACATGTCGGAATCATGAGATCGACCTCTAGTTGGACACTTCAGGTTGTTAGCTTTCATCTGGGACAAGATTCAGCTCATTTGGCCCAGTGGTTTAAAAGTTATGGACGTCGACATTATGGCGTGCAGTCTATACGTGAGGCAACATACAACTTGAAGTTTCGGCCCAAACCTTGGCCCGATGATGGGGAACTCGACATGGGCTGCTGGAATGTATTTAAATATATTTATATTTACTGTAATTATTTAATTAGTTAATTAGTTAATTAGTTAATTGATTAATTAGTTAAAGTGTTTTACTTTATGTAATATTCCTATTTTGGAATTAGGGTTTGCTTGTAACCTTATTTAAGGAGCCGCTTGGCCTCCTTAGAAACCTGGCTGTTATTTGATAAATTGAGATATTCTCTTCAATCTCCGCCCCTTGTTCAAGTTGGTTGAACCTTGTTCTTCTTGAGTCCGCAATACTTGAGTCGTATACAAGTAAATCTTGGAATTGTATTATTGTGTCGTTTATCTTAGTGTGATTCTCACATTGTTGAGTCTAGTCCTAAGAACCCGATTCAAGACCCTTGACTTGAAATCGATTAGGGCTCTTAGCACAGGTTAGCTAAGTGGTCTAAGCTCGTACTTGTCGAGTTATCTATTTCCGCAGGAAATCCGTCTTTGAACAAAGATGAAAATTGGTGCTACGCATCCTAAGGAACCAGGAAAGATACGATCCTAGCCCCATGGCTAACCCCAGTGACCATTCAGCAACCCCTAGACATGGAGACAAGGCAGGAGACGCTGCTTGATCAATCTTTCAGGCGAAGGACGACATGGAAGGTGGCTTGGAGGCACCTAGCACAAGGTTTGACATCCATCCGAGTCAACCCTTGGAAGAACGGCTTCAATAAAAGATCTAGCACATATACAAGACCTATTGGAGTCTTAGGAAGGATGTGTCCAAGTTTCAAAGCATTCAGACAAGTAGATATCAAGGAGATTCGACATGACAATCTCGCACACAGCAGTTCTAGGTGCAGACACAACAGGCAACTTCGTCGGAACGTAACCAGAGCTTTACATGTCGGAATCATGAGATCGACCTCTAGTTGGACACTTCAGGTTGTTAGCTTTCATCTGGGACAAGATTCAGCTCATTTGGCCCAGTGGTTTAAAAGTTATGGACGTCGACATTATGGCGTGCAGTCTATACGTGAGGCAACATACAACTTGAAGTTTCGGCCCAAACCTTGGCCCGATGATGGGGAACTCGACATGGGCTGCTGGAATGTATTTAAATATATTTATATTTACTGTAATTATTTAATTAGTTAATTAGTTAATTAGTTAATTGATTAATTAGTTAAAGTGTTTTACTTTATGTAATATTCCTATTTTGGAATTAGGGTTTGCTTGTAACCTTATTTAAGGAGCCGCTTGGCCTCCTTAGAAACTTGGCTGTTATTTGATAAATTGAGATATTCTCTTCAATCTCCGCCCCTTGTTCAAGTTGGTTGAACCTTGTTCTTCTTGAGTCCGCAATACTTGAGTCGTATACAAGTAAATCTTGGAATTGTATTATTGTGTCGTTTATCTTAGTGTGATTCTCACATTGTTGAGTCTAGTCCTAAGAACCCGATTCAAGACCCTTGACTTGAAATCGATTAGGGCTCTTAGCACAGGTTAGCTAAGTGGTCTAAGCTCGTACTTGTCGAGTTATCTATTTCCACAGGAAATCCGTCTTTGAACAAAGATCAAAATTGGTGCTACGCATCCTAAGGAACCAGGAAAGATACGATCCTAGCCCCATGGCTAACCCCAGTGACCATTCAGCAACCCCTAGACATGGAGACAAGGCAGGAGACGCTGCTTGATCAAGCTTTCAGGCGAAGGATGACATGGAAGGTGGCTTGGAGGCACCTAGCACAAGGTTTGACATCCATCCAAGTCAACCCTTGGAAGAACGGCTTCAATAAAAGATCTAGCACATATACAAGACCTATTGGAGTCTTAGGAAGGCTGTGTCCAAGTTTCAGAGCATTCAGACAAGTAGATATCAAGGAGATTCGAGATGACAATCTCGCACACAGCAGTTCTAGGTGCAGACACAACAGGCAACTTCGTCGGAACGTAACCAGAGCTTTACATGTCGGAATCATGAGATCGACCTCTAGTTGGAAACTTCAGGATGTTAGCTTTCATCTGGGACAATATTCAGCTCATTTGGCCCAGTGGTTTAAAAGTTATGGACGTCGACATTATGGCGTGCAGTCTGTACGTGAGGCAACATACAACTTGAAGTTTCGGCCCAAACCTTGGCCCGATGATGGGGAACTCGACATGGGCTGCTGGAATGTATTTAAATATATTTATATTTACTGTAATTATTTAATTAGTTAATTAGTTAATTAGTTAATTGATTAATTAGTTAAAGTGTTTTACTTTATGTAATATTCCTATTTTGGAATTAGGGTTTGCTTGTAACCTTATTTAAGGAGCCGCTTGGCCTCCTTAGAAACTTGGCTGTTATTTGATAAATTGAGATATTCTCTTCAATCTCCGCCCCTTGTTCAAGTTGGTTGAACCTTGTTCTTCTTGAGTCCGCAATACTTGAGTCGTATACAAGTAAATCTTGGAATTGTATTATTGTGTCGTTTATCTTAGTGTGATTCTCACATTGTTGAGTCTAGTCCTAAGAACCCGATTCAAGACCCTTGACTTGAAATCGATTAGGGCTCTTAGCACAGGTTAGCTAAGTGGTCTAAGCTCGTACTTGTCGAGTTATCTATTTCCGCAGGAAATCCGTCTTTGAACAAAGATGAAAATTGGTGCTACGCATCCTAAGGAACCAGGAAAGATACGATCCTAGCCCCATGGCTAACCCCAGTGACCATTCAGCAACCCCTAGACATGGAGACAAGGCAGGAGACGCTGCTTGATCAATCTTTCAGGCGAAGGACGACATGGAAGGTGGCTTGGAGGCACCTAGCACAAGGTTTGACATCCATCCGAGTCAACCCTTGGAAGAACGGCTTCAATAAAAGATCTAGCACATATACAAGACCTATTGGAGTCTTAGGAAGGATGTGTCCAAGTTTCAAAGCATTCAGACAAGTAGATATCAAGGAGATTCGACATGACAATCTCGCACACAGCAGTTCTAGGTGCAGACACAACAGGCAACTTCGTCGGAACGTAACCAGAGCTTTACATGTCGGAATCATGAGATCGACCTCTAGTTGGACACTTCAGGTTGTTAGCTTTCATCTGGGACAAGATTCAGCTCATTTGGCCCAGTGGTTTAAAAGTTATGGACGTCGACATTATGGCGTGCAGTCTATACGTGAGGCAACATACAACTTGAAGTTTCGGCCCAAACCTTGGCCCGATGATGGGGAACTCGACATGGGCTGCTGGAATGTATTTAAATATATTTATATTTACTGTAATTATTTAATTAGTTAATTAGTTAATTAGTTAATTGATTAATTAGTTAAAGTGTTTTACTTTATGTAATATTCCTATTTTGGAATTAGGGTTTGCTTGTAACCTTATTTAAGGAGCCGCTTGGCCTCCTTAGAAACTTGGCTGTTATTTGATAAATTGAGATATTCTCTTCAATCTCCGCCCCTTGTTCAAGTTGGTTGAACCTTGTTCTTCTTGAGTCCGCAATACTTGAGTCGTATACAAGTAAATCTTGGAATTGTATTATTGTGTCGTTTATCTTAGTGTGATTCTCACATTGTTGAGTCTAGTCCTAAGAACCCGATTCAAGACCCTTGACTTGAAATCGATTAGGGCTCTTAGCACAGGTTAGCTAAGTGGTCTAAGCTCGTACTTGTCGAGTTATCTATTTCCACAGGAAATCCGTCTTTGAACAAAGATCAAAATTGGTGCTACGCATCCTAAGGAACCAGGAAAGATACGATCCTAGCCCCATGGCTAACCCCAGTGACCATTCAGCAACCCCTAGACATGGAGACAAGGCAGGAGACGCTGCTTGATCAAGCTTTCAGGCGAAGGATGACATGGAAGGTGGCTTGGAGGCACCTAGCACAAGGTTTGACATCCATCCGAGTCAACCCTTGGAAGAACGGCTTCAATAAAAGATCTAGCACATATACAAGACCTATTGGAGTCTTAGGAAGGCTGTGTCCAAGTTTCAGAGCATTCAGACAAGTAGATATCAAGGAGATTCGAGATGACAATCTCGCACACAGCAGTTCTAGGTGCAGACACAACAGGCAACTTCGTCGGAACGTAACCAGAGCTTTACATGTCGGAATCATGAGATCGACCTCTAGTTGGAAACTTCAGGATGTTAGCTTTCATCTGGGACAATATTCAGCTCATTTGGCCCAGTGGTTTAAAAGTTATGGACGTCGACATTATGGCGTGCAGTCTGTACGTGAGGCAACATACAACTTGAAGTTTCGGCCCAAACCTTGGCCCGATGATGGGGAACTCGACATGGGCTGCTGGAATGTATTTAAATATATTTATATTTACTGTAATTATTTAATTAGTTAATTAGTTAATTAGTTAATTGATTAATTAGTTAAAGTGTTTTACTTTATGTAATATTCCTATTTTGGAATTAGGGTTTGCTTGTAACCTTATTTAAGGAGCCGCTTGGCCTCCTTAGAAACTTGGCTGTTATTTGATAAATTGAGATATTCTCTTCAATCTCCGCCCCTTGTTCAAGTTGGTTGAACCTTGTTCTTCTTGAGTCCGCAATACTTGAGTCGTATACAAGTAAATCTTGGAATTGTATTATTGTGTCGTTTATCTTAGTGTGATTCTCACATTGTTGAGTCTAGTCCTAAGAACCCGATTCAAGACCCTTGACTTGAAATCGATTAGGGCTCTTAGCACAGGTTAGCTAAGTGGTCTAAGCTCGTACTTGTCGAGTTATCTATTTCCGCAGGAAATCCGTCTTTGAACAAAGATGAAAATTGGTGCTACGCATCCTAAGGAACCAGGAAAGATACGATCCTAGCCCCATGGCTAACCCCAGTGACCATTCAGCAACCCCTAGACATGGAGACAAGGCAGGAGACGCTGCTTGATCAATCTTTCAGGCGAAGGACGACATGGAAGGTGGCTTGGAGGCACCTAGCACAAGGTTTGACATCCATCCGAGTCAACCCTTGGAAGAACGGCTTCAATAAAAGATCTAGCACATATACAAGACCTATTGGAGTCTTAGGAAGGATGTGTCCAAGTTTCAAAGCATTCAGACAAGTAGATATCAAGGAGATTCGACATGACAATCTCGCACACAGCAGTTCTAGGTGCAGACACAACAGGCAACTTCGTCGGAACGTAACCAGAGCTTTACATGTCGGAATCATGAGATCGACCTCTAGTTGGACACTTCAGGTTGTTAGCTTTCATCTGGGACAAGATTCAGCTCATTTGGCCCAGTGGTTTAAAAGTTATGGACGTCGACATTATGGCGTGCAGTCTATACGTGAGGCAACATACAACTTGAAGTTTCGGCCCAAACCTTGGCCCGATGATGGGGAACTCGACATGGGCTGCTGGAATGTATTTAAATATATTTATATTTACTGTAATTATTTAATTAGTTAATTAGTTAATTAGTTAATTGATTAATTAGTTAAAGTGTTTTACTTTATGTAATATTCCTATTTTGGAATTAGGGTTTGCTTGTAACCTTATTTAAGGAGCCGCTTGGCCTCCTTAGAAACTTGGCTGTTATTTGATAAATTGAGATATTCTCTTCAATCTCCGCCCCTTGTTCAAGTTGGTTGAACCTTGTTCTTCTTGAGTCCGCAATACTTGAGTCGTATACAAGTAAATCTTGGAATTGTATTATTGTGTCGTTTATCTTAGTGTGATTCTCACATTGTTGAGTCTAGTCCTAAGAACCCGATTCAAGACCCTTGACTTGAAATCGATTAGGGCTCTTAGCACAGGTTAGCTAAGTGGTCTAAGCTCGTACTTGTCGAGTTATCTATTTCCACAGGAAATCCGTCTTTGAACAAAGATCAAAATTGGTGCTACGCATCCTAAGGAACCAGGAAAGATACGATCCTAGCCCCATGGCTAACCCCAGTGACCATTCAGCAACCCCTAGACATGGAGACAAGGCAGGAGACGCTGCTTGATCAAGCTTTCAGGCGAAGGATGACATGGAAGGTGGCTTGGAGGCACCTAGCACAAGGTTTGACATCCATCCGAGTCAACCCTTGGAAGAACGGCTTCAATAAAAGATCTAGCACATATACAAGACCTATTGGAGTCTTAGGAAGGCTGTGTCCAAGTTTCAGAGCATTCAGACAAGTAGATATCAAGGAGATTCGAGATGACAATCTCGCACACAGCAGTTCTAGGTGCAGACACAACAGGCAACTTCGTCGGAACGTAACCAGAGCTTTACATGTCGGAATCATGAGATCGACCTCTAGTTGGAAACTTCAGGATGTTAGCTTTCATCTGGGACAAGATTCAGCTCATTTGGCCCAGTGGTTTAAAAGTTATGGACGTCGACATTATGGCGTGCAGTCTGTACGTGAGGCAACATCCAACTTGAAGTTTCGGCCCAAACCTTGGCCCGATGATGGGGAAGTCGACATGGGCTGCTGGAATGTATTTAAATATATTTATATTTACTGTAATTAGTTAATTAGTTAATTAGTTAATTAGTTAATTGATTAATTAGTTAAAGTGTTTTACTTTATGTAATATTCCTATTTTGGAATTAGGGTTTGCTTGTAACCTTATTTAAGGAGCCGCTTGGCCTCCTTAGAAACTTGGCTGTTATTTGATAAATTGAGATATTCTCTTCAATCTCCGCCCCTTGTTCAAGTTGGTTGAACCTTGTTCTTCTTGAGTCCGCAATACTTGAGTCGTATACAAGTAAATCTTGGAATTGTATTATTGTGTCGTTTATCTTAGTGTGATTCTCACATTGTTGAGTCTAGTCCTAAGAACCCGATTCAAGACCCTTGACTTGAAATCGATTAGGGCTCTTAGCACAGGTTAGCTAAGTGGTCTAAGCTCGTACTTGTCGAGTTATCTATTTCCGCAGGAAATCCGTCTTTGAACAAAGATGAAAATTGGTGCTACGCATCCTAAGGAACCAGGAAAGATACGATCCTAGCCCCATGGCTAACCCCAGTGACCATTCAGCAACCCCTAGACATGGAGACAAGGCAGGAGACGCTGCTTGATCAAGCTTTCAGGCGAAGGACGACATGGAAGGTGGCTTGGAGGCACCTAGCACAAGGTTTGACATCCATCCGAGTCAACCCTTGGAAGAACGGCTTCAATAAAAGATCTAGCACATATACAAGACCTATTGGAGTCTTAGGAAGGATTTGTCCAAGTTTCAAAGCATTCAGACAAGTAGATATCAAGGAGATTCGACATGACAATCTCGCACACAGCAGTTCTAGGTGCAGACACAACAGGCAACTTCGTCGGAACGTAACCAGAGCTTTACATGTCGGAATCATGAGATCGACCTCTAGTTGGACACTTCAGGTTGTTAGCTTTCATCTGGGACAAGATTCAGCTCATTTGGCCCAGTGGTTTAAAAGTTATGGACGTCGACATTATGGCGTGCAGTCTATACGTGAGGCAACATACAACTTGAAGTTTCGGCCCAAACCTTGGCCCGATGATGGGGAACTCGACATGGGCTGCTGGAATGTATTTAAATATATTTATATTTACTGTAATTAGTTAATTAGTTAATTAGTTAATTAGTTAATTGATTAATTAGTTAAAGTGTTTTACTTTATGTAATATTCCTATTTTGGAATTAGGGTTTGCTTGTAACCTTATTTAAGGAGCCGCTTGGCCTCCTTAGAAACTTGGCTGTTATTTGATAAATTGAGATATTCTCTTCAATCTCCGCCCCTTGTTCAAGTTGGTTGAACCTTGTTCTTCTTGAGTCCGCAATACTTGAGTCGTATACAAGTAAATCTTGGAATTGTATTATTGTGTCGTTTATCTTAGTGTGATTCTCACATTGTTGAGTCTAGTCCTAAGAACCCGATTCAAGACCCTTGACTTGAAATCGATTAGGGCTCTTAGCACAGGTTAGCTAAGTGGTCTAAGCTCGTACTTGTCGAGTTATCTATTTCCGCAGGAAATCCGTCTTTGAACAAAGATGAAAATTGGTGCTACGCATCCTAAGGAACCAGGAAAGATACGATCCTAGCCCCATGGCTAACCCCAGTGACCATTCAGCAACCCCTAGACATGGAGACAAGGCAGGAGACGCTGCTTGATCAAGCTTTCAGGCGAAGGATGACATGGAAGGTGGCTTGGAGGCACCTAGCACAAGGTTTGACATCCATCCGAGTCAACCCTTGGAAGAACGGCTTCAATAAAAGATCTAGCACATATACAAGACCTATTGGAGTCTTAGGAAGGCTGTGTCCAAGTTTCAGAGCATTCAGACAAGTAGATATCAAGGAGATTCGAGATGACAATCTCGCACACAGCAGTTCTAGGTGCAGACACAACAGGCAACTTCGTCGGAACGTAACCAGAGCTTTACATGTCGGAATCATGAGATCGACCTCTAGTTGGAAACTTCAGGATGTTAGCTTTCATCTGGGACAATATTCAGCTCATTTGGCCCAGTGGTTTAAAAGTTATGGACGTCGACATTATGGCGTGCAGTCTGTACGTGAGGCAACATACAACTTGAAGTTTCGGCCCAAACCTTGGCCCGATGATGGGGAACTCGACATGGGCTGCTGGAATGTATTTAAATATATTTATATTTACTGTAATTATTTAATTAGTTAATTAGTTAATTAGTTAATTGATTAATTAGTTAAAGTGTTTTACTTTATGTAATATTCCTATTTTGGAATTAGGGTTTGCTTGTAACCTTATTTAAGGAGCCGCTTGGCCTCCTTAGAAACTTGGCTGTTATTTGATAAATTGAGATATTCTCTTCAATCTCCGCCCCTTGTTCAAGTTGGTTGAACCTTGTTCTTCTTGAGTCCGCAATACTTGAGTCGTATACAAGTAAATCTTGGAATTGTATTATTGTGTCGTTTATCTTAGTGTGATTCTCACATTGTTGAGTCTAGTCCTAAGAACCCGATTCAAGACCCTTGACTTGAAATCGATTAGGGCTCTTAGCACAGGTTAGCTAAGTGGTCTAAGCTCGTACTTGTCGAGTTATCTATTTCCGCAGGAAATCCGTCTTTGAACAAAGATGAAAATTGGTGCTACGCATCCTAAGGAACCAGGAAAGATACGATCCTAGCCCCATGGCTAACCCCAGTGACCATTCAGCAACCCCTAGACATGGAGACAAGGCAGGAGACGCTGCTTGATCAATCTTTCAGGCGAAGGACGACATGGAAGGTGGCTTGGAGGCACCTAGCACAAGGTTTGACATCCATCCGAGTCAACCCTTGGAAGAACGGCTTCAATAAAAGATCTAGCACATATACAAGACCTATTGGAGTCTTAGGAAGGATGTGTCCAAGTTTCAAAGCATTCAGACAAGTAGATATCAAGGAGATTCGACATGACAATCTCGCACACAGCAGTTCTAGGTGCAGACACAACAGGCAACTTCGTCGGAACGTAACCAGAGCTTTACATGTCGGAATCATGAGATCGACCTCTAGTTGGACACTTCAGGTTGTTAGCTTTCATCTGGGACAAGATTCAGCTCATTTGGCCCAGTGGTTTAAAAGTTATGGACGTCGACATTATGGCGTGCAGTCTATACGTGAGGCAACATACAACTTGAAGTTTCGGCCCAAACCTTGGCCCGATGATGGGGAACTCGACATGGGCTGCTGGAATGTATTTAAATATATTTATATTTACTGTAATTATTTAATTAGTTAATTAGTTAATTAGTTAATTGATTAATTAGTTAAAGTGTTTTACTTTATGTAATATTCCTATTTTGGAATTAGGGTTTGCTTGTAACCTTATTTAAGGAGCCGCTTGGCCTCCTTAGAAACTTGGCTGTTATTTGATAAATTGAGATATTCTCTTCAATCTCCGCCCCTTGTTCAAGTTGGTTGAACCTTGTTCTTCTTGAGTCCGCAATACTTGAGTCGTATACAAGTAAATCTTGGAATTGTATTATTGTGTCGTTTATCTTAGTGTGATTCTCACATTGTTGAGTCTAGTCCTAAGAACCCGATTCAAGACCCTTGACTTGAAATCGATTAGGGCTCTTAGCACAGGTTAGCTAAGTGGTCTAAGCTCGTACTTGTCGAGTTATCTATTTCCACAGGAAATCCGTCTTTGAACAAAGATCAAAATTGGTGCTACGCATCCTAAGGAACCAGGAAAGATACGATCCTAGCCCCATGGCTAACCCCAGTGACCATTCAGCAACCCCTAGACATGGAGACAAGGCAGGAGACGCTGCTTGATCAAGCTTTCAGGCGAAGGATGACATGGAAGGTGGCTTGGAGGCACCTAGCACAAGGTTTGACATCCATCCGAGTCAACCCTTGGAAGAACGGCTTCAATAAAAGATCTAGCACATATACAAGACCTATTGGAGTCTTAGGAAGGCTGTGTCCAAGTTTCAGAGCATTCAGACAAGTAGATATCAAGGAGATTCGAGATGACAATCTCGCACACAGCAGTTCTAGGTGCAGACACAACAGGCAACTTCGTCGGAACGTAACCAGAGCTTTACATGTCGGAATCATGAGATCGACCTCTAGTTGGAAACTTCAGGATGTTAGCTTTCATCTGGGACAAGATTCAGCTCATTTGGCCCAGTGGTTTAAAAGTTATGGACGTCGACATTATGGCGTGCAGTCTGTACGTGAGGCAACATACAACTTGAAGTTTCGGCCCAAACCTTGGCCCGATGATGGGGAACTCGACATGGGCTGCTGGAATGTATTTAAATATATTTATATTTACTGTAATTAGTTAATTAGTTAATTAGTTAATTAGTTAATTGATTAATTAGTTAAAGTGTTTTACTTTATGTAATATTCCTATTTTGGAATTAGGGTTTGCTTGTAACCTTATTTAAGGAGCCGCTTGGCCTCCTTAGAAACTTGGCTGTTATTTGATAAATTGAGATATTCTCTTCAATCTCCGCCCCTTGTTCAAGTTGGTTGAACCTTGTTCTTCTTGAGTCCGCAATACTTGAGTCGTATACAAGTAAATCTTGGAATTGTATTATTGTGTCGTTTATCTTAGTGTGATTCTCACATTGTTGAGTCTAGTCCTAAGAACCCGATTCAAGACCCTTGACTTGAAATCGATTAGGGCTCTTAGCACAGGTTAGCTAAGTGGTCTAAGCTCGTACTTGTCGAGTTATCTATTTCCACAGGAAATCCGTCTTTGAACAAAGATCAAAATTGGTGCTACGCATCCTAAGGAACCAGGAAAGATACGATCCTAGCCCCATGGCTAACCCCAGTGACCATTCAGCAACCCCTAGACATGGAGACAAGGCAGGAGACGCTGCTTGATCAAGCTTTCAGGCGAAGGATGACATGGAAGGTGGCTTGGAGGCACCTAGCACAAGGTTTGACATCCATCCGAGTCAACCCTTGGAAGAACGGCTTCAATAAAAGATCTAGCACATATACAAGACCTATTGGAGTCTTAGGAAGGCTGTGTCCAAGTTTCAGAGCATTCAGACAAGTAGATATCAAGGAGATTCGAGATGACAATCTCGCACACAGCAGTTCTAGGTGCAGACACAACAGGCAACTTCGTCGGAACGTAACCAGAGCTTTACATGTCGGAATCATGAGATCGACCTCTAGTTGGAAACTTCAGGATGTTAGCTTTCATCTGGGACAAGATTCAGCTCATTTGGCCCAGTGGTTTAAAAGTTATGGACGTCGACATTATGGCGTGCAGTCTGTACGTGAGGCAACATACAACTTGAAGTTTCGGCCCAAACCTTGGCCCGATGATGGGGAACTCGACATGGGCTGCTGGAATGTATTTAAATATATTTATATTTACTGTAATTAGTTAATTAGTTAATTAGTTAATTAGTTAATTGATTAATTAGTTAAAGTGTTTTACTTTATGTAATATTCCTATTTTGGAATTAGGGTTTGCTTGTAACCTTATTTAAGGAGCCGCTTGGCCTCCTTAGAAACTTGGCTGTTATTTGATAAATTGAGATATTCTCTTCAATCTCCGCCCCTTGTTCAAGTTGGTTGAACCTTGTTCTTCTTGAGTCCGCAATACTTGAGTCGTATACAAGTAAATCTTGGAATTGTATTATTGTGTCGTTTATCTTAGTGTGATTCTCACATTGTTGAGTCTAGTCCTAAGAACCCGATTCAAGACCCTTGACTTGAAATCGATTAGGGCTCTTAGCACAGGTTAGCTAAGTGGTCTAAGCTCGTACTTGTCGAGTTATCTATTTCCGCAGGAAATCCGTCTTTGAACAAAGATGAAAATTGGTGCTACGCATCCTAAGGAACCAGGAAAGATACGATCCTAGCCCCATGGCTAACCCCAGTGACCATTCAGCAACCCCTAGACATGGAGACAAGGCAGGAGACGCTGCTTGATCAAGCTTTCAGGCGAAGGACGACATGGAAGGTGGCTTGGAGGCACCTAGCACAAGGTTTGACATCCATCCGAGTCAACCCTTGGAAGAACGGCTTCAATAAAAGATCTAGCACATATACAAGACCTATTGGAGTCTTAGGAAGGATGTGTCCAAGTTTCAAAGCATTCAGACAAGTAGATATCAAGGAGATTCGACATGACAATCTCGCACACAGCAGTTCTAGGTGCAGACACAACAGGCAACTTCGTCGGAACGTAACCAGAGCTTTACATGTCGGAATCATGAGATCGACCTCTAGTTGGACACTTCAGGTTGTTAGCTTTCATCTGGGACAAGATTCAGCTCATTTGGCCCAGTGGTTTAAAAGTTATGGACGTCGACATTATGGCGTGCAGTCTATACGTGAGGCAACATACAACTTGAAGTTTCGGCCCAAACCTTGGCCCGATGATGGGGAACTCGACATGGGCTGCTGGAATGTATTTAAATATATTTATATTTACTGTAATTATTTAATTAGTTAATTAGTTAATTAGTTAATTGATTAATTAGTTAAAGTGTTTTACTTTATGTAATATTCCTATTTTGGAATTAGGGTTTGCTTGTAACCTTATTTAAGGAGCCGCTTGGCCTCCTTAGAAACTTGGCTGTTATTTGATAAATTGAGATATTCTCTTCAATCTCCGCCCCTTGTTCAAGTTGGTTGAACCTTGTTCTTCTTGAGTCCGCAATACTTGAGTCGTATACAAGTAAATCTTGGAATTGTATTATTGTGTCGTTTATCTTAGTGTGATTCTCACATTGTTGAGTCTAGTCCTAAGAACCCGATTCAAGACCCTTGACTTGAAATCGATTAGGGCTCTTAGCACAGGTTAGCTAAGTGGTCTAAGCTCGTACTTGTCGAGTTATCTATTTCCACAGGAAATCCGTCTTTGAACAAAGATCAAAATTGGTGCTACGCATCCTAAGGAACCAGGAAAGATACGATCCTAGCCCCATGGCTAACCCCAGTGATCATTCAGCAACCCCTAGACATGGAGACAAGGCAGGAGACGCTGCTTGATCAAGCTTTCAGGCGAAGGATGACATGGAAGGTGGCTTGGAGGCACCTAGCACAAGGTTTGACATCCATCCGAGTCAACCCCTGGAAGAACGGCTTCAATAAAAGATCTAGCACATATACAAGACCTATTGGAGTCTTAGGAAGGCTGTGTCCAAGTTTCAGAGCATTCAGACAAGTAGATATCAAGGAGATTCGAGATGACAATCTCGCACACAGCAGTTCTAGGTGCAGACACAACAGGCAACTTCGTCGGAACGTAACCAGAGCTTTACATGTCGGAATCATGAGATCGACCTCTAGTTGGAAACTTCAGGATGTTAGCTTTCATCTGGGACAAGATTCAGCTCATTTGGCCCAGTGGTTTAAAAGTTATGGACGTCGACATTATGGCGTGCAGTCTGTACGTGAGGCAACATACAACTTGAAGTTTCGGCCCAAACCTTGGCCCGATGATGGGGAACTCGACATGGGCTGCTGGAATGTATTTAAATATATTTATATTTACTGTAATTAGTTAATTAGTTAATTAGTTAATTAGTTAATTGATTAATTAGTTAAAGTGTTTTACTTTATGTAATATTCCTATTTTGGAATTAGGGTTTGCTTGTAACCTTATTTAAGGAGCCGCTTGGCCTCCTTAGAAACTCGGCTGTTATTTGATAAATTGAGATATTCTCTTCAATCTCCGCCCCTTGTTCAAGTTGGTTGAACCTTGTTCTTCTTGAGTCCGCAATACTTGAGTCGTATACAAGTAAATCTTGGAATTGTATTATTGTGTCGTTTATCTTAGTGTGATTCTCACATTGTTGAGTCTAGTCCTAAGAACCCGATTCAAGACCCTTGACTTGAAATCGATTAGGGCTCTTAGCACAGGTTAGCTAAGTGGTCTAAGCTCGTACTTGTCGAGTTATCTATTTCCACAGGAAATCCGTCTTTGAACAAAGATGAAAATTGGTGCTACGCATCCTAAGGAACCAGGAAAGATACGATCCTAGCCCCATGGCTAACCCCAGTGATCATTCAGCAACCCCTAGACATGGAGACAAGGCAGGAGACGCTGCTTGATCAAGCTTTCAGGCGAAGGATGACATGGAAGGTGGCTTGGAGGCACCTAGCACAAGGTTTGACATCCATCCGAGTCAACCCCTGGAAGAACGGCTTCAATAAAAGATCTAGCACATATACAAGACCTATTGGAGTCTTAGGAAGGCTGTGTCCAAGTTTCAGAGCATTCAGACAAGTAGATATCAAGGAGATTCGAGATGACAATCTCGCACACAGCAGTTCTAGGTGCAGACACAACAGGCAACTTCGTCGGAACGTAACCAGAGCTTTACATGTCGGAATCATGAGATCGACCTCTACTTGGAAACTTCAGGATGTTAGCTTTCATCTGGGACAAGATTCAGCTCATTTGGCCCAGTGGTTTAAAAGTTATGGACGTCGACATTATGGCGTGCAGTCTGTACGTGAGGCAACATACAACTTGAAGTTTCGGCCCAAACCTTGGCCCGATGATGGGGAACTCGACATGGGCTGCTGGAATGTATTTAAATATATTTATATTTACTGTAATTAGTTAATTAGTTAATTAGTTAATTAGTTAATTGATTAATTAGTTAAAGTGTTTTACTTTATGTAATATTCCTATTTTGGAATTAGGGTTTGCTTGTAACCTTATTTAAGGAGCCGCTTGGCCTCCTTAGAAACTTGGCTGTTATTTGATAAATTGAGATATTCTCTTCAATCTCCGCCCCTTGTTCAAGTTGGTTGAACCTTGTTCTTCTTGAGTCCGCAATACTTGAGTCGTATACAAGTAAATCTTGGAATTGTATTATTGTGTCGTTTATCTTAGTGTGATTCTCACATTGTTGAGTCTAGTCCTAAGAACCCGATTCAAGACCCTTGACTTGAAATCGATTAGGGCTCTTAGCACAGGTTAGGTAAGTGGTCTAAGCTCGTACTTGTCGAGTTATCTATTTCCGCAGGAAATCCGTCTTTGAACAAAGATGAAAATTGGTGCTACGCATCCTAAGGAACCAGGAAAGATACGATCCTAGCCCCATGGCTAACCCCAGTGACCATTCAGCAACCCCTAGACATGGAGACAAGGCAGGAGACGCTGCTTGATCAAGCTTTCAGGCGAAGGACGACATGGAAGGTGGCTTGGAGGCACCTAGCACAAGGTTTGACATCCATCCGAGTCAACCCTTGGAAGAACGGCTTCAATAAAAGATCTAGCACATATACAAGACCTATTGGAGTCTTAGGAAGGATTTGTCCAAGTTTCAAAGCATTCAGACAAGTAGATATCAAGGAGATTCGACATGACAATCTCGCACACAGCAGTTCTAGGTGCAGACACAACAGGCAACTTCGTCGGAACGTAACCAGAGCTTTACATGTCGGAATCATGAGATCGACCTCTAGTTGGAAACTTCAGGATGTTAGCTTTCATCTGGGACAAGATTCAGCTCATTTGGCCCAGTGGTTTAAAAGTTATGGACGTCGACATTATGGCGTGCAGTCTGTACGTGAGGCAACATACAACTTGAAGTTTCGGCCCAAACCTTGGCCCGATGATGGGGAACTCGACATGGGCTGCTGGAATGTATTTAAATATATTTATATTTACTGTAATTAGTTAATTAGTTAATTAGTTAATTAGTTAATTGATTAATTAGTTAAAGTGTTTTACTTTATGTAATATTCCTATTTTGGAATTAGGGTTTGCTTGTAACCTTATTTAAGGAGCCGCTTGGCCTCCTTAGAAACTTGGCTGTTATTTGATAAATTGAGATATTCTCTTCAATCTCCGCCCCTTGTTCAAGTTGGTTGAACCTTGTTCTTCTTGAGTCCGCAATACTTGAGTCGTATACAAGTAAATCTTGGAATTGTATTATTGTGTCGTTTATCTTAGTGTGATTCTCACATTGTTGAGTCTAGTCCTAAGAACCCGATTCAAGACCCTTGACTTGAAATCGATTAGGGCTCTTAGCACAGGTTAGCTAAGTGGTCTAAGCTCGTACTTGTCGAGTTATCTATTTCCACAGGAAATCCGTCTTTGAACAAAGATCAAAATTGGTGCTACGCATCCTAAGGAACCAGGAAAGATACGATCCTAGCCCCATGGCTAACCCCAGTGATCATTCAGCAACCCCTAGACATGGAGACAAGGCAGGAGACGCTGCTTGATCAAGCTTTCAGGCGAAGGATGACATGGAAGGTGGCTTGGAGGCACCTAGCACAAGGTTTGACATCCATCCGAGTCAACCCCTGGAAGAACGGCTTCAATAAAAGATCTAGCACATATACAAGACCTATTGGAGTCTTAGGAAGGCTGTGTCCAAGTTTCAGAGCATTCAGACAAGTAGATATCAAGGAGATTCGAGATGACAATCTCGCACACAGCAGTTCTAGGTGCAGACACAACAGGCAACTTCGTCGGAACGTAACCAGAGCTTTACATGTCGGAATCATGAGATCGACCTCTAGTTGGAAACTTCAGGATGTTAGCTTTCATCTGGGACAAGATTCAGCTCATTTGGCCCAGTGGTTTAAAAGTTATGGACGTCGACATTATGGCGTGCAGTCTGTACGTGAGGCAACATACAACTTGAAGTTTCGGCCCAAACCTTGGCCCGATGATGGGGAACTCGACATGGGCTGCTGGAATGTATTTAAATATATTTATATTTACTGTAATTAGTTAATTAGTTAATTAGTTAATTAGTTAATTGATTAATTAGTTAAAGTGTTTTACTTTATGTAATATTCCTATTTTGGAATTAGGGTTTGCTTGTAACCTTATTTAAGGAGCCGCTTGGCCTCCTTAGAAACTTGGCTGTTATTTGATAAATTGAGATATTCTCTTCAATCTCCGCCCCTTGTTCAAGTTGGTTGAACCTTGTTCTTCTTGAGTCCGCAATACTTGAGTCGTATACAAGTAAATCTTGGAATTGTATTATTGTGTCGTTTATCTTAGTGTGATTCTCACATTGTTGAGTCTAGTCCTAAGAACCCGATTCAAGACCCTTGACTTGAAATCGATTAGGGCTCTTAGCACAGGTTAGCTAAGTGGTCTAAGCTCGTACTTGTCGAGTTATCTATTTCCGCAGGAAATCCGTCTTTGAACAAAGATGAAAATTGGTGCTACGCATCCTAAGGAACCAGGAAAGATACGATCCTAGCCCCATGGCTAACCCCAGTGACCATTCAGCAACCCCTAGACATGGAGACAAGGCAGGAGACGCTGCTTGATCAAGCTTTCAGGCGAAGGACGACATGGAAGGTGGCTTGGAGGCACCTAGCACAAGGTTTGACATCCATCCGAGTCAACCCTTGGAAGAACGGCTTCAATAAAAGATCTAGCACATATACAAGACCTATTGGAGTCTTAGGAAGGATTTGTCCAAGTTTCAAAGCATTCAGACAAGTAGATATCAAGGAGATTCGACATGACAATCTCGCACACAGCAGTTCTAGGTGCAGACACAACAGGCAACTTCGTCGGAACGTAACCAGAGCTTTACATGTCGGAATCATGAGATCGACCTCTAGTTGGAAACTTCAGGATGTTAGCTTTCATCTGGGACAAGATTCAGCTCATTTGGCCCAGTGGTTTAAAAGTTATGGACGTCGACATTATGGCGTGCAGTCTGTACGTGAGGCAACATACAACTTGAAGTTTCGGCCCAAACCTTGGCCCGATGATGGGGAACTCGACATGGGCTGCTGGAATGTATTTAAATATATTTATATTTACTGTAATTAGTTAATTAGTTAATTAGTTAATTAGTTAATTGATTAATTAGTTAAAGTGTTTTACTTTATGTAATATTCCTATTTTGGAATTAGGGTTTGCTTGTAACCTTATTTAAGGAGCCGCTTGGCCTCCTTAGAAACTTGGCTGTTATTTGATAAATTGAGATATTCTCTTCAATCTCCGCCCCTTGTTCAAGTTGGTTGAACCTTGTTCTTCTTGAGTCCGCAATACTTGAGTCGTATACAAGTAAATCTTGGAATTGTATTATTGTGTCGTTTATCTTAGTGTGATTCTCACATTGTTGAGTCTAGTCCTAAGAACCCGATTCAAGACCCTTGACTTGAAATCGATTAGGGCTCTTAGCACAGGTTAGCTAAGTGGTCTAAGCTCGTACTTGTCGAGTTATCTATTTCCGCAGGAAATCCGTCTTTGAACAAAGATGAAAATTGGTGCTACGCATCCTAAGGAACCAGGAAAGATACGATCCTAGCCCCATGGCTAACCCCAGTGACCATTCAGCAACCCCTAGACATGGAGACAAGGCAGGAGACGCTGCTTGATCAAGCTTTCAGGCGAAGGACGACATGGAAGGTGGCTTGGAGGCACCTAGCACAAGGTTTGACATCCATCCGAGTCAACCCTTGGAAGAACGGCTTCAATAAAAGATCTAGCACATATACAAGACCTATTGGAGTCTTAGGAAGGATTTGTCCAAGTTTCAAAGCATTCAGACAAGTAGATATCAAGGAGATTCGACATGACAATCTCGCACACAGCAGTTCTAGGTGCAGACACAACAGGCAACTTCGTCGGAACGTAACCAGAGCTTTACATGTCGGAATCATGAGATCGACCTCTAGTTGGAAACTTCAGGATGTTATCTTTCATCTGGGACAAGATTCAGCTCATTTGGCCCAGTGGTTTAAAAGTTATGGACGTCGACATTATGGCGTGCAGTCTGTACGTGAGGCAACATACAACTTGAAGTTTCGGCCCAAACCTTGGCCCGATGATGGGGAACTCGACATGGGCTGCTGGAATGTATTTAAATATATTTATATTTACTGTAATTAGTTAATTAGTTAATTAGTTAATTAGTTAATTGATTAATTAGTTAAAGTGTTTTACTTTATGTAATATTCCTATTTTGGAATTAGGGTTTGCTTGTAACCTTATTTAAGGAGCCGCTTGGCCTCCTTAGAAACTTGGCTGTTATTTGATAAATTGAGATATTCTCTTCAATCTCCGCCCCTTGTTCAAGTTGGTTGAACCTTGTTCTTCTTGAGTCCGCAATACTTGAGTCGTATACAAGTAAATCTTGGAATTGTATTATTGTGTCGTTTATCTTAGTGTGATTCTCACATTGTTGAGTCTAGTCCTAAGAACCCGATTCAAGACCCTTGACTTGAAATCGATTAGGGCTCTTAGCACAGGTTAGCTAAGTGGTCTAAGCTCGTACTTGTCGAGTTATCTATTTCCGCAGGAAATCCGTCTTTGAACAAAGATGAAAATTGGTGCTACGCATCCTAAGGAACCAGGAAAGATACGATCCTAGCCCCATGGCTAACCCCAGTGACCATTCAGCAACCCCTAGACATGGAGACAAGGCAGGAGACGCTGCTTGATCAAGCTTTCAGGCGAAGGATGACATGGAAGGTGGCTTGGAGGCACCTAGCACAAGGTTTGACATCCATCCGAGTCAACCCTTGGAAGAATGGCTTCAATAAAAGATCTAGCACATATACAAGACCTATTGGAGTCTTAGGAAGGCTGTGTCCAAGTTTCAGAGCATTCAGACAACTAGATATCAAGGAGATTCGAGATGACAATCTCGCACACAGCAGTTCTAGGTGCAGACACAACAGGCAACTTCGTCGGAACGTAACCAGAGCTTTACATGTCGGAATCATGAGATCGACCTCTAGTTGGAAACTTCAGGATGTTATCTTTCATCTGGGACAAGATTCAGCTCATTTGGCCCAGTGGTTTAAAAGTTATGGACGTCGACATTATCGCGTGCAGTCTGTACGTGAGGCAACATACAACTTGAAGTTTCGGCCCAAACCTTGGCCCGATGATGGGGAACTCGACATGGGCTGCTGGAATGTATTTAAATATATTTATATTTACTGTAATTAGTTAATTAGTTAATTAGTTAATTAGTTAATTGATTAATTAGTTAAAGTGTTTTACTTTATGTAATATTCCTATTTTGGAATTAGGGTTTGCTTGTAACCTTATTTAAGGAGCCGCTTGGCCTCCTTAGAAACTTGGCTGTTATTTGATAAATTGAGATATTCTCTTCAATCTCCGCCCCTTGTTCAAGTTGGTTGAACCTTGTTCTTCTTGAGTCCGCAATACTTGAGTCGTATACAAGTAAATCTTGGAATTGTATTATTGTGTCGTTTATCTTAGTGTGATTCTCACATTGTTGAGTCTAGTCCTAAGAACCCGATTCAAGACCCTTGACTTGAAATCGATTAGGGCTCTTAGCACAGGTTAGCTAAGTGGTCTAAGCTCGTACTTGTCGAGTTATCTATTTCCGCAGGAAATCCGTCTTTGAACAAAGATGAAAATTGGTGCTACGCATCCTAAGGAACCAGGAAAGATACGATCCTAGCCCCATGGCTAACCCCAGTGACCATTCAGCAACCCCTAGACATGGAGACAAGGCAGGAGACGCTGCTTGATCAAGCTTTCAGGCGAAGGATGACATGGAAGGTGGCTTGGAGGCACCTAGCACAAGGTTTGACATCCATCCGAGTCAACCCTTGGAAGAACGGCTTCAATAAAAGATCTAGCACATATACAAGACCTATTGGAGTCTTAGGAAGGCTGTGTCCAAGTTTCAGAGCATTCAGACAAGTAGATATCAAGGAGATTCGAGATGACAATCTCGCACACAGCAGTTCTAGGTGCAGACACAACAGGCAACTTCGTCGGAACGTAAAAAGAGCTGTACATGTCGGAATCATGCGATCGACCTCTAGTTGGAAACTTCAGGATGTTAGCTTTCATTTGGGACAAGATTAAGATCATTTAGCCCAGTGGTTTAAAAGCTATGGACGTCGACATTATGGCGTGCAGTCTGTACGCGAGGCAACATACAACTTGAAGTTTCGGCCCAAACCTTGGCCCGATGATGGGGAACTCGACATGGGCTGCTGGAATGTATTTAAATATATTTATATTTACTGTAATTAGTTAATTAGTTAATTAGTTAATTAGTTAATTGATTAATTAGTTAAAGTGTTTTACTTTATGTAATATTCCTATTTTGGAATTAGGGTTTGCTTGTAACCTTATTTAAGGAGCCGCTTGGCCTCCTTAGAAACTTGGCTGTTATTTGATAAATTGAGATATTCTCTTCAATCTCCGCCCCTTGTTCAAGTTGGTTGAACCTTGTTCTTCTTGAGTCTGCAATACTTGAGTCGTATACAAGTAAATCTTGGAATTGTATTATTGTGTCGTTTATCTTAGTGTGATTCTCACATTGTTGAGTCTAGTCCTAAGAACCCGATTCAAGACCCTTGACTTGAAATCGATTAGGGCTCTTAGCACAGGTTAGCTAAGTGGTCTAAGCTCGTACTTGTCGAGTTATCTATTTCCGCAGGAAATCCGTCTTTGAACAAAGATGAAAATTGGTGCTACGCATCCTAAGGAACCAGGAAAGATACGATCCTAGCCCCATGGCTAACCCCAGTGACCATTCAGCAACCCCTAGACATGGAGACAAGGCAGGAGACGCTGCTTGATCAAGCTTTCAGGCGAAGGACGACATGGAAGGTGGCTTGGAGGCACCTAGCACAAGGTTTGACATCCATCCGAGTCAACCCTTGGAAGAACGGCTTCAATAAAAGATCTAGCACATATACAAGACCTATTGGAGTCTTAGGAAGGATTTGTCCAAGTTTCAAAGCATTCAGACAAGTAGATATCAAGGAGATTCGACATGACAATCTCGCACACAGCAGTTCTAGGTGCAGACACAACAGGCAACTTCGTCGGAACGTAACCAGAGCTTTACATGTCGGAATCATGAGATCGACCTCTAGTTGGAAACTTCAGGATGTTATCTTTCATCTGGGACAAGATTCAGCTCATTTGGCCCAGTGGTTTAAAAGTTATGGACGTCGACATTATCGCGTGCAGTCTGTACGTGAGGCAACATACAACTTGAAGTTTCGGCCCAAACCTTGGCCCGATGATGGGGAACTCGACATGGGCTGCTGGAATGTATTTAAATATATTTATATTTACTGTAATTAGTTAATTAGTTAATTAGTTAATTAGTTAATTGATTAATTAGTTAAAGTGTTTTACTTTATGTAATATTCCTATTTTGGAATTAGGGTTTGCTTGTAACCTTATTTAAGGAGCCGCTTGGCCTCCTTAGAAACTTGGCTGTTATTTGATAAATTGAGATATTCTCTTCAATCTCCGCCCCTTGTTCAAGTTGGTTGAACCTTGTTCTTCTTGAGTCCGCAATACTTGAGTCGTATACAAGTAAATCTTGGAATTGTATTATTGTGTCGTTTATCTTAGTGTGATTCTCACATTGTTGAGTCTAGTCCTAAGAACCCGATTCAAGACCCTTGACTTGAAATCGATTAGGGCTCTTAGCACAGGTTAGCTAAGTGGTCTAAGCTCGTACTTGTCGAGTTATCTATTTCCGCAGGAAATCCGTCTTTGAACAAAGATGAAAATTGGTGCTACGCATCCTAAGGAACCAGGAAAGATACGATCCTAGCCCCATGGCTAACCCCAGTGACCATTCAGCAACCCCTAGACATGGAGACAAGGCAGGAGACGCTGCTTGATCAAGCTTTCAGGCGAAGGACGACATGGAAGGTGGCTTGGAGGCACCTAGCACAAGGTTTGACATCCATCCGAGTCAACCCTTGGAAGAACGGCTTCAATAAAAGATCTAGCACATATACAAGACCTATTGGAGTCTTAGGAAGGATTTGTCCAAGTTTCAAAGCATTCAGACAAGTAGATATCAAGGAGATTCGACATGACAATCTCGCACACAGCAGTTCTAGGTGCAGACACAACAGGCAACTTCGTCGGAACGTAACCATAGCTTTACATGTCGGAATCATGAGATCGACCTCTAGTTGGAAACTTCAGGATGTTATCTTTCATCTGGGACAAGATTCAGCTCATTTGGCCCAGTGGTTTAAAAGTTATGGACGTCGACATTATGGCGTGCAGTCTGTACGTGAGGCAACATACAACTTGAAGTTTCGGCCCAAACCTTGCCCCGATGATGGGGAACTCGACATGGGCTGCTGGAATGTATTTAAATATATTTATATTTACTGTAATTAGTTAATTAGTTAATTAGTTAATTAGTTAATTGATTAATTAGTTAAAGTGTTTTACTTTATGTAATATTCCTATTTTGGAATTAGGGTTTGCTTGTAACCTTATTTAAGGAGCCGCTTGGCCTCCTTAGAAACTTGGCTGTTATTTGATAAATTGAGATATTCTCTTCAATCTCCGCCCCTTGTTCAAGTTGGTTGAACCTTGTTCTTCTTGAGTCCGCAATACTTGAGTCGTATACAAGTAAATCTTGGAATTGTATTATTGTGTCGTTTATCTTAGTGTGATTCTCACATTGTTGAGTCTAGTCCTAAGAACCCGATTCAAGACCCTTGACTTGAAATCGATTAGGGCTCTTAGCACAGGTTAGCTAAGTGGTCTAAGCTCGTACTTGTCGAGTTATCTATTTCCGCAGGAAATCCGTCTTTGAACAAAGATGAAAATTGGTGCTACGCATCCTAAGGAACCAGGAAAGATACGATCCTAGCCCCATGGCTAACCCCAGTGACCATTCAGCAACCCCTAGACATGGAGACAAGGCAGGAGACGCTGCTTGATCAAGCTTTCAGGCGAAGGATGACATGGAAGGTGGCTTGGAGGCACCTAGCACAAGGTTTGACATCCATCCGAGTCAACCCTTGGAAGAATGGCTTCAATAAAAGATCTAGCACATATACAAGACCTATTGGAGTCTTAGGAAGGCTGTGTCCAAGTTTCAGAGCATTCAGACAAGTAGATATCAAGGAGATTCGAGATGACAATCTCGCACACAGCAGTTCTAGGTGCAGACACAACAGGCAACTTCGTCGGAACGTAACCAGAGCTTTACATGTCGGAATCATGAGATCGACCTCTAGTTGGAAACTTCAGGATGTTATCTTTCATCTGGGACAAGATTCAGCTCATTTGGCCCAGTGGTTTAAAAGTTATGGACGTCGACATTATCGCGTGCAGTCTGTACGTGAGGCAACATACAACTTGAAGTTTCGGCCCAAACCTTGGCCCGATGATGGGGAACTCGACATGGGCTGCTGGAATGTATTTAAATATATTTATATTTACTGTAATTAGTTAATTAGTTAATTAGTTAATTAGTTAATTGATTAATTAGTTAAAGTGTTTTACTTTATGTAATATTCCTATTTTGGAATTAGGGTTTGCTTGTAACCTTATTTAAGGAGCCGCTTGGCCTCCTTAGAAACTTGGCTGTTATTTGATAAATTGAGATATTCTCTTCAATCTCCGCCCCTTGTTCAAGTTGGTTGAACCTTGTTCTTCTTGAGTCCGCAATACTTGAGTCGTATACAAGTAAATCTTGGAATTGTATTATTGTGTCGTTTATCTTAGTGTGATTCTCACATTGTTGAGTCTAGTCCTAAGAACCCGATTCAAGACCCTTGACTTGAAATCGATTAGGGCTCTTAGCACAGGTTAGCTAAGTGGTCTAAGCTCGTACTTGTCGAGTTATCTATTTCCGCAGGAAATCCGTCTTTGAACAAAGATGAAAATTGGTGCTACGCATCCTAAGGAACCAGGAAAGATACGATCCTAGCCCCATGGCTAACCCCAGTGACCATTCAGCAACCCCTAGACATGGAGACAAGGCAGGAGACGCTGCTTGATCAAGCTTTCAGGCGAAGGATGACATGGAAGGTGGCTTGGAGGCACCTAGCACAAGGTTTGACATCCATCCGAGTCAACCCTTGGAAGAACGGCTTCAATAAAAGATCTAGCACATATACAAGACCTATTGGAGTCTTAGGAAGGCTGTGTCCAAGTTTCAGAGCATTCAGACAAGTAGATATCAAGGAGATTCGAGATGACAATCTCGCACACAGCAGTTCTAGGTGCAGACACAACAGGCAACTTCGTCGGAACGTAACCAGAGCTTTACATGTCGGAATCATGAGATCGACCTCTAGTTGGAAACTTCAGGATGTTAGCTTTCATCTGGGACAAGATTCAGCTCATTTGGCCCAGTGGTTTAAAAGTTATGGACGTCGACATTATGGCGTGCAGTCTGTACGTGAGGCAACATACAACTTGAAGTTTCGGCCCAAACCTTGGCCCGATGATGGGGAACTCGACATGGGCTGCTGGAATGTATTTAAATATATTTATATTTACTGTAATTAGTTAATTAGTTAATTAGTTAATTAGTTAATTGATTAATTAGTTAAAGTGTTTTACTTTATGTAATATTCCTATTTTGGAATTAGGGTTTGCTTGTAACCTTATTTAAGGAGCCGCTTGGCCTCCTTAGAAACTTGGCTGTTATTTGATAAATTGAGATATTCTCTTCAATCTCCGCCCCTTGTTCAAGTTGGTTGAACCTTGTTCTTCTTGAGTCCGCAATACTTGAGTCGTATACAAGTAAATCTTGGAATTGTATTATTGTGTCGTTTATCTTAGTGTGATTCTCACATTGTTGAGTCTAGTCCTAAGAACCCGATTCAAGACCCTTGACTTGAAATCGATTAGGGCTCTTAGCACAGGTTAGCTAAGTGGTCTAAGCTCGTACTTGTCGAGTTATCTATTTCCGCAGGAAATCCGTCTTTGAACAAAGATGAAAATTGGTGCTACGCATCCTAAGGAACCAGGAAAGATACGATCCTAGCCCCATGGCTAACCCCAGTGACCATTCAGCAACCCCTAGACATGGAGACAAGGCAGGAGACGCTGCTTGATCAAGCTTTCAGGCGAAGGACGACATGGAAGGTGGCTTGGAGGCACCTAGCACAAGGTTTGACATCCATCCGAGTCAACCCTTGGAAGAACGGCTTCAATAAAAGATCTAGCACATATACAAGACCTATTGGAGTCTTAGGAAGGCTGTGTCCAAGTTTCAGAGCATTCAGACAAGTAGATATCAAGGAGATTCGAGATGACAATCTCGCACACAGCAGTTCTAGGTGCAGACACAACAGGCAACTTCGTCGGAACGTAACCAGAGCTTTACATGTCGGAATCATGAGATCGACCTCTAGTTGGAAACTTCAGGATGTTATCTTTCATCTGGGACAAGATTCAGCTCATTTGGCCCAGTGGTTTAAAAGTTATGGACGTCGACATTATCGCGTGCAGTCTGTACGTGAGGCAACATACAACTTGAAGTTTCGGCCCAAACCTTGGCCCGATGATGGGGAACTCGACATGGGCTGCTGGAATGTATTTAAATATATTTATATTTACTGTAATTAGTTAATTAGTTAATTAGTTAATTAGTTAATTGATTAATTAGTTAAAGTGTTTTACTTTATGTAATATTCCTATTTTGGAATTAGGGTTTGCTTGTAACCTTATTTAAGGAGCCGCTTGGCCTCCTTAGAAACTTGGCTGTTATTTGATAAATTGAGATATTCTCTTCAATCTCCGCCCCTTGTTCAAGTTGGTTGAACCTTGTTCTTCTTGAGTCCGCAATACTTGAGTCGTATACAAGTAAATCTTGGAATTGTATTATTGTGTCGTTTATCTTAGTGTGATTCTCACATTGTTGAGTCTAGTCCTAAGAACCCGATTCAAGACCCTTGACTTGAAATCGATTAGGGCTCTTAGCACAGGTTAGCTAAGTGGTCTAAGCTCGTACTTGTCGAGTTATCTATTTCCGCAGGAAATCCGTCTTTGAACAAAGATGAAAATTGGTGCTACGCATCCTAAGGAACCAGGAAAGATACGATCCTAGCCCCATGGCTAACCCCAGTGACCATTCAGCAACCCCTAGACATGGAGACAAGGCAGGAGACGCTGCTTGATCAAGCTTTCAGGCGAAGGATGACATGGAAGGTGGCTTGGAGGCACCTAGCACAAGGTTTGACATCCATCCGAGTCAACCCTTGGAAGAATGGCTTCAATAAAAGATCTAGCACATATACAAGACCTATTGGAGTCTTAGGAAGGCTGTGTCCAAGTTTCAGAGCATTCAGACAAGTAGATATCAAGGAGATTCGAGATGACAATCTCGCACACAGCAGTTCTAGGTGCAGACACAACAGGCAACTTCGTCGGAACGTAACCAGAGCTTTACATGTCGGAATCATGAGATCGACCTCTAGTTGGAAACTTCAGGATGTTATCTTTCATCTGGGACAAGATTCAGCTCATTTGGCCCAGTGGTTTAAAAGTTATGGACGTCGACATTATCGCGTGCAGTCTGTACGTGAGGCAACATACAACTTGAAGTTTCGGCCCAAACCTTGGCCCGATGATGGGGAACTCGACATGGGCTGCTGGAATGTATTTAAATATATTTATATTTACTGTAATTAGTTAATTAGTTAATTAGTTAATTAGTTAATTGATTAATTAGTTAAAGTGTTTTACTTTATGTAATATTCCTATTTTGGAATTAGGGTTTGCTTGTAACCTTATTTAAGGAGCCGCTTGGCCTCCTTAGAAACTTGGCTGTTATTTGATAAATTGAGATATTCTCTTCAATCTCCGCCCCTTGTTCAAGTTGGTTGAACCTTGTTCTTCTTGAGTCCGCAATACTTGAGTCGTATACAAGTAAATCTTGGAATTGTATTATTGTGTCGTTTATCTTAGTGTGATTCTCACATTGTTGAGTCTAGTCCTAAGAACCCGATTCAAGACCCTTGACTTGAAATCGATTAGGGCTCTTAGCACAGGTTAGCTAAGTGGTCTAAGCTCGTACTTGTCGAGTTATCTATTTCCGCAGGAAATCCGTCTTTGAACAAAGATGAAAATTGGTGCTACGCATCCTAAGGAACCAGGAAAGATACGATCCTAGCCCCATGGCTAACCCCAGTGACCATTCAGCAACCCCTAGACATGGAGACAAGGCAGGAGACGCTGCTTGATCAAGCTTTCAGGCGAAGGATGACATGGAAGGTGGCTTGGAGGCACCTAGCACAAGGTTTGACATCCATCCGAGTCAACCCTTGGAAGAATGGCTTCAATAAAAGATCTAGCACATATACAAGACCTATTGGAGTCTTAGGAAGGCTGTGTCCAAGTTTCAGAGCATTCAGACAAGTAGATATCAAGGAGATTCGAGATGACAATCTCGCACACAGCAGTTCTAGGTGCAGACACAACAGGCAACTTCGTCGGAACGTAACCAGAGCTTTACATGTCGGAATCATGAGATCGACCTCTAGTTGGAAACTTCAGGATGTTATCTTTCATCTGGGACAAGATTCAGCTCATTTGGCCCAGTGGTTTAAAAGTTATGGACGTCGACATTATCGCGTGCAGTCTGTACGTGAGGCAACATACAACTTGAAGTTTCGGCCCAAACCTTGGCCCGATGATGGGGAACTCGACATGGGCTGCTGGAATGTATTTAAATATATTTATATTTACTGTAATTAGTTAATTAGTTAATTAGTTAATTAGTTAATTGATTAATTAGTTAAAGTGTTTTACTTTATGTAATATTCCTATTTTGGAATTAGGGTTTGCTTGTAACCTTATTTAAGGAGCCGCTTGGCCTCCTTAGAAACTTGGCTGTTATTTGATAAATTGAGATATTCTCTTCAATCTCCGCCCCTTGTTCAAGTTGGTTGAACCTTGTTCTTCTTGAGTCCGCAATACTTGAGTCGTATACAAGTAAATCTTGGAATTGTATTATTGTGTCGTTTATCTTAGTGTGATTCTCACATTGTTGAGTCTAGTCCTAAGAACCCGATTCAAGACCCTTGACTTGAAATCGATTAGGGCTCTTAGCACAGGTTAGCTAAGTGGTCTAAGCTCGTACTTGTCGAGTTATCTATTTCCGCAGGAAATCCGTCTTTGAACAAAGATGAAAATTGGTGCTACGCATCCTAAGGAACCAGGAAAGATACGATCCTAGCCCCATGGCTAACCCCAGTGACCATTCAGCAACCCCTAGACATGGAGACAAGGCAGGAGACGCTGCTTGATCAAGCTTTCAGGCGAAGGATGACATGGAAGGTGGCTTGGAGGCACCTAGCACAAGGTTTGACATCCATCCGAGTCAACCCTTGGAAGAACGGCTTCAATAAAAGATCTAGCACATATACAAGACCTATTGGAGTCTTAGGAAGGCTGTGTCCAAGTTTCAGAGCATTCAGACAAGTAGATATCAAGGAGATTCGAGATGACAATCTCGCACACAGCAGTTCTAGGTGCAGACACAACAGGCAACTTCGTCGGAACGTAACCAGAGCTTTACATGTCGGAATCATGAGATCGACCTCTAGTTGGAAACTTCAGGATGTTAGCTTTCATCTGGGACAAGATTCAGCTCATTTGGCCCAGTGGTTTAAAAGTTATGGACGTCGACATTATGGCGTGCAGTCTGTACGTGAGGCAACATACAACTTGAAGTTTCGGCCCAAACCTTGGCCCGATGATGGGGAACTCGACATGGGCTGCTGGAATGTATTTAAATATATTTATATTTACTGTAATTAGTTAATTAGTTAATTAGTTAATTAGTTAATTGATTAATTAGTTAAAGTGTTTTACTTTATGTAATATTCCTATTTTGGAATTAGGGTTTGCTTGTAACCTTATTTAAGGAGCCGCTTGGCCTCCTTAGAAACTTGGCTGTTATTTGATAAATTGAGATATTCTCTTCAATCTCCGCCCCTTGTTCAAGTTGGTTGAACCTTGTTCTTCTTGAGTCCGCAATACTTGAGTCGTATACAAGTAAATCTTGGAATTGTATTATTGTGTCGTTTATCTTAGTGTGATTCTCACATTGTTGAGTCTAGTCCTAAGAACCCGATTCAAGACCCTTGACTTGAAATCGATTAGGGCTCTTAGCACAGGTTAGCTAAGTGGTCTAAGCTCGTACTTGTCGAGTTATCTATTTCCGCAGGAAATCCGTCTTTGAACAAAGATGAAAATTGGTGCTACGCATCCTAAGGAACCAGGAAAGATACGATCCTAGCCCCATGGCTAACCCCAGTGACCATTCAGCAACCCCTAGACATGGAGACAAGGCAGGAGACGCTGCTTGATCAAGCTTTCAGGCGAAGGACGACATGGAAGGTGGCTTGGAGGCACCTAGCACAAGGTTTGACATCCATCCGAGTCAACCCTTGGAAGAACGGCTTCAATAAAAGATCTAGCACATATACAAGACCTATTGGAGTCTTAGGAAGGATTTGTCCAAGTTTCAAAGCATTCAGACAAGTAGATATCAAGGAGATTCGACATGACAATCTCGCACACAGCAGTTCTAGGTGCAGACACAACAGGCAACTTCGTCGGAACGTAACCAGAGCTTTACATGTCGGAATCATGAGATCGACCTCTAGTTGGAAACTTCAGGATGTTATCTTTCATCTGGGACAAGATTCAGCTCATTTGGCCCAGTGGTTTAAAAGTTATGGACGTCGACATTATCGCGTGCAGTCTGTACGTGAGGCAACATACAACTTGAAGTTTCGGCCCAAACCTTGGCCCGATGATGGGGAACTCGACATGGGCTGCTGGAATGTATTTAAATATATTTATATTTACTGTAATTAGTTAATTAGTTAATTAGTTAATTAGTTAATTGATTAATTAGTTAAAGTGTTTTACTTTATGTAATATTCCTATTTTGGAATTAGGGTTTGCTTGTAACCTTATTTAAGGAGCCGCTTGGCCTCCTTAGAAACTTGGCTGTTATTTGATAAATTGAGATATTCTCTTCAATCTCCGCCCCTTGTTCAAGTTGGTTGAACCTTGTTCTTCTTGAGTCCGCAATACTTGAGTCGTATACAAGTAAATCTTGGAATTGTATTATTGTGTCGTTTATCTTAGTGTGATTCTCACATTGTTGAGTCTAGTCCTAAGAACCCGATTCAAGACCCTTGACTTGAAATCGATTAGGGCTCTTAGCACAGGTTAGCTAAGTGGTCTAAGCTCGTACTTGTCGAGTTATCTATTTCCGCAGGAAATCCGTCTTTGAACAAAGATGAAAATTGGTGCTACGCATCCTAAGGAACCAGGAAAGATACGATCCTAGCCCCATGGCTAACCCCAGTGACCATTCAGCAACCCCTAGACATGGAGACAAGGCAGGAGACGCTGCTTGATCAAGCTTTCAGGCGAAGGATGACATGGAAGGTGGCTTGGAGGCACCTAGCACAAGGTTTGACATCCATCCGAGTCAACCCTTGGAAGAACGGCTTCAATAAAAGATCTAGCACATATACAAGACCTATTGGAGTCTTAGGAAGGCTGTGTCCAAGTTTCAGAGCATTCAGACAAGTAGATATCAAGGAGATTCGAGATGACAATCTCGCACACAGCAGTTCTAGGTGCAGACACAACAGGCAACTTCGTCGGAACGTAACCAGAGCTTTACATGTCGGAATCATGAGATCGACCTCTAGTTGGAAACTTCAGGATGTTAGCTTTCATCTGGGACAAGATTCAGCTCATTTGGCCCAGTGGTTTAAAAGTTATGGACGTCGACATTATGGCGTGCAGTCTGTACGTGAGGCAACATACAACTTGAAGTTTCGGCCCAAACCTTGGCCCGATGATGGGGAACTCGACATGGGCTGCTGGAATGTATTTAAATATATTTATATTTACTGTAATTAGTTAATTAGTTAATTAGTTAATTAGTTAATTGATTAATTAGTTAAAGTGTTTTACTTTATGTAATATTCCTATTTTGGAATTAGGGTTTGCTTGTAACCTTATTTAAGGAGCCGCTTGGCCTCCTTAGAAACTTGGCTGTTATTTGATAAATTGAGATATTCTCTTCAATCTCCGCCCCTTGTTCAAGTTGGTTGAACCTTGTTCTTCTTGAGTCCGCAATACTTGAGTCGTATACAAGTAAATCTTGGAATTGTATTATTGTGTCGTTTATCTTAGTGTGATTCTCACATTGTTGAGTCTAGTCCTAAGAACCCGATTCAAGACCCTTGACTTGAAATCGATTAGGGCTCTTAGCACAGGTTAGCTAAGTGGTCTAAGCTCGTACTTGTCGAGTTATCTATTTCCGCAGGAAATCCGTCTTTGAACAAAGATGAAAATTGGTGCTACGCATCCTAAGGAACCAGGAAAGATACGATCCTAGCCCCATGGCTAACCCCAGTGACCATTCAGCAACCCCTAGACATGGAGACAAGGCAGGAGACGCTGCTTGATCAAGCTTTCAGGCGAAGGACGACATGGAAGGTGGCTTGGAGGCACCTAGCACAAGGTTTGACATCCATCCGAGTCAACCCTTGGAAGAACGGCTTCAATAAAAGATCTAGCACATATACAAGACCTATTGGAGTCTTAGGAAGGATTTGTCCAAGTTTCAAAGCATTCAGACAAGTAGATATCAAGGAGATTCGACATGACAATCTCGCACACAGCAGTTCTAGGTGCAGACACAACAGGCAACTTCGTCGGAACGTAACCAGAGCTTTACATGTCGGAATCATGAGATCGACCTCTAGTTGGAAACTTCAGGATGTTATCTTTCATCTGGGACAAGATTCAGCTCATTTGGCCCAGTGGTTTAAAAGTTATGGACGTCGACATTATCGCGTGCAGTCTGTACGTGAGGCAACATACAACTTGAAGTTTCGGCCCAAACCTTGGCCCGATGATGGGGAACTCGACATGGGCTGCTGGAATGTATTTAAATATATTTATATTTACTGTAATTAGTTAATTAGTTAATTAGTTAATTAGTTAATTGATTAATTAGTTAAAGTGTTTTACTTTATGTAATATTCCTATTTTGGAATTAGGGTTTGCTTGTAACCTTATTTAAGGAGCCGCTTGGCCTCCTTAGAAACTTGGCTGTTATTTGATAAATTGAGATATTCTCTTCAATCTCCGCCCCTTGTTCAAGTTGGTTGAACCTTGTTCTTCTTGAGTCCGCAATACTTGAGTCGTATACAAGTAAATCTTGGAATTGTATTATTGTGTCGTTTATCTTAGTGTGATTCTCACATTGTTGAGTCTAGTCCTAAGAACCCGATTCAAGACCCTTGACTTGAAATCGATTAGGGCTCTTAGCACAGGTTAGCTAAGTGGTCTAAGCTCGTACTTGTCGAGTTATCTATTTCCGCAGGAAATCCGTCTTTGAACAAAGATGAAAATTGGTGCTACGCATCCTAAGGAACCAGGAAAGATACGATCCTAGCCCCATGGCTAACCCCAGTGACCATTCAGCAACCCCTAGACATGGAGACAAGGCAGGAGACGCTGCTTGATCAAGCTTTCAGGCGAAGGACGACATGGAAGGTGGCTTGGAGGCACCTAGCACAAGGTTTGACATCCATCCGAGTCAACCCTTGGAAGAACGGCTTCAATAAAAGATCTAGCACATATACAAGACCTATTGGAGTCTTAGGAAGGATTTGTCCAAGTTTCAAAGCATTCAGACAAGTAGATATCAAGGAGATTCGACATGACAATCTCGCACACAGCAGTTCTAGGTGCAGACACAACAGGCAACTTCGTCGGAACGTAACCAGAGCTTTACATGTCGGAATCATGAGATCGACCTCTAGTTGGAAACTTCAGGATGTTATCTTTCATCTGGGACAAGATTCAGCTCATTTGGCCCAGTGGTTTAAAAGTTATGGACGTCGACATTATCGCGTGCAGTCTGTACGTGAGGCAACATACAACTTGAAGTTTCGGCCCAAACCTTGGCCCGATGATGGGGAACTCGACATGGGCTGCTGGAATGTATTTAAATATATTTATATTTACTGTAATTAGTTAATTAGTTAATTAGTTAATTAGTTAATTGATTAATTAGTTAAAGTGTTTTACTTTATGTAATATTCCTATTTTGGAATTAGGGTTTGCTTGTAACCTTATTTAAGGAGCCGCTTGGCCTCCTTAGAAACTTGGCTGTTATTTGATAAATTGAGATATTCTCTTCAATCTCCGCCCCTTGTTCAAGTTGGTTGAACCTTGTTCTTCTTGAGTCCGCAATACTTGAGTCGTATACAAGTAAATCTTGGAATTGTATTATTGTGTCGTTTATCTTAGTGTGATTCTCACATTGTTGAGTCTAGTCCTAAGAACCCGATTCAAGACCCTTGACTTGAAATCGATTAGGGCTCTTAGCACAGGTTAGCTAAGTGGTCTAAGCTCGTACTTGTCGAGTTATCTATTTCCGCAGGAAATCCGTCTTTGAACAAAGATGAAAATTGGTGCTACGCATCCTAAGGAACCAGGAAAGATACGATCCTAGCCCCATGGCTAACCCCAGTGACCATTCAGCAACCCCTAGACATGGAGACAAGGCAGGAGACGCTGCTTGATCAAGCTTTCAGGCGAAGGACGACATGGAAGGTGGCTTGGAGGCACCTAGCACAAGGTTTGACATCCATCCGAGTCAACCCTTGGAAGAACGGCTTCAATAAAAGATCTAGCACATATACAAGACCTATTGGAGTCTTAGGAAGGATTTGTCCAAGTTTCAAAGCATTCAGACAAGTAGATATCAAGGAGATTCGACATCACAATCTCGCACACAGCAGTTCTAGGTGCAGACACAACAGGCAACTTCGTCGGAACGTAACCAGAGCTTTACATGTCGGAATCATGAGATCGACCTCTAGTTGGAAACTTCAGGATGTTATCTTTCATCTGGGACAAGATTCAGCTCATTTGGCCCAGTGGTTTAAAAGTTATGGACGTCGACATTATCGCGTGCAGTCTGTACGTGAGGCAACATACAACTTGAAGTTTCGGCCCAAACCTTGGCCCGATGATGGGGAACTCGACATGGGCTGCTGGAATGTATTTAAATATATTTATATTTACTGTAATTAGTTAATTAGTTAATTAGTTAATTAGTTAATTGATTAATTAGTTAAAGTGTTTTACTTTATGTAATATTCCTATTTTGGAATTAGGGTTTGCTTGTAACCTTATTTAAGGAGCCGCTTGGCCTCCTTAGAAACTTGGCTGTTATTTGATAAATTGAGATATTCTCTTCAATCTCCGCCCCTTGTTCAAGTTGGTTGAACCTTGTTCTTCTTGAGTCCGCAATACTTGAGTCGTATACAAGTAAATCTTGGAATTGTATTATTGTGTCGTTTATCTTAGTGTGATTCTCACATTGTTGAGTCTAGTCCTAAGAACCCGATTCAAGACCCTTGACTTGAAATCGATTAGGGCTCTTAGCACAGGTTAGCTAAGTGGTCTAAGCTCGTACTTGTCGAGTTATCTATTTCCGCAGGAAATCCGTCTTTGAACAAAGATGAAAATTGGTGCTACGCATCCTAAGGAACCAGGAAAGATACGATCCTAGCCCCATGGCTAACCCCAGTGACCATTCAGCAACCCCTAGACATGGAGACAAGGCAGGAGACGCTGCTTGATCAAGCTTTCAGGCGAAGGATGACATGGAAGGTGGCTTGGAGGCACCTAGCACAAGGTTTGACATCCATCCGAGTCAACCCTTGGAAGAATGGCTTCAATAAAAGATCTAGCACATATACAAGACCTATTGGAGTCTTAGGAAGGCTGTGTCCAAGTTTCAGAGCATTCAGACAAGTAGATATCAAGGAGATTCGAGATGACAATCTCGCACACAGCAGTTCTAGGTGCAGACACAACAGGCAACTTCGTCGGAACGTAACCAGAGCTTTACATGTCGGAATCATGAGATCGACCTCTAGTTGGAAACTTCAGGATGTTATCTTTCATCTGGGACAAGATTCAGCTCATTTGGCCCAGTGGTTTAAAAGTTATGGACGTCGACATTATCGCGTGCAGTCTGTACGTGAGGCAACATACAACTTGAAGTTTCGGCCCAAACCTTGCCCCGATGATGGGGAACTCGACATGGGCTGCTGGAATGTATTTAAATATATTTATATTTACTGTAATTAGTTAATTAGTTAATTAGTTAATTAGTTAATTGATTAATTAGTTAAAGTGTTTTACTTTATGTAATATTCCTATTTTGGAATTAGGGTTTGCTTGTAACCTTATTTAAGGAGCCGCTTGGCCTCCTTAGAAACTTGGCTGTTATTTGATAAATTGAGATATTCTCTTCAATCTCCGCCCCTTGTTCAAGTTGGTTGAACCTTGTTCTTCTTGAGTCCGCAATACTTGAGTCGTATACAAGTAAATCTTGGAATTGTATTATTGTGTCGTTTATCTTAGTGTGATTCTCACATTGTTGAGTCTAGTCCTAAGAACCCGATTCAAGACCCTTGACTTGAAATCGATTAGGGCTCTTAGCACAGGTTAGCTAAGTGGTCTAAGCTCGTACTTGTCGAGTTATCTATTTCCGCAGGAAATCCGTCTTTGAACAAAGATGAAAATTGGTGCTACGCATCCTAAGGAACCAGGAAAGATACGATCCTAGCCCCATGGCTAACCCCAGTGACCATTCAGCAACCCCTAGACATGGAGACAAGGCAGGAGACGCTGCTTGATCAAGCTTTCAGGCGAAGGATGACATGGAAGGTGGCTTGGAGGCACCTAGCACAAGGTTTGACATCCATCCGAGTCAACCCTTGGAAGAATGGCTTCAATAAAAGATCTAGCACATATACAAGACCTATTGGAGTCTTAGGAAGGCTGTGTCCAAGTTTCAGAGCATTCAGACAAGTAGATATCAAGGAGATTCGAGATGACAATCTCGCACACAGCAGTTCTAGGTGCAGACACAACAGGCAACTTCGTCGGAACGTAACCAGAGCTTTACATGTCGGAATCATGAGATCGACCTCTAGTTGGAAACTTCAGGATGTTATCTTTCATCTGGGACAAGATTCAGCTCATTTGGCCCAGTGGTTTAAAAGTTATGGACGTCGACATTATCGCGTGCAGTCTGTACGTGAGGCAACATACAACTTGAAGTTTCGGCCCAAACCTTGCCCCGATGATGGGGAACTCGACATGGGCTGCTGGAATGTATTTAAATATATTTATATTTACTGTAATTAGTTAATTAGTTAATTAGTTAATTAGTTAATTGATTAATTAGTTAAAGTGTTTTACTTTATGTAATATTCCTATTTTGGAATTAGGGTTTGCTTGTAACCTTATTTAAGGAGCCGCTTGGCCTCCTTAGAAACTTGGCTGTTATTTGATAAATTGAGATATTCTCTTCAATCTCCGCCCCTTGTTCAAGTTGGTTGAACCTTGTTCTTCTTGAGTCCGCAATACTTGAGTCGTATACAAGTAAATCTTGGAATTGTATTATTGTGTCGTTTATCTTAGTGTGATTCTCACATTGTTGAGTCTAGTCCTAAGAACCCGATTCAAGACCCTTGACTTGAAATCGATTAGGGCTCTTAGCACAGGTTAGCTAAGTGGTCTAAGCTCGTACTTGTCGAGTTATCTATTTCCGCAGGAAATCCGTCTTTGAACAAAGATGAAAATTGGTGCTACGCATCCTAAGGAACCAGGAAAGATACGATCCTAGCCCCATGGCTAACCCCAGTGACCATTCAGCAACCCCTAGACATGGAGACAAGGCAGGAGACGCTGCTTGATCAAGCTTTCAGGCGAAGGATGACATGGAAGGTGGCTTGGAGGCACCTAGCACAAGGTTTGACATCCATCCGAGTCAACCCTTGGAAGAACGGCTTCAATAAAAGATCTAGCACATATACAAGACCTATTGGAGTCTTAGGAAGGCTGTGTCCAAGTTTCAGAGCATTCAGACAAGTAGATATCAAGGAGATTCGAGATGACAATCTCGCACACAGCAGTTCTAGGTGCAGACACAACAGGCAACTTCGTCGGAACGTAACCAGAGCTTTACATGTCGGAATCATGAGATCGACCTCTAGTTGGAAACTTCAGGATGTTAGCTTTCATCTGGGACAAGATTCAGCTCATTTGGCCCAGTGGTTTAAAAGTTATGGACGTCGACATTATGGCGTGCAGTCTGTACGTGAGGCAACATACAACTTGAAGTTTCGGCCCAAACCTTGGCCCGATGATGGGGAACTCGACATGGGCTGCTGGAATGTATTTAAATATATTTATATTTACTGTAATTAGTTAATTAGTTAATTAGTTAATTAGTTAATTGATTAATTAGTTAAAGTGTTTTACTTTATGTAATATTCCTATTTTGGAATTAGGGTTTGCTTGTAACCTTATTTAAGGAGCCGCTTGGCCTCCTTAGAAACTTGGCTGTTATTTGATAAATTGAGATATTCTCTTCAATCTCCGCCCCTTGTTCAAGTTGGTTGAACCTTGTTCTTCTTGAGTCCGCAATACTTGAGTCGTATACAAGTAAATCTTGGAATTGTATTATTGTGTCGTTTATCTTAGTGTGATTCTCACATTGTTGAGTCTAGTCCTAAGAACCCGATTCAAGACCCTTGACTTGAAATCGATTAGGGCTCTTAGCACAGGTTAGCTAAGTGGTCTAAGCTCGTACTTGTCGAGTTATCTATTTCCGCAGGAAATCCGTCTTTGAACAAAGATGAAAATTGGTGCTACGCATCCTAAGGAACCAGGAAAGATACGATCCTAGCCCCATGGCTAACCCCAGTGACCATTCAGCAACCCCTAGACATGGAGACAAGGCAGGAGACGCTGCTTGATCAAGCTTTCAGGCGAAGGACGACATGGAAGGTGGCTTGGAGGCACCTAGCACAAGGTTTGACATCCATCCGAGTCAACCCTTGGAAGAACGGCTTCAATAAAAGATCTAGCACATATACAAGACCTATTGGAGTCTTAGGAAGGATTTGTCCAAGTTTCAAAGCATTCAGACAAGTAGATATCAAGGAGATTCGACATGACAATCTCGCACACAGCAGTTCTAGGTGCAGACACAACAGGCAACTTCGTCGGAACGTAACCAGAGCTTTACATGTCGGAATCATGAGATCGACCTCTAGTTGGAAACTTCAGGATGTTATCTTTCATCTGGGACAAGATTCAGCTCATTTGGCCCAGTGGTTTAAAAGTTATGGACGTCGACATTATGGCGTGCAGTCTGTACGTGAGGCAACATACAACTTGAAGTTTCGGCCCAAACCTTGGCCCGATGATGGGGAACTCGACATGGGCTGCTGGAATGTATTTAAATATATTTATATTTACTGTAATTAGTTAATTAGTTAATTAGTTAATTAGTTAATTGATTAATTAGTTAAAGTGTTTTACTTTATGTAATATTCCTATTTTGGAATTAGGGTTTGCTTGTAACCTTATTTAAGGAGCCGCTTGGCCTCCTTAGAAACTTGGCTGTTATTTGATAAATTGAGATATTCTCTTCAATCTCCGCCCCTTGTTCAAGTTGGTTGAACCTTGTTCTTCTTGAGTCCGCAATACTTGAGTCGTATACAAGTAAATCTTGGAATTGTATTATTGTGTCGTTTATCTTAGTGTGATTCTCACATTGTTGAGTCTAGTCCTAAGAACCCGATTCAAGACCCTTGACTTGAAATCGATTAGGGCTCTTAGCACAGGTTAGCTAAGTGGTCTAAGCTCGTACTTGTCGAGTTATCTATTTCCGCAGGAAATCCGTCTTTGAACAAAGATGAAAATTGGTGCTACGCATCCTAAGGAACCAGGAAAGATACGATCCTAGCCCCATGGCTAACCCCAGTGACCATTCAGCAACCCCTAGACATGGAGACAAGGCAGGAGACGCTGCTTGATCAAGCTTTCAGGCGAAGGATGACATGGAAGGTGGCTTGGAGGCACCTAGCACAAGGTTTGACATCCATCCGAGTCAACCCTTGGAAGAATGGCTTCAATAAAAGATCTAGCACATATACAAGACCTATTGGAGTCTTAGGAAGGCTGTGTCCAAGTTTCAGAGCATTCAGACAAGTAGATATCAAGGAGATTCGAGATGACAATCTCGCACACAGCAGTTCTAGGTGCAGACACAACAGGCAACTTCGTCGGAACGTAACCAGAGCTTTACATGTCGGAATCATGAGATCGACCTCTAGTTGGAAACTTCAGGATGTTATCTTTCATCTGGGACAAGATTCAGCTCATTTGGCCCAGTGGTTTAAAAGTTATGGACGTCGACATTATCGCGTGCAGTCTGTACGTGAGGCAACATACAACTTGAAGTTTCGGCCCAAACCTTGCCCCGATGATGGGGAACTCGACATGGGCTGCTGGAATGTATTTAAATATATTTATATTTACTGTAATTAGTTAATTAGTTAATTAGTTAATTAGTTAATTGATTAATTAGTTAAAGTGTTTTACTTTATGTAATATTCCTATTTTGGAATTAGGGTTTGCTTGTAACCTTATTTAAGGAGCCGCTTGGCCTCCTTAGAAACTTGGCTGTTATTTGATAAATTGAGATATTCTCTTCAATCTCCGCCCCTTGTTCAAGTTGGTTGAACCTTGTTCTTCTTGAGTCCGCAATACTTGAGTCGTATACAAGTAAATCTTGGAATTGTATTATTGTGTCGTTTATCTTAGTGTGATTCTCACATTGTTGAGTCTAGTCCTAAGAACCCGATTCAAGACCCTTGACTTGAAATCGATTAGGGCTCTTAGCACAGGTTAGCTAAGTGGTCTAAGCTCGTACTTGTCGAGTTATCTATTTCCGCAGGAAATCCGTCTTTGAACAAAGATGAAAATTGGTGCTACGCATCCTAAGGAACCAGGAAAGATACGATCCTAGCCCCATGGCTAACCCCAGTGACCATTCAGCAACCCCTAGACATGGAGACAAGGCAGGAGACGCTGCTTGATCAAGCTTTCAGGCGAAGGATGACATGGAAGGTGGCTTGGAGGCACCTAGCACAAGGTTTGACATCCATCCGAGTCAACCCTTGGAAGAACGGCTTCAATAAAAGATCTAGCACATATACAAGACCTATTGGAGTCTTAGGAAGGCTGTGTCCAAGTTTCAGAGCATTCAGACAAGTAGATATCAAGGAGATTCGAGATGACAATCTCGCACACAGCAGTTCTAGGTGCAGACACAACAGGCAACTTCGTCGGAACGTAACCAGAGCTTTACATGTCGGAATCATGAGATCGACCTCTAGTTGGAAACTTCAGGATGTTAGCTTTCATCTGGGACAAGATTCAGCTCATTTGGCCCAGTGGTTTAAAAGTTATGGACGTCGACATTATGGCGTGCAGTCTGTACGTGAGGCAACATACAACTTGAAGTTTCGGCCCAAACCTTGGCCCGATGATGGGGAACTCGACATGGGCTGCTGGAATGTATTTAAATATATTTATATTTACTGTAATTAGTTAATTAGTTAATTAGTTAATTAGTTAATTGATTAATTAGTTAAAGTGTTTTACTTTATGTAATATTCCTATTTTGGAATTAGGGTTTGCTTGTAACCTTATTTAAGGAGCCGCTTGGCCTCCTTAGAAACTTGGCTGTTATTTGATAAATTGAGATATTCTCTTCAATCTCCGCCCCTTGTTCAAGTTGGTTGAACCTTGTTCTTCTTGAGTCCGCAATACTTGAGTCGTATACAAGTAAATCTTGGAATTGTATTATTGTGTCGTTTATCTTAGTGTGATTCTCACATTGTTGAGTCTAGTCCTAAGAACCCGATTCAAGACCCTTGACTTGAAATCGATTAGGGCTCTTAGCACAGGTTAGCTAAGTGGTCTAAGCTCGTACTTGTCGAGTTATCTATTTCCGCAGGAAATCCGTCTTTGAACAAAGATGAAAATTGGTGCTACGCATCCTAAGGAACCAGGAAAGATACGATCCTAGCCCCATGGCTAACCCCAGTGACCATTCAGCAACCCCTAGACATGGAGACAAGGCAGGAGACGCTGCTTGATCAAGCTTTCAGGCGAAGGACGACATGGAAGGTGGCTTGGAGGCACCTAGCACAAGGTTTGACATCCATCCGAGTCAACCCTTGGAAGAACGGCTTCAATAAAAGATCTAGCACATATACAAGACCTATTGGAGTCTTAGGAAGGATTTGTCCAAGTTTCAAAGCATTCAGACAAGTAGATATCAAGGAGATTCGACATGACAATCTCGCACACAGCAGTTCTAGGTGCAGACACAACAGGCAACTTCGTCGGAACGTAACCAGAGCTTTACATGTCGGAATCATGAGATCGACCTCTAGTTGGAAACTTCAGGATGTTATCTTTCATCTGGGACAAGATTCAGCTCATTTGGCCCAGTGGTTTAAAAGTTATGGACGTCGACATTATGGCGTGCAGTCTGTACGTGAGGCAACATACAACTTGAAGTTTCGGCCCAAACCTTGGCCCGATGATGGGGAACTCGACATGGGCTGCTGGAATGTATTTAAATATATTTATATTTACTGTAATTAGTTAATTAGTTAATTAGTTAATTAGTTAATTGATTAATTAGTTAAAGTGTTTTACTTTATGTAATATTCCTATTTTGGAATTAGGGTTTGCTTGTAACCTTATTTAAGGAGCCGCTTGGCCTCCTTAGAAACTTGGCTGTTATTTGATAAATTGAGATATTCTCTTCAATCTCCGCCCCTTGTTCAAGTTGGTTGAACCTTGTTCTTCTTGAGTCCGCAATACTTGAGTCGTATACAAGTAAATCTTGGAATTGTATTATTGTGTCGTTTATCTTAGTGTGATTCTCACATTGTTGAGTCTAGTCCTAAGAACCCGATTCAAGACCCTTGACTTGAAATCGATTAGGGCTCTTAGCACAGGTTAGCTAAGTGGTCTAAGCTCGTACTTGTCGAGTTATCTATTTCCGCAGGAAATCCGTCTTTGAACAAAGATGAAAATTGGTGCTACGCATCCTAAGGAACCAGGAAAGATACGATCCTAGCCCCATGGCTAACCCCAGTGACCATTCAGCAACCCCTAAACATGGAGACAAGGCAGGAGACGCTGCTTGATCAAGCTTTCAGGCGAAGGATGACATGGAAGGTGGCTTGGAGGCACCTAGCACAAGGTTTGACATCCATCCGAGTCAACCCTTGGAAGAATGGCTTCAATAAAAGATCTAGCACATATACAAGACCTATTGGAGTCTTAGGAAGGCTGTGTCCAAGTTTCAGAGCATTCAGACAAGTAGATATCAAGGAGATTCGAGATGACAATCTCGCACACAGCAGTTCTAGGTGCAGACACAACAGGCAACTTCGTCGGAACGTAACCAGAGCTTTACATGTCGGAATCATGAGATCGACCTCTAGTTGGAAACTTCAGGATGTTATCTTTCATCTGGGACAAGATTCAGCTCATTTGGCCCAGTGGTTTAAAAGTTATGGACGTCGACATTATCGCGTGCAGTCTGTACGTGAGGCAACATACAACTTGAAGTTTCGGCCCAAACCTTGGCCCGATGATGGGGAACTCGACATGGGCTGCTGGAATGTATTTAAATATATTTATATTTACTGTAATTAGTTAATTAGTTAATTAGTTAATTAGTTAATTGATTAATTAGTTAAAGTGTTTTACTTTATGTAATATTCCTATTTTGGAATTAGGGTTTGCTTGTAACCTTATTTAAGGAGCCGCTTGGCCTCCTTAGAAACTTGGCTGTTATTTGATAAATTGAGATATTCTCTTCAATCTCCGCCCCTTGTTCAAGTTGGTTGAACCTTGTTCTTCTTGAGTCCGCAATACTTGAGTCGTATACAAGTAAATCTTGGAATTGTATTATTGTGTCGTTTATCTTAGTGTGATTCTCACATTGTTGAGTCTAGTCCTAAGAACCCGATTCAAGACCCTTGACTTGAAATCGATTAGGGCTCTTAGCACAGGTTAGCTAAGTGGTCTAAGCTCGTACTTGTCGAGTTATCTATTTCCGCAGGAAATCCGTCTTTGAACAAAGATGAAAATTGGTGCTACGCATCCTAAGGAACCAGGAAAGATACGATCCTAGCCCCATGGCTAACCCCAGTGACCATTCAGCAACCCCTAGACATGGAGACAAGGCAGGAGACGCTGCTTGATCAAGCTTTCAGGCGAAGGATGACATGGAAGGTGGCTTGGAGGCACCTAGCACAAGGTTTGACATCCATCCGAGTCAACCCTTGGAAGAACGGCTTCAATAAAAGATCTAGCACATATACAAGACCTATTGGAGTCTTAGGAAGGCTGTGTCCAAGTTTCAGAGCATTCAGACAAGTAGATATCAAGGAGATTCGAGATGACAATCTCGCACACAGCAGTTCTAGGTGCAGACACAACAGGCAACTTCGTCGGAACGTAACCAGAGCTTTACATGTCGGAATCATGAGATCGACCTCTAGTTGGAAACTTCAGGATGTTAGCTTTCATCTGGGACAAGATTCAGCTCATTTGGCCCAGTGGTTTAAAAGTTATGGACGTCGACATTATGGCGTGCAGTCTGTACGTGAGGCAACATACAACTTGAAGTTTCGGCCCAAACCTTGGCCCGATGATGGGGAACTCGACATGGGCTGCTGGAATGTATTTAAATATATTTATATTTACTGTAATTAGTTAATTAGTTAATTAGTTAATTAGTTAATTGATTAATTAGTTAAAGTGTTTTACTTTATGTAATATTCCTATTTTGGAATTAGGGTTTGCTTGTAACCTTATTTAAGGAGCCGCTTGGCCTCCTTAGAAACTTGGCTGTTATTTGATAAATTGAGATATTCTCTTCAATCTCCGCCCCTTGTTCAAGTTGGTTGAACCTTGTTCTTCTTGAGTCCGCAATACTTGAGTCGTATACAAGTAAATCTTGGAATTGTATTATTGTGTCGTTTATCTTAGTGTGATTCTCACATTGTTGAGTCTAGTCCTAAGAACCCGATTCAAGACCCTTGACTTGAAATCGATTAGGGCTCTTAGCACAGGTTAGCTAAGTGGTCTAAGCTCGTACTTGTCGAGTTATCTATTTCCGCAGGAAATCCGTCTTTGAACAAAGATGAAAATTGGTGCTACGCATCCTAAGGAACCAGGAAAGATACGATCCTAGCCCCATGGCTAACCCCAGTGACCATTCAGCAACCCCTAGACATGGAGACAAGGCAGGAGACGCTGCTTGATCAAGCTTTCAGGCGAAGGACGACATGGAAGGTGGCTTGGAGGCACCTAGCACAAGGTTTGACATCCATCCGAGTCAACCCTTGGAAGAACGGCTTCAATAAAAGATCTAGCACATATACAAGACCTATTGGAGTCTTAGGAAGGATTTGTCCAAGTTTCAAAGCATTCAGACAAGTAGATATCAAGGAGATTCGACATGACAATCTCGCACACAGCAGTTCTAGGTGCAGACACAACAGGCAACTTCGTCGGAACGTAACCAGAGCTTTACATGTCGGAATCATGAGATCGACCTCTAGTTGGAAACTTCAGGATGTTATCTTTCATCTGGGACAAGATTCAGCTCATTTGGCCCAGTGGTTTAAAAGTTATGGACGTCGACATTATGGCGTGCAGTCTGTACGTGAGGCAACATACAACTTGAAGTTTCGGCCCAAACCTTGGCCCGATGATGGGGAACTCGACATGGGCTGCTGGAATGTATTTAAATATATTTATATTTACTGTAATTAGTTAATTAGTTAATTAGTTAATTAGTTAATTGATTAATTAGTTAAAGTGTTTTACTTTATGTAATATTCCTATTTTGGAATTAGGGTTTGCTTGTAACCTTATTTAAGGAGCCGCTTGGCCTCCTTAGAAACTTGGCTGTTATTTGATAAATTGAGATATTCTCTTCAATCTCCGCCCCTTGTTCAAGTTGGTTGAACCTTGTTCTTCTTGAGTCCGCAATACTTGAGTCGTATACAAGTAAATCTTGGAATTGTATTATTGTGTCGTTTATCTTAGTGTGATTCTCACATTGTTGAGTCTAGTCCTAAGAACCCGATTCAAGACCCTTGACTTGAAATCGATTAGGGCTCTTAGCACAGGTTAGCTAAGTGGTCTAAGCTCGTACTTGTCGAGTTATCTATTTCCGCAGGAAATCCGTCTTTGAACAAAGATGAAAATTGGTGCTACGCATCCTAAGGAACCAGGAAAGATACGATCCTAGCCCCATGGCTAACCCCAGTGACCATTCAGCAACCCCTAGACATGGAGACAAGGCAGGAGACGCTGCTTGATCAAGCTTTCAGGCGAAGGATGACATGGAAGGTGGCTTGGAGGCACCTAGCACAAGGTTTGACATCCATCCGAGTCAACCCTTGGAAGAATGGCTTCAATAAAAGATCTAGCACATATACAAGACCTATTGGAGTCTTAGGAAGGCTGTGTCCAAGTTTCAGAGCATTCAGACAAGTAGATATCAAGGAGATTCGAGATGACAATCTCGCACACAGCAGTTCTAGGTGCAGACACAACAGGCAACTTCGTCGGAACGTAACCAGAGCTTTACATGTCGGAATCATGAGATCGACCTCTAGTTGGAAACTTCAGGATGTTATCTTTCATCTGGGACAAGATTCAGCTCATTTGGCCCAGTGGTTTAAAAGTTATGGACGTCGACATTATGGCGTGCAGTCTGTACGTGAGGCAACATACAACTTGAAGTTTCGGCCCAAACCTTGGCCCGATGATGGGGAACTCGACATGGGCTGCTGGAATGTATTTAAATATATTTATATTTACTGTAATTAGTTAATTAGTTAATTAGTTAATTAGTTAATTGATTAATTAGTTAAAGTGTTTTACTTTATGTAATATTCCTATTTTGGAATTAGGGTTTGCTTGTAACCTTATTTAAGGAGCCGCTTGGCCTCCTTAGAAACTTGGCTGTTATTTGATAAATTGAGATATTCTCTTCAATCTCCGCCCCTTGTTCAAGTTGGTTGAACCTTGTTCTTCTTGAGTCCGCAATACTTGAGTCGTATACAAGTAAATCTTGGAATTGTATTATTGTGTCGTTTATCTTAGTGTGATTCTCACATTGTTGAGTCTAGTCCTAAGAACCCGATTCAAGACCCTTGACTTGAAATCGATTAGGGCTCTTAGCACAGGTTAGCTAAGTGGTCTAAGCTCGTACTTGTCGAGTTATCTATTTCCGCAGGAAATCCGTCTTTGAACAAAGATGAAAATTGGTGCTACGCATCCTAAGGAACCAGGAAAGATACGATCCTAGCCCCATGGCTAACCCCAGTGACCATTCAGCAACCCCTAGACATGGAGACAAGGCAGGAGACGCTGCTTGATCAAGCTTTCAGGCGAAGGATGACATGGAAGGTGGCTTGGAGGCACCTAGCACAAGGTTTGACATCCATCCGAGTCAACCCTTGGAAGAATGGCTTCAATAAAAGATCTAGCACATATACAAGACCTATTGGAGTCTTAGGAAGGCTGTGTCCAAGTTTCAGAGCATTCAGACAAGTAGATATCAAGGAGATTCGAGATGACAATCTCGCACACAGCAGTTCTAGGTGCAGACACAACAGGCAACTTCGTCGGAACGTAACCAGAGCTTTACATGTCGGAATCATGAGATCGACCTCTAGTTGGAAACTTCAGGATGTTATCTTTCATCTGGGACAAGATTCAGCTCATTTGGCCCAGTGGTTTAAAAGTTATGGACGTCGACATTATCGCGTGCAGTCTGTACGTGAGGCAACATACAACTTGAAGTTTCGGCCCAAACCTTGGCCCGATGATGGGGAACTCGACATGGGCTGCTGGAATGTATTTAAATATATTTATATTTACTGTAATTAGTTAATTAGTTAATTAGTTAATTAGTTAATTGATTAATTAGTTAAAGTGTTTTACTTTATGTAATATTCCTATTTTGGAATTAGGGTTTGCTTGTAACCTTATTTAAGGAGCCGCTTGGCCTCCTTAGAAACTTGGCTGTTATTTGATAAATTGAGATATTCTCTTCAATCTCCGCCCCTTGTTCAAGTTGGTTGAACCTTGTTCTTCTTGAGTCCGCAATACTTGAGTCGTATACAAGTAAATCTTGGAATTGTATTATTGTGTCGTTTATCTTAGTGTGATTCTCACATTGTTGAGTCTAGTCCTAAGAACCCGATTCAAGACCCTTGACTTGAAATCGATTAGGGCTCTTAGCACAGGTTAGCTAAGTGGTCTAAGCTCGTACTTGTCGAGTTATCTATTTCCGCAGGAAATCCGTCTTTGAACAAAGATGAAAATTGGTGCTACGCATCCTAAGGAACCAGGAAAGATACGATCCTAGCCCCATGGCTAACCCCAGTGACCATTCAGCAACCCCTAGACATGGAGACAAGGCAGGAGACGCTGCTTGATCAAGCTTTCAGGCGAAGGATGACATGGAAGGTGGCTTGGAGGCACCTAGCACAAGGTTTGACATCCATCCGAGTCAACCCTTGGAAGAACGGCTTCAATAAAAGATCTAGCACATATACAAGACCTATTGGAGTCTTAGGAAGGCTGTGTCCAAGTTTCAGAGCATTCAGACAAGTAGATATCAAGGAGATTCGAGATGACAATCTCGCACACAGCAGTTCTAGGTGCAGACACAACAGGCAACTTCGTCGGAACGTAACCAGAGCTTTACATGTCGGAATCATGAGATCGACCTCTAGTTGGAAACTTCAGGATGTTAGCTTTCATCTGGGACAAGATTCAGCTCATTTGGCCCAGTGGTTTAAAAGTTATGGACGTCGACATTATGGCGTGCAGTCTGTACGTGAGGCAACATACAACTTGAAGTTTCGGCCCAAACCTTGGCCCGATGATGGGGAACTCGACATGGGCTGCTGGAATGTATTTAAATATATTTATATTTACTGTAATTAGTTAATTAGTTAATTAGTTAATTAGTTAATTGATTAATTAGTTAAAGTGTTTTACTTTATGTAATATTCCTATTTTGGAATTAGGGTTTGCTTGTAACCTTATTTAAGGAGCCGCTTGGCCTCCTTAGAAACTTGGCTGTTATTTGATAAATTGAGATATTCTCTTCAATCTCCGCCCCTTGTTCAAGTTGGTTGAACCTTGTTCTTCTTGAGTCCGCAATACTTGAGTCGTATACAAGTAAATCTTGGAATTGTATTATTGTGTCGTTTATCTTAGTGTGATTCTCACATTGTTGAGTCTAGTCCTAAGAACCCGATTCAAGACCCTTGACTTGAAATCGATTAGGGCTCTTAGCACAGGTTAGCTAAGTGGTCTAAGCTCGTACTTGTCGAGTTATCTATTTCCGCAGGAAATCCGTCTTTGAACAAAGATGAAAATTGGTGCTACGCATCCTAAGGAACCAGGAAAGATACGATCCTAGCCCCATGGCTAACCCCAGTGACCATTCAGCAACCCCTAGACATGGAGACAAGGCAGGAGACGCTGCTTGATCAAGCTTTCAGGCGAAGGACGACATGGAAGGTGGCTTGGAGGCACCTAGCACAAGGTTTGACATCCATCCGAGTCAACCCTTGGAAGAACGGCTTCAATAAAAGATCTAGCACATATACAAGACCTATTGGAGTCTTAGGAAGGATTTGTCCAAGTTTCAAAGCATTCAGACAAGTAGATATCAAGGAGATTCGACATGACAATCTCGCACACAGCAGTTCTAGGTGCAGACACAACAGGCAACTTCGTCGGAACGTAACCAGAGCTTTACATGTCGGAATCATGAGATCGACCTCTAGTTGGAAACTTCAGGATGTTATCTTTCATCTGGGACAAGATTCAGCTCATTTGGCCCAGTGGTTTAAAAGTTATGGACGTCGACATTATGGCGTGCAGTCTGTACGTGAGGCAACATACAACTTGAAGTTTCGGCCCAAACCTTGGCCCGATGATGGGGAACTCGACATGGGCTGCTGGAATGTATTTAAATATATTTATATTTACTGTAATTAGTTAATTAGTTAATTAGTTAATTAGTTAATTGATTAATTAGTTAAAGTGTTTTACTTTATGTAATATTCCTATTTTGGAATTAGGGTTTGCTTGTAACCTTATTTAAGGAGCCGCTTGGCCTCCTTAGAAACTTGGCTGTTATTTGATAAATTGAGATATTCTCTTCAATCTCCGCCCCTTGTTCAAGTTGGTTGAACCTTGTTCTTCTTGAGTCCGCAATACTTGAGTCGTATACAAGTAAATCTTGGAATTGTATTATTGTGTCGTTTATCTTAGTGTGATTCTCACATTGTTGAGTCTAGTCCTAAGAACCCGATTCAAGACCCTTGACTTGAAATCGATTAGGGCTCTTAGCACAGGTTAGCTAAGTGGTCTAAGCTCGTACTTGTCGAGTTATCTATTTCCGCAGGAAATCCGTCTTTGAACAAAGATGAAAATTGGTGCTACGCATCCTAAGGAACCAGGAAAGATACGATCCTAGCCCCATGGCTAACCCCAGTGACCATTCAGCAACCCCTAGACATGGAGACAAGGCAGGAGACGCTGCTTGATCAAGCTTTCAGGCGAAGGATGACATGGAAGGTGGCTTGGAGGCACCTAGCACAAGGTTTGACATCCATCCGAGTCAACCCTTGGAAGAATGGCTTCAATAAAAGATCTAGCACATATACAAGACCTATTGGAGTCTTAGGAAGGCTGTGTCCAAGTTTCAGAGCATTCAGACAAGTAGATATCAAGGAGATTCGAGATGACAATCTCGCACACAGCAGTTCTAGGTGCAGACACAACAGGCAACTTCGTCGGAACGTAACCAGAGCTTTACATGTCGGAATCATGAGATCGACCTCTAGTTGGAAACTTCAGGATGTTATCTTTCATCTGGGACAAGATTCAGCTCATTTGGCCCAGTGGTTTAAAAGTTATGGACGTCGACATTATGGCGTGCAGTCTGTACGTGAGGCAACATACAACTTGAAGTTTCGGCCCAAACCTTGGCCCGATGATGGGGAACTCGACATGGGCTGCTGGAATGTATTTAAATATATTTATATTTACTGTAATTAGTTAATTAGTTAATTAGTTAATTAGTTAATTGATTAATTAGTTAAAGTGTTTTACTTTATGTAATATTCCTATTTTGGAATTAGGGTTTGCTTGTAACCTTATTTAAGGAGCCGCTTGGCCTCCTTAGAAACTTGGCTGTTATTTGATAAATTGAGATATTCTCTTCAATCTCCGCCCCTTGTTCAAGTTGGTTGAACCTTGTTCTTCTTGAGTCCGCAATACTTGAGTCGTATACAAGTAAATCTTGGAATTGTATTATTGTGTCGTTTATCTTAGTGTGATTCTCACATTGTTGAGTCTAGTCCTAAGAACCCGATTCAAGACCCTTGACTTGAAATCGATTAGGGCTCTTAGCACAGGTTAGCTAAGTGGTCTAAGCTCGTACTTGTCGAGTTATCTATTTCCGCAGGAAATCCGTCTTTGAACAAAGATGAAAATTGGTGCTACGCATCCTAAGGAACCAGGAAAGATACGATCCTAGCCCCATGGCTAACCCCAGTGACCATTCAGCAACCCCTAGACATGGAGACAAGGCAGGAGACGCTGCTTGATCAAGCTTTCAGGCGAAGGATGACATGGAAGGTGGCTTGGAGGCACCTAGCACAAGGTTTGACATCCATCCGAGTCAACCCTTGGAAGAATGGCTTCAATAAAAGATCTAGCACATATACAAGACCTATTGGAGTCTTAGGAAGGCTGTGTCCAAGTTTCAGAGCATTCAGACAAGTAGATATCAAGGAGATTCGAGATGACAATCTCGCACACAGCAGTTCTAGGTGCAGACACAACAGGCAACTTCGTCGGAACGTAACCAGAGCTTTACATGTCGGAATCATGAGATCGACCTCTAGTTGGAAACTTCAGGATGTTATCTTTCATCTGGGACAAGATTCAGCTCATTTGGCCCAGTGGTTTAAAAGTTATGGACGTCGACATTATCGCGTGCAGTCTGTACGTGAGGCAACATACAACTTGAAGTTTCGGCCCAAACCTTGGCCCGATGATGGGGAACTCGACATGGGCTGCTGGAATGTATTTAAATATATTTATATTTACTGTAATTAGTTAATTAGTTAATTAGTTAATTAGTTAATTGATTAATTAGTTAAAGTGTTTTACTTTATGTAATATTCCTATTTTGGAATTAGGGTTTGCTTGTAACCTTATTTAAGGAGCCGCTTGGCCTCCTTAGAAACTTGGCTGTTATTTGATAAATTGAGATATTCTCTTCAATCTCCGCCCCTTGTTCAAGTTGGTTGAACCTTGTTCTTCTTGAGTCCGCAATACTTGAGTCGTATACAAGTAAATCTTGGAATTGTATTATTGTGTCGTTTATCTTAGTGTGATTCTCACATTGTTGAGTCTAGTCCTAAGAACCCGATTCAAGACCCTTGACTTGAAATCGATTAGGGCTCTTAGCACAGGTTAGCTAAGTGGTCTAAGCTCGTACTTGTCGAGTTATCTATTTCCGCAGGAAATCCGTCTTTGAACAAAGATGAAAATTGGTGCTACGCATCCTAAGGAACCAGGAAAGATACGATCCTAGCCCCATGGCTAACCCCAGTGACCATTCAGCAACCCCTAGACATGGAGACAAGGCAGGAGACGCTGCTTGATCAAGCTTTCAGGCGAAGGATGACATGGAAGGTGGCTTGGAGGCACCTAGCACAAGGTTTGACATCCATCCGAGTCAACCCTTGGAAGAACGGCTTCAATAAAAGATCTAGCACATATACAAGACCTATTGGAGTCTTAGGAAGGCTGTGTCCAAGTTTCAGAGCATTCAGACAAGTAGATATCAAGGAGATTCGAGATGACAATCTCGCACACAGCAGTTCTAGGTGCAGACACAACAGGCAACTTCGTCGGAACGTAACCAGAGCTTTACATGTCGGAATCATGAGATCGACCTCTAGTTGGAAACTTCAGGATGTTAGCTTTCATCTGGGACAAGATTCAGCTCATTTGGCCCAGTGGTTTAAAAGTTATGGACGTCGACATTATGGCGTGCAGTCTGTACGTGAGGCAACATACAACTTGAAGTTTCGGCCCAAACCTTGGCCCGATGATGGGGAACTCGACATGGGCTGCTGGAATGTATTTAAATATATTTATATTTACTGTAATTAGTTAATTAGTTAATTAGTTAATTAGTTAATTGATTAATTAGTTAAAGTGTTTTACTTTATGTAATATTCCTATTTTGGAATTAGGGTTTGCTTGTAACCTTATTTAAGGAGCCGCTTGGCCTCCTTAGAAACTTGGCTGTTATTTGATAAATTGAGATATTCTCTTCAATCTCCGCCCCTTGTTCAAGTTGGTTGAACCTTGTTCTTCTTGAGTCCGCAATACTTGAGTCGTATACAAGTAAATCTTGGAATTGTATTATTGTGTCGTTTATCTTAGTGTGATTCTCACATTGTTGAGTCTAGTCCTAAGAACCCGATTCAAGACCCTTGACTTGAAATCGATTAGGGCTCTTAGCACAGGTTAGCTAAGTGGTCTAAGCTCGTACTTGTCGAGTTATCTATTTCCGCAGGAAATCCGTCTTTGAACAAAGATGAAAATTGGTGCTACGCATCCTAAGGAACCAGGAAAGATACGATCCTAGCCCCATGGCTAACCCCAGTGACCATTCAGCAACCCCTAGACCTGGAGACAAGGCAGGAGACGCTGCTTGATCAAGCTTTCAGGCGAAGGATGACATGGAAGGTGGCTTGGAGGCACCTAGCACAAGGTTTGACATCCATCCGAGTCAACCCTTGGAAGAACGGCTTCAATAAAAGATCTAGCACATATACAAGACCTATTGGAGTCTTAGGAAGGATTTGTCCAAGTTTCAAAGCATTCAGACAAGTAGATATCAAGGAGATTCGACATGACAATCTCGCACACAGCAGTTCTAGGTGCAGACACAACAGGCAACTTCGTCGGAACGTAACCAGAGCTTTACATGTCGGAATCATGAGATCGACCTCTAGTTGGAAACTTCAGGATGTTATCTTTCATCTGGGACAAGATTCAGCTCATTTGGCCCAGTGGTTTAAAAGTTATGGACGTCGACATTATCGCGTGCAGTCTGTACGTGAGGCAACATACAACTTGAAGTTTCGGCCCAAACCTTGGCCCGATGATGGGGAACTCGACATGGGCTGCTGGAATGTATTTAAATATATTTATATTTACTGTAATTAGTTAATTAGTTAATTAGTTAATTAGTTAATTGATTAATTAGTTAAAGTGTTTTACTTTATGTAATATTCCTATTTTGGAATTAGGGTTTGCTTGTAACCTTATTTAAGGAGCCGCTTGGCCTCCTTAGAAACTTGGCTGTTATTTGATAAATTGAGATATTCTCTTCAATCTCCGCCCCTTGTTCAAGTTGGTTGAACCTTGTTCTTCTTGAGTCCGCAATACTTGAGTCGTATACAAGTAAATCTTGGAATTGTATTATTGTGTCGTTTATCTTAGTGTGATTCTCACATTGTTGAGTCTAGTCCTAAGAACCCGATTCAAGACCCTTGACTTGAAATCGATTAGGGCTCTTAGCACAGGTTAGCTAAGTGGTCTAAGCTCGTACTTGTCGAGTTATCTATTTCCGCAGGAAATCCGTCTTTGAACAAAGATGAAAATTGGTGCTACGCATCCTAAGGAACCAGGAAAGATACGATCCTAGCCCCATGGCTAACCCCAGTGACCATTCAGCAACCCCTAGACATCGAGACAAGGCAGGAGACGCTGCTTGATCAAGCTTTCAGGCGAAGGATGACATGGAAGGTGGCTTGGAGGCACCTAGCACAAGGTTTGACATCCATCCGAGTCAACCCTTGGAAGAACGGCTTCAATAAAAGATCTAGCACATATACAAGACCTATTGGAGTCTTAGGAAGGCTGTGTCCAAGTTTCAGAGCATTCAGACAAGTAGATATCAAGGAGATTCGAGATGACAATCTCGCACACAGCAGTTCTAGGTGCAGACACAACAGGCAACTTCGTCGGAACGTAACCAGAGCTTTACATGTCGGAATCATGAGATCGACCTCTAGTTGGAAACTTCAGGATGTTAGCTTTCATCTGGGACAAGATTCAGCTCATTTGGCCCAGTGGTTTAAAAGTTATGGACGTCGACATTATGGCGTGCAGTCTGTACGTGAGGCAACATACAACTTGAAGTTTCGGCCCAAACCTTGGCCCGATGATGGGGAACTCGACATGGGCTGCTGGAATGTATTTAAATATATTTATATTTACTGTAATTAGTTAATTAGTTAATTAGTTAATTAGTTAATTGATTAATTAGTTAAAGTGTTTTACTTTATGTAATATTCCTATTTTGGAATTAGGGTTTGCTTGTAACCTTATTTAAGGAGCCGCTTGGCCTCCTTAGAAACTTGGCTGTTATTTGATAAATTGAGATATTCTCTTCAATCTCCGCCCCTTGTTCAAGTTGGTTGAACCTTGTTCTTCTTGAGTCCGCAATACTTGAGTCGTATACAAGTAAATCTTGGAATTGTATTATTGTGTCGTTTATCTTAGTGTGATTCTCACATTGTTGAGTCTAGTCCTAAGAACCCGATTCAAGACCCTTGACTTGAAATCGATTAGGGCTCTTAGCACAGGTTAGCTAAGTGGTCTAAGCTCGTACTTGTCGAGTTATCTATTTCCGCAGGAAATCCGTCTTTGAACAAAGATGAAAATTGGTGCTACGCATCCTAAGGAACCAGGAAAGATACGATCCTAGCCCCATGGCTAACCCCAGTGACCATTCAGCAACCCCTAGACATGGAGACAAGGCAGGAGACGCTGCTTGATCAAGCTTTCAGGCGAAGGACGACATGGAAGGTGGCTTGGAGGCACCTAGCACAAGGTTTGACATCCATCCGAGTCAACCCTTGGAAGAACGGCTTCAATAAAAGATCTAGCACATATACAAGACCTATTGGAGTCTTAGGAAGGATTTGTCCAAGTTTCAAAGCATTCAGACAAGTAGATATCAAGGAGATTCGACATGACAATCTCGCACACAGCAGTTCTTGGTGCAGACACAACAGGCAACTTCGTCGGAACGTAACCAGAGCTTTACATGTCGGAATCATGAGATCGACCTCTAGTTGGAAACTTCAGGATGTTATCTTTCATCTGGGACAAGATTCAGCTCATTTGGCCCAGTGGTTTAAAAGTTATGGACGTCGACATTATCGCGTGCAGTCTGTACGTGAGGCAACATACAACTTGAAGTTTCGGCCCAAACCTTGGCCCGATGATGGGGAACTCGACATGGGCTGCTGGAATGTATTTAAATATATTTATATTTACTGTAATTAGTTAATTAGTTAATTAGTTAATTAGTTAATTGATTAATTAGTTAAAGTGTTTTACTTTATGTAATATTCCTATTTTGGAATTAGGGTTTGCTTGTAACCTTATTTAAGGAGCCGCTTGGCCTCCTTAGAAACTTGGCTGTTATTTGATAAATTGAGATATTCTCTTCAATCTCCGCCCCTTGTTCAAGTTGGTTGAACCTTGTTCTTCTTGAGTCCGCAATACTTGAGTCGTATACAAGTAAATCTTGGAATTGTATTATTGTGTCGTTTATCTTAGTGTGATTCTCACATTGTTGAGTCTAGTCCTAAGAACCCGATTCAAGACCCTTGACTTGAAATCGATTAGGGCTCTTAGCACAGGTTAGCTAAGTGGTCTAAGCTCGTACTTGTCGAGTTATCTATTTCCGCAGGAAATCCGTCTTTGAACAAAGATGAAAATTGGTGCTACGCATCCTAAGGAACCAGGAAAGATACGATCCTAGCCCCATGGCTAACCCCAGTGACCATTCAGCAACCCCTAGACATGGAGACAAGGCAGGAGACGCTGCTTGATCAAGCTTTCAGGCGAAGGATGACATGGAAGGTGGCTTGGAGGCACCTAGCACAAGGTTTGACATCCATCCGAGTCAACCCTTGGAAGAACGGCTTCAATAAAAGATCTAGCACATATACAAGACCTATTGGAGTCTTAGGAAGGCTGTGTCCAAGTTTCAGAGCATTCAGACAAGTAGATATCAAGGAGATTCGAGATGACAATCTCGCACACAGCAGTTCTAGGTGCAGACACAACAGGCAACTTCGTCGGAACGTAACCAGAGCTTTACATGTCGGAATCATAAGATCGACCTCTAGTTGGAAACTTCAGGATGTTAGCTTTCATCTGGGACAAGATTCAGCTCATTTGGCCCAGTGGTTTAAAAGTTATGGACGTCGACATTATGGCGTGCAGTCTGTACGTGAGGCAACATACAACTTGAAGTTTCGGCCCAAACCTTGGCCCGATGATGGGGAACTCGACATGGGCTGCTGGAATGTATTTAAATATATTTATATTTACTGTAATTAGTTAATTAGTTAATTAGTTAATTAGTTAATTGATTAATTAGTTAAAGTGTTTTACTTTATGTAATATTCCTATTTTGGAATTAGGGTTTGCTTGTAACCTTATTTAAGGAGCCGCTTGGCCTCCTTAGAAACTTGGCTGTTATTTGATAAATTGAGATATTCTCTTCAATCTCCGCCCCTTGTTCAAGTTGGTTGAACCTTGTTCTTCTTGAGTCCGCAATACTTGAGTCGTATACAAGTAAATCTTGGAATTGTATTATTGTGTCGTTTATCTTAGTGTGATTCTCACATTGTTGAGTCTAGTCCTAAGAACCCGATTCAAGACCCTTGACTTGAAATCGATTAGGGCTCTTAGCACAGGTTAGCTAAGTGGTCTAAGCTCGTACTTGTCGAGTTATCTATTTCCGCAGGAAATCCGTCTTTGAACAAAGATGAAAATTGGTGCTACGCATCCTAAGGAACCAGGAAAGATACGATCCTAGCCCCATGGCTAACCCCAGTGACCATTCAGCAACCCCTAGACATGGAGACAAGGCAGGAGACGCTGCTTGATCAAGCTTTCAGGCGAAGGATGACATGGAAGGTGGCTTGGAGGCACCTAGCACAAGGTTTGACATCCATCCGAGTCAACCCTTGGAAGAACGGCTTCAATAAAAGATCTAGCACATATACAAGACCTATTGGAGTCTTAGGAAGGCTGTGTCCAAGTTTCAGAGCATTCAGACAAGTAGATATCAAGGAGATTCGAGATGACAATCTCGCACACAGCAGTTCTAGGTGCAGACACAACAGGCAACTTCGTCGGAACGTAAAAAGAGCTGTACATGTCGGAATCATGCGATCGACCTCTAGTTGGAAACTTCAGGATGTTAGCTTTCATTTGGGACAAGATTAAGATCATTTAGCCCAGTGGTTTAAAAGCTATGGACGTCGATATTATGGCGTGCAGTCTGTACGCGAGGCAACATACAACTTGAAGTTTCGGCCCAAACCTTGGCCCGATGATGGGGAACTCGACATGGGCTGCTGGAATGTATTTAAATATATTTATATTTACTGTAATTAGTTAATTAGTTAATTAGTTAATTAGTTAATTGATTAATTAGTTAAAGTGTTTTACTTTATGTAATATTCCTATTTTGGAATTAGGGTTTGCTTGTAACCTTATTTAAGGAGCCGCTTGGCCTCCTTAGAAACTTGGCTGTTATTTGATAAATTGAGATATTCTCTTCAATCTCCGCCCCTTGTTCAAGTTGGTTGAACCTTGTTCTTCTTGAGTCCGCAATACTTGAGTCGTATACAAGTAAATCTTGGAATTGTATTATTGTGTCGTTTATCTTAGTGTGATTCTCACATTGTTGAGTCTAGTCCTAAGAACCCGATTCAAGACCCTTGACTTGAAATCGATTAGGGCTCTTAGCACAGGTTAGCTAAGTGGTCTAAGCTCGTACTTGTCGAGTTATCTATTTCCGCAGGAAATCCGTCTTTGAACAAAGATGAAAATTGGTGCTACGCATCCTAAGGAACCAGGAAAGATATGATCCTAGCCCCATGGCTAACCCCAGTGACCATTCAGCAACCCCTAGACATCGAGACAAGGCAGGAGACGCTGCTTGATCAAGCTTTCAGGCGAAGGATGACATGGAAGGTGGCTTGGAGGCACCTAGCACAAGGTTTGACATCCATCCGAGTCAACCCTTGGAAGAACGGCTTCAATAAAAGATCTAGCACATATACAAGACCTATTGGAGTCTTAGGAAGGCTGTGTCCAAGTTTCAGAGCATTCAGACAAGTAGATATCAAGGAGATTCGAGATGACAATCTCGCACACAGCAGTTCTAGGTGCAGACACAACAGGCAACTTCGTCGGAACGTAACCAGAGCTTTACATGTCGGAATCATAAGATCGACCTCTAGTTGGAAACTTCAGGATGTTAGCTTTCATCTGGGACAAGATTCAGCTCATTTGGCCCAGTGGTTTAAAAGTTATGGACGTCGACATTATGGCGTGCAGTCTGTACGTGAGGCAACATACAACTTGAAGTTTCGGCCCAAACCTTGGCCCGATGATGGGGAACTCGACATGGGCTGCTGGAATGTATTTAAATATATTTATATTTACTGTAATTAGTTAATTAGTTAATTAGTTAATTAGTTAATTGATTAATTAGTTAAAGTGTTTTACTTTATGTAATATTCCTATTTTGGAATTAGGGTTTGCTTGTAACCTTATTTAAGGAGCCGCTTGGCCTCCTTAGAAACTTGGCTGTTATTTGATAAATTGAGATATTCTCTTCAATCTCCGCCCCTTGTTCAAGTTGGTTGAACCTTGTTCTTCTTGAGTCCGCAATACTTGAGTCGTATACAAGTAAATCTTGGAATTGTATTATTGTGTCGTTTATCTTAGTGTGATTCTCACATTGTTGAGTCTAGTCCTAAGAACCCGATTCAAGACCCTTGACTTGAAATCGATTAGGGCTCTTAGCACAGGTTAGCTAAGTGGTCTAAGCTCGTACTTGTCGAGTTATCTATTTCCGCAGGAAATCCGTCTTTGAACAAAGATGAAAATTGGTGCTACGCATCCTAAGGAACCAGGAAAGATACGATCCTAGCCCCATGGCTAACCCCAGTGACCATTCAGCAACCCCTAGACATGGAGACAAGGCAGGAGACGCTGCTTGATCAAGCTTTCAGGCGAAGGATGACATGGAAGGTGGCTTGGAGGCACCTAGCACAAGGTTTGACATCCATCCGAGTCAACCCTTGGAAGAACGGCTTCAATAAAAGATCTAGCACATATACAAGACCTATTGGAGTCTTAGGAAGGCTGTGTCCAAGTTTCAGAGCATTCAGACAAGTAGATATCAAGGAGATTCGAGATGACAATCTCGCACACAGCAGTTCTAGGTGCAGACACAACAGGCAACTTCGTCGGAACGTAACCAGAGCTGTACATGTCGGAATCATACGATCGACCTCTAGTTGGAAACTTCAGGATGTTAGCTTTCATTTGGGACAAGATTAAGATCATTTAGCCCAGTGGTTTAAAAGCTATGGACGTCGACATTATGGCGTGCAGTCTGTACGCGAGGCAACATACAACTTGAAGTTTCGGCCCAAACCTTGGCCCGATGATGGGGAACTCGACATGGGCTGCTGGAATGTATTTAAATATATTTATATTTACTGTAATTAGATAATTAGTTAATTAGTTAATTAGTTAATTGATTAATTAGTTAAAGTGTTTTACTTTATGTAATATTCCTATTTTGGAATTAGGGTTTGCTTGTAACCTTATTTAAGGAGCCGCTTGGCCTCCTTAGAAACTTGGCTGTTATTTGATAAATTGAGATATTCTCTTCAATCTCGGCCCCTTGTTCAAGTTGGTTGAACCTTGTTCTTCTTGAGTCCGCAATACTTGAGTCGTATACAAGTAAATCTTGAAATTGTATTATTGTGTCGTTTATCTTAGTGTGATTCTCACATTGTTGAGTCTAGTCCTAAGAACCCGATTCAAGACCCTTGACTTGAAATCGATTAGGGCTCTTAGCACAGGTTAGCTAAGTGGTCTAAGCTCGTACTTGTCGAGTTATCTATTTCCGCAGGAAATCCGTCTTTGAACAAAGATCAAAATTGGTGCTACGCATCCTAAGGAACCAGGAATGATACGATCCTAGCCCCATGGCTAACCCCAGTGACCATTCAGCAACCCCTAGACATGGATACAAGGCAGGAGACGCTGCTTGATCAAGCTTTCAGGCGAAGGATGACATGGAAGGTGGCTTGGAGGCACCTAGCACAAGGTTTGACATCCATCCGAGTCAACCCTTGGAAGAACGGCTTCAATAAAAGATCTAGCACATATACAAGACCTATTGGAGTCTTAGGAAGGCTGTGTCCAAGTTTCAGAGCATTCAGACAAGTAGATATCAAGGAGATTCTAGATGACAATCTCGCACACAGCAGTTCTAGGTGCAGACACAACAGGCAACTTCGTCGGAACGTAACCAGAGCTGTACATGTCGGAATCATGCGATCGACCTCTAGTTGGAAACTTCAGGATGTTAGATTTCATCTGGGACAAGATTCAGCTCATTTCGCCCAGTGGTTTAAAAGCTATGGACGTCGACATTATGGCGTGCAGTCTGTACGCGAGGCAACATACAACTTGAAGTTTCGGCCCAAACCTTGGCCCGATGATGGGGAACTCGACATGGGCTGCTGGAATGTATTTAAATATATTTATATTTACTGTAATTAGTTAATTAGTTAATTAGTTAATTAGTTAATTGATTAATTAGTTAAAGTGTTTTACTTTATGTAATATTCCTATTTTGGAATTAGGGTTTGCTTGTAACCTTATTTAAGGAGCCGCTTGGCCTCCTTAGAAACTTGGCTGTTATTTGATAAATTGAGATATTCTCTTCAATCTCCGCCCCTTGTTCAAGTTGGTTGAACCTTGTTCTTCTTGAGTCCGCAATACTTGAGTCGTATACAAGTAAATCTTGAAATTGTATTATTGTGTCGTTTATCTTAGTGTGATTCTCACATTGTTGAGTCTAGTCCTAAGAACCCGATTCAAGACCCTTGACTTGAAATCGATTAGGGCTCTTAGCACAGGTTAGCTAAGTGGTCTAAGCTCGTACTTGTCGAGTTATCTATTTCCACAGGAAATCCGTCTTTGAACAAAGATGAAAATTGGTGCTACGCATCCTAAGGAACCAGGAAAGATACGATCCTAGCCCCATGGCTAACCCCAGTGACCATTCAGCAACCCCTAGACATGGAGACAAGGCAGGAGACGCTGCTTGATCAAGCTTTCAGGCGAAGGATGACTTGGAAGGTGGCTTGGAGGCACCTAGCACAAGGTTTGACATCCATCCGAGTCAACCCTTGGAAGAACGGCTTCAATAAAAGATCTAGCACATATACAAGACCTATTGGAGTCTTAGGAAGGCTGTGTCCAAGTTTCAGAGCATTCAGACAAGTAGATATCAAGGAGATTCTAGATGACAATCTCGCACACAGCAGTTCTAGGTGCAGACACAACAGGCAACTTCGTCGGAACGTAACCAGAGCTTTACATGTCAGAATCATGGGATCGACCTCTAGTTGGAAACTTCAGGATGTTAGATTTCATCTGGGGCAAGATTCAGCTCATTTCGCCCAGTGGTTTAAAAGTTATGGACGTCGACATTATGGCGTGCAGTCTGTACGCGAGGCAACATACAACTTGAAGTTTCGGCCCAAACCTTGGCCCGATGATGGAGAACTCGACATGGGCTGCTGGAATGTATTTAAATATATTTATATTTACTGTAATTAGTTAATTAGTTAATTAGTTAATTAGTTAATTGATTAATTAGTTAAAGTGTTTTACTTTATGTAATATTCCTATTTTGGAATTAGGGTTTGCTTGTAACCTTATTTAAGGAGCCGCTTGGCCTCCTTAGAAACTTGGCTGTTATTTGATAAATTGAGATATTCTCTTCAATCTCGGCCCCTTGTTCAAGTTGGTTGAACCTTGTTCTTCTTGAGTCCGCAATACTTGAGTCGTATACAAGTAAATCTTGAAATTGTATTATTGTGTCGTTTATCTTAGTGTGATTCTCACATTGTTGAGTCTAGTCCTAAGAAACCGATTCAAGACCCTTGACTTGAAATCGATTAGGGCTCTTAGCACAGGTTAGCTAAGTGGTCTAAGCTCGTACTTGTCGAGTTATCTATTTCCGCAGGAAATCCGTCTTTGAACAAAGATCAAAATTGGTGCTACGCATCCTAAGGAACCAGGAATGATACGATCCTAGCCCCATGGCTAACCCCAGTGACCATTCAGCAACCCCTAGACATGGATACAAGGCAGGAGACGCTGCTTGATCAAGCTTTCAGGCGAAGGATGACATGGAAGGTGGCTTGGAGGCACCTAGCACAAGGTTTGACATCCATCCGAGTCAACCCTTGGAAGAACGGCTTCAATAAAAGATCTAGCACATATACAAGACCTATTGGAGTCTTAGGAAGGCTGTGTCCAAGTTTCAGAGCATTCAGACAAGTAGATATCAAGGAGATTCTAGATGACAATCTCGCACACAGCAGTTCTAGGTGCAGACACAACAGGCAACTTCGTCGGAACGTAACCAGAGCTTTACATGTCAGAATCATGGGATCGACCTCTAGTTGGAAACTTCAGGATGTTAGATTTCATCTGGGATAAGATTCAGCTCATTTTGCCCAGTGGTTTAAAAGTTATGGACGTCGACATTATGGCGTGCAGTCTGTACGCGAGGCAACATACAACTTGAAGTTTCGGCCCAAACCTTGGCCCGATGATGGAGAACTCGACATGGGCTGCTGGAATGTATTTAAATATATTTATATTTACTGTAATTAGTTAATTAGTTAATTAGTTAATTAGTTAATTAGTTAATTGATTAATTAGTTAAAGTGTTTTACTTTATGTAATATTCCTATTTTGGAATTAGGGTTTGCTTGTAACCTTATTTAAGGAGCCGCTTGGCCTCCTTAGAAACTTGGCTGTTATTTGATAAATTGAGATATTCTCTTCAATCTTCGCCCCTTGTTCAAGTTGGTTGAACCTTGTTCTTCTTGAGTCCGCAATACTTGAGTCGTATACAAGTAAATCTTGAAATTGTATTATTGTGTCGTTTATCTTAGTGTGATTCTCACATTGTTGAGTCTAGTCCTAAGAACCCGATTCAAGACCCTTGACTTGAAATCGATTAGGGCTCTTAGCACAGGTTAGCTTAGTGGTCTAAGCTCGTACTTGTCGAGTTATCTATTTCCGCAGGAAATCCGTCTTTGAACAAAGATCAAAATTGGTGCTACGCATCCTAAGGAACCAGGAATGATACGATCCTAGCCCCATGGCTAACCCCAGTGACCATTCAGCAACCCCTAGACATGGAGACAAGGCAGGAGACGCTGCTTGATCAAGCTTTCAGGCGAAGGATGACATGGAAGGTGGCTTGGAGGCACCTAGCACAAGGTTTGACATCCATCCGAGTCAACCCTTGGAAGAACGGCTTCAATAAAAGATCTAGCACATATACAAGACCTATTGGAGTCTTAGGAAGGCTGTGTCCAAGTTTCAGAGCATTCAGACAAGTAGATATCAAGGAGATTCTAGATGACAATCTCGCACACAGCAGTTCTAGGTGCAGACACAACAGGCAACTTCGTCGGAACGTAACCAGAGCTGTACATGTCGGAATCATGCGATCGACCTCTAGTTGGAAACTTCAGGATGTTAGCTTTCATCTGGGACAAGATTCAGCTCATTTGGCCCAGTGGTTTAAAAGTTATGGACGTCGACATTATGGCGTGCAGTCTGTACGCGAGGCAACATACAACTTGAAGTTTCGGCCCAAACCTTGGCCCGATGATGGGGAACTCGACATGGGCTGCTGGAATGTATTTAAATATATATATATTTACTGTAATTAGTTAATTAGTTAATTAGTTAATTAGTTAATTGATTAATTAGTTAAAGTGTTTTACTTTATGTAATATTTCTATTTTGGAATTAGGGTTTGCTTGTAACCTTATTTAAGGAGCCGCTTGGCCTCCTTAGAAACTTGGCTGTTATTTGATAAATTGAGATATTCTCTTCAATCTCCGCCCCTTGTTCAAGTTGGTTGAACCTTGTTCTTCTTGAGTCCGCAATACTTGAGTCGTATACAAGTAAATCTTGGAATTGTATTATTGTGTCGTTTATCTTAGTGTGATTCTCACATTGTTGAGTCTAGTCCTAAGAACCCGATTCAAGACCCTTGACTTGAAATCGATTAGGGCTCTTAGCACAGGTTAGCTAAGTGGTCTAAGCTCGTACTTGTCGAGTTATCTATTTCCACAGGAAATCCGTCTTTGAACAAAGATGAAAATTGGTGCTACGCATCCTAAGGAACCAGGAAAGATACGATCCTAGCCCCATGGCTAACCCCAGTGACCATTCAGCAACCCCTAGACATGGATACAAGGCAGGAGACGCTGCTTGATCAAGCTTTCAGGCGAAGGATGACATGGAAGGTGGCTTGGAGGCACCTAGCACAAGGTTTGACATCCATCCGAGTCAACCCTTGGAAGAACGGCTTCAATAAAAGATCTAGCACATATACAAGACCTATTGGAGTCTTAGGAAGGCTGTGTCCAAGTTTCAGAGCATTCAGACAAGTAGATATCAAGGAGATTCGAGATGACAATCTCGCACACAGCAGTTTTAGGTGCAGACACAATAGGCAACTTCCTCGGAACGTAACCAGAGCTTTACATGTCAGAATCATGAGATCGACCTCTAGTTGGAAACTTCAGGATGTTAGCTTTCATCTGGGACAAGATTCAGCTCATTTGGCCCAGTGGTTTAAAAGTTATGGACGTCGACATTATGGCGTGCAGTCTGTACGCGAGGCACATACAACTTGAAGTTTCGGCCCAAACCTTGGCCCGATGATGGAGAACTCGACATGGGCTGCTGGAATGTATTTAAATATATTTATATTTACTGTAATTAGTTAATTAGTTAATTAGTTAATTAGTTAATTGATTAATTAGTTAAAGTGTTTTACTTTATGTAATATTCCTATTTTGGAATTAGGGTTTGCTTGTAACCTTATTTAAGGAGCCGCTTGGCCTCCTTAGAAACTTGGCTGTTATTTGATAAATTGAGATATTCTCTTCAATCTCGGCCCCTTGTTCAAGTTGGTTGAACCTTGTTCTTCTTGAGTCCGCAATACTTGAGTCGTATACAAGTAAATCTTGAAATTGTATTATTGTGTCGTTTATCTTAGTGTGATTCTCACATTGTTGAGTCTAGTCCTAAGAACCCGATTCAAGACCCTTGACTTGAAATCGATTAGGGCTCTTAGCACAGGTTAGCTAAGTGGTCTAAGCTCGTACTTGTCGAGTTATCTATTTCCGCAGGAAATCCGTCTTTGAACAAAGATCAAAATTGGTGCTACGCATCCTAAGGAACCAGGAATGATACGATCCTAGCCCCATGGCTAACCCCAGTGACCATTCAGCAACCCCTAGACATGGATACAAGGCAGGAGACGCTGCTTGATCAAGCTTTCAGGCGAAGGATGACATGGAAGGTGGCTTGGAGGCACCTAGCACAAGGTTTGACATCCATCCGAGTCAACCCTTGGAAGAACGGCTTCAATAAAAGATCTAGCACATATACAAGACCTATTGGAGTCTTAGGAAGGCTGTGTCCAAGTTTCAGAGCATTCAGACAAGTAGATATCAAGGAGATTCTAGATGACAATCTCGCACACAGCAGTTCTAGGTGCAGACACAACAGGCAACTTCGTCGGAACGTAACCAGAGCTTTACATGTCAGAATCATGGGATCGACCTCTAGTTGGAAACTTCAGGATGTTAGATTTCATCTGGGACAAGATTCAGCTCATTTCGCCCAGTGGTTTAAAAGTTATGGACGTCGACATTATGGCGTGCAGTCTGTACGCGAGGCAACATACAACTTGAAGTTTCGGCCCAAACCTTGGCCCGATGATGGAGAACTCGACATGGGCTGCTGGAATGTATTTAAATATATTTATATTTACTGTAATTAGTTAATTAGTTAATTAGTTAATTAGTTAATTGATTAATTAGTTAAAGTGTTTTACTTTATGTAATATTCCTATTTTGGAATTAGGGTTTGCTTGTAACCTTATTTAAGGAGCCGCTTGGCCTCCTTAGAAACTTGGCTGTTATTTGATAAATTGAGATATTCTCTTCAATCTCGGCCCCTTGTTCAAGTTGGTTGAACCTTGTTCTTCTTGAGTCCGCAATACTTGAGTCGTATACAAGTAAATCTTGAAATTGTATTATTGTGTCGTTTATCTTAGTGTGATTCTCACATTGTTGAGTCTAGTCCTAAGAACCCGATTCAAGACCCTTGACTTGAAATCGATTAGGGCTCTTAGCACAGGTTAGCTTAGTGGTCTAAGCTCGTACTTGTCGAGTTATCTATTTCCGCAGGAAATCCGTCTTTGAACAAAGATCAAAATTGGTGCTACGCATCCTAAGGAACCAGGAATGATACGATCCTAGCCCCATGGCTAACCCCAGTGACCATTCAGCAACCCCTAGACATGGAGACAAGGCAGGAGACGCTGCTTGATCAAGCTTTCAGGCGAAGGATGACATGGAAGGTGGCTTGGAGGCACCTAGCACAAGGTTTGACATCCATCCGAGTCAACCCTTGGAAGAACGACTTCAATAAAAGATCTAGCACATATACAAGACCTATTGGAGTCTTAGGAAGGCTGTGTCCAAGTTTCAGAGCATTCAGACAAGTAGATATCAAGGAGATTCTAGATGACAATCTCGCACACAGCAGTTCTAGGTGCAGACACAACAGGCAACTTCGTCGGAACGTAACCAGAGCTTTACATGTCAGAATCATGAGATCGACCTCTAGTTGGAAACTTCAGGATGTTAGATTTCATCTGGGACAAGATTCAGCTCATTTGGCCCAGTGGTTTAAAAGTTATGGACGTCGACATTATGGCGTGCAGTCTGTACGTGAGGCAACATACAACTTGAAGTTTCGGCCCAAACCTTGGCCCGATGATGGAGAACTCGACATGGGCTACTGGAATGTATTTAAATATATTTATATTTACTGTAATTAGTTAAGTAGTTAATTAGTTAATTAGTTAATTGATTAATTAGTTAAAGTGTTTTACTTTATGTAATATTCCTATTTTGGAATTAGGGTTTGCTTGTAACCTTATTTAAGGAGCCGCTTGGCCTCCTTAGAAACTTGGCTGTTATTTGATAAATTGAGATATTCTCTTCAATCTCGGCCCCTTGTTCAAGTTGGTTGAACCTTGTTCTTCTTGAGTCCGCAATACTTGAGTCGTATACAAGTAAATCTTGAAATTGTATTATTGTGTCGTTTATCTTAGTGTGATTCTCACATTGTTGAGTCTAGTCCTAAGAACCCGATTCAAGACCCTTGACTTGAAATCGATTAGGGCTCTTAGCACAGGTTAGCTAAGTGGTCTAAGCTCGTACTTGTCGAGTTATCTATTTCCGCAGGAAATCCGTCTTTGAACAAAGATCAAAATTGGTGCTACGCATCCTAAGGAACCAGGAATGATACGATCCTAGCCCCATGGCTAACCCCAGTGACCATTCAGCAACCCCTAGACATGGATACAAGGCAGGAGACGCTGCTTGATCAAGCTTTCAGGCGAAGGATGACATGGAAGGTGGCTTGGAGGCACCTAGCACAAGGTTTGACATCCATCCGAGTCAACCCTTGGAAGAACGGCTTCAATAAAAGATCTAGCACATATACAAGACCTATTGGAGTCTTAGGAAGGCTGTGTCCAAGTTTCAGAGCATTCAGACAAGTAGATATCAAGGAGATTCTAGATGACAATCTCGCACACAGCAGTTCTAGGTGCAGACACAACAGGCAACTTCGTCGGAACGTAACCAGAGCTTTACATGTCAGAATCATGGGATCGACCTCTAGTTGGAAACTTCAGGATGTTAGATTTCATCTGGGACAAGATTCAGCTCATTTCGCCCAGTGGTTTAAAAGTTATGGACGTCGACATTATGGCGTGCAGTCTGTACGCGAGGCAACATACAACTTGAAGTTTCGGCCCAAACCTTGGCCCGATGATGGAGAACTCGACATGGGCTGCTGGAATGTATTTAAATATATTTATATTTACTGTAATTAGTTAATTAGTTAATTAGTTAATTAGTTAATTGATTAATTAGTTAAAGTGTTTTACTTTATGTAATATTCCTATTTTGGAATTAGGGTTTGCTTGTAACCTTATTTAAGGAGCCGCTTGGCCTCCTTAGAAACTTGGCTGTTATTTGATAAATTGAGATATTCTCTTCAATCTCGGCCCCTTGTTCAAGTTGGTTGAACCTTGTTCTTCTTGAGTCCGCAATACTTGAGTCGTATACAAGTAAATCTTGAAATTGTATTATTGTGTCGTTTATCTTAGTGTGATTCTCACATTGTTGAGTCTAGTCCTAAGAACCCGATTCAAGACCCTTGACTTGAAATCGATTAGGGCTCTTAGCACAGGTTAGCTTAGTGGTCTAAGCTCGTACTTGTCGAGTTATCTATTTCCGCAGGAAATCCGTCTTTGAACAAAGATCAAAATTGGTGCTACGCATCCTAAGGAACCAGGAATGATACGATCCTAGCCCCATGGCTAACCCCAGTGACCATTCAGCAACCCCTAGACATGGAGACAAGGCAGGAGACGCTGCTTGATCAAGCTTTCAGGCGAAGGATGACATGGAAGGTGGCTTGGAGGCACCTAGCACAAGGTTTGACATCCATCCGAGTCAACCCTTGGAAGAACGACTTCAATAAAAGATCTAGCACATATACAAGACCTATTGGAGTCTTAGGAAGGCTGTGTCCAAGTTTCAGAGCATTCAGACAAGTAGATATCAAGGAGATTCTAGATGACAATCTCGCACACAGCAGTTCTAGGTGCAGACACAACAGGCAACTTCGTCGGAACGTAACCAGAGCTTTACATGTCAGAATCATGAGATCGACCTCTAGTTGGAAACTTCAGGATGTTAGATTTCATCTGGGACAAGATTCAGCTCATTTGGCCCAGTGGTTTAAAAGTTATGGACGTCGACATTATGGCGTGCAGTCTGTACGTGAGGCAACATACAACTTGAAGTTTCGGCCCAAACCTTGGCCCGATGATGGAGAACTCGACATGGGCTACTGGAATGTATTTAAATATATTTATATTTACTGTAATTAGTTAAGTAGTTAATTAGTTAATTAGTTAATTGATTAATTAGTTAAAGTGTTTTACTTTATGTAATATTCCTATTTTGGAATTAGGGTTTGCTTGTAACCTTATTTAAGGAGCCGCTTGGCCTCCTTAGAAACTTGGCTGTTATTTGATAAATTGAGATATTCTCTTCAATCTCGGCCCCTTGTTCAAGTTGGTTGAACCTTGTTCTTCTTGAGTCCGCAATACTTGAGTCGTATACAAGTAAATCTTGAAATTGTATTATTGTGTCGTTTATCTTAGTGTGATTCTCACATTGTTGAGTCTAGTCCTAAGAACCCGATTCAAGACCCTTGACTTGAAATCGATTAGGGCTCTTAGCACAGGTTAGCTAAGTGGTCTAAGCTCGTACTTGTCGAGTTATCTATTTCCGCAGGAAATCCGTCTTTGAACAAAGATCAAAATTGGTGCTACGCATCCTAAGGAACCAGGAATGATACGATCCTAGCCCCATGGCTAACCCCAGTGACCATTCAGCAACCCCTAGACATGGAGACAAGGCAGGAGACGCTGCTTGATCAAGCTTTCAGGCGAAGGATGACATGGAAGGTGGCTTGGAGGCACCTAGCACAAGGTTTGACATCCATCCGAGTCAACCCTTGGAAGAACGGCTTCAATAAAAGATCTAGCACATATACAAGACCTATTGGAGTCTTAGGAAGGCTGTGTCCAAGTTTCAGAGCATTCAGACAAGTAGATATCAAGGAGATTCTAGATGACAATCTCGCACACAGCAGTTCTAGGTGCAGACACAACAGGCAACTTCGTTGGAACGTAACCAGAGCTTTACATGTCAGAATCATGGGATCGACGTCTAGTTGGAAACTTCAGGATGTTAGATTTCATCTGGGACAAGATTCAGCTCATTTCGCCCAGTGGTTTAAAAGTTATGGACGTCGACATTATGGCGTGCAGTCTGTACGCGAGGCAACATACAACTTGAAGTTTCGGCCCAAACCTTGGCCCGATGATGGAGAACTCGACATGGGCTGCTGGAATGTATTTAAATATATTTATATTTACTGTAATTAGTTAATTAGTTAATTAGTTAATTAGTTAATTGATTAATTAGTTAAAGTGTTTTACTTTATGTAATATTCCTATTTTGGAATTAGGGTTTGCTTGTAACCTTATTTAAGGAGCCGCTTGGCCTCCTTAGAAACTTGGCTGTTATTTGATAAATTGAGATATTCTCTTCAATCTCGGCCCCTTGTTCAAGTTGGTTGAACCTTGTTCTTCTTGAGTCCGCAATACTTGAGTCGTATACAAGTAAATCTTGAAATTGTATTATTGTGTCGTTTATCTTAGTGTGATTCTCACATTGTTGAGTCTAGTCCTAAGAACCCGATTCAAGACCCTTGACTTGAAATCGATTAGGGCTCTTAGCACAGGTTAGCTAAGTGGTCTAAGCTCGTACTTGTCGAGTTATCTATTTCCGCAGGAAATCCGTCTTTGAACAAAGATCAAAATTGGTGCTACGCATCCTAAGGAACCAAGAATGATACGATCCTAGCCCCATGGCTAACCCCAGTGACCATTCAGCAACCCCTAGACATGGAGACAAGGCAGGAGACGCTGCTTGATCAAGCTTTCAGGCGAAGGATGACATGGAAGGTGGCTTGGAGGCACCTAGCACAAGGTTTGACATCCATCCGAGTCAACCCTTGGAAGAACGGCTTCAATAAAAGATCTAGCACATATACAAGACCTATTGGAGTCTTAGGAAGGCTGTGTCCAAGTTTCAGAGCATTCAGACAAGTAGATATCAAGGAGATTCTAGATGACAATCTCGCACACAGCAGTTCTAGGTGCAGACACAACAGGCAACTTCGTCGGAACGTAACCAGAGCTTTACATGTCAGAATCATGTGATCGACCTCTAGTTGGAAACTTCAAGATGTTAGATTTCATCTGGGACAAGATTCAGCTCATTTGGCCCAGTGGTTTAAAAGTTATGGACGTCGACATTATGGCGTGCAGTCTGTACGCGAGGCAACATACAACTTGAAGTTTCGGCCCAAACCTTGGCCCGATGATGGAGAACTCGACATGGGCTGCTGGAATGTATTTAAATATATTTATATTTACTGTAATTAGTTAATTAGTTAATTAGTTAATTAGTTAATTGATTAATTAGTTAAAGTGTTTTACTTTATGTAATATTCCTATTTTGGAATTAGGGTTTGCTTGTAACCTTATTTAAGGAGCCGCTTGGCCTCCTTAGAAACTTGGCTGTTATTTGATAAATTGAGATATTCTCTTCAATCTCGGCCCCTTGTTCAAGTTGGTTGAACCTTGTTCTTCTTGAGTCCGCAATACTTGAGTCGTATACAAGTAAATCTTGAAATTGTATTATTGTGTCGTTTATCTTAGTGTGATTCTCACATTGTTGAGTCTAGTCCTAAGAACCCGATTCAAGACCCTTGACTTGAAATCGATTAGGGCTCTTAGCACAGGTTAGCTAAGTGGTCTAAGCTCGTACTTGTCGAGTTATCTATTTCCGCAGGAAATCCGTCTTTGAACAAAGATCAAAATTGGTGCTACGCATCCTAAGGAACCAAGAATGATACGATCCTAGCCCCATGGCTAACCCCAGTGACCATTCAGAAACCCCTAGACATGGAGACAAGGCAGGAGACGCTGCTTGATCAAGCTTTCAGGCGAAGGATGACATGGAAGGTGGCTTGGAGGCACCTAGCACAAGGTTTGACATCCATCCGAGTGAACCCTTGGAAGAACGGCTTCAATAAAAGATCTAGCACATATACAAGACCTATTGGAGTCTTAGGAAGGCTGTGTCCAAGTTTCAGAGCATTCAGACAAGTAGATATCAAGGAGATTCTAGATGACAATCTCGCACACAGCAGTTCTAGGTGCAGACACAACAGGCAACTTCGTCGGAACGTAACCAGAGCTTTACATGTCAGAATCATGAGATCGACCTCTAGTTGGAAACTTCAGGATGTTAGATTTCATCTGGGACAAGATTCAGCTCATTTGGCCCAGTGGTTTAAAAGTTATGGACGTCGACATTATGGCGTGCAGTCTGTACGCGAGGCAACATACAACTTGAAGTTTCGGCCCAAACCTTGGCCCGATGATGGAGAACTCGACATGGGCTGCTGGAATGTATTTAAATATATTTATATTTACTGTAATTAGTTAATTAGTTAATTAGTTAATTAGTTAATTGATTAATTAGTTAAAGTGTTTTACTTTATGTAATATTCCTATTTTGGAATTAGGGTTTGCTTGTAACCTTATTTAAGGAGCCGCTTGGCCTCCTTAGAAACTTGGCTGTTATTTGATAAATTGAGATATTCTCTTCAATCTCGGCCCCTTGTTCAAGTTGGTTGAACCTTGTTCTTCTTGAGTCCGCAATACTTGAGTCGTATACAAGTAAATCTTGAAATTGTATTATTGTGTCGTTTATCTTAGTGTGATTCTCACATTGTTGAGTCTAGTCCTAAGAACCCGATTCAAGACCCTTGACTTGAAATCGATTAGGGCTCTTAGCACAGGTTAGCTAAGTGGTCTAAGCTCGTACTTGTCGAGTTATCTATTTCCGCAGGAAATCCGTCTTTGAACAAAGATCAAAATTGGTGCTACGCATCCTAAGGAACCAGGAATGATACGATCCTAGCCCCATGGCTAACCCCAGTGACCATTCAGCAACCCCTAGACATGGAGACAAGGCAGGAGACGCTGCTTGATCAAGCTTTCAGGCGAAGGATGACATGGAAGGTGGCTTGGAGGCACCTAGCACAAGGTTTGACATCCATCCGAGTCAACCCTTGGAAGAACGGCTTCAATAAAAGATCTAGCACATATACAAGACCTATTGGAGTCTTAGGAAGGCTGTGTCCAAGTTTCAGAGCATTCAGACAAGTAGATATCAAGGAGATTCTAGATGACAATCTCGCACACAGCAGTTCTAGGTGCAGACACAACAGGCAACTTCGTCGGAACGTAACCAGAGCTTTACATGTCAGAATCATGAGATCGACCTCTAGTTGGAAACTTCAGGATGTTAGATTTCATCTGGGACAAGATTCAGCTCATTTCGCCCAGTGGTTTAAAAGTTATGGACGTCGACATTATGGCGTGCAGTCTGTACGCGAGGCAACATACAACTTGAAGTTTCGGCCCAAACCTTGGCCCGATGATGGAGAACTCGACATGGCCTGCTGGAATGTATTTAAATATATTTATATTTACTGTAATTAGTTAATTAGTTAATTAGTTAATTAGTTAATTGATTAATTAGTTAAAGTGTTTTACTTTATGTAATATTCCTATTTTGGAATTAGGGTTTGCTTGTAACCTTATTTAAGGAGCCGCTTGGCCTCCTTAGAAACTTGGCTGTTATTTGATAAATTGAGATATTCTCTTCAATCTCGGCCCCTTGTTCAAGTTGGTTGAACCTTGTTCTTCTTGAGTCCGCAATACTTGAGTCGTATACAAGTAAATCTTGAAATTGTATTATTGTGTCGTTTATCTTAGTGTGATTCTCACATTATTGAGTCTAGTCCTAAGAACCCGATTCAAGACCCTTGACTTGAAATCGATTAGGGCTCTTAGCACAGGTTAGCTAAGTGGTCTAAGCTCGTACTTGTCGAGTTATCTATTTCCGCAGGAAATCCGTCTTTGAACAAAGATCAAAATTGGTGCTACGCATCCTAAGGAACCAGGAATGATACGATCCTAGCCCCATGGCTAACCCCAGTGACCATTCAGCAACCCCTAGACATGGAGACAAGGCAGGAGACGCTGCTTGATCAAGCTTTCAGGCGAAGGATGACATGGAAGGTGGCTTGGAGGCACCTAGCACAAGGTTTGACATCCATCCGAGTCAACCCTTGGAAGAACGGCTTCAATAAAAGATCTAGCACATATACAAGACCTATTGGAGTGTTAGGAAGGCTGTTTCCAAGTTTCAGAGCATTCAGACAAGTAGATATCAAGGAGATTCGAGATGACAATCTCGCACACAGCAGTTCTAGGTGCAGACACAACAGGCAACTTCGTCGGAACGTAACCCGAGCTGTACATGTCGGAATCATGCGATCGACCTCTAGTTGGAAACTTCAGGATGTTAGCTTTCATTTGGGACACGATTCAGATCATTTGGCCCAGTGGTTTAAAAGCTATGGACGTCGACATTATGGCGTGCAGTCTGTACGCGAGGCAACATACAACTTGAAGTTTCGGCCCAAACCTTGGCCCGATGATGGAGAACTCGACATGGCCTGCTGGAATGTATTTAAATATATTTATATTTACTGTAATTAGTTAATTAGTTAATTAGTTAATTAGTTAATTGATTAATTAGTTAAAGTGTTTTACTTTATGTAATATTCCTATTTTGGAATTAGGGTTTGCTTGTAACCTTATTTAAGGAGCCGCTTGGCCTCCTTAGAAACTTGGCTGTTATTTGATAAATTGAGATATTCTCTTCAATCTCGGCCCCTTGTTCAAGTTGGTTGAACCTTGTTCTTCTTGAGTCCGCAATACTTGAGTCGTATACAAGTAAATCTTGAAATTGTATTATTGTGTCGTTTATCTTAGTGTGATTCTCACATTGTTGAGTCTAGTCCTAAGAACCCGATTCAAGACCCTTGACTTGAAATCGATTAGGGCTCTTAGCACAGGTTAGCTAAGTGGTCTAAGCTCGTACTTGTCGAGTTATCTATTTCCGCAGGAAATCCGTCTTTGAACAAAGATCAAAATTGGTGCTACGCATCCTAAGGAACCAGGAATGATACGATCCTAGCCCCATGGCTAACCCCAGTGACCATTCAGCAACCCCTAGACATGGAGACAAGGCAGGAGACGCTGCTTGATCAAGCTTTCAGGCGAAGGATGACATGGAAGGTGGCTTGGAGGCACCTAGCACAAGGTTTGACATCCATCCGAGTCAACCCTTGGAAGAACGGCTTCAATAAAAGATCTAGCACATATACAAGACCTATTGGAGTCTTAGGAAGGCTGTTTCCAAGTTTCAGAGCATTCAGACAAGTAGATATCAAGGAGATTCGAGATGACAATCTCGCACACAGCAGTTCTAGGTGCAGACACAACAGGCAACTTCGTCGGAACGTAACCAGAGCTGTACATGTCGGAATCATGTGATCGACCTCTAGTTGGAAACTTCAGGATGTTAGCTTTCATTTGGGACAAGATTCAGATCATTTGGCCCAGTGGTTTAAAAGCTATGGACGTCGACATTATGGCGTGCAGTCTGTACGCGAGGCAACATACAACTTGAACTTTCGGCCCAAACCTTGGCCCGATGATGGAGAACTCGACATGGGCTGCTGGAATGTATTTAAATATATTTATATTTACTGTAATTAGTTAATTAGTTAATTAGTTAATTAGTTAATTGATTAATTAGTTAAAGTGTTTTACTTTATGTAATATTCCTATTTTGGAATTAGGGTTTGCTTGTAACCTTATTTAAGGAGCCGCTTGGCCTCCTTAGAAACTTGGCTGTTATTTGATAAATTGAGATATTCTCTTCAATCTCCACCCCTTGTTCAAGTTGGTTGAACCTTGTTCTTCTTGAGTCCGCAATACTTGAGTCGTATACAAGTAAATCTTGGAATTGTATTATTGTGTCGTTTATCTTAGTGTGATTCTCACATTGTTGAGTCTAGTCCTAAGAACCCGATTCAAGACCCTTGACTTGAAATCGATTAGGGCTCTTAGCACAGGTTAGCTAAGTGGTCTAAGCTCGTACTTGTCGAGTTATCTATTTCCGCAGGAAATCCGTCTTTGAACAAAGATCAAAATTGGTGCTACGCATCCTAAGGAACCAGGAATGATACGATCCTAGCCCCATGGCTAACCCCAGTGACCATTCAGAAACCCCTAGACATGGAGACAAGGCAGGAGACGCTGCTTGATCAAGCTTTCAGGCGAAGGATGACATGGAAGGTGGCTTGGAGGCACCTAGCACAAGGTTTGACATCCATCCGAGTCAACCCTTGGAAGAACGGCTTCAATAAAAGATCTAGCACATATACAAGACCTATTGGAGTCTTAGGAAGGCTGTTTCCAAGTTTCAGAGCATTCAGACAAGTAGATATCAAGGAGATTCGAGATGACAATCTCGCACACAGCAGTTCTAGGTGCAGACACAACAGGCAACTTCGTCGGAACGTAACCAGAGCTGTACATGTCGGAATCATGTGATCGACCTCTAGTTGGAAACTTCAGGATGTTAGCTTTCATTTGGGACAAGATTCAGATCATTTGGCCCAGTGGTTTAAAAGCTATGGACGTCGACATTATGGCGTGCAGTCTGTACGCGAGGCAACATACAACTTGAAGTTTCGGCCCAAACCTTGGCCCGATGATGGAGAACTCGACATGGGCTGCTGGAATGTATTTAAATATATTTATATTTACTGTAATTAGTTAATTAGTTAATTAGTTAATTAGTTAATTGATTAATTAGTTAAAGTGTTTTACTTTATGTAATATTCCTATTTTGGAATTAGGGTTTGCTTGTAACCTTATTTAAGGAGCCGCTTGGCCTCCTTAGAAACTTGGCTGTTATTTGATAAATTGAGATATTCTCTTCAATCTCCACCCCTTGTTCAAGTTGGTTGAACCTTGTTCTTCTTGAGTCCGCAATACTTGAGTCGTATACAAGTAAATCTTGGAATTGTATTATTGTGTCGTTTATCTTAGTGTGATTCTCACATTGTTGAGTCTAGTCCTAAGAACCCGATTCAAGACCCTTGACTTGAAATCGATTAGGGCTCTTGGCACAGGTTAGCTAAGTGGTCTAAGCTCGTACTTGTCGAGTTATCTATTTCCGCAGGAAATCCGTCTTTGAACAAAGATCAAAATTGGTGCTACGCATCCTAAGGAACCAGGAATGATACGATCCTAGCCCCATCGCTAACCCCAGTGACCATTCAGCAACCCCTAGACATGGAGACAAGGCAGGAGACGCTGCTTGATCAAGCTTTCAGGCGAAGGATGACATGGAAGGTGGCTTGGAGGCACCTAGCACAAGGTTTGACATCCATCCGAGTCAACCCTTGGAAGAACGGCTTCAATAAAAGATCTAGCACATATACAAGACATATTGGAGTCTTAGGAAGGCTGTGTCCAAGTTTCAGAGCATTCAGACAAGTAGATATCAAGGAGATTCGAGATGACAATCTCGCACACAGCAGTTCTAGGTGCAGACACAATAGGAAACTTCGTCGGAACGTAACCAGAGCTGTACATGTCGGAATCATCCGATCGACCTCTAGTTGGAAACTTCAGGATGTTAGCTTTCATCTGGGACAAGATTCAGCTCATTTGTCCCAGTGGTTTAAAAGTAATGGACGTCGACATTATGGCGTGCAGTCTGTACGCGAGGCAACATACAACTTGAAGTTTCGGCCCAAACCTTGGCCCGATGATGGGGAACTCGACATGGGCTGCTGGAATGTATTTAAATATATTTATATTTACTGTAATTAGTTAATTAGTTAATTAGTTAATTAGTTAATTGATTAATTAGTTAAAGTGTTTTACTTTATGTAATATTCCTATTTTGGAATTAGGGTTTGCTTGTAACCTTATTTAAGGAGCCGCTTGGCCTCCTTAGAAACTCGGCTGTTATTTGATAAATTGAGATATTCTCTTCAATCTCCGCCCCTTGTTCAAGTTGGTTGAACCTTGTTCTTCTTGAGTCCGCAATACTTGAGTCGTATACAAGTAAATCTTGGAATTGTATTATTGTGTCGTTTATCTTAGTGTGATTCTCACATTGTTGAGTCTAGTCCTAAGAACCCGATTCAAGACCCTTGACTTGAAATCGATTAGGGCTCTTGGAACAGGTTAGCTAAGTGGTCTAAGCTCGTACTTGTCGAGTTATCTATTTCCGCAGGAAATCCGTCTTTGAACAAAGATCAAAATTGGTGCTACGCATCTTAAGGAACCAGGAATGATACGATCCTAGCCCCATGGCTAACCCCAGTGACCATTCAGCAACCCCTAGACATGGAGACAAGGCAGGAGACGCTGCTTGATCAAGCTTTCAGGCGAAGGATGACATGGAAGGTGGCTTGGAGGCACCTAGCACAAGGTTTGACATCCATCCGAGTCAACCCTTGGAAGAACGGCTTCAATCAAAGATCTAGCACATATACAAGACCTATTGGAGTCTTAGGAAGGCTGTGTCCAAGTTTCAGAGCATTCAGACAAGTAGATATCAAGGAGATTCGAGATGACAATCTCGCACACAGCAGTTCTAGGTGCAGACACAATAAGCAACTTCGTCGGAACGTAACCAGAGCTGTACATGTCGGAATCATGCGATCGACCTCTAGTTGTAAACTTCAGGATGTTAGCTTTCATTTGGGACAAGATTCAGCTCATTTGTCCCAGTGGTTTAAAAGCTATGGACGTCGACATTATGGCGTGCAGTCTGTACGCGAGGCAACATACAACTTGAAGTTTCGGCCCAAACCTTGGCCCGATGATGGAGAACTCGACATGGGCTGCTGGAATGTATTTAAATATATTTATATTTACTGTAATTAGTTAATTAGTTAATTAGTTAATTAGTTAATTGATTAATTAGTTAAAGTGTTTTACTTTATGTAATATTCCTATTTTGGAATTAGGGTTTGCTTGTAACCTTATTTAAGGAGCCGCTTGGCCTCCTTAGAAACTTGGCTGTTATTTGATAAATTGAGATATTCTCTTCAATCTCCGCCCCTTGTTCAAGTTGGTTGAACCTTGTTCTTCTTGAGTCCGCAATACTTGAGTCGTATACAAGTAAATCTTGGAATTGTATTATTGTGTCGTTTATCTTAGTGTGATTCTCACATTGTTGAGTCTAGTCCTAAGAACCCGATTCAAGACCCTTGACTTGAAATCGATTAGGGCTCTTAGCACAGGTTAGCTAAGTGGTCTAAGCTCGTACTTGTCGAGTTATCTATTTCCGCAGGAAATCCGTCTTTGAACAAAGATCAAAATTGGTGCTACGCATCCTAAGGAACCAGGAATGATACGATCCTAGCCCCATGGCTAACCCCAGTGACCATTCAGCAACCCCTAGACATGGAGACAAGGCAGGAGACGCTGCTTGATCAAGCTTTCAGGCGAAGGATGACATGGAAGGTGGCTTGGAGGCACCTAGCACAAGGTTTGACATCCATCCGAGTCAACCCTTGGAAGAACGGCTTCAATAAAAGATCTAGCACATATACAAGACCTATTGGAGTCTTAGGAAGGTTGTGTCCAAGTTTCAGAGCATTCAGACAAGTAGATATCAAGGAGATTCGAGATGACAATCTCGCACACAGCAGTTCTAGGTGCAGACACAACAGGCAACTTCGTCGGAACGTAACCAGAGATGTACATGTCGGAATCATGCGATCGACCTCTAGTTGGAAACTTCAGGATGTTAGCTTTCATCTGGGACAAGATTCATCTCATTTGGCCCAGTGGTTTAAAAGTAATGGACGTCGACATTATGGCGTGCAGTCTGTACGCGAGGCAACATACAACTTGAAGTTTCGGCCCAAACCTTGGCCCGATGATGGAGAACTCGACATGGGCTGCTGGAATGTATTTAAATATATTTATATTTACTGTAATTAGTTATTTAGTTAATTAGTTAATTAGTTAATTGATTAATTAGTTAAAGTGTTTTACTTTATGTAATATTCCTATTTTGGAATTAGGGTTTGCTTGTAACATTATTTAAGGAGCCGCTTGGCCTCCTTAGAAACTGGGCTGTTATTTGATAAATTGAGATATTCTCTTCAATCTCCGCCCCTTGTTCAAGTTGGTTGAACCTTGTTCTTCTTGAGTCCGCAATACTTGAGTCGTATACAAGTAAATCTTGGAATTGTATTATTGTGTCGTTTATCTTAGTGTGATTCTCACATTGTTGAGTCTAGTCCTAAGAACCCGATTCAAGACCCTTGACTTGAAATCGATTAGGGCTCTTAGCACAGGTTAGCTAAGTGGTCTAAGCTCGTACTTGTCGAGTTATCTATTTCCGCAGGAAATCCGTCTTTGAACAAAGATCAAAATTGGTGCTACGCATCCTAAGGAACCAGGAATGATACGATCCTAGCCCCATCGCTAACCCCAGTGACCATTCAGCAACCCCTAGACATGGAGACAAGGCAGGAGACGCTGCTTGATCAAGCTTTCAGGCGAAGGATGACATGGAAGGTGGCTTGGAGGCACCTAGCACAAGGTTTGACATCCATCCGAGTCAACCCTTGGAAGAACGGCTTCAATAAAAGATCTAGCACATATACAAGACATATTGGAGTCTTAGGAAGGCTGTGTCCAAGTTTCAGAGCATTCAGACAAGTAGATATCAAGGAGATTCGAGATGACAATCTCGCACACAGCAGTTCTAGGTGCAGACACAATAGGAAACTTCGTCGGAACGTAACCAGAGCTGTACATGTCGGAATCATCCGATCGACCTCTAGTTGGAAACTTCAGGATGTTAGCTTTCATCTGGGACAAGATTCAGCTCATTTGTCCCAGTGGTTTAAAAGTAATGGACGTCGACATTATGGCGTGCAGTCTGTACGCGAGGCAACATACAACTTGAAGTTTCGGCCCAAACCTTGGCCCGATGATGGGGAACTCGACATGGGCTGCTGGAATGTATTTAAATATATTTATATTTACTGTAATTAGTTAATTAGTTAATTAGTTAATTAGTTAATTGATTAATTAGTTAAAGTGTTTTACTTTATGTAATATTCCTATTTTGGAATTAGGGTTTGCTTGTAACCTTATTTAAGGAGCCGCTTGGCCTCCTTAGAAACTCGGCTGTTATTTGATAAATTGAGATATTCTCTTCAATCTCCGCCCCTTGTTCAAGTTGGTTGAACCTTGTTCTTCTTGAGTCCGCAATACTTGAGTCGTATACAAGTAAATCTTGGAATTGTATTATTGTGTCGTTTATCTTAGTGTGATTCTCACATTGTTGAGTCTAGTCCTAAGAACCCGATTCAAGACCCTTGACTTGAAATCGATTAGGGCTCTTGGAACAGGTTAGCTAAGTGGTCTAAGCTCGTACTTGTCGAGTTATCTATTTCCGCAGGAAATCCGTCTTTGAACAAAGATCAAAATTGGTGCTACGCATCTTAAGGAACCAGGAATGATACGATCCTAGCCCCATGGCTAACCCCAGTGACCATTCAGCAACCCCTAGACATGGAGACAAGGCAGGAGACGCTGCTTGATCAAGCTTTCAGGCGAAGGATGACATGGAAGGTGGCTTGGAGGCACCTAGCACAAGGTTTGACATCCATCCGAGTCAACCCTTGGAAGAACGGCTTCAATAAAAGATCTAGCACATATACAAGACCTATTGGAGTCTTAGGAAGGCTGTGTCCAAGTTTCAGAGCATTCAGACAAGTAGATATCAAGGAGATTCGAGATGACAATCTCGCACACAGCAGTTCTAGGTGCAGACACAATAAGCAACTTCGTCGGAACGTAACCAGAGCTGTACATGTCGGAATCATGCGATCGACCTCTAGTTGTAAACTTCAGGATGTTAGCTTTCATTTGGGACAAGATTCAGCTCATTTGTCCCAGTGGTTTAAAAGCTATGGACGTCGACATTATGGCGTGCAGTCTGTACGCGAGGCAACATACAACTTGAAGTTTCGGCCCAAACCTTGGCCCGATGATGGAGAACTCGACATGGGCTGCTGGAATGTATTTAAATATATTTATATTTACTGTAATTAGTTAATTAGTTAATTAGTTAATTAGTTAATTGATTAATTAGTTAAAGTGTTTTACTTTATGTAATATTCCTATTTTGGAATTAGGGTTTGCTTGTAACCTTATTTAAGGAGCCGCTTGGCCTCCTTAGAAACTTGGCTGTTATTTGATAAATTGAGATATTCTCTTCAATCTCCGCCCCTTGTTCAAGTTGGTTGAACCTTGTTCTTCTTGAGTCCGCAATACTTGAGTCGTATACAAGTAAATCTTGGAATTGTATTATTGTGTCGTTTATCTTAGTGTGATTCTCAGATTGTTGAGTCTAGTCCTAAGAACCCGATTCAAGACCCTTGACTTGAAATCGATTAGGGCTCTTAGCACAGGTTAGCTAAGTGGTCTAAGCTCGTACTTGTCGAGTTATCTATTTCCGCAGGAAATCCGTCTTTGAACAAAGATCAAAATTGGTGCTACGCATCCTAAGGAACCAGGAATGATACGATCCTAGCCCCATGGCTAACCCCAGTGACCATTCAGCAACCCCTAGACATGGAGACAAGGCAGGAGACGCTGCTTGATCAAGCTTTCAGGCGAAGGATGACATGGAAGGTTGCTTGGAGGCACCTAGCACAAGGTTTGACATCCATCCGAGTCAACCCTTGGAAGAACGGCTTCAATCAAAGATCTAGCACATATACAAGACCTATTGGAGTCTTAGGAAGGCTGTGTCCAAGTTTCAGAGCATTCAGACAAGTAGATATCAAGGAGATTCGAGATGACAATCTCGCACACAGCAGTTCTAGGTGCAGACACAACAGGCAACTTCGTCGGAACGTAACCATAGCTGTACATGTCGGAATCATGCGATTGACCTCTAGTTGGAAACTTCAGGATGTTAGATTTCATCTGGGACAAGATTCAGCTCATTTGGCCCAGTGGTTTAAAAGTAATGGACGTCGACATTATGGCGTGCAGTCTGTACGCGAGGCAACATACAACTTGAAGTTTCGGCCCAAACCTTGGCCCGATGATGGAGAACTCGACATGGGCTGCTGGAATGTATTTAAATATATTTATATTTACTGTAATTAGTTATTTAGTTAATTAGTTAATTAGTTAATTGATTAATTAGTTAAAGTGTTTTACTTTATGTAATATTCCTATTTTGGAATTAGGGTTTGCTTGTAACCTTATTTAAGGAGCCGCTTGGCCTCCTTAGAAACTTGGCTGTTATTTGATAAATTGAGATATTCTCTTCAATCTCCGCCCCTTGTTCAAGTTGGTTGAACCTTGTTCTTCTTGAGTCCGCAATACTTGAGTCGTATACAAGTAAATCTTGGAATTGTATTATTGTGTCGTTTATCTTAGTGTGATTCTCACATTGTTGAGTCTAGTCCTAAGAACCCGATTCAAGACCCTTGACTTGAAATCGATTAGGGCTCTTAGCACAGGTTAGCTAAGTGGTCTAAGCTCGTACTTGTCGAGTTATCTATTTCCGCAGGAAATCCGTCTTTGAACAAAGATCAAAATTGGTGCTACGCATCCTAAGGAACCAGGAATGATACGATCCTAGCCCCATGGCTAACCCCAGTGACCATTCAGAAACCCCTAGACATGGAGACAAGGCAGGAGACGCTGCTTGATCAAGCTTTCAGGCGAAGGATGACATGGAAGGTGGCTTGGAGGCACCTAGCACAAGGTTTGACATCCATCCGAGTCAACCCTTGGAAGAACGGCTTCAATAAAAGATCTAGCACATATACAAGACCTATTGGAGTCTTAGGAAGGTTGTGTCCAAGTTTCAGAGCATTCAGACAAGTAGATATCAAGGAGATTCGAGATGACAATCTCGCACACAGCAGTTCTAGGTGCAGACACAACAGGCAACTTCGTCGGAACGTAACCAGAGATGTACATGTCGGAATCATGCGATCGACCTCTAGTTGGAAACTTCAGGATGTTAGCTTTCATCTGGGACAAGATTCATCTCATTTGGCCCAGTGGTTTAAAAGTAATGGACGTCGACATTATGGCGTGCAGTCTGTACGCGAGGCAACATACAACTTGAAGTTTCGGCCCAAACCTTGGCCCGATGATGGAGAACTCGACATGGGCTGCTGGAATGTATTTAAATATATTTATATTTACTGTAATTAGTTATTTAGTTAATTAGTTAATTAGTTAATTGATTAATTAGTTAAAGTGTTTTACTTTATGTAATATTCCTATTTTGGAATTAGGGTTTGCTTGTAACATTATTTAAGGAGCCGCTTGGCCTCCTTAGAAACTCGGCTGTTATTTGATAAATTGAGATATTCTCTTCAATCTCCGCCCCTTGTTCAAGTTGGTTGAACCTTGTTCTTCTTGAGTCCGCAATACTTGAGTCGTATACAAGTAAATCTTGGAATTGTATTATTGTGTCGTTTATCTTAGTGTGATTCTCACATTGTTGAGTCTAGTCCTAAGAACCCGATTCAAGACCCTTGACTTGAAATCGATTAGGGCTCTTAGCACAGGTTAGCTAAGTGGTCTAAGCTCGTACTTGTCGAGTTATCTATTTCCGCAGGAAATCCGTCTTTGAACAAAGATCAAAATTGGTGCTACGCATCCTAAGGAACCAGGAATGATACGATCCTAGCCCCATGGCTAACCCCAGTGACCATTCAGCAACCCCTAGACATGGAGACAAGGCAGGAGACGCTGCTTGATCAAGCTTTCAGGCGAAGGATGACATGGAAGGTGGCTTGGAGGCACCTAGCACAAGGTTTGACATCCATCCGAGTCAACCCTTGGAAGAACGGCTTCAATAAAAGATCTAGCACATATACAAGACATATTGGAGTCTTAGGAAGGCTGTGTCCAAGTTTCAGAGCATTCAGACAAGTAGATATCAAGGAGATTCGAGATGACAATCTCGCACACAGCAGTTCTAGGTGCAGACACAATAGGAAACTTCGTCGGAATGTAACCAGAGCTGTACATGTCGGAATCATCCGATCGACCTCTAGTTGGAAACTTCAGGATGTTAGCTTTCATCTGGGACAAGATTCAGCTCATTTGTCCCAGTGGTTTAAAAGTAATGGACGTCGACATTATGGCGTGCAGTCTGTACGCGAGGCAACATACAACTTGAAGTTTCGGCCCAAACCTTGGCCCGATGATGGGGAACTCGACATGGGCTGCTGGAATGTATTTAAATATATTTATATTTACTGTAATTAGTTAATTAGTTAATTAGTTAATTAGTTAATTGATTAATTAGTTAAAGTGTTTTACTTTATGTAATATTCCTATTTTGGAATTAGGGTTTGCTTGTAACCTTATTTAAGGAGCCGCTTGGGCTCCTTAGAAACTCGGCTGTTATTTGATAAATTGAGATATTCTCTTCAATCTCCGCCCCTTGTTCAAGTTGGTTGAACCTTGTTCTTCTTGAGTCCGCAATACTTGAGTCGTATACAAGTAAATCTTGGAATTGTATTATTGTGTCGTTTATCTTAGTGTGATTCTCACATTGTTGAGTCTAGTCCTAAGAACCCGATTCAAGACCCTTGACTTGAAATCGATTAGGGCTCTTGGAACAGGTTAGCTAAGTGGTCTAAGCTCGTACTTGTCGAGTTATCTATTTCCGCAGGAAATCCGTCTTTGAACAAAGATCAAAATTGGTGCTACGCATCTTAAGGAACCAGGAATGATACGATCCTAGCCCCATGGCTAACCCCAGTGACCATTCAGCAACCCCTAGACATGGAGACAAGGCAGGAGACGCTGCTTGATCAAGCTTTCAGGCGAAGGATGACATGGAAGGTGGCTTGGAGGCACCTAGCACAAGGTTTGACATCCATCCGAGTCAACCCTTGGAAGAACGGCTTCAATAAAAGATCTAGCACATATACAAGACCTATTGGAGTCTTAGGAAGGCTGTGTCCAAGTTTCAGAGCATTCAGACAAGTAGATATCAAGGAGATTCGAGATGACAATCTCGCACACAGCAGTTCTAGGTGCAGACACAACAGGCAACTTCGTCGGAACGTAACCAGAGCTGTACATGTCGGAATCATGCGATCGACCTCTAGTTGGAAACTTCAGGATGTTAGCTTTCATCTGGGACAAGATTCAGCTCATTTGTCCCAGTGGTTTAAAAGTAATGGACGTCGACATTATGGCGTGCAGTCTGTACGCGAGGCAACATACAACTTGAAGTTTCGGCCCAAACCTTGGCCCGATGATGGAGAACTCGACATGGGCTGCTGGAATGTATTTAAATATATTTATATTTACTGTAATTAGTTAATTAGTTAATTAGTTAATTAGTTAATTGATTAATTAGTTAAAGTGTTTTACTTTATGTAATATTCCTATTTTCGAATTAGGGTTTGCTTGTAACCTTATTTAAGGAGCCGCTTGGCCTCCTTAGAAACTTGGCTGTTATTTGATAAATTGAGATATTCTCTTCAATCTCCGCCCCTTGTTCAAGTTGGTTGAACCTTGTTCTTCTTGAGTCCGCAATACTTGAGTCGTATACAAGTAAATCTTGGAATTGTATTATTGTGTCGTTTATCTTAGTGTGATTCTCACATTGTTGAGTCTAGTCCTAAGAACCCGATTCAAGACCCTTTACTTGAAATCGATTAGGCCTCTTAGCACAGGTTAGCTAAGTGGTCTAAGCTCGTACTTGTCGAGTTATCTATTTCCGCAGGAAATCCGTCTTTGAACAAAGATCAAAATTGGTGCTACGCATCCTAAGGAACCAGGAATGATACGATCCTAGCCCCATGGCTAACCCCAGTGACCATTCAGCAACCCCTAGACATGGAGACAAGGCAGGAGACGCTGCTTGATCAAGCTTTCAGGCGAAGGATGACATGGAAGGTGGCTTGGAGGCACCTAGCACAAGGTTTGACATCCATCCGAGTCAACCCTTGGAAGAACGGCTTCAATAAAAGATCTAGCACATATACAAGACCTATTGGAGTCTTAGGAAGGCTGTGTCCAAGTTTCAGAGCATTCAGACAAGTAGATATCAAGGAGATTCGAGATGACAATCTCGCACACAGCAGTTCTAGGTGCAGACACAATAAGCAACTTCGTCGGAACGTAACCAGAGCTGTACATGTCGGAATCATGCGATCGACCTCTAGTTGTAAACTTCAGGATGTTAGCTTTCATTTGGGACAAGATTCAGCTCATTTGTCCCAGTGGTTTAAAAGCTATGGACGTCGACATTATGGCGTGCAGTCTGTACGCGAGGCAACATACAACTTGAAGTTTCGGCCCAAACCTTGGCCCGATGATGGAGAACTCGACATGGGCTGCTGGAATGTATTTAAATATATTTATATTTACTGTAATTAGTTAATTAGTTAATTAGTTAATTAGTTAATTGATTAATTAGTTAAAGTGTTTTACTTTATGTAATATTCCTATTTTGGAATTAGGGTTTGCTTGTAACCTTATTTAAGGAGCCGCTTGGCCTCCTTAGAAACTTGGCTGTTATTTGATAAATTGAGATATTCTCTTCAATCTCCGCCCCTTGTTCAAGTTGGTTGAACCTTGTTCTTCTTGAGTCCGCAATACTTGAGTCGTATACAAGTAAATCTTGGAATTGTATTATTGTGTCGTTTATCTTAGTGTGATTCTCAGATTGTTGAGTCTAGTCCTAAGAACCCGATTCAAGACCCTTGACTTGAAATCGATTAGGGCTCTTAGCACAGGTTAGCTAAGTGGTTTAAGCTCGTACTTGTCGAGTTATCTATTTCCGCAGGAAATCCGTCTTTGAACAAAGATCAAAATTGGTGCTACGCATCCTAAGGAACCAGGAATGATACGATCCTAGCCCCATGGCTAACCCCAGTGACCATTCAGCAACCCCTAGACATGGAGACAAGGCAGGAGACGCTGCTTGATCAAGCTTTCAGGCGAAGGATGACATGGAAGGTTGCTTGGAGGCACCTAGCACAAGGTTTGACATCCATCCGAGTCAACCCTTGGAAGAACGACTTCAATCAAAGATCTAGCACATATACAAGACCTATTGGAGTCTTAGGAAGGCTGTGTCCAAGTTTCAGAGCATTCAGACAAGTAGATATCAAGGAGATTCGAGATGACAATCTCGCACACAGCAGTTCTAGGTGCAGACACAACAGGCAACTTCGTCGGAACGTAACCATAGCTGTACATGTCGGAATCATGCGATTGACCTCTAGTTGGAAACTTCAGGATGTTAGATTTCATCTGGGACAAGATTCAGCTCATTTGGCCCAGTGGTTTAAAAGTAATGGACGTCGACATTATGGCGTGCAGTCTGTACGCGAGGCAACATACAACTTGAAGTTTCGGCCCAAACCTTGGCCCGATGATGGAGAACTCGACATGGGCTGCTGGAATGTATTTAAATATATTTATATTTACTGTAATTAGTTATTTAGTTAATTAGTTAATTAGTTAATTGATTAATTAGTTAAAGTGTTTTACTTTATGTAATATTCCTATTTTGGAATTAGGGTTTGCTTGTAACCTTATTTAAGGAGCCGCTTGGCCTCCTTAGAAACTTGGCTGTTATTTGATAAATTGAGATATTCTCTTCAATCTCCGCCCCTTGTTCAAGTTGGTTGAACCTTGTTCTTCTTGAGTCCGCAATACTTGAGTCGTATACAAGTAAATCTTGGAATTGTATTATTGTGTCGTTTATCTTAGTGTGATTCTCACATTGTTGAGTCTAGTCCTAAGAACCCGATTCAAGACCCTTGACTTGAAATCGATTAGGGCTCTTAGCACAGGTTAGCTAAGTGGTCTAAGCTCGTACTTGTCGAGTTATCTATTTCCGCAGGAAATCCGTCTTTGAACAAAGATCAAAATTGGTGCTACGCATCCTAAGGAACCAGGAATGATACGATCCTAGCCCCATGGCTAACCCCAGTGACCATTCAGCAACCCCTAGACATGGAGACAAGGCAGGAGACGCTGCTTGATCAAGCTTTCAGGCGAAGGATGACATGGAAGGTGGCTTGGAGGCACCTAGCACAAGGTTTGACATCCATCCGAGTCAACCCTTGGAAGAACGGCTTCAATAAAAGATCTAGCACATATACAAGACCTATTGGAGTCTTAGGAAGGTTGTGTCCAAGTTTCAGAGCATTCAGACAAGTAGATATCAAGGAGATTCGAGATGACAATCTCGCACACAGCAGTTCTAGGTGCAGACACAACAGGCAACTTCGTCGGAACGTAACCAGAGATGTACATGTCGGAATCATGCGATCGACCTCTAGTTGGAAACTTCAGGATGTTAGCTTTCATCTGGGACAAGATTCATCTCATTTGGCCCAGTGGTTTAAAAGTAATGGACGTCGACATTATGGCGTGCAGTCTGTACGCGAGGCAACATACAACTTGAAGTTTCGGCCCAAACCTTGGCCCGATGATGGAGAACTCGACATGGGCTGCTGGAATGTATTTAAATATATTTATATTTACTGTAATTAGTTATTTAGTTAATTAGTTAATTAGTTAATTGATTAATTAGTTAAAGTGTTTTACTTTATGTAATATTCCTATTTTGGAATTAGGGTTTGCTTGTAACATTATTTAAGGAGCCGCTTGGCCTCCTTAGAAACTCGGCTGTTATTTGATAAATTGAGATATTCTCTTCAATCTCCGCCCCTTGTTCAAGTTGGTTGAACCTTGTTCTTCTTGAGTCCGCAATACTTGAGTCGTATACAAGTAAATCTTGGAATTGTATTATTGTGTCGTTTATCTTAGTGTGATTCTCACATTGTTGAGTCTAGTCCTAAGAACCCGATTCAAGACCCTTGACTTGAAATCGATTAGGGCTCTTAGCACAGGTTAGCTAAGTGGTCTAAGCTCGTACTTGTCGAGTTATCTATTTCCGCAGGAAATCCGTCTTTGAACAAAGATCAAAATTGGTGCTACGCATCCTAAGGAACCAGGAATGATACGATCCTAGCCCCATGGCTAACCCCAGTGACCATTCAGCAACCCCTAGACATGGAGACAAGGCAGGAGACGCTGCTTGATCAAGCTTTCAGGCGAAGGATGACATGGAAGGTGGCTTGGAGGCACCTAGCACAAGGTTTGACATCCATCCGAGTCAACCCTTGGAAGAACGGCTTCAATAAAAGATCTAGCACATATACAAGACATATTGGAGTCTTAGGAAGGCTGTGTCCAAGTTTCAGAGCATTCAGACAAGTAGATATCAAGGAGATTCGAGATGACAATCTCGCACACAGCAGTTCTAGGTGCAGACACAATAGGAAACTTCGTCGGAACGTAACCAGAGCTGTACATGTCGGAATCATCCGATCGACCTCTAGTTGGAAACTTCAGGATGTTAGCTTTCATCTGGGACAAGATTCAGCTCATTTGTCCCAGTGGTTTAAAAGTAATGGACGTCGACATTATGGCGTGCAGTCTGTACGCGAGGCAACATACAACTTGAAGTTTCGGCCCAAACCTTGGCCCGATGATGGGGAACTCGACATGGGCTGCTGGAATGTATTTAAATATATTTATATTTACTGTAATTAGTTAATTAGTTAATTAGTTAATTAGTTAATTGATTAATTAGTTAAAGTGTTTTACTTTATGTAATATTCCTATTTTGGAATTAGGGTTTGCTTGTAACCTTATTTAAGGAGCCGCTTGGCCTCCTTAGAAACTCGGCTGTTATTTGATAAATTGAGATATTCTCTTCAATCTCCGCCCCTTGTTCAAGTTGGTTGAACCTTGTTCTTCTTGAGTCCGCAATACTTGAGTCGTATACAAGTAAATCTTGGAATTGTATTATTGTGTCGTTTATCTTAGTGTGATTCTCACATTGTTGAGTCTAGTCCTAAGAACCCGATTCAAGACCCTTGACTTGAAATCGATTAGGGCTCTTGGAACAGGTTAGCTAAGTGGTCTAAGCTCGTACTTGTCGAGTTATCTATTTCCGCAGGAAATCCGTCTTTGAACAAAGATCAAAATTGGTGCTACGCATCTTAAGGAACCAGGAATGATACGATCCTAGCCCCATGGCTAACCCCAGTGACCATTCAGCAACCCCTAGACATGGAGACAAGGCAGGAGACGCTGCTTGATCAAGCTTTCAGGCGAAGGATGACATGGAAGGTGGCTTAGAGGCACCTAGCACAAGGTTTGACATCCATCCGAGTCAACCCTTGGAAGAACGGCTTCAATAAAAGATCTAGCACATATACAAGACCTATTGGAGTCTTAGGAAGGCTGTGTCCAAGTTTCAGAGCATTCAGACAAGTAGATATCAAGGAGATTCGAGATGACAATCTCGCACACAGCAGTTCTAGGTGCAGACACAACAGGCAACTTCGTCGGAACGTAACCAGAGCTGTACATGTCGGAATCATGCGATCGACCTCTAGTTGGAAACTTCAGGATGTTAGCTTTCATCTGGGACAAGATTCAGCTCATTTGTCCCAGTGGTTTAAAAGTAATGGACGTCGACATTATGGCGTGCAGTCTGTACGCGAGGCAACATACAACTTGAAGTTTCGGCCCAAACCTTGGCCCGATGATGGAGAACTCGACATGGGCTGCTGGAATGTATTTAAATATATTTATATTTACTGTAATTAGTTAATTAGTTAATTAGTTAATTAGTTAATTGATTAATTAGTTAAAGTGTTTTACTTTATGTAATATTCCTATTTTCGAATTAGGGTTTGCTTGTAACCTTATTTAAGGAGCCGCTTGGCCTCCTTAGAAACTTGGCTGTTATTTGATAAATTGAGATATTCTCTTCAATCTCCGCCCCTTGTTCAAGTTGGTTGAACCTTGTTCTTCTTGAGTCCGCAATACTTGAGTCGTATACAAGTAAATCTTGGAATTGTATTATTGTGTCGTTTATCTTAGTGTGATTCTCACATTGTTGAGTCTAGTCCTAAGAACCCGATTCAAGACCCTTGACTTGAAATCGATTAGGCCTCTTAGCACAGGTTAGCTAAGTGGTCTAAGCTCGTACTTGTCGAGTTATCTATTTCCGCAGGAAATCCGTCTTTGAACAAAGATCAAAATTGGTGCTACGCATCCTAAGGAACCAGGAATGATACGATCCTAGCCCCATGGCTAACCCCAGTGACCATTCAGCAACCCCTAGACATGGAGACAAGGCAGGAGACGCTGCTTGATCAAGCTTTCAAGCGAAGGATGACATGGAAGGTGGCTTGGAGGCACCTAGCACAAGGTTTGACATCCATCCGAGTCAACCCTTGGAAGAACGGCTTCAATAAAAGATCTAGCACATATACAAGACCTATTGGAGTCTTAGGAAGGCTGTGTCCAAGTTTCAGAGCATTCGGACAAGTAGATATCAAGGAGATTTGAGATGACAATCTCGCACACAGCAGTTCTAGGTGCAGACACAACAGGCAACTTCGTCGGAACGTAACCAGAGCTGTACATGTCGGAATCATGCGATCGACCTCTAGTTGGAAACTTCAGGATGTTAGCTTTTATCTGGGACAAGATTCAGCTCATTTGGCCCAGTGGTTTAAAAGTTATGGACGTCGACATTATGGCGTGCAGTCTGTACGCGAGGCAACATACAACTTGAAGTTTCGGCCCAAACCTTGGCCCGATGATGGGGAACTCGACATGGGCTGCTGGAATGTATTTAAATATATTTATATTTACTGTAATTTGTTAATTAGTTAATTAGTTAATTAGTTAATTAGTTAATTGATTAATTAGTTAAAGTGTTTTACTTTATGTAATATTCCTATTTTGGAATTAGGGTTTGCTTGTAACCTTATTTAAGGAGCCGCTTGGCCTCCTTAGAAACTCGGCTGTTATTTGATAAATTGAGATATTCTCTTCAATCTCCGCCCCTTGTTCAAGTTGGTTGAACCTTGTTCTTCTTGAGTCCGCAATACTTGAGTCGTATACAAGTAAATCTTGGAATTGTATTATTGTGTCGTTTATCTTAGTGTGATTCTCACATTGTTGAGTCTAGTCCTAAGAACCCGATTCAAGACCCTTGACTTGAAATCGATTAGGGCTCTTGGAACAGGTTAGCTAAGTGGTCTAAGCTCGTACTTGTCGAGTTATCTATTTCCGCAGGAAATCCGTCTTTGAACAAAGATCAAAATTGGTGCTACGCATCTTAAGGAACCAGGAATGATACGATCCTAGCCCCATGGCTAACCCCAGTTACCATTCAGCAACCCCTAGACATGGAGACAAGGCAGGAGACGTTGCTTGATCAAGCTTTCAGGCGAAGGATGACATGGAAGGTGGCTTGGAGGCACCTAGCACAAGGTTTGACATCCATCCGAGTCAACCCTTGGAAGAACGGCTTCAATAAAAGATCTAGCACATATACAAGACCTATTGGAGTCTTAGGAAGGCTGTGTCCAAGTTTCAGAGCATTCAGACAAGTAGATATCAAGGAGATTCGAGATGACAATCTCGCACACAGCAGTTCTAGGTGCAGACACAACAGGCAACTTCGTCGGAACGTAACCAGAGCTGTACATGTCAGAATCATGCGATCGATCTCTAGTTGGAAACTTCAGGATGTTAGATTTCATCTGGGACAAGATTCAGCTCATTTGGCCCAGTGGTTTAAAAGTTATGGACGTCGACATTATGGCGTGCAGTCTGTACGTGAGGCAACATACAACTTGAAGTTTCGGCCCAAACCTTGGCCCGATGATGGGGAACTCGACATGGGCTGCTGGAATGTATTTAAATATATTTATATTTACTGTAATTAGTTAATTAGTTAATTGATTAATTAGTTAAAGTGTTTTACTTTATGTAATATTCCTATTTTGGAATTAGGGTTTGCTTGTAACCTTATTTAAGGAGCCGCTTGGCCTCCTTAGAAACTTGGCTGTTATTTGATAAATTGAGATATTCTCTTCAATCTCCGCCCCTTGTTCAAGTTGGTTGAACCTTGTTCTTCTTGAGTCCGCAATACTTGAGTCGTATACAAGTAAATCTTGGAATTGTATTATTGTGTCATTTATCTTAGTGTGATTCTCACATTGTTGAGTCTAGTCCTAAGAACCCGATTCAAGACCCTTGACTTGAAATCGATTAGGGCTCTTAGCACAGGTTAGCTAAGTGGTCTAAGCTCGTACTTGTCGAGTTATCTATTTCCGCAGGAAATCCGTCTTTGAACAAAGATCAAAATTGGTGCTACGCATCCTAAGGAACCAGGAATGATACGATCCTAGCCCCATGGCTAACCCCAGTGACCATTCAGCAACCCCTAGACATGGAGACAAGGCAGGAGACGCTGCTTGATCAAGCTTTCAGGCGAAGGATGACATGGAAGGTGGCTTGGAGGCACCTAGCACAAGGTTTGACATCCATCCGAGTCAACCCTTGGAAGAACGGCTTCAATAAAAGATCTAGCACATATACAAGACCTATTGGAGTCTTAGGAAGGCTGTGTCCAAGTTTCAGAGCATTCAGACAAGTAGATATCAAGGAGATTCGAGATGACAATCTCGCACACAGCAGTTCTAGGTGCAGACACAACAGGCAACTTCGTCGGAACGTAACCAGAGCTGTACATGTCAGAATCATGCGATCGACCTCTAGTTGGAAACTTCAGGATGTTAGCTTTCATCTGGGACAAGATTCAGCTCATTTGGCCCAGTGGTTTAAAAGTAATGGACGTCGACATTATGGCGTGCAGTCTGTACGCGAGGCAACATACAACTTGAAGTTTCGGCCCAAACCTTGGCCCGATGATGGAGAACTTGACATGGGCTGCTGGAATGTATTTAAATATATTTATATTTACTGTAATTAGTTAATTAGTTAATTAGTTAATTAGTTAATTGATTAATTAGTTAAAGTGTTTTACTTTATGTAATATTCCTATTTTGGAATTAGGGTTTGCTTGTAACCTTATTTAAGGAGCCGCTTGGCCTCCTTAGAAACTTGGCTGTTATTTGATAAATTGAGATATTCTCTTCAATCTCCGCCCCTTGTTCAAGTTGGTTGAACCTTGTTCTTCTTGAGTCCGCAATACTTGAGTCGTACACAAGTAAATCTTGGAATTGTATTATTGTGTCGTTTATCTTAGTGTGATTCTCACATTGTTGAGTCTAGTCCTAAGAACCCGATTCAAGACCCTTGACTTGAAATCGATTAGGGCTCTTAGCACAGGTTAGCTAAGTGGTCTAAGCTCGTACTTGTCGAGTTATCTATTTCCGCAGGAAATCCGTCTTTGAACAAAGATCAAAATTGGTGCTACGCATCCTAAGGAACCAGGAATGATACGATCCTAGCCCCATGGCTAACCCCAGTGACCATTCAGCAACCCCTAGACATGGAGACAAGGCAGGAGACGCTGCTTGATCAAGCTTTCAGGCGAAGGATGACATGGAAGGTGGCTTGGAGGCACCTAGCACAAGGTTTGACATCCATCCGAGTCAACCCTTGGAAGAACGGCTTCAATAAAAGATCTAGCACATATACAAGACCTATTGGAGTCTTAGGAAGGCTGTGTCCAAGTTTCAGAGCATTCAGACAAGTAGATATCAAGGAGATTTGAGATGACAATCTCGCACACAGCAAATCTAGGTGCAGACACAACAGGCAACTTCGTCGGAACGTAAGTAGAGCTGTACATGTCGGAATCATGCGATCGACCTCTAGTTGGAAACTTCAGGATGTTAGCTTTTATCTGGGACAAGATTCAGCTCATTTGGCCCAGTGGTTTAAAAGTTATGGACGTCGACATTATGGCGTGCAGTCTGTACGCGAGGCAACATACAACTTGAAGTTTCGGCCCAAACCTTGGCCCGATGATGGGGAACTCGACATGGGCTGCTGGAATGTATTTAAATATATTTATATTTACTGTAATTAGTTAATTAGTTAATTAGTTAATTAGTTAATTGATTAATTAGTTAAAGTGTTTTACTTTATGTAATATTCCTATTTTGGAATTAGGGTTTGCTTGTAACCTTATTTAAGGAGCCGCTTGGCCTCCTTAGAAACTCGGCTGTTATTTGATAAATTGAGATATTCTCTTCAATCTCCGCCCCTTGTTCAAGTTGGTTGAACCTTGTTCTTCTTGAGTCCGCAATACTTGAGTCGTATACAAGTAAATCTTGGAATTGTATTATTGTGTCGTTTATCTTAGTGTGATTCTCACATTGTTGAGTCTAGTCCTAAGAACCCGATTCAAGACCCTTGACTTGAAATCGATTAGGGCTCTTGGAACAGGTTAGCTAAGTGGTCTAAGCTCGTACTTGTCGAGTTATCTATTTCCGCAGGAAATCCGTCTTTGAACAAAGATCAAAATTGGTGCTACGCATCTTAAGGAACCAGGAATGATACGATCCTAGCCCCATGGCTAACCCCAGTGACCATTCAGCAACCCCTAGACATGGAGACAAGGCAGGAGACGTTGCTTGATCAAGCTTTCAGGCGAAGGATGACATGGAAGGTGGCTTGGAGGCACCTAGCACAAGGTTTGACATCCATCCGAGTCAACCCTTGGAAGAACGGCTTCAATAAAAGATCTAGCACATATACAAGACCTATTGGAGTCTTAGGAAGGCTGTGTCCAAGTTTCAGAGCATTCAGACAAGTAGATATCAAGGAGATTCGAGATGACAATCTCGCACACAGCAGTTCTAGGTGCAGACACAACAGGCAACTTCGTCGGAACGTAACCAGAGCTGTACATGTCAGAATCATGCGATCGATCTCTAGTTGGAAACTTCAGGATGTTAGATTTCATCTGGGACAAGATTCAGCTCATTTGGCCCAGTGGTTTAAAAGTTATGGACGTCGACATTATGGCGTGCAGTCTGTACGTGAGGCAACATAGAACTTGAAGTTTCGGCCCAAACCTTGGCCCGATGATGGGGAACTCGACATGGGCTGCTGGAATGTATTTAAATATATTTATATTTACTGTAATTAGTTAATTAGTTAATTGATTAATTAGTTAAAGTGTTTTACTTTATGTAATATTCCTATTTTGGAATTAGGGTTTGCTTGTAACCTTATTTAAGGAGCCGCTTGGCCTCCTTAGAAACTTGGCTGTTATTTGATAAATTGAGATATTCTCTTCAATCTCCGCCCCTTGTTCAAGTTGGTTGAACCTTGTTCTTCTTGAGTCCGCAATACTTGAGTCGTACACAAGTAAATCTTGGAATTGTATTATTGTGTCGTTTATCTTAGTGTGATTCTCACATTGTTGAGTCTAGTCCTAAGAACCCGATTCAAGACCCTTGACTTGAAATCGATTAGGGCTCTTAGCACAGGTTAGCTAAGTGGTCTAAGCTCGTACTTGTCGAGTTATCTATTTCCGCAGGAAATCCGTCTTTGAACAAAGATCAAAATTGGTGCTACGCATCCTAAGGAACCAGGAATGATACGATCCTAGCCCCATGGCTAACCCCAGTGACCATTCAGCAACCCCTAGACATGGAGACAAGGCAGGAGACGCTGCTTGATCAAGCTTTCAGGCGAAGGATGACATGGAAGGTGGCTTGGAGGCACCTAGCACAAGGTTTGACATCCATCCGAGTCAACCCTTGGAAGAACGGCTTCAATAAAAGATCTAGCACATATACAAGACCTATTGGAGTCTTAGGAAGGCTGTGCCCAAGTTTCAGAGCATTCAGACAAGTAGATATCTAGGAGATTTGAGATGACAATCTCGCACACAGCAAATCTAGGTGCAGACACAACAGGCAACTTCGTCGGAACGTAACCAGAGCTGTACATGTCGGAATCATGCGATCGACCTCTAGTTGGAAACTTCAGGATGTTAGCTTTTATCTGGGACAAGATTCAGCTCATTTGGCCCAGTGGTTTAAAAGTTATGGACGTCGACATTATGGCGTGCAGTCTGTACGTGAGGCAACATAGAACTTGAAGTTTCGGCCCAAACCTTGGCCCGATGATGGGGAACTCGACATGGGCTGCTGGAATGTATTTAAATATATTTATATTTACTGTAATTAGTTAATTAGTTAATTGATTAATTAGTTAAAGTGTTTTACTTTATGTAATATTCCTATTTTGGAATTAGGGTTTGCTTGTAACCTTATTTAAGGAGCCGCTTGGCCTCCTTAGAAACTCGGCTGTTATTTGATAAATTGAGATATTCTCTTCAATCTCCGCCCCTTGTTCAAGTTGGTTGAACCTTGTTCTTCTTGAGTCCGCAATACTTGAGTCGTATACAAGTAAATCTTGGAATTGTATTATTGTGTCGTTTATCTTAGTGTGATTCTCACATTGTTGAGTCTAGTCCTAAGAACCCGATTCAAGACCCTTGACTTGAAATCGATTAGGGCTCTTGGAACAGGTTAGCTAAGTGGTCTAAGCTCGTACTTGTCGAGTTATCTATTTCCGCAGGAAATCCGTCTTTGAACAAAGATCAAAATTGGTGCTACGCATCTTAAGGAACCAGGAATGATACGATCCTAGCCCCATGGCTAACCCCAGTGACCATTCAGCAACCCCTAGACATGGAGACAAGGCAGGAGACGTTGCTTGATCAAGCTTTCAGGCGAAGGATGACATGGAAGGTGGCTTGGAGGCACCTAGCACAAGGTTTGACATCCATCCGAGTCAACCCTTGGAAGAACGGCTTCAATAAAAGATCTAGCACATATACAAGACCTATTGGAGTCTTAGGAAGGCTGTGTCCAAGTTTCAGAGCATTCAGACAAGTAGATATCAAGGAGATTCGAGATGACAATCTCGCACACAGCAGTTCTAGGTGCAGACACAACAGGCAACTTCGTCGGAACGTAACCAGAGCTGTACATGTCAGAATCATGCGATCGATCTCTAGTTGGAAACTTCAGGATGTTAGATTTCATCTGGGACAAGATTCAGCTCATTTGGCCCAGTGGTTTAAAAGTTATGGACGTCGACATTATGGCGTGCAGTCTGTACGTGAGGCAACTTAGAACTTGAAGTTTCGGCCCAAACCTTGGCCCGATGATGGGGAACTCGACATGGGCTGCTGGAATGTATTTAAATATATTTATATTTACTGTAATTAGTTAATTAGTTAATTGATTAATTAGTTAAAGTGTTTTACTTTATGTAATATTCCTATTTTGGAATTAGGGTTTGCTTGTAACCTTATTTAAGGAGCCGCTTGGCCTCCTTAGAAACTTGGCTGTTATTTGATAAATTGAGATATTCTCTTCAATCTCCGCCCCTTGTTCAAGTTGGTTGAACCTTGTTCTTCTTGAGTCCGCAATACTTGAGTCGTATACAAGTAAATCTTGGAATTGTATTATTGTGTCATTTATCTTAGTGTGATTCTCACATTGTTGAGTCTAGTCCTAAGAACCCGATTCAAGACCCTTGACTTGAAATCGATTAGGGCTCTTAGCACAGGTTAGCTAAGTGGTCTAAGCTCGTACTTGTCGAGTTATCTATTTCCGCAGGAAATCCGTCTTTGAACAAAGATCAAAATTGGTGCTACGCATCCTAAGGAACCAGGAATGATACGATCCTAGCCCCATGGCTAACCCCAGTGACCATTCAGCAACCCCTAGACATGGAGACAAGGCAGGAGACGCTGCTTGATCAAGCTTTCAGGCGAAGGATGACATGGAAGGTGGCTTGGAGGCACCTAGCACAAGGTTTGTCATCCATCCGAGTCAACCCTTGGAAGAACGGCTTCAATAAAAGATCTAGCACATATACAAGACCTATTGGAGTCTTAGGAAGGCTGTGTCCAAGTTTCAGAGCATTCAGACAAGTAGATATCAAGGAGATTCGAGATGACAATCTCGCACACAGCAGTTCTAGGTGCAGACACAACAGGCAACTTCGTCGGAACGTAACCAGAGCTGTACATGTCGGAATCATGCGATCGACCTCTAGTTGGAAACTTCAGGATGTTAGCTTTCATCTGGGACAAGATTCAGCTCATTTCGCCCAGTGGTTTAAAAGTTATGGACGTCGACATTATGGCGTGCAGTCTGTACGCGAGGCAACATACAACTTGAAGTTTCGGCCCAAACCTTGGCCCGATGATGGGGAAATCGACATGGGCTGCTGGAATGTATTTAAATATATTTATATTTACTGTAATTAGTTAATTAGTTAATTAGTTAATTAGTTAATTGATTAATTAGTTAAAGTGTTTTACTTTATGTAATATTACTATTTTGGAATTAGGGTTTGCTTGTAACCTTATTTAAGGAGCCACTTGGCCTCCTTAGAAACTCGGCTGTTATTTGATAAATTGAGATATTCTCTTCAATCTCCGCCCCTTGTTCAAATTGGTTGAACCTTGTTCTTCTTGAGTCCGCAATACTTGAGTCGTATACAAGTAAATCTTGGAATTGTATTATTGTGTCGTTTATCTTAGTGTGATTCTCACATTGTTGAGTCTAGTCCTAAGAACCCGATTCAAGACCCTTGACTTGAAATCGATTAGGGCTCTTAGCACAGGTTAGCTAAGTGGTCTAAGCTCGTACTTGTCGAGTTATCTATTTCCGCAGGAAATCCGTCTTTGAACAAAGATCAAAATTGGTGCTACGCATCCTAAGGAACCAGGAATGATACGATCCTAGCCCCATGGCTAACCCCAGTGACCATTCAGCAACCCCTAGACATGGAGACAAGGCAGGAGACGCTGCTTGATCAAGCTTTCAGGCGAAGGATGACATGGAAGGTGGCTTGGAGGCACCTAGCACAAGGTTTGACATCCATCCGAGTCAACCCTTGGAAGAACGGCTTCAATAAAAGATCTAGCACATATACAAGACCTATTGGAGTCTTAGGAAGGCTGTGTCCAAGTTTCAGAGCATTCAGACAAGTAGATATCAAGGAGATTCGAGATGACAATCTCGCACACAGCAGTTCTAGGTGCAGACACAACAGGCAACTTCGTCGGAACGTAACCAGAGCTGTACATGTCGGAATCATGCGATCGACCTCTAGTTGGAAACTTCAGGATGTTAGCTTTCATCTGGGACAAGATTCAGCTTATTTGGCCCAGTGGTTTAAAAGTTATGGACGTCGACATTATGGCGTGCAGTCTGTACGCGAGGCAACATACAACTTGAAGTTTCGGCCCAAACCTTGGCCCGATGATGGGGAAATCGACATGGGCTGCTGGAATGTATTTAAATATATTTATATTTACTGTAATTAGTTAATTAGTTAATTAGTTAATTAGTTAATTGATTAATTAGTTAAAGTGTTTTAATTTATGTAATATTACTATTTTGGAATTAGGGTTTGCTTGTAACCTTATTTAAGGAGCCACTTGGCCTCCTTAGAAACTCGGCTGTTATTTGATAAATTGAGATATTCTCTTCAATCTCCGCCCCTTGTTCAAATTGGTTGAACCTTGTTCTTCTTGAGTCCGCAATACTTGAGTCGTACACAAGTAAATCTTGGAATTGTATTATTGTGTCGTTTATCTTAGTGTGATTCTCACATTGTTGAGTCTAGTCCTAAGAACCCGATTCAAGACCCTTGACTTGAAATCGATTAGGGCTCTTAGCACAGGTTAGCTAAGTTGTCTAAGCTCGTACTTGTCGAGTTATCTATTTCCGCAGGAAATCCGTCTTTGAACAAAGATCAAAATTGGTGCTACGCATCCTAAGGAACCAGGAATGATACGATCCTAGCCCCATGGCTAACCCAAGTGACCATTCAGCAACCCCTAGACATGGAGACAAGGCAGGAGACGCTGCTTGATCAAGCTTTCAGGCGAAGGATGACATGGAAGGTGGCTTGGAGGCACCTAGCACAAGGTTTGACATCCATCCGAGTCAACCCTTGGAAGAACGGCTTCAATAAAAGATCTAGCACATATACAAGACCTATTGGAGTCTTAGGAAGGCTGTGTCCAAGTTTCAGAGCATTCAGACAAGTAGATATCAAGGAGATTCGAGATGACAATCTCGCACACAGCAGTTCTAGGTGCAGACACAACAGGCAACTTCGTCGGAACGTAACCAGAGCTGTACAAGTCGGAATCATGCGATCGACCTCTAGTTGGAAACTTCAGGATGTTAGCTTTCATCTGGGACAAGATTCAGCTCATTTGGCCCAGTGGTTTAAAAGTTATGGACGTCGACATTATGGCGTGCAGTCTGTACGCGAGGCAACATACAACTTGAAGTTTCGGCCCAAACCTTGGCCCGATGATGGGGAAATCGACATGGGCTGCTGGAATGTATTTAAATATATTTATATTTACTGTAATTAGTTAATTAGTTAATTAGTTAATTAGTTAATTGATTAATTAGTTAAAGTGTTTTACTTTATGTAATATTACTATTTTGGAATTAGGGTTTGCTTGTAACCTTATTTAAGGAGCCACTTGGCCTCCTTAGAAACTCGGCTGTTATTTGATAAATTGAGATATTCTCTTCAATCTCCGCCCCTTGTTCAAATTGGTTGAACCTTGTTCTTCTTGAGTCCGCAATACTTGAGTCGTATACAAGTAAATCTTGGAATTGTATTATTGTGTCGTTTATCTTAGTGTGATTCTCACATTGTTGAGTCTAGTCCTAAGAACCCGATTCAAGACCCTTGACTTGAAATCGATTAGGGCTCTTAGCACAGGTTAGCTAAGTGGTCTAAGCTCGTACTTGTCGAGTTATCTATTTCCGCAGGAAATCCGTCTTTGAACAAAGATCAAAATTGGTGCTACGCATCCTAAGGAACCAGGAATGATACGATCCTAGCCCCATGGCTAACCCCAGTGACCATTCAGCAACCCCTAGACATGGAGACAAGGCAGGAGACGCTGCTTGATCAAGCTTTCAGGCGAAGGATGACATGGAAGGTGGCTTGGAGGCACCTAGCACAAGGTTTGACATCCATCCGAGTCAACCCTTGGAAGAACGGCTTCAATAAAAGATCTAGCACATATACAAGACCTATTGGAGTCTTAGGAAGGCTGTGTCCAAGTTTCAGAGCATTCAGACAAGTAGATATCAAGGAGATTCGAGATGACAATCTCGCACACAGCAGTTCTAGGTGCAGACACAACAGGCAACTTCGTCGGAACGTAACCAGAGCTGTACATGTCGGAATCATGCGATCGACCTCTAGTTGGAAACTTCAGGATGTTAGCTTTCATCTGGGACAAGATTCAGCTTATTTGGCCCAGTGGTTTAAAAGTTATGGACGTCGACATTATGGCGTGCAGTCTGTACGCGAGGCAACATACAACTTGAAGTTTCGGCCCAAACCTTGGCCCGATGATGGGGAAATCGACATGGGCTGCTGGAATGTATTTAAATATATTTATATTTACTGTAATTAGTTAATTAGTTAATTAGTTAATTAGTTAATTGATTAATTAGTTAAAGTGTTTTACTTTATGTAATATTACTATTTTGGAATTAGGGTTTGCTTGTAACCTTATTTAAGGAGCCACTTGGCCTCCTTAGAAACTCGGCTGTTATTTGATAAATTGAGATATTCTCTTCAATCTCCGCCCCTTGTTCAAATTGGTTGAACCTTGTTCTTCTTGAGTCCGCAATACTTGAGTCGTACACAAGTAAATCTTGGAATTGTATTATTGTGTCGTTTATCTTAGTGTGATTCTCACATTGTTGAGTCTAGTCCTAAGAACCCGATTCAAGACCCTTGACTTGAAATCGATTAGGGCTCTTAGCACAGGTTAGCTAAGTTGTCTAAGCTCGTACTTGTCGAGTTATCTATTTCCGCAGGAAATCCGTCTTTGAACAAAGATCAAAATTGGTGCTACGCATCCTAAGGAACCAGGAATGATACGATCCTAGCCCCATGGCTAACCCAAGTGACCATTCAGCAACCCCTAGACATGGAGACAAGGCAGGAGACGCTGCTTGATCAAGCTTTCAGGCGAAGGATGACATGGAAGGTGGCTTGGAGGCACCTAGCACAAGGTTTGACATCCATCCGAGTCAACCCTTGGAAGAACGGCTTCAATAAAAGATCTAGCACATATACAAGACCTATTGGAGTCTTAGGAAGGCTGTGTCCAAGTTTCAGAGCATTCAGACAAGTAGATATCAAGGAGATTCGAGATGACAATCTCGCACACAGCAGTTCTAGGTGCAGACACAACAGGCAACTTCGTCGGAACGTAACCAGAGCTGTACAAGTCGGAATCATGCGATCGACCTCTAGTTGGAAACTTCAGGATGTTAGCTTTCATCTGGGACAAGATTCAGCTCATTTGGCCCAGTGGTTTAAAAGTTATGGACGTCGACATTATGGCGTGCAGTCTGTACGCGAGGCAACATACAACTTGAAGTTTCGGCCCAAACCTTGGCCCGATGATGGGGAAATCGACATGGGCTGCTGGAATGTATTTAAATATATTTATATCTACTGTAATTAGTTAATTAGTTAATTAGTTAATTAGTTAATTAGTTAATTGATTAATTAGTTAAAGTGTTTTACTTTATGTAATATTACTATTTTGGAATTAGGGTTTGCTTGTAACCTTATTTAAGGAGCCACTTGGCCTCCTTAGAAACTCGGCTGTTATTTGATAAATTGAGATATTCTCTTCAATCTCCGCCCCTTGTTCAAATTGGTTGAACCTTGTTCTTCTTGAGTCCGCAATACTTGAGTCGTACACAAGTAAATCTTGGAATTGTATTATTGTGTCGTTTATCTTAGTGTGATTCTCACATTGTTGAGTCTAGTCCTAAGAACCCGATTCAAGACCCTTGACTTGAAATCGATTAGGGCTCTTAGCACAGGTTAGCTAAGTTGTCTAAGCTCGTACTTGTCGAGTTATCTATTTCCGCAGGAAATCCGTCTTTGAACAAAGATCAAAATTGGTGCTACGCATCCTAAGGAACCAGGAATGATACGATCCTAGCCCCATGGCTAACCCCAGTGACCATTCAGCAACCCCTAGACATGGAGACAAGGCAGGAGACGCTGCTTGATCAAGCTTTCAGGCGAAGGATGACATGGAAGGTGGCTTGGAGGCACCTAGCACAAGGTTTGACATCCATCCGAGTCAACCCTTGGAAGAACGGCTTCAATAAAAGATCTAGCACATATACAAGACCTATTGGAGTCTTAGGAAGGCTGTGTCCAAGTTTCAGAGCATTCAGACAAGTAGATATCAAGGAGATTCGAGATGACAATCTCGCACACAGCAGTTCTAGGTGCAGACACAACAGGCAACTTCGTCGGAACGTAACCAGAGCTGTACATGTCGGAATCATGCGATCGACCTCTAGTTGGAAACTTCAGGATGTTAGCTTTCATCTGGGACAAGATTCAGCTCATTTGGCCCAGTGGTTTAAAAGTTATGGACGTCGACATTATGGCGTGCAGTCTGTACGCGAGGCAACATACAACTTGAAGTTTCGGCCCAAACCTTGGCCCGATGATGGGGAAATCGACATGGGCTGCTGGAATGTATTTAAATATATTTATATTTACTGTAATTAGTTAATTAGTTAATTAGTTAATTAGTTAATTGATTAATTAGTTAAAGTGTTTTACTTTATGTAATATTACTATTTTGGAATTAGGGTTTGCTTGTAACCTTATTTAAGGAGCCACTTGGCCTCCTTAGAAACTCGGCTGTTATTTGATAAATTGAGATATTCTCTTCAATCTCCGCCCCTTGTTCAAATTGGTTGAACCATGTTCTTCTTGAGTCCGCAATACTTGAGTCGTACACAAGTAAATCTTGGAATTGTATTATTGTGTCGTTTATCTTAGTGTGATTCTCACATTGTTGAGTCTAGTCCTAAGAACCCGATTCAAGACCCTTGACTTGAAATCGATTAGGGCTCTTAGCACAGGTTAGCTAAGTTGTCTAAGCTCGTACTTGTCGAGTTATCTATTTCCGCAGGAAATCCGTCTTTGAACAAAGATCAAAATTGGTGCTACGCATCCTAAGGAACCAGGAATGATACGATCCTAGCCCCATGGCTAACCCCAGTGACCATTCAGCAACCCCTAGACATGGAGACAAGGCAGGAGACGCTGCTTGATCAAGCTTTCAGGCGAAGGATGACATGGAAGGTGGCTTGGAGGCACCTAGCACAAGGTTTGACATCCATCCGAGTCAACCCTTGGAAGAACGGCTTCAATAAAAGATCTAGCACATATACAAGACCTATTGGAGTCTTAGGAAGGCTGTGTCCAAGTTTCAGAGCATTCAGACAAGTAGATATCAAGGAGATTCGAGATGACAATCTCGCACACAGCAGTTCTAGGTGCAGACACAACAGGCAACTTCGTCGGAACGTAACCAGAGCTGTACATGTCGGAATCATGCGATCGACCTCTAGTTGGAAACTTCAGGATGTTAGCTTTCATCTGGGACAAGATTCAACTCATTTGGCCCAGTGGTTTAAAAGTTATGGACGTCGACATTATGGCGTGCAGTCTGTACGCGAGGCAACATACAATTTGAAGTTTCGGCCCAAACCTTGGCCCGATGATGGGCAAAATCGACATGGGCTGCTGGAATGTATTTAAATATATTTATATTTACTGTAATTAGTTAATTAGTTAATTAGTTAATTAGTTAATTGATTAATTAGTTAAAGTGTTTTACTTTATGTAATATTACTATTTTGGAATTAGGGTTTGCTTGTAACCTTATTTAAGGAGCCACTTGGCCTCCTTAGAAACTCGGCTGTTATTTGATAAATTGAGATATTCTCTTCAATCTCCGCCCCTTGTTCAAATTGGTTGAACCTTGTTCTTCTTGAGTCCGCAATACTTGAGTCGTACACAAGTAAATCTTGGAATTGTATTATTGTGTCGTTTATCTTAGTGTGATTCTCACATTGTTGAGTCTAGTCCTAAGAACCCGATTCAAGACCCTTGACTTGAAATCGATTAGGGCTCTTAGCACAAGTTAGCTAAGTTGTCTAAGCTCGTACTTGTCGAGTTATCTATTTCCGCAGGAAATCCGTCTTTGAACAAAGATCAAAATTGGTGCTACGCATCCTAAGGAACCAGGAATGATACGATCCTAGCCCCATGGCTAACCCCAGTGACCATTCAGCAACCCCTAGACATGGAGACAAGGCAGGAGACGCTGCTTGATCAAGCTTTCAGGCGAAGGATGACATGGAAGGTGGCTTGGAGGCACCTAGCACAAGGTTTGACATCCATCCGAGTCAACCCTTGGAAGAACGGCTTCAATAAAAGATCTAGCACATATACAAGACCTATTGGAGTCTTAGGAAGGCTGTGTCCAAGTTTCAGAGCATTCAGACAAGTAGATATCAAGGAGATTCGAGATGACAATCTCGCACACAGCAGTTCTAGGTGCAGACACAACAGGCAACTTCGTCGGAACGTAACCTGAGCTGTACATGTCGGAATCATGCGATCGACCTCTAGTTGGAAACTTCAGGATGTTAGCTTTCATCTGGGACAAGATTCAGCTCATTTGGCCCAGTGGTTTAAAAGTTATGGACGTCGACATTATGGCGTGCAGTCTGTACGCGAGGCAACATACAACTTGAAGTTTCGGCCCAAACCTTGGCCCGATGATGGGGAAATCGACATGGGCTGCTGGAATGTATTTAAATATATTTATATTTACTGTAATTAGTTAATTAGTTAATTAGTTAATTAGTTAATTGATTAATTAGTTAAAGTGTTTTACTTTATGTAATATTACTATTTTGGAATTAGGGTTTGCTTGTAACCTAATTTAAGGAGCCACTTGGCCTCCTTAGAAACTCGGCTGTTATTTGATAAATTGAGATATTCTCTTCAATCTGCGCCCCTTGTTCAAATTGGTTGAACCTTGTTCTTCTTGAGTCCGCAATACTTGAGTCGTACACAAGTAAATCTTGGAATTGTATTATTGTGTCGTTTATCTTAGTGTGATTCTCACATTGTTGAGTCTAGTCCTAAGAACCCGATTCAAGACCCTTGACTTGAAATCGATTAGGGCTCTTAGCACAGGTTAGCTAAGTTGTCTAAGCTCGTACTTGTCGAGTTATCTATTTCCGCAGGAAATCCGTCTTTGAACAAAGATCAAAATTGGTGCTACGCATCCTAAGGAACCAGGAATGATACGATCCTAGCCCCATGGCTAACCCCAGTGACCATTCAGCAACCCCTAGACATGGAGACAAGGCAGGAGACGCTGCTTGATCAAGCTTTCAGGCGAAGGATGACATGGAAGGTGGCTTGGAGGCACCTAGCACAAGGTTTGACATCCATCCGAGTCAACCCTTGGAAGAACGGCTTCAATAAAAGATCTAGCACATATACAAGACCTATTGGAGTCTTAGGAAGGCTGTGTCCAAGTTTCAGAGCATTCAGACAAGTAGATATCAAGGAGATTCGAGATGACAATCTCGCACACAGCAGTTCTAGGTGCAGACACAACAGGCAACTTCGTCGGAACGTAACCAGAGCTGTACATGTCGGAATCATGCGATCGACCTCTAGTTGGAAACTTCAGGATGTTAGCTTTCATCTGGGACAAGATTCAGCTCATTTGGCCCAGTGGTTTAAAAGTTATGGACGTCGACATTATGGCGTGCAGTCTGTACGCGAGGCAACATACAACTTGAAGTTTCGGCCCAAACCTTGGCCCGATGATGGGGAAATCGACATGGGCTGCTGGAATGTATTTAAATATATTTATATTTACTGTAATTAGTTAATTAGTTAATTAGTTAATTAGTTAATTGATTAATTAGTTAAAGTGTTTTACTTTATGTAATATTACTATTTTGGAATTAGGGTTTGCTTGTAACCTTATTTAAGGAGCCACTTGGCCTCCTTAGAAACTCGGCTGTTATTTGATAAATTGAGATATTCTCTTCAATCTCCGCCCCTTGTTCAAATTGGTTGAACCTTGTTCTTCTTGAGTCCGCAATACTTGAGTCGTACACAAGTAAATCTTGGAATTGTATTATTGTGTCGTTTATCTTAGTGTGATTCTCACATTGTTGAGTCTAGTCCTAAGAACCCGATTCAAGACCCTTGACTTGAAATCGATTAGGGCTCTTAGCACAGGTTAGCTAAGTTGTCTAAGCTCGTACTTGTCGAGTTATCTATTTCCGCAGGAAATCCGTCTTTGAACAAAGATCAAAATTGGTGCTACGCATCCTAAGGAACCAGGAATGATACGATCCTAGCCCCATGGCTAACCCCAGTGACCATTCAGCAACCCCTAGACATGGAGACAAGGCAGGAGACGCTGCTTGATCAAGCTTTCAGGCGAAGGATGACATGGAAGGTGGCTTGGAGGCACCTAGCACAAGGTTTGACATCCATCCGAGTCAACCCTTGGAAGAACGGCTTCAATAAAAGATCTAGCACATATACAAGACCTATTGGAGTCTTAGGAAGGCTGTGTCCAAGTTTCAGAGCATTCAGACAAGTAGATATCAAGGAGATTCGAGATGACAATCTCGCACACAGCAGTTCTAGGTGCAGACACAACAGGCAACTTCGTCGGAACGTAACCAGAGCTTTACATGTCGGAATCATGCGATCGACCTCTAGTTGGAAACTTCAGGATGTTAGCTTTCATCTGGGACAAGATTCAGCTCATTTGGCCCAGTGGTTTAAAAGTTATGGACGTCGACATTATGGCGTGCAGTCTGTACGCGAGGCAACATACAACTTGAAGTTTCGGCCCAAACCTTGGCCCGATGATGGGGAAATCGACATGGGCTGCTGGAATGTATTTAAATATATTTATATTTACTGTAATTAGTTAATTAGTTAATTAGTTAATTAGTTAATTGATTAATTAGTTAAAGTGTTTTACTTTATGTAATATTACTATTTTGGAATTAGGGTTTGCTTGTAACCTTATTTAAGGAGCCACTTGGCCTCCTTAGAAACTCGGCTGTTATTTGATAAATTGAGATATTCTCTTCAATCTCCGCCCCTTGTTCAAATTGGTTGAACCTTGTTCTTCTTGAGTCCGCAATACTTGAGTCGTACACAAGTAAATCTTGGAATTGTATTATTGTGTCGTTTATCTTAGTGTGATTCTCACATTGTTGAGTCTAGTCCTAAGAACCCGATTCAAGACCCTTGACTTGAAATCGATTAGGGCTCTTAGCACAGGTTAGCTAAGTTGTCTAAGCTCGTACTTGTCGAGTTATCTATTTCCGCAGGAAATCCGTCTTTGAACAAAGATCAAAATTGGTGCTACGCATCCTAAGGAACCAGGAATGATACGATCCTAGCCCCATGGCTAACCCCAGTGACCATTCAGCAACCCCTAGACATGGAGACAAGGCAGGAGACGCTGCTTGATCAAGCTTTCAGGCGAAGGATGACATGGAAGGTGGCTTGGAGGCACCTAGCACAAGGTTTGACATCCATCCGAGTCAACCCTTGGAAGAACGGCTTCAATAAAAGATCTAGCACATATACAAGACCTATTGGAGTCTTAGGAAGGCTGTGTCCAAGTTTCAGAGCATTCAGACAAGTAGATATCAAGGAGATTCGAGATGACAATCTCGCACACAGCAGTTCTAGGTGCAGACACAACAGGCAACTTCGTCGGAACGTAACCAGAGCTGTACATGTCGGAATCATGCGATCGACCTCTAGTTGGAAACTTCAGGATGTTAGCTTTCATCTGGGACAAGATTCAGCTCATTTGGCCCAGTGGTTTAAAAGTTATGGACGTCGACATTATGGCGTGCAGTCTGTACGCGAGGCAACATACAACTTGAAGTTTCGGCCCAAACCTTGGCCCGATGATGGGGAAATCGACATGGGCTGCTGGAATGTATTTAAATATATTTATATTTACTGTAATTAGTTAATTAGTTAATTAGTTAATTAGTTAATTGATTAATTAGTTAAAGTGTTTTACTTTATGTAATATTACTATTTTGGAATTAGGGTTTGCTTGTAACCTTATTTAAGGAGCCACTTGGCCTCCTTAGAAACTCGGCTGTTATTTGATAAATTGAGATATTCTCTTCAATCTCCGCCCCTTGTTCAAATTGGTTGAACCTTGTTCTTTTTGAGTCCGCAATACTTGAGTCGTACACAAGTAAATCTTGGAATTGTATTATTGTGTCGTTTATCTTAGTGTGTTTCTCACATTGTTGAGTCTAGTCCTAAGAACCCGATTCAAGACCCTTGACTTGAAATCGATTAGGGCTCTTAGCACAGGTTAGCTAAGTTGTCTAAGCTCGTACTTGTCGAGTTATCTATTTCCGCAGGAAATCCGTCTTTGAACAAAGATCAAAATTGGTGCTACGCATCCTAAGGAACCAGGAATGATACGATCCTAGCCCCATGGCTAACCCCAGTGACCATTCAGCAACCCCTAGACATGGAGACAAGGCAGGAGACGCTGCTTGATCAAGCTTTCAGGCGAAGGATGACATGGAAGGTGGCTTGGAGGCACCTAGCACAAGGTTTGACATCCATCCGAGTCAACCCTTGGAAGAACGGCTTCAATAAAAGATCTAGCACATATACAAGACCTATTGGAGTCTTAGGAAGGCTGTGTCCAAGTTTCAGAGCATTCAGACAAGTAGATATCAAGGAGATTCGAGATGACAATCTCGCACACAGCAGTTCTAGGTGCAGACACAACAGGCAACTTCGTCGGAACGTAACCAGAGCTTTACATGTCGGAATCATGCGATCGACCTCTAGTTGGAAACTTCAGGATGTTAGCTTTCATCTGGGACAAGATTCAGCTCATTTGGCCCAGTGGTTTAAAAGTTATGGACGTCGACATTATGGCGTGCAGTCTGTACGCGAGGCAACATACAACTTGAAGTTTCGGCCCAAACCTTGGCCCGATGATGGGGAAATCGACATGGGCTGCTGGAATGTATTTAAATATATTTATATTTACTGTAATTAGTTAATTAGTTAATTAGTTAATTAGTTAATTGATTAATTAGTTAAAGTGTTTTACTTTATGTAATATTACTATTTTGGAATTAGGGTTTGCTTGTAACCTTATTTAAGGAGCCACTTGGCCTCCTTAGAAACTCGGCTGTTATTTGATAAATTGAGATATTCTCTTCAATCTCCGCCCCTTGTTCAAATTGGTTGAACCTTGTTCTTCTTGAGTCCGCAATACTTGAGTCGTACACAAGTAAATCTTGGAATTGTATTATTGTGTCGTTTATCTTAGTGTGATTCTCACATTGTTGAGTCTAGTCCTAAGAACCCGATTCAAGACCCTTGACTTGAAATCGATTAGGGCTCTTAGCACAGGTTAGCTAAGTTGTCTAAGCTCGTACTTGTCGAGTTATCTATTTCCGCAGGAAATCCGTCTTTGAACAAAGATCAAAATTGGTGCTACGCATCCTAAGGAACCAGGAATGATACGATCCTAGCCCCATGGCTAACCCCAGTGACCATTCAGCAACCCCTAGACATGGAGACAAGGCAGGAGACGCTGCTTGATCAAGCTTTCAGGCGAAGGATGACATGGAAGGTGGCTTGGAGGCACCTAGCACAAGGTTTGACATCCATCCGAGTCAACCCTTGGAAGAACGGCTTCAATAAAAGATCTAGCACATATACAAGACCTATTGGAGTCTTAGGAAGGCTGTGTCCAAGTTTCAGAGCATTCAGACAAGTAGATATCAAGGAGATTCGAGATGACAATCTCGCACACAGCAGTTCTAGGTGCAGACACAACAGGCAACTTCGTCGGAACGTAACCAGAGCTGTACATGTCGGAATCATGCGATCGACCTCTAGTTGGAAACTTCAGGATGTTAGCTTTCATCTGGGACAAGATTCAGCTCATTTGGCCCAGTGGTTTAAAAGTTATGGACGTCGACATTATGGCGTGCAGTCTGTACGCGAGGCAACATACAACTTGAAGTTTCGGCCCAAACCTTGGCCCGATGATGGGGAAATCGACATGGGCTGCTGGAATGTATTTAAATATATTTATATTTACTGTAATTAGTTAATTAGTTAATTAGTTAATTAGTTAATTGATTAATTAGTTAAAGTGTTTTACTTTATGTAATATTACTATTTTGGAATTAGGGTTTGCTTGTAACCTTATTTAAGGAGCCACTTGGCCTCCTTAGAAACTCGGCTGTTATTTGATAAATTGAGATATTCTCTTCAATCTCCGCCCCTTGTTCAAATTGGTTGAACCTTGTTCTTTTTGAGTCCGCAATACTTGAGTCGTACACAAGTAAATCTTGGAATTGTATTATTGTGTCGTTTATCTTAGTGTGATTCTCACATTGTTGAGTCTAGTCCTAAGAACCCGATTCAAGACCCTTGACTTGAAATCGATTAGGGCTCTTAGCACAGGTTAGCTAAGTTGTCTAAGCTCGTACTTGTCGAGTTATCTATTTCCGCAGGAAATCCGTCTTTGAACAAAGATCAAAATTGGTGCTACGCATCCTAAGGAACCAGGAATGATACGATCCTAGCCCCATGGCTAACCCCAGTGACCATTCAGCAACCCCTAGACATGGAGACAAGGCAGGAGACGCTGCTTGATCAAGCTTTCAGGCGAAGGATGACATGGAAGGTGGCTTGGAGGCACCTAGCACAAGGTTTGACATCCATCCGAGTCAACCCTTGGAAGAACGGCTTCAATAAAAGATCTAGCACATATACAAGACCTATTGGAGTCTTAGGAAGGCTGTGTCCAAGTTTCAGAGCATTCAGACAAGTAGATATCAAGGAGATTCGAGATGACAATCTCGCACACAGCAGTTCTAGGTGCAGACACAACAGGCAACTTCGTCGGAACGTAACCAGAGCTTTACATGTCGGAATCATGCGATCGACCTCTAGTTGGAAACTTCAGGATGTTAGCTTTCATCTGGGACAAGATTCAGCTCATTTGGCCCAGTGGTTTAAAAGTTATGGACGTCGACATTATGGCGTGCAGTCTGTACGCGAGGCAACATACAACTTGAAGTTTCGGCCCAAACCTTGGCCCGATGATGGGGAAATCGACATGGGCTGCTGGAATGTATTTAAATATATTTATATTTACTGTAATTAGTTAATTAGTTAATTAGTTAATTAGTTAATTGATTAATTAGTTAAAGTGTTTTACTTTATGTAATATTACTATTTTGGAATTAGGGTTTGCTTGTAACCTTATTTAAGGAGCCACTTGGCCTCCTTAGAAACTCGGCTGTTATTTGATAAATTGAGATATTCTCTTCAATCTCCGCCCCTTGTTCAAATTGGTTGAACCTTGTTCTTCTTGAGTCCGCAATACTTGAGTCGTACACAAGTAAATCTTGGAATTGTATTATTGTGTCGTTTATCTTAGTGTGATTCTCACATTGTTGAGTCTAGTCCTAAGAACCCGATTCAAGACCCTTGACTTGAAATCGATTAGGGCTCTTAGCACAGGTTAGCTAAGTTGTCTAAGCTCGTACTTGTCGAGTTATCTATTTCCGCAGGAAATCCGTCTTTGAACAAAGATCAAAATTGGTGCTACGCATCCTAAGGAACCAGGAATGATACGATCCTAGCCCCATGGCTAACCCCAGTGACCATTCAGCAACCCCTAGACATGGAGACAAGGCAGGAGACGCTGCTTGATCAAGCTTTCAGGCGAAGGATGACATGGAAGGTGGCTTGGAGGCACCTAGCACAAGGTTTGACATCCATCCGAGTCAACCCTTGGAAGAACGGCTTCAATAAAAGATCTAGCACATATACAAGACCTATTGGAGTCTTAGGAAGGCTGTGTCCAAGTTTCAGAGCATTCAGACAAGTAGATATCAAGGAGATTCGAGATGACAATCTCGCACACAGCAGTTCTAGGTGCAGACACAACAGGCAACTTCGTCGGAACGTAACCAGAGCTTTACATGTCGGAATCATGCGATCGACCTCTAGTTGGAAACTTCAGGATGTTAGCTTTCATCTGGGACAAGATTCAGCTCATTTGGCCCAGTGGTTTAAAAGTTATGGACGTCGACATTATGGCGTGCAGTCTGTACGCGAGGCAACATACAACTTGAAGTTTCGGCCCAAACCTTGGCCCGATGATGGGGAAATCGACATGGGCTGCTGGAATGTATTTAAATATATTTATATTTACTGTAATTAGTTAATTAGTTAATTAGTTAATTAGTTAATTGATTAATTAGTTAAAGTGTTTTACTTTATGTAATATTACTATTTTGGAATTAGGGTTTGCTTGTAACCTAATTTAAGGAGCCACTTGGCCTCCTTAGAAACTCGGCTGTTATTTGATAAATTGAGATATTCTCTTCAATCTCCGCCCCTTGTTCAAATTGGTTGAACCTTGTTCTTCTTGAGTCCGCAATACTTGAGTCGTATACAAGTAAATCTTGGAATTGTATTATTGTGTCGTTTATCTTAGTGTGATTCTCACATTGTTGAGTCTAGTCCTAAGAACCCGATTCAAGACCCTTGACTTGAAATCGATTAGGGCTCTTAGCACAGGTTAGCTAAGTGGTCTAAGCTCGTACTTGTCGAGTTATCTATTTCCGCAGGAAATCCGTCTTTGAACAAAGATCAAAATTGGTGCTACGCATCCTAAGGAACCAGGAATGATACGATCCTAGCCCCATGGCTAACCCCAGTGACCATTCAGCAACCCCTAGACATGGAGACAAGGCAGGAGACGCTGCTTGATCAAGCTTTCAGGCGAAGGATGACATGGAAGGTGGCTTGGAGGCACCTAGCACAAGGTTTGACATCCATCCGAGTCAACCCTTGGAAGAACGGCTTCAATAAAAGATCTAGCACATATACAAGACCTATTGGAGTCTTAGGAAGGCTGTGTCCAAGTTTCAGAGCATTCAGACAAGTAGATATCAAGGAGATTCGAGATGACAATCTCGCACACAGCAGTTCTAGGTGCAGACACAACAGGCAACTTCGTCGGAACGTAACCAGAGCTGTACATGTCGGAATCATGCGATCGACCTCTAGTTGGAAACTTCAGGATGTTAGCTTTCATCTGGGACAAGATTCAGCTCATTTGGCCCAGTGGTTTAAAAGTTATGTACGTCGACATTATGGCGTGCAGTCTGTACGCGAGGCAACATACAACTTGAAGTTTCGGCCCAAACCTTGGCCCGATGATGGGGAAATCGACATGGGCTGCTGGAATGTATTTAAATATATTTATATTTACTGTAATTAGTTAATTAGTTAATTAGTTAATTAGTTAATTGATTAATTAGTTAAAGTGTTTTACTTTATGTAATATTACTATTTTGGAATTAGGGTTTGCTTGTAACCTTATTTAAGGAGCCACTTGGCCTCCTTAGAAACTCGGCTGTTATTTGATAAATTGAGATATTCTCTTCAATCTCCGCCCCTTGTTCAAATTGGTTGAACCTTGTTCTTCTTGAGTCCGCAATACTTGAGTCGTACACAAGTAAATCTTGGAATTGTATTATTGTGTCGTTTATCTTAGTGTGATTCTCACATTGTTGAGTCTAGTCCTAAGAACCCGATTCAAGACCCTTGACTTGAAATCGATTAGGGCTCTTAGCACAGGTTAGCTAAGTTGTCTAAGCTCGTACTTGTCGAGTTATCTATTTCCGCAGGAAATCCGTCTTTGAACAAAGATCAAAATTGGTGCTACGCATCCTAAGGAACCAGGAATGATACGATCCTAGCCCCATGGCTAACCCCAGTGACCATTCAGCAACCCCTAGACATGGAGACAAGGCAGGAGACGCTGCTTGATCAAGCTTTCAGGCGAAGGATGACATGGAAGGTGGCTTGGAGGCACCTAGCACAAGGTTTGACATCCATCCGAGTCAACCCTTGGAAGAACGGCTTCAATAAAAGATCTAGCACATATACAAGACCTATTGGAGTCTTAGGAAGGCTGTGTCCAAGTTTCAGAGCATTCAGACAAGTAGATATCAAGGAGATTCGAGATGACAATCTCGCACACAGCAGTTCTAGGTGCAGACACAACAGGCAACTTCGTCGGAACGTAACCAGAGCTTTACATGTCGGAATCATGCGATCGACCTCTAGTTGGAAACTTCAGGATGTTAGCTTTCATCTGGGACAAGATTCAGCTCATTTGGCCCAGTGGTTTAAAAGTTATGGACGTCGACATTATGGCGTGCAGTCTGTACGCGAGGCAACATACAACTTGAAGTTTCGGCCCAAACCTTGGCCCGATGATGGGGAAATCGACATGGGCTGCTGGAATGTATTTAAATATATTTATATTTACTGTAATTAGTTAATTAGTTAATTAGTTAATTAGTTAATTGATTAATTAGTTAAAGTGTTTTACTTTATGTAATATTACTATTTTGGAATTAGGGTTTGCTTGTAACCTAATTTAAGGAGCCACTTGGCCTCCTTAGAAACTCGGCTGTTATTTGATAAATTGAGATATTCTCTTCAATCTCCGCCCCTTGTTCAAATTGGTTGAACCTTGTTCTTCTTGAGTCCGCAATACTTGAGTCGTATACAAGTAAATCTTGGAATTGTATTATTGTGTCGTTTATCTTAGTGTGATTCTCACATTGTTGAGTCTAGTCCTAAGAACCCGATTCAAGACCCTTGACTTGAAATCGATTAGGGCTCTTAGCACAGGTTAGCTAAGTGGTCTAAGCTCGTACTTGTCGAGTTATCTATTTCCGCAGGAAATCCGTCTTTGAACAAAGATCAAAATTGGTGCTACGCATCCTAAGGAACCAGGAATGATACGATCCTAGCCCCATGGCTAACCCCAGTGACCATTCAGCAACCCCTAGACATGGAGACAAGGCAGGAGACGCTGCTTGATCAAGCTTTCAGGCGAAGGATGACATGGAAGGTGGCTTGGAGGCACCTAGCACAAGGTTTGACATCCATCCGAGTCAACCCTTGGAAGAACGGCTTCAATAAAAGATCTAGCACATATACAAGACCTATTGGAGTCTTAGGAAGGCTGTGTCCAAGTTTCAGAGCATTCAGACAAGTAGATATCAAGGAGATTCGAGATGACAATCTCGCACACAGCAGTTCTAGGTGCAGACACAACAGGCAACTTCGTCGGAACGTAACCAGAGCTGTACATGTCGGAATCATGCGATCGACCTCTAGTTGGAAACTTCAGGATGTTAGCTTTCATCTGGGACAAGATTCAGCTCATTTGGCCCAGTGGTTTAAAAGTTATGTACGTCGACATTATGGCGTGCAGTCTGTACGCGAGGCAACATACAACTTGAAGTTTCGGCCCAAACCTTGGCCCGATGATGGGGAAATCGACATGGGCTGCTGGAATGTATTTAAATATATTTATATTTACTGTAATTAGTTAATTAGTTAATTAGTTAATTAGTTAATTGATTAATTAGTTAAAGTGTTTTACTTTATGTAATATTACTATTTTGGAATTAGGGTTTGCTTGTAACCTTATTTAAGGAGCCACTTGGCCTCCTTAGAAACTCGGCTGTTATTTGATAAATTGAGATATTCTCTTCAATCCCCGCCCCTTGTTCAAATTGGTTGAACCTTGTTCTTCTTGAGTCCGCAATACTTGAGTCGTACACAAGTAAATCTTGGAATTGTATTATTGTGTCGTTTATCTTAGTGTGATTCTCACATTGTTGAGTCTAGTCCTAAGAACCCGATTCAAGACCCTTGACTTGAAATCGATTAGGGCTCTTAGCACAGGTTAGCTAAGTTGTCTAAGCTCGTACTTGTCGAGTTATCTATTTCCGCAGGAAATCCGTCTTTGAACAAAGATCAAAATTGGTGCTACGCATCCTAAGGAACCAGGAATGATACGATCCTAGCCCCATGGCTAACCCCAGTGACCATTCAGCAACCCCTAGACATGGAGACAAGGCAGGAGACGCTGCTTGATCAAGCTTTCAGGCGAAGGATGACATGGAAGGTGGCTTGGAGGCACCTAGCACAAGGTTTGACATCCATCCGAGTCAACCCTTGGAAGAACGGCTTCAATAAAAGATCTAGCACATATACAAGACCTATTGGAGTCTTAGGAAGGCTGTGTCCAAGTTTCAGAGCATTCAGACAAGTAGATATCAAGGAGATTCGAGATGACAATCTCGCACACAGCAGTTCTAGGTGCAGACACAACAGGCAACTTCGTCGGAACGTAACCAGAGCTGTACATGTCGGAATCATGCGATCGACCTCTAGTTGGAAACTTCAGGATGTTAGCTTTCATCTGGGACAAGATTCAGCTCATTTGGCCCAGTGGTTTAAAAGTTATGGACGTCGACATTATGGCGTGCAGTCTGTACGCGAGGCAACATACAACTTGAAGTTTCGGCCCAAACCTTGGCCCGATGATGGGGAAATCGACATGGGCTGCTGGAATGTATTTAAATATATTTATATTTACTGTAATTAGTTAATTAGTTAATTAGTTAATTAGTTAATTGATTAATTAGTTAAAGTGTTTTACTTTATGTAATATTACTATTTTGGAATTAGGGTTTGCTTGTAACCTTATTTAAGGAGCCACTTGGCCTCCTTAGAAACTCGGCTGTTATTTGATAAATTGAGATATTCTCTTCAATCTCCGCCCCTTGTTCAAATTGGTTGAACCTTGTTCTTCTTGAGTCCGCAATACTTGAGTCGTACACAAGTAAATCTTGGAATTGTATTATTGTGTCGTTTATCTTAGTGTGATTCTCACATTGTTGAGTCTAGTCCTAAGAACCCGATTCAAGACCCTTGACTTGAAATCGATTAGGGCTCTTAGCACAGGTTAGCTAAGTTGTCTAAGCTCGTACTTGTCGAGTTATCTATTTCCGCAGGAAATCCGTCTTTGAACAAAGATCAAAATTGGTGCTACGCATCCTAAGGAACCAGGAATGATACGATCCTAGCCCCATGGCTAACCCCAGTGACCATTCAGCAACCCCTAGACATGGAGACAAGGCAGGAGACGCTGCTTGATCAAGCTTTCAGGCGAAGGATGACATGGAAGGTGGCTTGGAGGCACCTAGCACAAGGTTTGACATCCATCCGAGTCAACCCTTGGAAGAACGGCTTCAATAAAAGATCTAGCACATATACAAGACCTATTGGAGTCTTAGGAAGGCTGTGTCCAAGTTTCAGAGCATTCAGACAAGTAGATATCAAGGAGATTCGAGATGACAATCTCGCACACAGCAGTTCTAGGTGCAGACACAACAGGCAACTTCGTCGGAACGTAACCAGAGCTTTACATGTCGGAATCATGCGATCGACCTCTAGTTGGAAACTTCAGGATGTTAGCTTTCATCTGGGACAAGATTCAGCTCATTTGGCCCAGTGGTTTAAAAGTTATGGACGTCGACATTATGGCGTGCAGTCTGTACGCGAGGCAACATACAACTTGAAGTTTCGGCCCAAACCTTGGCCCGATGATGGGGAAATCGACATGGGCTGCTGGAATGTATTTAAATATATTTATATTTACTGTAATTAGTTAATTAGTTAATTAGTTAATTAGTTAATTGATTAATTAGTTAAAGTGTTTTACTTTATGTAATATTACTATTTTGGAATTAGGGTTTGCTTGTAACCTAATTTAAGGAGCCACTTGGCCTCCTTAGAAACTCGGCTGTTATTTGATAAATTGAGATATTCTCTTCAATCTCCGCCCCTTGTTCAAATTGGTTGAACCTTGTTCTTCTTGAGTCCGCAATACTTGAGTCGTATACAAGTAAATCTTGGAATTGTATTATTGTGTCGTTTATCTTAGTGTGATTCTCACATTGTTGAGTCTAGTCCTAAGAACCCGATTCAAGACCCTTGACTTGAAATCGATTAGGGCTCTTAGCACAGGTTAGCTAAGTGGTCTAAGCTCGTACTTGTCGAGTTATCTATTTCCGCAGGAAATCCGTCTTTGAACAAAGATCAAAATTGGTGCTACGCATCCTAAGGAACCAGGAATGATACGATCCTAGCCCCATGGCTAACCCCAGTGACCATTCAGCAACCCCTAGACATGGAGACAAGGCAGGAGACGCTGCTTGATCAAGCTTTCAGGCGAAGGATGACATGGAAGGTGGCTTGGAGGCACCTAGCACAAGGTTTGACATCCATCCGAGTCAACCCTTGGAAGAACGGCTTCAATAAAAGATCTAGCACATATACAAGACCTATTGGAGTCTTAGGAAGGCTGTGTCCAAGTTTCAGAGCATTCAGACAAGTAGATATCAAGGAGATTCGAGATGACAATCTCGCACACAGCAGTTCTAGGTGCAGACACAACAGGCAACTTCGTCGGAACGTAACCAGAGCTTTACATGTCGGAATCATGCGATCGACCTCTAGTTGGAAACTTCAGGATGTTAGCTTTCATCTGGGACAAGATTCAGCTCATTTGGCCCAGTGGTTTAAAAGTTATGGACGTCGACATTATGGCGTGCAGTCTGTACGCGAGGCAACATACAACTTGAAGTTTCGGCCCAAACCTTGGCCCGATGATGGGGAAATCGACATGGGCTGCTGGAATGTATTTAAATATATTTATATTTACTGTAATTAGTTAATTAGTTAATTAGTTAATTAGTTAATTGATTAATTAGTTAAAGTGTTTTACTTTATGTAATATTACTATTTTGGAATTAGGGTTTGCTTGTAACCTAATTTAAGGAGCCACTTGGCCTCCTTAGAAACTCGGCTGTTATTTGATAAATTGAGATATTCTCTTCAATCTCCGCCCCTTGTTCAAATTGGTTGAACCTTGTTCTTCTTGAGTCCGCAATACTTGAGTCGTATACAAGTAAATCTTGGAATTGTATTATTGTGTCGTTTATCTTAGTGTGATTCTCACATTGTTGAGTCTAGTCCTAAGAACCCGATTCAAGACCCTTGACTTGAAATCGATTAGGGCTCTTAGCACAGGTTAGCTAAGTGGTCTAAGCTCGTACTTGTCGAGTTATCTATTTCCGCAGGAAATCCGTCTTTGAACAAAGATCAAAATTGGTGCTACGCATCCTAAGGAACCAGGAATGATACGATCCTAGCCCCATGGCTAACCCCAGTGACCATTCAGCAACCCCTAGACATGGAGACAAGGCAGGAGACGCTGCTTGATCAAGCTTTCAGGCGAAGGATGACATGGAAGGTGGCTTGGAGGCACCTAGCACAAGGTTTGACATCCATCCGAGTCAACCCTTGGAAGAACGGCTTCAATAAAAGATCTAGCACATATACAAGACCTATTGGAGTCTTAGGAAGGCTGTGTCCAAGTTTCAGAGCATTCAGACAAGTAGATATCAAGGAGATTCGAGATGACAATCTCGCACACAGCAGTTCTAGGTGCAGACACAACAGGCAACTTCGTCGGAACGTAACCAGAGCTGTACATGTCGGAATCATGCGATCGACCTCTAGTTGGAAACTTCAGGATGTTAGCTTTCATCTGGGACAAGATTCAGCTCATTTGGCCCAGTGGTTTAAAAGTTATGGACGTCGACATTATGGCGTGCAGTCTGTACGCGAGGCAACATACAACTTGAAGTTTCGGCCCAAACCTTGGCCCGATGATGGGGAAATCGACATGGGCTGCTGGAATGTATTTAAATATATTTATATTTACTGTAATTAGTTAATTAGTTAATTAGTTAATTAGTTAATTGATTAATTAGTTAAAGTGTTTTACTTTATGTAATATTACTATTTTGGAATTAGGGTTTGCTTGTAACCTAATTTAAGGAGCCACTTGGCCTCCTTAGAAACTCGGCTGTTATTTGATCAATTGAGATATTCTCTTCAATCTCCGCCCCTTGTTCAAATTGGTTGAACCTTGTTCTTCTTGAGTCCGCAATACTTGAGTCGTATACAAGTAAATCTTGGAATTGTATTATTGTGTCGTTTATCTTAGTGTGATTCTCACATTGTTGAGTCTAGTCCTAAGAACCCGATTCAAGACCCTTGACTTGAAATCGATTAGGGCTCTTAGCACAGGTTAGCTAAGTGGTCTAAGCTCGTACTTGTCGAGTTATCTATTTCCGCAGGAAATCCGTCTTTGAACAAAGATCAAAATTGGTGCTACGCATCCTAAGGAACCAGGAATGATACGATCCTAGCCCCATGGCTAACCCCAGTGACCATTCAGCAACCCCTAGACATGGAGACAAGGCAGGAGACGCTGCTTGATCAAGCTTTCAGGCGAAGGATGACATGGAAGGTGGCTTGGAGGCACCTAGCACAAGGTTTGACATCCATCCGAGTCAACCCTTGGAAGAACGGCTTCAATAAAAGATCTAGCACATATACAAGACCTATTGGAGTCTTAGGAAGGCTGTGTCCAAGTTTCAGAGCATTCAGACAAGTAGATATCAAGGAGATTCGAGATGACAATCTCGCACACAGCAGTTCTAGGTGCAGACACAACAGGCAACTTCGTCGGAACGTAACCAGAGCTTTACATGTCGGAATCATGCGATCGACCTCTAGTTGGAAACTTCAGGATGTTAGCTTTCATCTGGGACAAGATTCAGCTCATTTGGCCCAGTGGTTTAAAAGTTATGGACGTCGACATTATGGCGTGCAGTCTGTACGCGAGGCAACATACAACTTGAAGTTTCGGCCCAAACCTTGGCCCGATGATGGGGAAATCGACATGGGCTGCTGGAATGTATTTAAATATATTTATATTTACTGTAATTAGTTAATTAGTTAATTAGTTAATTAGTTAATTGATTAATTAGTTAAAGTGTTTTACTTTATGTAATATTACTATTTTGGAATTAGGGTTTGCTTGTAACCTAATTTAAGGAGCCACTTGGCCTCCTTAGAAACTCGGCTGTTATTTGATAAATTGAGATATTCTCTTCAATCTCCGCCCCTTGTTCAAATTGGTTGAACCTTGTTCTTCTTGAGTCCGCAATACTTGAGTCGTATACAAGTAAATCTTGGAATTGTATTATTGTGTCGTTTATCTTAGTGTGATTCTCACATTGTTGAGTCTAGTCCTAAGAACCCGATTCAAGACCCTTGACTTGAAATCGATTAGGGCTCTTAGCACAGGTTAGCTAAGTGGTCTAAGCTCGTACTTGTCGAGTTATCTATTTCCGCAGGAAATCCGTCTTTGAACAAAGATCAAAATTGGTGCTACGCATCCTAAGGAACCAGGAATGATACGATCCTAGCCCCATGGCTAACCCCAGTGACCATTCAGCAACCCCTAGACATGGAGACAAGGCAGGAGACGCTGCTTGATCAAGCTTTCAGGCGAAGGATGACATGGAAGGTGGCTTGGAGGCACCTAGCACAAGGTTTGACATCCATCCGAGTCAACCCTTGGAAGAACGGCTTCAATAAAAGATCTAGCACATATACAAGACCTATTGGAGTCTTAGGAAGGCTGTGTCCAAGTTTCAGAGCATTCAGACAAGTAGATATCAAGGAGATTCGAGATGACAATCTCGCACACAGCAGTTCTAGGTGCAGACACAACAGGCAACTTCGTCGGAACGTAACCAGAGCTGTACATGTCGGAATCATGCGATCGACCTCTAGTTGGAAACTTCAGGATGTTAGCTTTCATCTGGGACAAGATTCAGCTCATTTGGCCCAGTGGTTTAAAAGTTATGGACGTCGACATTATGGCGTGCAGTCTGTACGCGAGGCAACATACAACTTGAAGTTTCGGCCCAAACCTTGGCCCGATGATGGGGAAATCGACATGGGCTGCTGGAATGTATTTAAATATATTTATATTTACTGTAATTAGTTAATTAGTTAATTAGTTAATTAGTTAATTGATTAATTAGTTAAAGTGTTTTACTTTATGTAATATTACTATTTTGGAATTAGGGTTTGCTTGTAACCTAATTTAAGGAGCCACTTGGCCTCCTTAGAAACTCGGCTGTTATTTGATAAATTGAGATATTCTCTTCAATCTCCGCCCCTTGTTCAAATTGGTTGAACCTTGTTCTTCTTGAGTCCGCAATACTTGAGTCGTATACAAGTAAATCTTGGAATTGTATTATTGTGTCGTTTATCTTAGTGTGATTCTCACATTGTTGAGTCTAGTCCTAAGAACCCGATTCAAGACCCTTGACTTGAAATCGATTAGGGCTCTTAGCACAGGTTAGCTAAGTGGTCTAAGCTCGTACTTGTCGAGTTATCTATTTCCGCAGGAAATCCGTCTTTGAACAAAGATCAAAATTGGTGCTACGCATCCTAAGGAACCAGGAATGATACGATCCTAGCCCCATGGCTAACCCCAGTGACCATTCAGCAACCCCTAGACATGGAGACAAGGCAGGAGACGCTGCTTGATCAAGCTTTCAGGCGAAGGATGACATGGAAGGTGGCTTGGAGGCACCTAGCACAAGGTTTGACATCCATCCGAGTCAACCCTTGGAAGAACGGCTTCAATAAAAGATCTAGCACATATACAAGACCTATTGGAGTCTTAGGAAGGCTGTGTCCAAGTTTCAGAGCATTCAGACAAGTAGATATCAAGGAGATTCGAGATGACAATCTCGCACACAGCAGTTCTAGGTGCAGACACAACAGGCAACTTCGTCGGAACGTAACCAGAGCTTTACATGTCGGAATCATGCGATCGACCTCTAGTTGGAAACTTCAGGATGTTAGCTTTCATCTGGGACAAGATTCAGCTCATTTGGCCCAGTGGTTTAAAAGTTATGGACGTCGACATTATGGCGTGCAGTCTGTACGCGAGGCAACATACAACTTGAAGTTTCGGCCCAAACCTTGGCCCGATGATGGGGAAATCGACATGGGCTGCTGGAATGTATTTAAATATATTTATATTTACTGTAATTAGTTAATTAGTTAATTAGTTAATTAGTTAATTGATTAATTAGTTAAAGTGTTTTACTTTATGTAATATTACTATTTTGGAATTAGGGTTTGCTTGTAACCTAATTTAAGGAGCCACTTGGCCTCCTTAGAAACTCGGCTGTTATTTGATAAATTGAGATATTCTCTTCAATCTCCGCCCCTTGTTCAAATTGGTTGAACCTTGTTCTTCTTGAGTCCGCAATACTTGAGTCGTATACAAGTAAATCTTGGAATTGTATTATTGTGTCGTTTATCTTAGTGTGATTCTCACATTGTTGAGTCTAGTCCTAAGAACCCGATTCAAGACCCTTGACTTGAAATCGATTAGGGCTCTTAGCACAGGTTAGCTAAGTGGTCTAAGCTCGTACTTGTCGAGTTATCTATTTCCGCAGGAAATCCGTCTTTGAACAAAGATCAAAATTGGTGCTACGCATCCTAAGGAACCAGGAATGATACGATCCTAGCCCCATGGCTAACCCCAGTGACCATTCAGCAACCCCTAGACATGGAGACAAGGCAGGAGACGCTGCTTGATCAAGCTTTCAGGCGAAGGATGACATGGAAGGTGGCTTGGAGGCACCTAGCACAAGGTTTGACATCCATCCGAGTCAACCCTTGGAAGAACGGCTTCAATAAAAGATCTAGCACATATACAAGACCTATTGGAGTCTTAGGAAGGCTGTGTCCAAGTTTCAGAGCATTCAGACAAGTAGATATCAAGGAGATTCGAGATGACAATCTCGCACACAGCAGTTCTAGGTGCAGACACAACAGGCAACTTCGTCGGAACGTAACCAGAGCTTTACATGTCGGAATCATGCGATCGACCTCTAGTTGGAAACTTCAGGATGTTAGCTTTCATCTGGGACAAGATTCAGCTCATTTGGCCCAGTGGTTTAAAAGTTATGGACGTCGACATTATGGCGTGCAGTCTGTACGCGAGGCAACATACAACTTGAAGTTTCGGCCCAAACCTTGGCCCGATGATGGGGAAATCGACATGGGCTGCTGGAATGTATTTAAATATATTTATATTTACTGTAATTAGTTAATTAGTTAATTAGTTAATTAGTTAATTGATTAATTAGTTAAAGTGTTTTACTTTATGTAATATTACTATTTTGGAATTAGGGTTTGCTTGTAACCTTATTTAAGGAGCCACTTGGCCTCCTTAGAAACTCGGCTGTTATTTGATAAATTGAGATATTCTCTTCAATCTCCGCCCCTTGTTCAAATTGGTTGAACCTTGTTCTTCTTGAGTCCGCAATACTTGAGTCGTACACAAGTAAATCTTGGAATTGTATTATTGTGTCGTTTATCTTAGTGTGATTCTCACATTGTTGAGTCTAGTCCTAAGAACCCGATTCAAGACCCTTGACTTGAAATCGATTAGGGCTCTTAGCACAGGTTAGCTAAGTTGTCTAAGCTCGTACTTGTCGAGTTATCTATTTCCGCAGGAAATCCGTCTTTGAACAAAGATCAAAATTGGTGCTACGCATCCTAAGGAACCAGGAATGATACGATCCTAGCCCCATGGCTAACCCCAGTGACCATTCAGCAACCCCTAGACATGGAGACAAGGCAGGAGACGCTGCTTGATCAAGCTTTCAGGCGAAGGATGACATGGAAGGTGGCTTGGAGGCACCTAGCACAAGGTTTGACATCCATCCGAGTCAACCCTTGGAAGAACGGCTTCAATAAAAGATCTAGCACATATACAAGACCTATTGGAGTCTTAGGAAGGCTGTGTCCAAGTTTCAGAGCATTCAGACAAGTAGATATCAAGGAGATTCGAGATGACAATCTCGCACACAGCAGTTCTAGGTGCAGACACAACAGGCAACTTCGTCGGAACGTAACCAGAGCTGTACATGTCGGAATCATGCGATCGACCTCTAGTTGGAAACTTCAGGATGTTAGCTTTCATCTGGGACAAGATTCAGCTCATTTGGCCCAGTGGTTTAAAAGTTATGGACGTCGACATTATGGCGTGCAGTCTGTACGCGAGGCAACATACAACTTGAAGTTTCGGCCCAAACCTTGGCCCGATGATGGGGAAATCGACATGGGCTGCTGGAATGTATTTAAATATATTTATATTTACTGTAATTAGTTAATTAGTTAATTAGTTAATTAGTTAATTGATTAATTAGTTAAAGTGTTTTACTTTATGTAATATTACTATTTTGGAATTAGGGTTTGCTTGTAACCTTATTTAAGGAGCCACTTGGCCTCCTTAGAAACTCGGCTGTTATTTGATAAATTGAGATATTCTCTTCAATCTCCGCCCCTTGTTCAAATTGGTTGAACCTTGTTCTTCTTGAGTCCGCAATACTTGAGTCGTACACAAGTAAATCTTGGAATTGTATTATTGTGTCGTTTATCTTAGTGTGATTCTCACATTGTTGAGTCTAGTCCTAAGAACCCGATTCAAGACCCTTGACTTGAAATCGATTAGGGCTCTTAGCACAGGTTAGCTAAGTTGTCTAAGCTCGTACTTGTCGAGTTATCTATTTCCGCAGGAAATCCGTCTTTGAACAAAGATCAAAATTGGTGCTACGCATCCTAAGGAACCAGGAATGATACGATCCTAGCCCCATGGCTAACCCCAGTGACCATTCAGCAACCCCTAGACATGGAGACAAGGCAGGAGACGCTGCTTGATCAAGCTTTCAGGCGAAGGATGACATGGAAGGTGGCTTGGAGGCACCTAGCACAAGGTTTGACATCCATCCGAGTCAACCCTTGGAAGAACGGCTTCAATAAAAGATCTAGCACATATACAAGACCTATTGGAGTCTTAGGAAGGCTGTGTCCAAGTTTCAGAGCATTCAGACAAGTAGATATCAAGGAGATTCGAGATGACAATCTCGCACACAGCAGTTCTAGGTGCAGACACAACAGGCAACTTCGTCGGAACGTAACCAGAGCTGTACATGTCGGAATCATGCGATCGACCTCTAGTTGGAAACTTCAGGATGTTAGCTTTCATCTGGGACAAGATTCAGCTCATTTGGCCCAGTGGTTTAAAAGTTATGGACGTCGACATTATGGCGTGCAGTCTGTACGCGAGGCAACATACAACTTGAAGTTTCGGCCCAAACCTTGGCCCGATGATGGGGAAATCGACATGGGCTGCTGGAATGTATTTAAATATATTTATATTTACTGTAATTAGTTAATTAGTTAATTAGTTAATTAGTTAATTGATTAATTAGTTAAAGTGTTTTACTTTATGTAATATTACTATTTTGGAATTAGGGTTTGCTTGTAACCTTATTTAAGGAGCCACTTGGCCTCCTTAGAAACTCGGCTGTTATTTGATAAATTGAGATATTCTCTTCAATCTCCGCCCCTTGTTCAAATTGGTTGAACCTTGTTCTTCTTGAGTCCGCAATACTTGAGTCGTACACAAGTAAATCTTGGAATTGTATTATTGTGTCGTTTATCTTAGTGTGATTCTCACATTGTTGAGTCTAGTCCTAAGAACCCGATTCAAGACCCTTGACTTGAAATCGATTAGGGCTCTTAGCACAGGTTAGCTAAGTTGTCTAAGCTCGTACTTGTCGAGTTATCTATTTCCGCAGGAAATCCGTCTTTGAACAAAGATCAAAATTGGTGCTACGCATCCTAAGGAACCAGGAATGATACGATCCTAGCCCCATGGCTAACCCCAGTGACCATTCAGCAACCCCTAGACATGGAGACAAGGCAGGAGACGCTGCTTGATCAAGCTTTCAGGCGAAGGATGACATGGAAGGTGGCTTGGAGGCACCTAGCACAAGGTTTGACATCCATCCGAGTCAACCCTTGGAAGAACGGCTTCAATAAAAGATCTAGCACATATACAAGACCTATTGGAGTCTTAGGAAGGCTGTGTCCAAGTTTCAGAGCATTCAGACAAGTAGATATCAAGGAGATTCGAGATGACAATCTCGCACACAGCAGTTCTAGGTGCAGACACAACAGGCAACTTCGTCGGAACGTAACCAGAGCTGTACATGTCGGAATCATGCGATCGACCTCTAGTTGGAAACTTCAGGATGTTAGCTTTCATCTGGGACAAGATTCAGCTCATTTGGCCCAGTGGTTTAAAAGTTATGGACGTCGACATTATGGCGTGCAGTCTGTACGCGAGGCAACATACAACTTGAAGTTTCGGCCCAAACCTTGGCCCGATGATGGGGAAATCGACATGGGCTGCTGGAATGTATTTAAATATATTTATATTTACTGTAATTAGTTAATTAGTTAATTAGTTAATTAGTTAATTGATTAATTAGTTAAAGTGTTTTACTTTATGTAATATTACTATTTTGGAATTAGGGTTTGCTTGTAACCTAATTTAAGGAGCCACTTGGCCTCCTTAGAAACTCGGCTGTTATTTGATAAATTGAGATATTCTCTTCAATCTCCGCCCCTTGTTCAAATTGGTTGAACCTTGTTCTTCTTGAGTCCGCAATACTTGAGTCGTATACAAGTAAATCTTGGAATTGTATTATTGTGTCGTTTATCTTAGTGTGATTCTCACATTGTTGAGTCTAGTCCTAAGAACCCGATTCAAGACCCTTGACTTGAAATCGATTAGGGCTCTTAGCACAGGTTAGCTAAGTGGTCTAAGCTCGTACTTGTCGAGTTATCTATTTCCGCAGGAAATCCGTCTTTGAACAAAGATCAAAATTGGTGCTACGCATCCTAAGGAACCAGGAATGATACGATCCTAGCCCCATGGCTAACCCCAGTGACCATTCAGCAACCCCTAGACATGGAGACAAGGCAGGAGACGCTGCTTGATCAAGCTTTCAGGCGAAGGATGACATGGAAGGTGGCTTGGAGGCACCTAGCACAAGGTTTGACATCCATCCGAGTCAACCCTTGGAAGAACGGCTTCAATAAAAGATCTAGCACATATACAAGACCTATTGGAGTCTTAGGAAGGCTGTGTCCAAGTTTCAGAGCATTCAGACAAGTAGATATCAAGGATATTCGAGATGACAATCTCGCACACAGCAGTTCTAGGTGCAGACACAACAGGCAACTTCGTCGGAACGTAACCAGAGCTGTACATGTCAGAATCATACGATCGACCTCTAGCTGGAAACTTCAGGATGTTAGCTTTCATCTGGGACAAGATTCAGCTCATTTAGCCCAGTAGTTTAAAAGTTATGGACGTCGACATTATGGCGTGCGGTCTGTACGCGAGGCAACATACAACTTGACGTTTCGGCCCAAACCTTGGCCCGATGATGGGGAAATCGACATGGGCTGCTGGAATGTATTTAAATATATTTATATTTACTGTAATTAGTTAATTAGTTAATTAGTTAATTAGTTAATTGATTAATTAGTTAAAGTGTTTTACTTTATGTAATATTACTATTTTGGAATTAGGGTTTGCTTGTAACCTTATTTAAGGAGCCACTTGGCCTCCTTAGAAACTCGGCTGTTATTTGATAAATTGAGATATTCTCTTCAATCTCCGCCCCTTGTTCAAATTGGTTGAACCTTGTTCTTCTTGAGTCCGCAATACTTGAGTCGTACACAAGTAAATCTTGGAATTGTATTATTGTGTCGTTTATCTTAGTGTGATTCTCACATTGTTGAGTCTAGTCCTAAGAACCCGATTCAAGACCCTTGACTTGAAATCGATTTGGGCTCTTAGCACAGGTTAGCTAAGTGGTCTAAGCTCGTACTTGTCGAGTTATCTATTTCCGCAGGAAATCCGTCTTTGAACAAAGATCAAAATTGGTGCTACGCATCCTAAGGAACCATGAATGATACGATCCTAGCCCCATGGCTAACCCCAGTGACCATTCAGCAACCCCTAGACATGGAGACAAGGCAGGAGACGCTGCTTGATCAAGCTTTCAGGCGAAGGATGACATGGAAGGTGGCTTGGAGGCACCTAGCACAAGGTTTGACATCCATCCGAGTCAACCCTTGGAAGAACGGCTTCAATAAAAGATCTAGCACATATACAAGACCTATTGGAGTCTTAGGAAGGCTGTGTCCAAGTTTCAGAGCATTCAGACAAGTAGATATCAAGGAGATTCGAGATGACAATCTCGCACACAGCAGTTCTAGGTGCAGACACAACAGGCAACTTCGTCGGAACGTAACCAGAGCTGTACATGTCAGAATCATACGATCGACCTCTATCTGGAAACTTCAGGATGTTAGCTTTCATCTGGGACAAGATTCAGCTCATTTAGCCCAGTAGTTTAAAAGTTATGGACGTCGACATTATGGCGTGCGGTCTGTACGCGAGGCAACATACAACTTGAAGTTTCGGCCCAAACCTTGGCCCGATGATGGGGAAATCGACATGGGCTGCTGGAATGTATTTAAATATATTTATATTTACTGTAATTAGTTAATTAGTTAATTAGTTAATTAGTTAATTGATTAATTAGTTAAAGTGTTTTACTTTATGTAATATTACTATTTTGGAATTAGGGTTTGCTTGTAACCTAATTTAAGGAGCCACTTGGCCTCCTTAGAAACTCGGCTGTTATTTGATAAATTGAGATATTCTCTTCAATCTCCGCCCCTTGTTCAAATTGGTTGAACCTTGTTCTTCTTGAGTCCGCAATACTTGAGTCGTATACAAGTAAATCTTGGAATTGTATTATTGTGTCGTTTATCTTAGTGTGATTCTCACATTGTTGAGTCTAGTCCTAAGAACCCGATTCAAGACCCTTGACTTGAAATCGATTAGGGCTCTTAGCACAGGTTAGCTAAGTGGTCTAAGCTCGTACTTGTCGAGTTATCTATTTCCGCAGGAAATCCGTCTTTGACTAAAGATCAAAATTGGTGCTACGCATCCTAAGGAACCAGGAATGATACGATCCTAGCCCCATGGCTAACCCCAGTGACCATTCAGCAACCCCTAGACATGGAGACAAGGCAGGAGACGCTGCTTGATCAAGCTTTCAGGCGAAGGATGACATGGAAGGTGGCTTGGAGGCACCTAGCACAAGGTTTGACATCCATCCGAGTCAACCCTTGGAAGAACGGCTTCAATAAAAGATCTAGCACATATACAAGACCTATTGGAGTCTTAGGAAGGCTGTGTCCAAGTTTCAGAGCATTCAGACAAGTAGATATCAAGGAGATTCGAGATGACAATCTCGCACACAGCAGTTCTAGGTGCAGACACAACAGGCAACTTCGTCGGAACGTAACCAGAGCTGTACATGTCGGAATCATGCGATCGACCTCTAGTTGGAAACTTCAGGATGTTAGCTTTCATCTGGGACAAGATTCAGCTCATTTGGCCCAGTGGTTTAAAAGTTATGGACGTCGACATTATGGCGTGCAGTCTGTACGCGAGGCAACATACAACTTGAAGTTTCGGCCCAAACCTTGGCCCGATGATGGGGAAATCGACATGGGCTGCTGGAATGTATTTAAATATATTTATATTTACTGTAATTAGTTAATTAGTTAATTAGTTAATTAGTTAATTGATTAATTAGTTAAAGTGTTTTACTTTATGTAATATTACTATTTTGGAATTAGGGTTTGCTTGTAACCTTATTTAAGGAGCCACTTGGCCTCCTTAGAAACTCGGCTGTTATTTGATAAATTGAGATATTCTCTTCAATCTCCGCCCCTTGTTCAAATTGGTTGAACCTTGTTCTTCTTGAGTCCGCAATACTTGAGTCGTACACAAGTAAATCTTGGAATTGTATTATTGTGTCGTTTATCTTAGTGTGATTCTCACATTGTTGAGTCTAGTCCTAAGAACCCGATTCAAGACCCTTGACTTGAAATCGATTAGGGCTCTTAGCACAGGTTAGCTAAGTTGTCTAAGCTCGTACTTGTCGAGTTATCTATTTCCGCAGGAAATCCGTCTTTGAACAAAGATCAAAATTGGTGCTACGCATCCTAAGGAACCAGGAATGATACGATCCTAGCCCCATGGCTAACCCCAGTGACCATTCAGCAACCCCTAGACATGGAGACAAGGCAGGAGACGCTGCTTGATCAAGCTTTCAGGCGAAGGATGACATGGAAGGTGGCTTGGAGGCACCTAGCACAAGGTTTGACATCCATCCGAGTCAACCCTTGGAAGAACGGCTTCAATAAAAGATCTAGCACATATACAAGACCTATTGGAGTCTTAGGAAGGCTGTGTCCAAGTTTCAGAGCATTCAGACAAGTAGATATCAAGGAGATTCGAGATGACAATCTCGCACACAGCAGTTCTAGGTGCAGACACAACAGGCAACTTCGTCGGAACGTAACCAGAGCTGTACATGTCGGAATCATGCGATCGACCTCTAGTTGGAAACTTCAGGATGTTAGCTTTCATCTGGGACAAGATTCAGCTCATTTGGCCCAGTGGTTTAAAAGTTATGGACGTCGACATTATGGCGTGCAGTCTGTACGCGAGGCAACATACAACTTGAAGTTTCGGCCCAAACCTTGGCCCGATGATGGGGAAATCGACATGGGCTGCTGGAATGTATTTAAATATATTTATATTTACTGTAATTAGTTAATTAGTTAATTAGTTAATTAGTTAATTGATTAATTAGTTAAAGTGTTTTACTTTATGTAATATTACTATTTTGGAATTAGGGTTTGCTTGTAACCTAATTGAAGGAGCCACTTGGCCTCCTTAGAAACTCGGCTGTTATTTGATAAATTGAGATATTCTCTTCAATCTCCGCCCCTTGTTCAAATTGGTTGAACCTTGTTCTTCTTGAGTCCGCAATACTTGAGTCGTATACAAGTAAATCTTGGAATTGTATTATTGTGTCGTTTATCTTAGTGTGATTCTCACATTGTTGAGTCTAGTCCTAAGAACCCGATTCAAGACCCTTGACTTGAAATCGATTAGGGCTCTTAGCACAGGTTAGCTAAGTGGTCTAAGCTCGTACTTGTCGAGTTATCTATTTCCGCAGGAAATCCGTCTTTGAACAAAGATCAAAATTGGTGCTACGCATCCTAAGGAACCAGGAATGATACGATCCTAGCCCCATGGCTAACCCCAGTGACCATTCAGCAACCCTTAGACATGGAGACAAGGCAGGAGACGCTGCTTGATCAAGCTTTCAGGCGAAGGATGACATGGAAGGTGGCTTGGAGGCACCTAGCACAAGGTTTGACATCCATCCGAGTCAACCCTTGGAAGAACGGCTTCAATAAAAGATCTAGCACATATACAAGACCTATTGGAGTCTTAGGAAGGCTGTGTCCAAGTTTCAGAGCATTCAGACAAGTAGATATCAAGGAGATTCGAGATGACAATCTCGCACACAGCAGTTCTAGGTGCAGACACAACAGGCAACTTCGTCGGAACGTAACCAGAGCTGTACATGTCGGAATCATGCGATCGACCTCTAGTTGGAAACTTCAGGATGTTAGCTTTCATCTGGGACAAGATTCAGCTCATTTGGCCCAGTGGTTTAAAAGTTATGGACGTCGACATTATGGCGTGCAGTCTGTACGCGAGGCAACATACAACTTGAAGTTTCGGCCCAAACCTTGGCCCGATGATGGGGAAATCGACATGGGCTGCTGGAATGTATTTAAATATATTTATATTTACTGTAATTAGTTAATTAGTTAATTAGTTAATTAGTTAATTGATTAATTAGTTAAAGTGTTTTACTTTATGTAATATTACTATTTTGGAATTAGGGTTTGCTTGTAACCTAATTTAAGGAGCCACTTGGCCTCCTTAGAAACTCGGCTGTTATTTGATAAATTGAGATATTCTCTTCAATCTCCGCCCCTTGTTCAAATTGGTTGAACCTTGTTCTTCTTGAGTCCGCAATACTTGAGTCGTACACAAGTAAATCTTGGAATTGTATTATTGTGTCGTTTATCTTAGTGTGATTCTCACATTGTTGAGTCTAGTCCTAAGAACCCGATTCAAGACCCTTGACTTGAAATCGATTAGGGCTCTTAGCACAGGTTAGCTAAGTGGTCTAAGCTCGTACTTGTCGAGTTATCTATTTCCACAGGAAATCCGTCTTTGAACAAAGATCAAAATTGGTGCTACGCATCCTAAGGAACCAGGAATGATACGATCCTAGCCCCATGGCTAACCCCAGTGACCATTAAGCAACCCCTAGACATGGAGACAAGGCAGGAGACGCTGCTTGATCAAGCTTTCAGGCGAAGGATGACATGGAAGGTGGCTTGGAGGCACCTAGCACAAGGTTTGACATCCATCCGAGTCAACCCTTGGAAGAACGGCTTCAATAAAAGATCTAGCACATATACAAGACCTATTGGAGTCTTAGGAAGGCTGTGTCCAAGTTTCAGAGCATTCAGACAAGTAGATATCAAGGAGATTCGAGATGACAATCTCGCACACAGCAGTTCTAGGTGCAGACACAACAGGCAACTTCGTCGGAACGTAACCAGAGCTGTACATGTCGGAATCATGCGATCGACCTCTAGTTGGAAACTTCAGGATGTTAGCTTTCATCTGGGACAAGATTCAGCTCATTTGGCCCAGTGGTTTAAAAGTTATGGACGTCGACATTATGGCGTGCAGTCTGTACGCGAGGCAACATACAACTTGAAGTTTCGGCCCAAACCTTGGCCCGATGATGGGGAAATCGACATGGGCTGCTGGAATGTATTTAAATATATTTATATTTACTGTAATTAGTTAATTAGTTAATTAGTTAATTAGTTAATTGATTAATTAGTTAAAGTGTTTTACTTTATGTAATATTACTATTTTGGAATTAGGGTTTGCTTGTAACCTAATTTAAGGAGCCACTTGGCCTCCTTAGAAACTCGGCTGTTATTTGATAAATTGAGATATTCTCTTCAATCTCCGCCCCTTGTTCAAATTGGTTGAACCTTGTTCTTCTTGAGTCCGCAATACTTGAGTCGTACACAAGTAAATCTTGGAATTGTATTATTGTGTCGTTTATCTTAGTGTGATTCTCACATTGTTGAGTCTAGTCCTAAGAACCCGATTCAAGACCCTTGACTTGAAATCGATTAGGGCTCTTAGCACAGGTTAGCTAAGTGGTCTAAGCTCGTACTTGTCGAGTTATCTATTTCCACAGGAAATCCGTCTTTGAACAAAGATCAAAATTGGTGCTACGCATCCTAAGGAACCAGGAATGATACGATCCTAGCCCCATGGCTAACCCCAGTGACCATTAAGCAACCCCTAGACATGGAGACAAGGCAGGAGACGCTGCTTGATCAAGCTTTCAGGCGAAGGATGACATGGAAGGTGGCTTGGAGGCACCTAGCACAAGGTTTGACATCCATCCGAGTCAACCCTTGGAAGAACGGCTTCAATAAAAGATCTAGCACATATACAAGACCTATTGGAGTCTTAGGAAGGCTGTGTCCAAGTTTCAGAGCATTCAGACAAGTAGATATCAAGGAGATTCGAGATGACAATCTCGCACACAGCAGTTCTAGGTGCAGACACAACAGGCAACTTCGTCGGAACGTAACCAGAGCTGTACATGTCGGAATCATGCGATCGACCTCTAGTTGGAAACTTCAGGATGTTAGCTTTCATCTGGGACAAGATTCAGCTCATTTGGCCCAGTGGTTTAAAAGTTATGGACGTCGACATTATGGCGTGCAGTCTGTACGCGAGGCAACATACAACTTGAAGTTTCGGCCCAAACCTTGGCCCGATGATGGGGAAATCGACATGGGCTGCTGGAATGTATTTAAATATATTTATATTTACTGTAATTAGTTAATTAGTTAATTAGTTAATTAGTTAATTGATTAATTAGTTAAAGTGTTTTACTTTATGTAATATTACTATTTTGGAATTAGGGTTTGCTTGTAACCTTATTTAAGGAGCCACTTGGCCTCCTTAGAAACTCGGCTGTTATTTGATAAATTGAGATATTCTCTTCAATCTCTGCCCCTTGTTCAAATTGGTTGAACCTTGTTCTTCTTGAGTCCGCAATACTTGAGTCGTACACAAGTAAATCTTGGAATTGTATTATTGTGTCGTTTATCTTAGTGTGATTCTCACATTGTTGAGTCTAGTCCTAAGAACCCGATTCAAGACCCTTGACTTGAAATCGATTAGGGCTCTTAGCACAGGTTAGCTAAGTGGTCTAAGCTCGTACTTGTCGAGTTATCTATTTCCACAGGAAATCCGTCTTTGAACAAAGATCAAAATTGGTGCTACGCATCCTAAGGAACCAGGAATGATACGATCCTAGCCCCATGGCTAACCCCAGTGACCATTCAGCAACCCCTAGACATGGAGACAAGGCAGGAGACGCTGCTTGATCAAGCTTTCAGGCGAAGGATGACATGGAAGGTGGCTTGGAGGCACCTAGCACAAGGTTTGACATCCATCCGCGTCAACCCTTGGAAGAACGGCTTCAATAAAAGATCTAGCACATATACAAGACCTATTGGACTCTTAGGAAGGCTGTGTCCAAGTTTCAGAGCATTCAGACAAGTAGATATCAAGGAGATTCGAGATGACAATCTCGCACACAGCAGTTCTAGGTGCAGACACAACAGGCAACTTCGTCGGAACGTAACCAGAGCTGTACATGTCGGAATCATGCGATCGACCTCTAGTTGGAAACTTCAGGATGTTAGCTTTCATCTGGGACAAGATTCAGCTCATTTGGCCCAGTGGTTTAAAAGTTATGGACGTCGACATTATGGCGTGCAGTCTGTACGCGAGGCAACATACAACTTGAAGTTTCGGCCCAAACCTTGGCCCGATGATGGGGAAATCGACATGGGCTGCTGGAATGTATTTAAATATATTTATATTTACTGTAATTAGTTAATTAGTTAATTAGTTAATTAGTTAATTGATTAATTAGTTAAAGTGTTTTACTTTATGTAATATTACTATTTTGGAATTAGGGTTTACTTGTAACCTAATTTAAGGAGCCACTTGGCCTCCTTAGAAACTCGGCTGTTATTTGATAAATTGAGATATTCTCTTCAATCTCCGCCCCTTGTTCAAATTGGTTGAACCTTGTTCTTCTTGAGTCCGCAATACTTGAGTCGTACACAAGTAAATCTTGGAATTGTATTATTGTGTCGTTTATCTTAGTGTGATTCTCACATTGTTGAGTCTAGTCCTAAGAACCCGATTCAAGACCCTTGACTTGAAATCGATTAGGGCTCTTAGCACAGGTTAGCTAAGTGGTCTAAGCTCGTACTTGTCGAGTTATCTATTTCCACAGGAAATCCGTCTTTGAACAAAGATCAAAATTGGTGCTACGCATCCTAAGGAACCAGGAATGATACGATCCTAGCCCCATGGCTAACCCCAGTGACCATTAAGCAACCCCTAGACATGGAGACAAGGCAGGAGACGCTGCTTGATCAAGCTTTCAGGCGAAGGATGACATGGAAGGTGGCTTGGAGGCACCTAGCACAAGGTTTGACATCCATCCGAGTCAACCCTTGGAAGAACGGCTTCAATAAAAGATCTAGCACATATACAAGACCTATTGGAGTCTTAGGAAGGCTGTGTCCAAGTTTCAGAGCATTCAGACAAGTAGATATCAAGGAGATTCGAGATGACAATCTCGCACACAGCAGTTCTAGGTGCAGACACAACAGGCAACTTCGTCGGAACGTAACCAGAGCTGTACATGTCGGAATCATGCGATCGACCTCTAGTTGGAAACTTCAGGATGTTAGCTTTCATCTGGGACAAGATTCAGCTCATTTGGCCCAGTGGTTTAAAAGTTATGGACGTCGACATTATGGCGTGCAGTCTGTACGCGAGGCAACATACAACTTGAAGTTTCGGCCCAAACCTTGGCCCGATGATGGGGAAATCGACATGGGCTGCTGGAATGTATTTAAATATATTTTTATTTACTGTAATTAGTTAATTAGTTAATTAGTTAATTAGTTAATTGATTAATTAGTTAAAGTGTTTTACTTTATGTAATATTACTATTTTGGAATTAGGGTTTGCTTGTAACCTTATTTAAGGAGCCACTTGGCCTCCTTAGAAACTCGGCTGTTATTTGATAAATTGAGATATTCTCTTCAATCTCTGCCCCTTGTTCAAATTGGTTGAACCTTGTTCTTCTTGAGTCCGCAATACTTGAGTCGTACACAAGTAAATCTTGGAATTGTATTATTGTGTCGTTTATCTTAGTGTGATTCTCACATTGTTGAGTCTAGTCCTAAGAACCCGATTCAAGACCCTTGACTTGAAATCGATTAGGGCTCTTAGCACAGGTTAGCTAAGTGGTCTAAGCTCGTACTTGTCGAGTTATCTATTTCCACAGGAAATCCGTCTTTGAACAAAGATCAAAATTGGTGCTACGCATCCTAAGGAACCAGGAATGATACGATCCTAGCCCCATGGCTAACCCCAGTGACCATTCAGCAACCCCTAGACATGGAGACAAGGCAGGAGACGCTGCTTGATCAAGCTTTCAGGCGAAGGATGACATGGAAGGTGGCTTGGAGGCACCTAGCACAAGGTTTGACATCCATCCGCGTCAACCCTTGGAAGAACGGCTTCAATAAAAGATCTAGCACATATACAAGACCTATTGGACTCTTAGGAAGGCTGTGTCCAAGTTTCAGAGCATTCAGACAAGTAGATATCAAGGAGATTCGAGATGACAATCTCGCACACAGCAGTTCTAGGTGCAGACACAACAGGCAACTTCGTCGGAACGTAACCAGAGCTGTACATGTCGGAATCATGCGATCGACCTCTAGTTGGAAACTTCAGGATGTTAGCTTTCATCTGGGACAAGATTCAGCTCATTTGGCCCAGTGGTTTAAAAGTTATGGACGTCGACATTATGGCGTGCAGTCTGTACGCGAGGCAACATACAACTTGAAGTTTCGGCCCAAACCTTGGCCCGATGATGGGGAAATCGACATGGGCTGCTGGAATGTATTTAAATATATTTATATTTACTGTAATTAGTTAATTAGTTAATTAGTTAATTAGTTAATTGATTAATTAGTTAAAGTGTTTTACTTTATGTAATATTACTATTTTGGAATTAGGGTTTGCTTGTAACCTAATTTAAGGAGCCACTTGGCCTCCTTAGAAACTCGGCTGTTATTTGATAAATTGAGATATTCTCTTCAATCTCCGCCCCTTGTTCAAATTGGTTGAACCTTGTTCTTCTTGAGTCCGCAATACTTGAGTCGTACACAAGTAAATCTTGGAATTGTATTATTGTGTCGTTTATCTTAGTGTGATTCTCACATTGTTGAGTCTAGTCCTAAGAACCCGATTCAAGACCCTTGACTTGAAATCGATTAGGGCTCTTAGCACAGGTTAGCTAAGTGGTCTAAGCTCGTACTTGTCGAGTTATCTATTTCCACAGGAAATCCGTCTTTGAACAAAGATCAAAATTGGTGCTACGCATCCTAAGGAACCAGGAATGATACGATCCTAGCCCCATGGCTAACCCCAGTGACCATTAAGCAACCCCTAGACATGGAGACAAGGCAGGAGACGCTGCTTGATCAAGCTTTCAGGCGAAGGATGACATGGAAGGTGGCTTGGAGGCACCTAGCACAAGGTTTGACATCCATCCGAGTCAACCCTTGGAAGAACGGCTTCAATAAAAGATCTAGCACATATACAAGACCTATTGGAGTCTTAGGAAGGCTGTGTCCAAGTTTCAGAGCATTCAGACAAGTAGATATCAAGGAGATTCGAGATGACAATCTCGCACACAGCAGTTCTAGGTGCAGACACAACAGGCAACTTCGTCGGAACGTAACCAGAGCTGTACATGTCGGAATCATGCGATCGACCTCTAGTTGGAAACTTCAGGATGTTAGCTTTCATCTGGGACAAGATTCAGCTCATTTGGCCCAGTGGTTTAAAAGTTATGGACGTCGACATTATGGCGTGCAGTCTGTACGCGAGGCAACATACAACTTGAAGTTTCGGCCCAAACCTTGGCCCGATGATGGGGAAATCGACATGGGCTGCTGGAATGTATTTAAATATATTTATATTTACTGTAATTAGTTAATTAGTTAATTAGTTAATTAGTTAATTGATTAATTAGTTAAAGTGTTTTACTTTATGTAATATTACTATTTTGGAATTAGGGTTTGCTTGTAACCTTATTTAAGGAGCCACTTGGCCTCCTTAGAAACTCGGCTGTTATTTGATAAATTGAGATATTCTCTTCAATCTCTGCCCCTTGTTCAAATTGGTTGAACCTTGTTCTTCTTGAGTCCGCAATACTTGAGTCGTACACAAGTAAATCTTGGAATTGTATTATTGTGTCGTTTATCTTAGTGTGATTCTCACATTGTTGAGTCTAGTCCTAAGAACCCGATTCAAGACCCTTGACTTGAAATCGATTAGGGCTCTTAGCACAGGTTAGCTAAGTGGTCTAAGCTCGTACTTGTCGAGTTATCTATTTCCACAGGAAATCCGTCTTTGAACAAAGATCAAAATTGGTGCTACGCATCCTAAGGAACCAGGAATGATACGATCCTAGCCCCATGGCTAACCCCAGTGACCATTAAGCAACCCCTAGACATGGAGACAAGGCAGGAGACGCTGCTTGATCAAGCTTTCAGGCGAAGGATGACATGGAAGGTGGCTTGGAGGCACCTAGCACAAGGTTTGACATCCATCCGCGTCAACCCTTGGAAGAACGGCTTCAATAAAAGATCTAGCACATATACAAGACCTATTGGACTCTTAGGAAGGCTGTGTCCAAGTTTCAGAGCATTCAGACAAGTAGATATCAAGGAGATTCGAGATGACAATCTCGCACACAGCAGTTCTAGGTGCAGACACAACAGGCAACTTCGTCGGAACGTAACCAGAGCTGTACATGTCGGAATCATGCGATCGACCTCTAGTTGGAAACTTCAGGATGTTAGCTTTCATCTGGGACAAGATTCAGCTCATTTGGCCCAGTGGTTTAAAAGTTATGGACGTCGACATTATGGCGTGCAGTCTGTACGCGAGGCAACATACAACTTGAAGTTTCGGCCCAAACCTTGGCCCGATGATGGGGAAATCGACATGGGCTGCTGGAATGTATTTAAATATATTTATATTTACTGTAATTAGTTAATTAGTTAATTAGTTAATTAGTTAATTGATTAATTAGTTAAAGTGTTTTACTTTATGTAATATTACTATTTTGGAATTAGGGTTTGCTTGTAACCTAATTTAAGGAGCCACTTGGCCTCCTTAGAAACTCGGCTGTTATTTGATAAATTGAGATATTCTCTTCAATCTCCGCCCCTTGTTCAAATTGGTTGAACCTTGTTCTTCTTGAGTCCGCAATACTTGAGTCGTACACAAGTAAATCTTGGAATTGTATTATTGTGTCGTTTATCTTAGTGTGATTCTCACATTGTTGAGTCTAGTCCTAAGAACCCGATTCAAGACCCTTGACTTGAAATCGATTAGGGCTCTTAGCACAGGTTAGCTAAGTGGTCTAAGCTCGTACTTGTCGAGTTATCTATTTCCACAGGAAATCCGTCTTTGAACAAAGATCAAAATTGGTGCTACGCATCCTAAGGAACCAGGAATGATACGATCCTAGCCCCATGGCTAACCCCAGTGACCATTAAGCAACCCCTAGACATGGAGACAAGGCAGGAGACGCTGCTTGATCAAGCTTTCAGGCGAAGGATGACATGGAAGGTGGCTTGGAGGCACCTAGCACAAGGTTTGACATCCATCCGAGTCAACCCTTGGAAGAACGGCTTCAATAAAAGATCTAGCACATATACAAGACCTATTGGAGTCTTAGGAAGGCTGTGTCCAAGTTTCAGAGCATTCAGACAAGTAGATATCAAGGAGATTCGAGATGACAATCTCGCACACAGCAGTTCTAGGTGCAGACACAACAGGCAACTTCGTCGGAACGTAACCAGAGCTGTACATGTCGGAATCATGCGATCGACCTCTAGTTGGAAACTTCAGGATGTTAGCTTTCATCTGGGACAAGATTCAGCTCATTTGGCCCAGTGGTTTAAAAGTTATGGACGTCGACATTATGGCGTGCAGTCTGTACGCGAGGCAACATACAACTTGAAGTTTCGGCCCAAACCTTGGCCCGATGATGGGGAAATCGACATGGGCTGCTGGAATGTATTTAAATATATTTATATTTACTGTAATTAGTTAATTAGTTAATTAGTTAATTAGTTAATTGATTAATTAGTTAAAGTGTTTTACTTTATGTAATATTACTATTTTGGAATTAGGGTTTGCTTGTAACCTTATTTAAGGAGCCACTTGGCCTCCTTAGAAACTCGGCTGTTATTTGATAAATTGAGATATTCTCTTCAATCTCTGCCCCTTGTTCAAATTGGTTGAACCTTGTTCTTCTTGAGTCCGCAATACTTGAGTCGTACACAAGTAAATCTTGGAATTGTATTATTGTGTCGTTTATCTTAGTGTGATTCTCACATTGTTGAGTCTAGTCCTAAGAACCCGATTCAAGACCCTTGACTTGAAATCGATTAGGGCTCTTAGCACAGGTTAGCTAAGTGGTCTAAGCTCGTACTTGTCGAGTTATCTATTTCCACAGGAAATCCGTCTTTGAACAAAGATCAAAATTGGTGCTACGCATCCTAAGGAACCAGGAATGATACGATCCTAGCCCCATGGCTAACCCCAGTGACCATTCAGCAACCCCTAGACATGGAGACAAGGCAGGAGACGCTGCTTGATCAAGCTTTCAGGCGAAGGATGACATGGAAGGTGGCTTGGAGGCACCTAGCACAAGGTTTGACATCCATCCGCGTCAACCCTTGGAAGAACGGCTTCAATAAAAGATCTAGCACATATACAAGACCTATTGGACTCTTAGGAAGGCTGTGTCCAAGTTTCAGAGCATTCAGACAAGTAGATATCAAGGAGATTCGAGATGACAATCTCGCACACAGCAGTTCTAGGTGCAGACACAACAGGCAACTTCGTCGGAACGTAACCAGAGCTGTACATGTCGGAATCATGCGATCGACCTCTAGTTGGAAACTTCAGGATGTTAGCTTTCATCTGGGACAAGATTCAGCTCATTTGGCCCAGTGGTTTAAAAGTTATGGACGTCGACATTATGGCGTGCAGTCTGTACGCGAGGCAACATACAACTTGAAGTTTCGGCCCAAACCTTGGCCCGATGATGGGGAAATCGACATGGGCTGCTGGAATGTATTTAAATATATTTATATTTACTGTAATTAGTTAATTAGTTAATTAGTTAATTAGTTAATTGATTAATTAGTTAAAGTGTTTTACTTTATGTAATATTACTATTTTGGAATTAGGGTTTGCTTGTAACCTTATTTAAGGAGCCACTTGGCCTCCTTAGAAACTCGGCTGTTATTTGATAAATTGAGATATTCTCTTCAATCTCCGCCCCTTGTTCAAATTGGTTGAACCTTGTTCTTCTTGAGTCCGCAATACTTGAGTCGTACACAAGTAAATCTTGGAATTGTATTATTGTGTCGTTTATCTTAGTGTGATTCTCACATTGTTGAGTCTAGTCCTAAGAACCCGATTCAAGACCCTTGACTTGAAATCGATTAGGGCTCTTAGCACAGGTTAGCTAAGTGGTCTAAGCTCGTACTTGTCGAGTTATCTATTTCCACAGGAAATCCGTCTTTGAACAAAGATCAAAATTGGTGCTACGCATCCTAAGGAACCAGGAATGATACGATCCTAGCCCCATGGCTAACCCCAGTGACCATTAAGCAACCCCTAGACATGGAGACAAGGCAGGAGACGCTGCTTGATCAAGCTTTCAGGCGAAGGATGACATGGAAGGTGGCTTGGAGGCACCTAGCACAAGGTTTGACATCCATCCGAGTCAACCCTTGGAAGAACGGCTTCAATAAAAGATCTAGCACATATACAAGACCTATTGGAGTCTTAGGAAGGCTGTGTCCAAGTTTCAGAGCATTCAGACAAGTAGATATCAAGGAGATTCGAGATGACAATCTCGCACACAGCAGTTCTAGGTGCAGACACAACAGGCAACTTCGTCGGAACGTAACCAGAGCTGTACATGTCGGAATCATGCGATCGACCTCTAGTTGGAAACTTCAGGATGTTAGCTTTCATCTGGGACAAGATTCAGCTCATTTGGCCCAGTGGTTTAAAAGTTATGGACGTCGACATTATGGCGTGCAGTCTGTACGCGAGGCAACATACAACTTGAAGTTTCGGCCCAAACCTTGGCCCGATGATGGGGAAATCGACATGGGCTGCTGGAATGTATTTAAATATATTTATATTTACTGTAATTAGTTAATTAGTTAATTAGTTAATTAGTTAATTGATTAATTAGTTAAAGTGTTTTACTTTATGTAATATTACTATTTTGGAATTAGGGTTTGCTTGTAACCTTATTTAAGGAGCCACTTGGCCTCCTTAGAAACTCGGCTGTTATTTGATAAATTGAGATATTCTCTTCAATCTCTGCCCCTTGTTCAAATTGGTTGAACCTTGTTCTTCTTGAGTCCGCAATACTTGAGTCGTACACAAGTAAATCTTGGAATTGTATTATTGTGTCGTTTATCTTAGTGTGATTCTCACATTGTTGAGTCTAGTCCTAAGAACCCGATTCAAGACCCTTGACTTGAAATCGATTAGGGCTCTTAGCACAGGTTAGCTAAGTGGTCTAAGCTCGTACTTGTCGAGTTATCTATTTCCACAGGAAATCCGTCTTTGAACAAAGATCAAAATTGGTGCTACGCATCCTAAGGAACCAGGAATGATACGATCCTAGCCCCATGGCTAACCCCAGTGACCATTCAGCAACCCCTAGACATGGAGACAAGGCAGGAGACGCTGCTTGATCAAGCTTTCAGGCGAAGGATGACATGGAAGGTGGCTTGGAGGCACCTAGCACAAGGTTTGACATCCATCCGCGTCAACCCTTGGAAGAACGGCTTCAATAAAAGATCTAGCACATATACAAGACCTATTGGACTCTTAGGAAGGCTGTGTCCAAGTTTCAGAGCATTCAGACAAGTAGATATCAAGGAGATTCGAGATGACAATCTCGCACACAGCAGTTCTAGGTGCAGACACAACAGGCAACTTCGTCGGAACGTAACCAGAGCTGTACATGTCGGAATCATGCGATCGACCTCTAGTTGGAAACTTCAGGATGTTAGCTTTCATCTGGGACAAGATTCAGCTCATTTGGCCCAGTGGTTTAAAAGTTATGGACGTCGACATTATGGCGTGCAGTCTGTACGCGAGGCAACATACAACTTGAAGTTTCGGCCCAAACCTTGGCCCGATGATGGGGAAATCGACATGGGCTGCTGGAATGTATTTAAATATATTTATATTTACTGTAATTAGTTAATTAGTTAATTAGTTAATTAGTTAATTGATTAATTAGTTAAAGTGTTTTACTTTATGTAATATTACTATTTTGGAATTAGGGTTTGCTTGTAACCTAATTTAAGGAGCCACTTGGCCTCCTTAGAAACTCGGCTGTTATTTGATAAATTGAGATATTCTCTTCAATCTCCGCCCCTTGTTCAAATTGGTTGAACCTTGTTCTTCTTGAGTCCGCAATACTTGAGTCGTACACAAGTAAATCTTGGAATTGTATTATTGTGTCGTTTATCTTAGTGTGATTCTCACATTGTTGAGTCTAGTCCTAAGAACCCGATTCAAGACCCTTGACTTGAAATCGATTAGGGCTCTTAGCACAGGTTAGCTAAGTGGTCTAAGCTCGTACTTGTCGAGTTATCTATTTCCACAGGAAATCCGTCTTTGAACAAAGATCAAAATTGGTGCTACGCATCCTAAGGAACCAGGAATGATACGATCCTAGCCCCATGGCTAACCCCAGTGACCATTCAGCAACCCCTAGACATGGAGACAAGGCAGGAGACGCTGCTTGATCAAGCTTTCAGGCGAAGGATGACATGGAAGGTGGCTTGGAGGCACCTAGCACAAGGTTTGACATCCATCCGAGTCAACCCTTGGAAGAACGGCTTCAATAAAAGATCTAGCACATATACAAGACCTATTGGAGTCTTAGGAAGGCTGTGTCCAAGTTTCAGAGCATTCAGACAAGTAGATATCAAGGAGATTCGAGATGACAATCTCGCACACAGCAGTTCTAGGTGCAGACACAACAGGCAACTTCGTCGGAACGTAACCAGAGCTGTACATGTCGCAATTATGCGATCGACCTCTAGTTGGAAACTTCAGGATGTTAGCTTTCATCTGGGACAGGATTCAGCTCATTTCGCCCAGTGGTTTAAAAGTTATGGACGTCGACATTATGGCGTGCAGTCTGTACGCGAGGCAACATACAACTTGAAGTTTCGGCCCAAACCTTGGCCCGATGATGGGGAAATCGACATGGGCTGCTGGAATGTATTTAAATATATTTATATTTACTGTAATTAGTTAATTAGTTAATTAGTTAATTAGTTAATTGATTAATTAGTTAAAGTGTTTTACTTTATGTAATATTACTATTTTGGAATTAGGGTTTGCTTGTAACCTAATTTAAGGAGCCACTTGGCCTCCTTAGAAACTCGGCTGTTATTTGATAAATTGAGATATTCTCTTCAATCTCCGCCCCTTGTTCAAATTGGTTGAACCTTGTTCTTCTTGAGTCCGCAATACTTGAGTCGTACACAAGTAAATCTTGGAATTGTATTATTGTGTCGTTTATCTTAGTGTGATTCTCACATTGTTGAGTCTAGTCCTAAGAACCCGATTCAAGACCCTTGACTTGAAATCGATTAGGGCTCTTAGCACAGGTTAGCTAAGTGGTCTAAGCTCGTACTTGTCGAGTTATCTATTTCCACAGGAAATCCGTCTTTGAACAAAGATCAAAATTGGTGCTACGCATCCTAAGGAACCAGGAATGATACGATCCTAGCCCCATGGCTAACCCCAGTGACCATTCAGCAACCCCTAGACATGGAGACAAGGCAGGAGACGCTGCTTGATCAAGCTTTCAGGCGAAGGATGACATGGAAGGTGGCTTGGAGGCACCTAGCACAAGGTTTGACATCCATCCGAGTCAACCCTTGGAAGAACGGCTTCAATAAAAGATCTAGCACATATACAAGACCTATTGGAGTCTTAGGAAGGCTGTGTCCAAGTTTCAGAGCATTCAGACAAGTAGATATCAAGGAGATTCGAGATGACAATCTCGCACACAGCAGTTCTAGGTGCAGACACAACAGGAAACTTCGTCGGAACGTAACCAGAGCTGTACATGTCGCAATTATGCGATCGACCTCTAGTTGGAAACTTCAGGATGTTAGCTTTCATCTGGGACAGGATTCAGCTCATTTCGCCCAGTGGTTTAAAAGTTATGGACGTCGACATTATGGCGTGCAGTCTGTACGCGAGGCAACATACAACTTGAAGTTTCGGCCCAAACCTTGGCCCGATGATGGGGAAATCGACATGGGCTGCTGGAATGTATTTAAATATATTTATATTTACTGTAATTAGTTAATTAGTTAATTAGTTAATTAGTTAATTGATTAATTAGTTAAAGTGTTTTACTTTATGTAATATTACTATTTTGGAATTAGGGTTTGCTTGTAACCTAATTTAAGGAGCCACTTGGCCTCCTTAGAAACTCGGCTGTTATTTGATAAATTGAGATATTCTCTTCAATCTCCGCCCCTTGTTCAAATTGGTTGAACCTTGTTCTTCTTGAGTCCGCAATACTTGAGTCGTACACAAGTAAATCTTGGAATTGTATTATTGTGTCGTTTATCTTAGTGTGATTCTCACATTGTTGAGTCTAGTCCTAAGAACCCGATTCAAGACCCTTGACTTGAAATCGATTAGGGCTCTTAGCACAGGTTAGCTAAGTGGTCTAAGCTCGTACTTGTCGAGTTATCTATTTCCACAGGAAATCCGTCTTTGAACAAAGATCAAAATTGGTGCTACGCATCCTAAGGAACCAGGAATGATACGATCCTAGCCCCATGGCTAACCCCAGTGACCATTCAGCAACCCCTAGACATGGAGACAAGGCAGGAGACGCTGCTTGATCAAGCTTTCAGGCGAAGGATGACATGGAAGGTGGCTTGGAGGCACCTAGCACAAGGTTTGACATCCATCCGAGTCAACCCTTGGAAGAACGGCTTCAATAAAAGATCTAGCACATATACAAGACCTATTGGAGTCTTAGGAAGGCTGTGTCCAAGTTTCAGAGCATTCAGACAAGTAGATATCAAGGAGATTCGAGATGACAATCTCGCACACAGCAGTTCTAGGTGCAGACACAACAGGCAACTTCGTCGGAACGTAACCAGAGCTGTACATGTCGCAATTATGCGATCGACCTCTAGTTGGAAACTTCAGGATGTTAGCTTTCATCTGGGACAGGATTCAGCTCATTTCGCCCAGTGGTTTAAAAGTTATGGACGTCGACATTATGGCGTGCAGTCTGTACGCGAGGCAACATACAACTTGAAGTTTCGGCCCAAACCTTGGGCCGATGATGGGGAAATCGACATGGGCTGCTGGAATGTATTTAAATATATTTATATTTACTGTAATTAGTTAATTAGTTAATTAGTTAATTAGTTAATTGATTAATTAGTTAAAGTGTTTTACTTTATGTAATATTACTATTTTGGAATTAGGGTTTGCTTGTAACCTAATTTAAGGAGCCACTTGGCCTCCTTAGAAACTCGGCTGTTATTTGATAAATTGAGATATTCTCTTCAATCTCCGCCCCTTGTTCAAATTGGTTGAACCTTGTTCTTCTTGAGTCCGCAATACTTGAGTCGTACACAAGTAAATCTTGGAATTGTATTATTGTGTCGTTTATCTTAGTGTGATTCTCACATTGTTGAGTCTAGTCCTAAGAACCCGATTCAAGACCCTTGACTTGAAATCGATTAGGGCTCTTAGCACAGGTTAGCTAAGTGGTCTAAGCTCGTACTTGTCGAGTTATCTATTTCCACAGGAAATCCGTCTTTGAACAAAGATCAAAATTGGTGCTACGCATCCTAAGGAACCAGGAATGATACGATCCTAGCCCCATGGCTAACCCCAGTGACCATTAAGCAACCCCTAGACATGGAGACAAGGCAGGAGACGCTGCTTGATCAAGCTTTCAGGCGAAGGATGACATGGAAGGTGGCTTGGAGGCACCTAGCACAAGGTTTGACATCCATCCGAGTCAACCCTTGGAAGAACGGCTTCAATAAAAGATCTAGCACATATACAAGACCTATTGGAGTCTTAGGAAGGCTGTGTCCAAGTTTCAGAGCATTCAGACAAGTAGATATCAAGGAGATTCGAGATGACAATCTCGCACACAGCAGTTCTAGGTGCAGACACAACAGGCAACTTCGTCGGAACGTAACCAGAGCTGTACATGTCGGAATCATGCGATCGACCTCTAGTTGGAAACTTCAGGATGTTAGCTTTCATCTGGGACAAGATTCAGCTCATTTGGCCCAGTGGTTTAAAAGTTATGGACGTCGACATTATGGCGTGCAGTCTGTACGCGAGGCAACATACAACTTGAAGTTTCGGCCCAAACCTTGGCCCGATGATGGGGAAATCGACATGGGCTGCTGGAATGTATTTAAATATATTTATATTTACTGTAATTAGTTAATTAGTTAATTAGTTAATTAGTTAATTGATTAATTAGTTAAAGTGTTTTACTTTATGTAATATTACTATTTTGGAATTAGGGTTTGCTTGTAACCTTATTTAAGGAGCCACTTGGCCTCCTTAGAAACTCGGCTGTTATTTGATAAATTGAGATATTCTCTTCAATCTCCGCCCCTTGTTCAAATTGGTTGAACCTTGTTCTTCTTGAGTCCGCAATACTTGAGTCGTACACAAGTAAATCTTGGAATTGTATTATTGTGTCGTTTATCTTAGTGTGATTCTCACATTGTTGAGTCTAGTCCTAAGAACCCGATTCAAGACCCTTGACTTGAAATCGATTAGGGCTCTTAGCACAGGTTAGCTAAGTGGTCTAAGCTCGTACTTGTCGAGTTATCTATTTCCACAGGAAATCCGTCTTTGAACAAAGATCAAAATTGGTGCTACGCATCCTAAGGAACCAGGAATGATACGATCCTAGCCCCATGGCTAACCCCAGTGACCATTCAGCAACCCCTAGACATGGAGACAAGGCAGGAGACGCTGCTTGATCAAGCTTTCAGGCGAAGGATGACATGGAAGGTGGCTTGGAGGCACCTAGCACAAGGTTTGACATCCATCCGCGTCAACCCTTGGAAGAACGGCTTCAATAAAAGATCTAGCACATATACAAGACCTATTGGACTCTTAGGAAGGCTGTGTCCAAGTTTCAGAGCATTCAGACAAGTAGATATCAAGGAGATTCGAGATGACAATCTCGCACACAGCAGTTCTAGGTGCAGACACAACAGGCAACTTCGTCGGAACGTAACCAGAGCTGTACATGTCGGAATCATGCGATCGACCTCTAGTTGGAAACTTCAGGATGTTAGCTTTCATCTGGGACAAGATTCAGCTCATTTGGCCCAGTGGTTTAAAAGTTATGGATGTCGACATTATGGCGTGCAGTCTGTACGCGAGGCAACATACAACTTGAAGTTTCGGCCCAAACCTTGGCCCGATGATGGGGAAATCGACATGGGCTGCTGGAATGTATTTAAATATATTTATATTTACTGTAATTAGTTAATTAGTTAATTAGTTAATTAGTTAATTGATTAATTAGTTAAAGTGTTTTACTTTATGTAATATTACTATTTTGGAATTAGGGTTTGCTTGTAACCTTATTTAAGGAGCCACTTGGCCTCCTTAGAAACTCGGCTGTTATTTGATAAATTGAGATATTCTCTTCAATCTCCGCCCCTTGTTCAAGTTGGTTGAACCTTGTTCTTCTTGAGTCCGCAATACTTGAGTCGTACACAAGTAAATCTTGGAATTGTATTATTGTGTCGTTTATCTTAGTGTGATTCTCACATTGTTGAGTCTAGTCCTAAGAACCCGATTCAAGACCCTTGACTTGAAATCGATTAGGGCTCTTAGCACAGGTTAGCTAAGTTGTCTAAGCTCGTACTTGTCGAGTTATCTATTTCCGCAGGAAATCCGTCTTTGAACAAAGATCAAAATTGGTGCTACGCATCCTAAGGAACCAGGAATGATACGATCCTAGCCCCATGGCTAACCCCAGTGACCATTCAGCAACCCCTAGACATGGAGACAAGGCAGGAGACGCTGCTTGATCAAGCTTTCAGGCGAAGGATGACATGGAAGGTGGCTTGGAGGCACCTAGCACAAGGTTTGACATCCATCCGAGTCAACCCTTGGAAGAACGGCTTCAATAAAAGATCTAGCACATATACAAGACCTATTGGAGTCTTAGGAAGGCTGTGTCCAAGTTTCAGAGCATTCAGACAAGTAGATATCAAGGAGATTCGAGATGACAATCTCGCACACAGCAGTTCTAGGTGCAGACACAACAGGCAACTTCGTCGGAACGTAACCAGAGCTGTACATGTCGGAATCATGCGATCGACCTCTAGTTGGAAACTTCAGGATGTTAGCTTTCATCTGGGACAAGATTCAGCTCATTTGGCCCAGTGGTTTAAAAGTTATGGATGTCGACATTATGGCGTGCAGTCTGTACGCGAGGCAACATACAACTTGAAGTTTCGGCCCAAACCTTGGCCCGATGATGGGGAAATCGACATGGGCTGCTGGAATGTATTTAAATATATTTATATTTACTGTAATTAGTTAATTAGTTAATTAGTTAATTAGTTAATTGATTAATTAGTTAAAGTGTTTTACTTTATGTAATATTACTATTTTGGAATTAGGGTTTGCTTGTAACCTAATTTAAGGAGCCACTTGGCCTCCTTAGAAACTCGGCTGTTATTTGATAAATTGAGATATTCTCTTCAATCTCCGCCCCTTGTTCAAATTGGTTGAACCTTGTTCTTCTTGAGTCCGCAATACTTGAGTCGTACACAAGTAAATCTTGGAATTGTATTATTGTGTCGTTTATCTTAGTGTGATTCTCACATTGTTGAGTCTAGTCCTAAGAACCCGATTCAAGACCCTTGACTTGAAATCGATTAGGGCTCTTAGCACAGGTTAGCTAAGTGGTCTAAGCTCGTACTTGTCGAGTTATCTATTTCCACAGGAAATCCGTCTTTGAACAAAGATCAAAATTGGTGCTACGCATCCTAAGGAACCAGGAATGATACGATCCTAGCCCCATGGCTAACCCCAGTGACCATTCAGCAACCCCTAGACATGGAGACAAGGCAGGAGACGCTGCTTGATCAAGCTTTCAGGCGAAGGATGACATGGAAGGTGGCTTGGAGGCACCTAGCACAAGGTTTGACATCCATCCGAGTCAACCCTTGGAAGAACGGCTTCAATAAAAGATCTAGCACATATACAAGACCTATTGGAGTCTTAGGAAGGCTGTGTCCAAGTTTCAGAGCATTCAGACAAGTAGATATCAAGGAGATTCGAGATGACAATCTCGCACACAGCAGTTCTAGGTGCAGACACAACAGGCAACTTCGTCGGAACGTAACCAGAGCTGTACATGTCGCAATTATGCGATCGACCTCTAGTTGGAAACTTCAGGATGTTAGCTTTCATCTGGGACAGGATTCAGCTCATTTCGCCCAGTGGTTTAAAAGTTATGGACGTCGACATTATGGCGTGCAGTCTGTACGCGAGGCAACATACAACTTGAAGTTTCGGCCCAAACCTTGGCCCGATGATGGGGAAATCGACATGGGCTGCTGGAATGTATTTAAATATATTTATATTTACTGTAATTAGTTAATTAGTTAATTAGTTAATTAGTTAATTGATTAATTAGTTAAAGTGTTTTACTTTATGTAATATTACTATTTTGGAATTAGGGTTTGCTTGTAACCTAATTTAAGGAGCCACTTGGCCTCCTTAGAAACTCGGCTGTTATTTGATAAATTGAGATATTCTCTTCAATCTCCGCCCCTTGTTCAAATTGGTTGAACCTTGTTCTTCTTGAGTCCGCAATACTTGAGTCGTACACAAGTAAATCTTGGAATTGTATTATTGTGTCGTTTATCTTAGTGTGATTCTCACATTGTTGAGTCTAGTCCTAAGAACCCGATTCAAGACCCTTGACTTGAAATCGATTAGGGCTCTTAGCACAGGTTAGCTAAGTGGTCTAAGCTCGTACTTGTCGAGTTATCTATTTCCACAGGAAATCCGTCTTTGAACAAAGATCAAAATTGGTGCTACGCATCCTAAGGAACCAGGAATGATACGATCCTAGCCCCATGGCTAACCCCAGTGACCATTAAGCAACCCCTAGACATGGAGACAAGGCAGGAGACGCTGCTTGATCAAGCTTTCAGGCGAAGGATGACATGGAAGGTGGCTTGGAGGCACCTAGCACAAGGTTTGACATCCATCCGAGTCAACCCTTGGAAGAACGGCTTCAATAAAAGATCTAGCACATATACAAGACCTATTGGAGTCTTAGGAAGGCTGTGTCCAAGTTTCAGAGCATTCAGACAAGTAGATATCAAGGAGATTCGAGATGACAATCTCGCACACAGCAGTTCTAGGTGCAGACACAACAGGCAACTTCGTCGGAACGTAACCAGAGCTGTACATGTCGGAATCATGCGATCGACCTCTAGTTGGAAACTTCAGGATGTTAGCTTTCATCTGGGACAAGATTCAGCTCATTTGGCCCAGTGGCTTAAAAGTTATGGACGTCGACATTATGGCGTGCAGTCTGTACGCGAGGCAACATACAACTTGAAGTTTCGGCCCAAACCTTGGCCCGATGATGGGGAAATCGACATGGGCTGCTGGAATGTATTTAAATATATTTATATTTACTGTAATTAGTTAATTAGTTAATTAGTTAATTAGTTAATTGATTAATTAGTTAAAGTGTTTTACTTTATGTAATATTACTATTTTGGAATTAGGGTTTGCTTGTAACCTTATTTAAGGAGCCACTTGGCCTCCTTAGAAACTCGGCTGTTATTTGATAAATTGAGATATTCTCTTCAATCTCCGCCCCTTGTTCAAATTGGTTGAACCTTGTTCTTCTTGAGTCCGCAATACTTGAGTCGTACACAAGTAAATCTTGGAATTGTATTATTGTGTCGTTTATCTTAGTGTGATTCTCACATTGTTGAGTCTAGTCCTAAGAACCCGATTCAAGACCCTTGACTTGAAATCGATTAGGGCTCTTAGCACAGGTTAGCTAAGTGGTCTAAGCTCGTACTTGTCGAGTTATCTATTTCCACAGGAAATCCGTCTTTGAACAAAGATCAAAATTGGTGCTACGCATCCTAAGGAACCAGGAATGATACGATCCTAGCCCCATGGCTAACCCCAGTGACCATTCAGCAACCCCTAGACATGGAGACAAGGCAGGAGACGCTGCTTGATCAAGCTTTCAGGCGAAGGATGACATGGAAGGTGGCTTGGAGGCACCTAGCACAAGGTTTGACATCCATCCGCGTCAACCCTTGGAAGAACGGCTTCAATAAAAGATCTAGCACATATACAAGACCTATTGGACTCTTAGGAAGGCTGTGTCCAAGTTTCAGAGCATTCAGACAAGTAGATATCAAGGAGATTCGAGATGACAATCTCGCACACAGCAGTTCTAGGTGCAGACACAACAGGCAACTTCGTCGGAACGTAACCAGAGCTGTACATGTCGGAATCATGCGATCGACCTCTAGTTGGAAACTTCAGGATGTTAGCTTTCATCTGGGACAAGATTCAGCTCATTTGGCCCAGTGGTTTAAAAGTTATGGATGTCGACATTATGGCGTGCAGTCTGTACGCGAGGCAACATACAACTTGAAGTTTCGGCCCAAACCTTGGCCCGATGATGGGGAAATCGACATGGGCTGCTGGAATGTATTTAAATATATTTATATTTACTGTAATTAGTTAATTAGTTAATTAGTTAATTAGTTAATTGATTAATTAGTTAAAGTGTTTTACTTTATGTAATATTACTATTTTGGAATTAGGGTTTGCTTGTAACCTTATTTAAGGAGCCACTTGGCCTCCTTAGAAACTCGGCTGTTATTTGATAAATTGAGATATTCTCTTCAATCTCCGCCCCTTGTTCAAGTTGGTTGAACCTTGTTCTTCTTGAGTCCGCAATACTTGAGTCGTACACAAGTAAATCTTGGAATTGTATTATTGTGTCGTTTATCTTAGTGTGATTCTCACATTGTTGAGTCTAGTCCTAAGAACCCGATTCAAGACCCTTGACTTGAAATCGATTAGGGCTCTTAGCACAGGTTAGCTAAGTTGTCTAAGCTCGTACTTGTCGAGTTATCTATTTCCGCAGGAAATCCGTCTTTGAACAAAGATCAAAATTGGTGCTACGCATCCTAAGGAACCAGGAATGATACGATCCTAGCCCCATGGCTAACCCCAGTGACCATTCAGCAACCCCTAGACATGGAGACAAGGCAGGAGACGCTGCTTGATCAAGCTTTCAGGCGACGGATGACATGGAAGGTGGCTTGGAGGCACCTAGCACAAGGTTTGACATCCATCCGAGTCAACCCTTGGAAGAACGGCTTCAATAAAAGATCTAGCACATATACAAGACCTATTGGAGTCTTAGGAAGGCTGTGTCCAAGTTTCAGAGCATTCAGACAAGTAGATATCAAGGAGATTCGAGATGACAATCTCGCACACAGCAGTTCTAGGTGCAGACACAACAGGCAACTTCGTCGGAACGTAACCAGAGCTGTACATGTCGGAATCATGCGATCGACCTCTAGTTGGAAACTTCAGGATGTTAGCTTTCATCTGGGACAAGATTCAGCTCATTTGGCCCAGTGGTTTAAAAGTTATGGACGTCGACATTATGGCGTGCAGTCTGTACGCGAGGCAACATACAACTTGAAGTTTCGGCCCAAACCTTGGCCCGATGATGGGGAAATCGACATGGGCTGCTGGAATGTATTTAAATATATTTATATTTACTGTAATTAGTTAATTAGTTAATTAGTTAATTAGTTAATTGATTAATTAGTTAAAGTGTTTTACTTTATGTAATATTACTATTTTGGAATTAGGGTTTGCTTGTAACCTTATTTAAGGAGCCACTTGGCCTCCTTAGAAACTCGGCTGTTATTTGATAAATTGAGATATTCTCTTCAATCTCCGCCCCTTGTTCAAATTGGTTGAACCTTGTTCTTCTTGAGTCCGCAATACTTGAGTCGTACACAAGTAAATCTTGGAATTGTATTATTGTGTCGTTTATCTTAGTGTGATTCTCACATTGTTGAGTCTAGTCCTAAGAACCCGATTCAAGACCCTTGACTTGAAATCGATTAGGGCTCTTAGCACAGGTTAGCTAAGTTGTCTAAGCTCGTACTTGTCGAGTTATCTATTTCCGCAGGAAATCCGTCTTTGAACAAAGATCAAAATTGGTGCTACGCATCCTAAGGAACCAGGAATGATACGATCCTAGCCCCATGGCTAACCCCAGTGACCATTCAGCAACCCCTAGACATGGAGACAAGGCAGGAGACGCTGCTTGATCAAGCTTTCAGGCGAAGGATGACATGGAAGGTGGCTTGGAGGCACCTAGCACAAGGTTTGACATCCATCCGAGTCAACCCTTGGAAGAACGGCTTCAATAAAAGATCTAGCACATATACAAGACCTATTGGAGTCTTAGGAAGGCTGTGTCCAAGTTTCAGAGCATTCAGACAAGTAGATATCAAGGAGATTCGAGATGACAATCTCGCACACAGCAGTTCTAGGTGCAGACACAACAGGCAACTTCGTCGGAACGTAACCAGAGCTGTACATGTCGGAATCATGCGATCGACCTCTAGTTGGAAACTTCAGGATGTTAGCTTTCATCTGGGACAAGATTCAGCTCATTTGGCCCAGTGGTTTAAAAGTTATGGACGTCGACATTATGGCGTGCAGTCTGTACGCGAGGCAACATACAACTTGAAGTTTCGGCCCAAACCTTGGCCCGATGATGGGGAAATCGACATGGGCTGCTGGAATGTATTTAAATATATTTATATTTACTGTAATTAGTTAATTAGTTAATTAGTTAATTAGTTAATTGATTAATTAGTTAAAGTGTTTTACTTTATGTAATATTACTATTTTGGAATTAGGGTTTGCTTGTAACCTTATTTAAGGAGCCACTTGGCCTCCTTAGAAACTCGGCTGTTATTTGATAAATTGAGATATTCTCTTCAATCTCCGCCCCTTGTTCAAGTTGGTTGAACCTTGTTCTTCTTGAGTCCGCAATACTTGAGTCGTACACAAGTAAATCTTGGAATTGTATTATTGTGTCGTTTATCTTAGTGTGATTCTCACATTGTTGAGTCTAGTCCTAAGAACCCGATTCAAGACCCTTGACTTGAAATCGATTAGGGCTCTTAGCACAGGTTAGCTAAGTTGTCTAAGCTCGTACTTGTCGAGTTATCTATTTCCGCAGGAAATCCGTCTTTGAACAAAGATCAAAATTGGTGCTACGCATCCTAAGGAACCAGGAATGATACGATCCTAGCCCCATGGCTAACCCCAGTGACCATTCAGCAACCCCTAGACATGGAGACAAGGCAGGAGACGCTGCTTGATCAAGCTTTCAGGCGAAGGATGACATGGAAGGTGGCTTGGAGGCACCTAGCACAAGGTTTGACATCCATCCGAGTCAACCCTTGGAAGAACGGCTTCAATAAAAGATCTAGCACATATACAAGACCTATTGGAGTCTTAGGAAGGCTGTGTCCAAGTTTCAGAGCATTCAGACAAGTAGATATCAAGGAGATTCGAGATGACAATCTCGCACACAGCAGTTCTAGGTGCAGACACAACAGGCAACTTCGTCGGAACGTAACCAGAGCTGTACATGTCGGAATCATGCGATCGACCTCTAGTTGGAAACTTCAGGATGTTAGCTTTCATCTGGGACAAGATTCAGCTCATTTGGCCCAGTGGTTTAAAAGTTATGGACGTCGACATTATGGCGTGCAGTCTGTACGCGAGGCAACATACAACTTGAAGTTTCGGCCCAAACCTTGGCCCGATGATGGGGAAATCGACATGGGCTGCTGGAATGTATTTAAATATATTTATATTTACTGTAATTAGTTAATTAGTTAATTAGTTAATTAGTTAATTGATTAATTAGTTAAAGTGTTTTACTTTATGTAATATTACTATTTTGGAATTAGGGTTTGCTTGTAACCTTATTTAAGGAGCCACTTGGCCTCCTTAGAAACTCGGCTGTTATTTGATAAATTGAGATATTCTCTTCAATCTCCGCCCCTTGTTCAAGTTGGTTGAACCTTGTTCTTCTTGAGTCCGCAATACTTGAGTCGTACACAAGTAAATCTTGGAATTGTATTATTGTGTCGTTTATCTTAGTGTGATTCTCACATTGTTGAGTCTAGTCCTAAGAACCCGATTCAAGACCCTTGACTTGAAATCGATTAGGGCTCTTAGCACAGGTTAGCTAAGTTGTCTAAGCTCGTACTTGTCGAGTTATCTATTTCCGCAGGAAATCCGTCTTTGAACAAAGATCAAAATTGGTGCTACGCATCCTAAGGAACCAGGAATGATACGATCCTAGCCCCATGGCTAACCCCAGTGACCATTCAGCAACCCCTAGACATGGAGACAAGGCAGGAGACGCTGCTTGATCAAGCTTTCAGGCGAAGGATGACATGGAAGGTGGCTTGGAGGCACCTAGCACAAGGTTTGACATCCATCCGAGTCAACCCTTGGAAGAACGGCTTCAATAAAAGATCTAGCACATATACAAGACCTATTGGAGTCTTAGGAAGGCTGTGTCCAAGTTTCAGAGCATTCAGACAAGTAGATATCAAGGAGATTCGAGATGACAATCTCGCACACAGCAGTTCTAGGTGCAGACACAACAGGCAACTTCGTCGGAACGTAACCAGAGCTGTACATGTCGGAATCATGCGATCGACCTCTAGTTGGAAACTTCAGGATGTTAGCTTTCATCTGGGACAAGATTCAGCTCATTTGGCCCAGTGGTTTAAAAGTTATGGACGTCGACATTATGGCGTGCAGTCTGTACGCGAGGCAACATACAACTTGAAGTTTCGGCCCAAACCTTGGCCCGATGATGGGGAAATCGACATGGGCTGCTGGAATGTATTTAAATATATTTATATTTACTGTAATTAGTTAATTAGTTAATTAGTTAATTAGTTAATTGATTAATTAGTTAAAGTGTTTTACTTTATGTAATATTACTATTTTGGAATTAGGGTTTGCTTGTAACCTTATTTAAGGAGCCACTTGGCCTCCTTAGAAACTCGGCTGTTATTTGATAAATTGAGATATTCTCTTCAATCTCCGCCCCTTGTTCAAATTGGTTGAACCTTGTTCTTCTTGAGTCCGCAATACTTGAGTCGTACACAAGTAAATCTTGGAATTGTATTATTGTGTCGTTTATCTTAGTGTGATTCTCACATTGTTGAGTCTAGTCCTAAGAACCCGATTCAAGACCCTTGACTTGAAATCGATTAGGGCTCTTAGCACAGGTTAGCTAAGTTGTCTAAGCTCGTACTTGTCGAGTTATCTATTTCCGCAGGAAATCCGTCTTTGAACAAAGATCAAAATTGGTGCTACGCATCCTAAGGAACCAGGAATGATACGATCCTAGCCCCATGGCTAACCCCAGTGACCATTCAGCAACCCCTAGACATGGAGACAAGGCAGGAGACGCTGCTTGATCAAGCTTTCAGGCGAAGGATGACATGGAAGGTGGCTTGGAGGCACCTAGCACAAGGTTTGACATCCATCCGAGTCAACCCTTGGAAGAACGGCTTCAATAAAAGATCTAGCACATATACAAGACCTATTGGAGTCTTAGGAAGGCTGTGTCCAAGTTTCAGAGCATTCAGACAAGTAGATATCAAGGAGATTCGAGATGACAATCTCGCACACAGCAGTTCTAGGTGCAGACACAACAGGCAACTTCGTCGGAACGTAACCAGAGCTGTACATGTCGGAATCATGCGATCGACCTCTAGTTGGAAACTTCAGGATGTTAGCTTTCATCTGGGACAAGATTCAGCTCATTTGGCCCAGTGGTTTAAAAGTTATGGACGTCGACATTATGGCGTGCAGTCTGTACGCGAGGCAACATACAACTTGAAGTTTCGGCCCAAACCTTGGCCCGATGATGGGGAAATCGACATGGGCTGCTGGAATGTATTTAAATATATTTATATTTACTGTAATTAGTTAATTAGTTAATTAGTTAATTAGTTAATTGATTAATTAGTTAAAGTGTTTTACTTTATGTAATATTACTATTTTGGAATTAGGGTTTGCTTGTAACCTTATTTAAGGAGCCACTTGGCCTCCTTAGAAACTCGGCTGTTATTTGATAAATTGAGATATTCTCTTCAATCTCCGCCCCTTGTTCAAATTGGTTGAACCTTGTTCTTCTTGAGTCCGCAATACTTGAGTCGTACACAAGTAAATCTTGGAATTGTATTATTGTGTCGTTTATCTTAGTGTGATTCTCACATTGTTGAGTCTAGTCCTAAGAACCCGATTCAAGACCCTTGACTTGAAATCGATTAGGGCTCTTAGCACAGGTTAGCTAAGTTGTCTAAGCTCGTACTTGTCGAGTTATCTATTTCCGCAGGAAATCCGTCTTTGAACAAAGATCAAAATTGGTGCTACGCATCCTAAGGAACCAGGAATGATACGATCCTAGCCCCATGGCTAACCCCAGTGACCATTCAGCAACCCCTAGACATGGAGACAAGGCAGGAGACGCTGCTTGATCAAGCTTTCAGGCGAAGGATGACATGGAAGGTGGCTTGGAGGCACCTAGCACAAGGTTTGACATCCATCCGAGTCAACCCTTGGAAGAACGGCTTCAATAAAAGATCTAGCACATATACAAGACCTATTGGAGTCTTAGGAAGGCTGTGTCCAAGTTTCAGAGCATTCAGACAAGTAGATATCAAGGAGATTCGAGATGACAATCTCGCACACAGCAGTTCTAGGTGCAGACACAACAGGCAACTTCGTCGGAACGTAACCAGAGCTGTACATGTCGGAATCATGCGATCGACCTCTAGTTGGAAACTTCAGGATGTTAGCTTTCATCTGGGACAAGATTCAGCTCATTTGGCCCAGTGGTTTAAAAGTTATGGACGTCGACATTATGGCGTGCAGTCTGTACGCGAGGCAACATACAACTTGAAGTTTCGGCCCAAACCTTGGCCCGATGATGGGGAAATCGACATGGGCTGCTGGAATGTATTTAAATATATTTATATTTACTGTAATTAGTTAATTAGTTAATTAGTTAATTAGTTAATTGATTAATTAGTTAAAGTGTTTTACTTTATGTAATATTACTATTTTGGAATTAGGGTTTGCTTGTAACCTTATTTAAGGAGCCACTTGGCCTCCTTAGAAACTCGGCTGTTATTTGATAAATTGAGATATTCTCTTCAATCTCCGCCCCTTGTTCAAATTGGTTGAACCTTGTTCTTCTTGAGTCCGCAATACTTGAGTCGTATACAAGTAAATCTTGGAATTGTATTATTGTGTCGTTTATCTTAGTGTGATTCTCACATTGTTGAGTCTAGTCCTAAGAACCCGATTCAAGACCCTTGACTTGAAATCGATTAGGGCTCTTAGCACAGGTTAGCTAAGTGGTCTAAGCTCGTACTTGTCGAGTTATCTATTTCCGCAGGAAATCCGTCTTTGAACAAAGATCAAAATTGGTGCTACGCATCCTAAGGAACCAGGAATGATACGATCCTAGCCCCATGGCTAACCCCAGTGACCATTCAGCAACCCCTAGACATGGAGACAAGGCAGGAGACGCTGCTTGATCAAGCTTTCAGGCGAAGGATGACATGGAAGGTGGCTTGGAGGCACCTAGCACAAGGTTTGACATCCATCCGAGTCAACCCTTGGAAGAACGGCTTCAATAAAAGATCTAGCACATATACAAGACCTATTGGAGTCTTAGGAAGGCTGTGTCCAAGTTTCAGAGCATTCAGAGAAGTAGATATCAAGGAGATTCGAGATGACAATCTCGCACACAGCAGTTCTAGGTGCAGACACAACAGGCAACTTCGTCGGAACGTAACCAGAGCTGTACATGTCGGAATCATGCGATCGACCTCTAGTTGGAAACTTCAGGATGTTAGCTTTCATCTGGGACAAGATTCAGCTCATTTGGCCCAGTGGTTTAAAAGTTATGGACGTCGACATTATGGCGTGCAGTCTGTACGCGAGGCAACATACAACTTGAAGTTTCGGCCCAAACCTTGGCCCGATGATGGGGAAATCGACATGGGCTGCTGGAATGTATTTAAATATATTTATATTTACTGTAATTAGTTAATTAGTTAATTAGTTAATTAGTTAATTGATTAATTAGTTAAAGTGTTTTACTTTATGTAATATTACTATTTTGGAATTAGGGTTTGCTTGTAACCTTATTTAAGGAGCCACTTGGCCTCCTTAGAAACTCGGCTGTTATTTGATAAATTGAGATATTCTCTTCAATCTCCGCCCCTTGTTCAAATTGGTTGAACCTTGTTCTTCTTGAGTCCGCAATACTTGAGTCGTATACAAGTAAATCTTGGAATTGTATTATTGTGTCGTTTATCTTAGTGTGATTCTCACATTGTTGAGTCTAGTCCTAAGAACCCGATTCAAGACCCTTGACTTGAAATCGATTAGGGCTCTTAGCACAGGTTAGCTAAGTGGTCTAAGCTCGTACTTGTCGAGTTATCTATTTCCGCAGGAAATCCGTCTTTGAACAAAGATCAAAATTGGTGCTACGCATCCTAAGGAACCAGGAATGATACGATCCTAGCCCCATGGCTAACCCCAGTGACCATTCAGCAACCCCTAGACATGGAGACAAGGCAGGAGACGCTGCTTGATCAAGCTTTCAGGCGAAGGATGACATGGAAGGTGGCTTGGAGGCACCTAGCACAAGGTTTGACATCCATCCGAGTCAACCCTTGGAAGAACGGCTTCAATAAAAGATCTAGCACATATACAAGACCTATTGGAGTCTTAGGAAGGCTGTGTCCAAGTTTCAGAGCATTCAGAGAAGTAGATATCAAGGAGATTCGAGATGACAATCTCGCACACAGCAGTTCTAGGTGCAGACACAACAGGCAACTTCGTCGGAACGTAACCAGAGCTGTACATGTCGGAATCATGCGATCGACCTCTAGTTAGAAACTTCAGGATGTTAGCTTTCATCTGGGACAAGATTCAGCTCATTTGGCCCAGTGGTTTAAAAGTTATGGACGTCGACATTATGGCGTGCAGTCTGTACGCGAGGCAACATACAACTTGAAGTTTCGGCCCAAACCTTGGCCCGATGATGGGGAAATCGACATGGGCTGCTGGAATGTATTTAAATATATTTATATTTACTGTAATTAGTTAATTAGTTAATTAGTTAATTAGTTAATTGATTAATTAGTTAAAGTGTTTTACTTTATGTAATATTACTATTTTGGAATTAGGGTTTGCTTGTAACCTTATTTAAGGAGCCACTTGGCCTCCTTAGAAACTCGGCTGTTATTTGATAAATTGAGATATTCTCTTCAATCTCCGCCCCTTGTTCAAATTGGTTGAACCTTGTTCTTCTTGAGTCCGCAATACTTGAGTCGTATACAAGTAAATCTTGGAATTGTATTATTGTGTCGTTTATCTTAGTGTGATTCTCACATTGTTGAGTCTAGTCCTAAGAACCCGATTCAAGACCCTTGACTTGAAATCGATTAGGGCTCTTAGCACAGGTTAGCTAAGTGGTCTAAGCTCGTACTTGTCGAGTTATCTATTTCCGCAGGAAATCCGTCTTTGAACAAAGATCAAAATTGGTGCTACGCATCCTAAGGAACCAGGAATGATACGATCCTAGCCCCATGGCTAACCCCAGTGACCATTCAGCAACCCCTAGACATGGAGACAAGGCAGGAGACGCTGCTTGATCAAGCTTTCAGGCGAAGGATGACATGGAAGGTGGCTTGGAGGCACCTAGCACAAGGTTTGACATCCATCCGAGTCAACCCTTGGAAGAACGGCTTCAATAAAAGATCTAGCACATATACAAGACCTATTGGAGTCTTAGGAAGGCTGTGTCCAAGTTTCAGAGCATTCAGACAAGTAGATATCAAGGAGATTCGAGATGACAATCTCGCACACAGCAGTTCTAGGTGCAGACACAACAGGCAACTTCGTCGGAACGTAACCAGAGCTGTACATGTCGGAATCATGCGATCGACCTCTAGTTGGAAACTTCAGGATGTTAGCTTTCATCTGGGACAAGATTCAGCTCATTTGGCCCAGTGGTTTAAAAGTTATGGACGTCGACATTATGGCGTGCAGTCTGTACGCGAGGCAACATACAACTTGAAGTTTCGGCCCAAACCTTGGCCCGATGATGGGGAAATCGACATGGGCTGCTGGAATGTATTTAAATATATTTATATTTACTGTAATTAGTTAATTAGTTAATTAGTTAATTAGTTAATTGATTAATTAGTTAAAGTGTTTTACTTTATGTAATATTACTATTTTGGAATTAGGGTTTGCTTGTAACCTTATTTAAGGAGCCACTTGGCCTCCTTAGAAACTCGGCTGTTATTTGATAAATTGAGATATTCTCTTCAATCTCCGCCCCTTGTTCAAATTGGTTGAACCTTGTTCTTCTTGAGTCCGCAATACTTGAGTCGTATACAAGTAAATCTTGGAATTGTATTATTGTGTCGTTTATCTTAGTGTGATTCTCACATTGTTGAGTCTAGTCCTAAGAACCCGATTCAAGACCCTTGACTTGAAATCGATTAGGGCTCTTAGCACAGGTTAGCTAAGTGGTCTAAGCTCGTACTTGTCGAGTTATCTATTTCCGCAGGAAATCCGTCTTTGAACAAAGATCAAAATTGGTGCTACGCATCCTAAGGAACCAGGAATGATACGATCCTAGCCCCATGGCTAACCCCAGTGACCATTCAGCAACCCCTAGACATGGAGACAAGGCAGGAGACGCTGCTTGATCAAGCTTTCAGGCGAAGGATGACATGGAAGGTGGCTTGGAGGCACCTAGCACAAGGTTTGACATCCATCCGAGTCAACCCTTGGAAGAACGGCTTCAATAAAAGATCTAGCACATATACAAGACCTATTGGAGTCTTAGGAAGGCTGTGTCCAAGTTTCAGAGCATTCAGAGAAGTAGATATCAAGGAGATTCGAGATGACAATCTCGCACACAGCAGTTCTAGGTGCAGACACAACAGGCAACTTCGTCGGAACGTAACCAGAGCTGTACATGTCGGAATCATGCGATCGACCTCTAGTTAGAAACTTCAGGATGTTAGCTTTCATCTGGGACAAGATTCAGCTCATTTGGCCCAGTGGTTTAAAAGTTATGGACGTCGACATTATGGCGTGCAGTCTGTACGCGAGGCAACATACAACTTGAAGTTTCGGCCCAAACCTTGGCCCGATGATGGGGAAATCGACATGGGCTGCTGGAATGTATTTAAATATATTTATATTTACTGTAATTAGTTAATTAGTTAATTAGTTAATTAGTTAATTGATTAATTAGTTAAAGTGTTTTACTTTATGTAATATTACTATTTTGGAATTAGGGTTTGCTTGTAACCTTATTTAAGGAGCCACTTGGCCTCCTTAGAAACTCGGCTGTTATTTGATAAATTGAGATATTCTCTTCAATCTCCGCCCCTTGTTCAAATTGGTTGAACCTTGTTCTTCTTGAGTCCGCAATACTTGAGTCGTATACAAGTAAATCTTGGAATTGTATTATTGTGTCGTTTATCTTAGTGTGATTCTCACATTGTTGAGTCTAGTCCTAAGAACCCGATTCAAGACCCTTGACTTGAAATCGATTAGGGCTCTTAGCACAGGTTAGCTAAGTGGTCTAAGCTCGTACTTGTCGAGTTATCTATTTCCGCAGGAAATCCGTCTTTGAACAAAGATCAAAATTGGTGCTACGCATCCTAAGGAACCAGGAATGATACGATCCTAGCCCCATGGCTAACCCCAGTGACCATTCAGCAACCCCTAGACATGGAGACAAGGCAGGAGACGCTGCTTGATCAAGCTTTCAGGCGAAGGATGACATGGAAGGTGGCTTGGAGGCACCTAGCACAAGGTTTGACATCCATCCGAGTCAACCCTTGGAAGAACGGCTTCAATAAAAGATCTAGCACATATACAAGACCTATTGGAGTCTTAGGAAGGCTGTGTCCAAGTTTCAGAGCATTCAGAGAAGTAGATATCAAGGAGATTCGAGATGACAATCTCGCACACAGCAGTTCTAGGTGCAGACACAACAGGCAACTTCGTCGGAACGTAACCAGAGCTGTACATGTCGGAATCATGCGATCGACCTCTAGTTAGAAACTTCAGGATGTTAGCTTTCATCTGGGACAAGATTCAGCTCATTTGGCCCAGTGGTTTAAAAGTTATGGACGTCGACATTATGGCGTGCAGTCTGTACGCGAGGCAACATACAACTTGAAGTTTCGGCCCAAACCTTGGCCCGATGATGGGGAAATCGACATGGGCTGCTGGAATGTATTTAAATATATTTATATTTACTGTAATTAGTTAATTAGTTAATTAGTTAATTAGTTAATTGATTAATTAGTTAAAGTGTTTTACTTTATGTAATATTACTATTTTGGAATTAGGGTTTGCTTGTAACCTTATTTAAGGAGCCACTTGGCCTCCTTAGAAACTCGGCTGTTATTTGATAAATTGAGATATTCTCTTCAATCTCCGCCCCTTGTTCAAATTGGTTGAACCTTGTTCTTCTTGAGTCCGCAATACTTGAGTCGTACACAAGTAAATCTTGGAATTGTATTATTGTGTCGTTTATCTTAGTGTGATTCTCACATTGTTGAATCTAGTCCTAAGAACCCGATTCAAGACCCTTGACTTGAAATCGATTTGGGCTCTTAGCACAGGTTAGCTAAGTGGTCTAAGCTCGTACTTGTCGAGTTATCTATTTCCGCAGGAAATCCGTCTTTGAACAAAGATCAAAATTGGTGCTACGCATCCTAAGGAACCAGGAATGATACGATCCTAGCCCCATGGCTAACCCCAGTGACCATTCAGCAACCCCTAGACATGGAGACAAGGCAGGAGACGCTGCTTGATCAAGCTTTCAGGCGAAGGATGACATGGAAGGTGGCTTGGAGGCACCTAGCACAAGGTTTGACATCCATCCGAGTCAACCCTTGGAAGAACGGCTTCAATAAAAGATCTAGCACATATACAAGACCTATTGGAGTCTTAGGAAGGCTGTGTCCAAGTTTCAGAGCATTCAGACAAGTAGATATCAAGGAGATTCGAGATGACAATCTCGCACACAGCAGTTCTAGGTGCAGACACAACAGGCAACTTCGTCGGAACGTAACCAGAGCTGTACATGTCAGAATCATACGATCGACCTCTAGCTGGAAACTTCAGGATGTTAGCTTTCATCTGGGACAAGATTCAGCTCATTTAGCCCAGTAGTTTAAAAGTTATGGACGTCGACATTATGGCGTGCGGTCTGTACGCGAGGCAACATACAACTTGACGTTTCGGCCCAAACCTTGGCCCGATGATGGGGAAATCGACATGGGCTGCTGGAATGTATTTAAATATATTTATATTTACTGTAATTAGTTAATTAGTTAATTAGTTAATTAGTTAATTGATTAATTAGTTAAAGTGTTTTACTTTATGTAATATTACTATTTTGGAATTAGGGTTTGCTTGTAACCTTATTTAAGGAGCCACTTGGCCTCCTTAGAAACTCGGCTGTTATTTGATAAATTGAGATATTCTCTTCAATCTCCGCCCCTTGTTCAAATTGGTTGAACCTTGTTCTTCTTGAGTCCGCAATACTTGAGTCGTACACAAGTAAATCTTGGAATTGTATTATTGTGTCGTTTATCTTAGTGTGATTCTCACATTGTTGAATCTAGTCCTAAGAACCCGATTCAAGACCCTTGACTTGAAATCGATTTGGGCTCTTAGCACAGGTTAGCTAAGTGGTCTAAGCTCGTACTTGTCGAGTTATCTATTTCCGCAGGAAATCCGTCTTTGAACAAAGATCAAAATTGGTGCTACGCATCCTAAGGAACCAGGAATGATACGATCCTAGCCCCATGGCTAACCCCAGTGACCATTCAGCAACCCCTAGACATGGAGACAAGGCAGGAGACGCTGCTTGATCAAGCTTTCAGGCGAAGGATGACATGGAAGGTGGCTTGGAGGCACCTAGCACAAGGTTTGACATCCATCCGAGTCAACCCTTGGAAGAACGGCTTCAATAAAAGATCTAGCACATATACAAGACCTATTGGAGTCTTAGGAAGGCTGTGTCCAAGTTTCAGAGCATTCAGAGAAGTAGATATCAAGGAGATTCGAGATGACAATCTCGCACACAGCAGTTCTAGGTGCAGACACAACAGGCAACTTCGTCGGAACGTAACCAGAGCTGTACATGTCAGAATCATACGATCGACCTCTAGCTGGAAACTTCAGGATGTTAGCTTTCATCTGGGACAAGATTCAGCTCATTTAGCCCAGTAGTTTAAAAGTTATGGACGTCGACATTATGGCGTGCGGTCTGTACGCGAGGCAACATACAACTTGACGTTTCGGCCCAAACCTTGGCCCGATGATGGGGAAATCGACATGGGCTGCTGGAATGTATTTAAATATATTTATATTTACTGTAATTAGTTAATTAGTTAATTGATTAATTAGTTAAAGTGTTTTACTTTATGTAATATTACTATTTTGGAATTAGGGTTTGCTTGTAACCTTATTTAAGGAGCCACTTGGCCTCCTTAGAAACTCGGCTGTTATTTGATAATATGAGATATTCTCTTCAATCTCCGCCCCTTGTTCAAATTGGTTGAACCTTGTTCTTCTTGAGTCCGCAATACTTGAGTCGTACACAAGTAAATCTTGGAATTGTATTATTGTGTCGTTTATCTTAGTGTGATTCTCACATTGTTGAGTCTAGTCCTAAGAACCCGATTCAAGACCCTTGACTTGAAATCGATTAGGGCTCTTAGCACAGGTTAGCTAAGTGGTCTAAGCTCGTACTTGTCGAGTTATCTATTTCCGCAGGAAATCCGTCTTTGAACAAAGATCAAAATTGGTGCTACGCATCCTAAGGAACCAGGAATGATACGATCCTAGCCCCATGGCTAACCCCAGTGACCATTCAGCAACCCCTAGACATGGAGACAAGGCAGGAGACGCTGCTTGATCAAGCTTTCAGGCGAAGGATGACATGGAAGGTGGCTTGGAGGCACCTAGCACAAGGTTTGACATCCATCCGAGTCAACCCTTGGAAGAACGGCTTCAATAAAAGATCTAGCACATATACAAGACCTATTGGAGTCTTAGGAAGGCTGTGTCCAAGTTTCAGAGCATTCAGACAAGTAGATATCAAGGAGATTCGAGATGACAATCTCGCACACAGCAGTTCTAGGTGCAGACACAACAGGCAACTTCGTCGGAACGTAACCAGAGCTGTACATGTCGGAATCATGCGATCGACCTCTAGTTAGAAACTTCAGGATGTTACCTTTCATCTGGGACAAGATTCAGCTCATTTGGCCCAGTGGTTTAAAAGTTATGGACGTCGACATTATGGCGTGCAGTCTGTACGCGAGGCAAGATACAACTTGAAGTTTCGGCCCAAACCTTGGCCCGATGATGGGGAAATCGACATGGGCTGCTGGAATGTATTTAAATATATTTATATTTACTGTAATTAGTTAATTAGTTAATTAGTTAATTAGTTAATTGATTAATTAGTTAAAGTGTTTTACTTTATGTAATATTACTATTTTGGAATTAGGGTTTGCTTGTAACCTTATTTAAGGAGCCACTTGGCCTCCTTAGAAACTCGGCTGTTATTTGATAAATTGAGATATTCTCTTCAATCTCCGCCCCTTGTTCAAATTGGTTGAACCTTGTTCTTCTTGAGTCCGCAATACTTGGGTCGTACACAAGTAAATCTTGGAATTGTATTATTGTGTCGTTTATCTTAGTGTGATTCTCACATTGTTGAGTCTAGTCCTAAGAACCCGATTCAAGACCCTTGACTTGAAATCGATTAGGGCTCTTAGCACAGGTTAGCTAAGTGGTCTAAGCTCGTACTTGTCGAGTTATCTATTTCCGCAGGAAATCCGTCTTTGAACAAAGATCAAAATTGGTGCTACGCATCCTAAGGAACCAGGAATGATACGATCCTAGCCCCATGGCTAACCCCAGTGACCATTCAGCAACCCCTAGACATGGAGACAAGGCAGGAGACGCTGCTTGATCAAGCTTTCAGGCGAAGGATGACATGGAAGGTGGCTTGGAGGCACCTAGCACAAGGTTTGACATCCATCCGAGTCAACCCTTGGAAGAACGGCTTCAATAAAAGATCTAGCACATATACAAGACCTATTGGAGTCTAAGGAAGGCTGTGTCCAAGTTTCAGAGCATTCAGAGAAGTTGATATCAAGGAGATTCGAGATAACAATCTCGCACACAGCAGTTCTAGGTGCAGACACAACAGGCAACTTCGTCGGAACGTAACCAGAGCTGTACATGTCGGAATCATGCGATCGACCTCTAGTTAGAAACTTCAGGATGTTAGCTTTCATCTGGTACAAGATTCAGCTCATTTGGCCCAGTGGTTTAAAAGTTATGGACGTCGACATTATGGCGTGCAGTCTGTACGCGAGGCAACATACAACTTGAAGTTTCGGCCCAAACCTTGGCCCGATGATGGGGAAATCGACATGGGCTGCTGGAATGTATTTAAATATATTTATATTTACTGTAATTAGTTAATTAGTTAATTAGTTAATTAGTTAATTGATTAATTAGTTAAAGTGTTTTACTTTATGTAATATTACTATTTTGGAATTAGGGTTTGCTTGTAACCTTATTTAAGGAGCCACTTGGCCTCCTTAGAAACTCGGCTGTTATTTGATAAATTGAGATATTCTCTTCAATCTCCGCCCCTTGTTCAAATTGGTTGAACCTTGTTCTTCTTGAGTCCGCAATACTTGGGTCGTACACAAGTAAATCTTGGAATTGTATTATTGTGTCGTTTATCTTAGTGTGATTCTCACATTGTTGAGTCTAGTCCTAAGAACCCGATTCAAGACCCTTGACTTGAAATCGATTTGGGCTCTTAGCACAGGTTAGCTAAGTGGTCTAAGCTCGTACTTGTCGAGTTATCTATTTCCGCAGGAAATCCGTCTTTGAACAAAGATCAAAATTGGTGCTACGCATCCTAAGGAACCATGAATGATACGATCCTAGCCCCATGGCTAACCCCAGTGACCATTCAGCAACCCCTAGACATGGAGACAAGGCAGGAGACGCTGCTTGATCAAGCTTTCAGGCGAAGGATGACATGGAAGGTGGCTTGGAGGCACCTAGCACAAGGTTTGACATCCATCCGAGTCAACCCTTGGAAGAACGGCTTCAATAAAAGATCTAGCACATATACAAGACCTATTGGAGTCTTAGGAAGGCTGTGTCCAAGTTTCAGAGCATTCAGACAAGTAGATATCAAGGAGATTCGAGATGACAATCTCGCACACAGCAGTTCTAGGTGCAGACAAAACAGGCAACTTCGTCGGAACGTAACCAGAGCTGTACATGTCAGAATCATACGATCGACCTCTAGCTGGAAACTTCAGGATGTTAGCTTTCATCTGGGACAAGATTCAACTCATTTAGCCCAGTAGTTTAAAAGTTATGGACGTCGACATTATGGCGTGCGGTCTGTACGCGAGGCAACATACAACTTGACGTTTCGGCCCAAACCTTGGCCCGATGATGGGGAAATCGACATGGGCTGCTGGAATGTATTTAAATATATTTATATTTACTGTAATTAGTTAATTAGTTAATTAGTTAATTAGTTAATTGATTAATTAGTTAAAGTGTTTTACTTTATGTAATATTACTATTTTGGAATTAGGGTTTGCTTGTAACCTTATTTAAGGAGCCACTTGGCCTCCTTAGAAACTCGGCTGTTATTTGATAAATTGAGATATTCTCTTCAATCTCCGCCCCTTGTTCAAATTGGTTGAACCTTGTTCTTCTTGAGTCCGCAATACTTGAGTCGTATACAAGTAAATCTTGGAATTGTATTATTGTGTCGTTTATCTTAGTGTGATTCTCACATTGTTGAGTCTAGTCCTAAGAACCCGATTCAAGACCCTTGACTTGAAATCGATTAGGGCTCTTAGCACAGGTTAGCTAAGTGGTCTAAGCTCGTACTTGTCGAGTTATCTATTTCCGCAGGAAATCCGTCCTTGAACAAAGATCAAAATTGGTGCTACGCATCCTAAGGAACCAGGAATGATACGATCCTAGCCCCATGGCTAACCCCAGTGACCATTCAGCAACCCCTAGACATGGAGACAAGGCAGGAGACGCTGCTTGATCAAGCTTTCAGGCGAAGGATGACATGGAAGGTGGCTTGGAGGCACCTAGCACAAGGTTTGACATCCATCCGAGTCAACCCTTGGAAGAACGGCTTCAATAAAAGATCTAGCACATATACAAGACCTATTGGAGTCTTAGGAAGGCTGTGTCCAAGTTTCAGAGCATTCAGACAAGTAGATATCAAGGAGATTCGAGATGACAATCTCGCACACAGCAGTTCTAGGTGCAGACACAACAGGCAACTTCGTCGGAACGTAACCAGAGCTGTACATGTCAGAATCATGCGATCGACCTCTAGTTGGAAACTTCAGGATGTTAGCTTTCATCTGGGACAAGATTCAGCTCATTTAGCCTAGTGGTTTAAAAGTTATGGACGTCGACATTATGGCGTGCAGTCTGTACGCGAGGCAACATACAACTTGAAGTTTCGGCCCAAACCTTGGCCCGATGATGGGGAAATCGACATGGGCTGCTGGAATGTATTTAAATATATTTATATTTACTGTAATTAGTTAATTAGTTAATTAGTTAATTAGTTAATTGATTAATTAGTTAAAGTGTTTTACTTTATGTAATATTACTATTTTGGAATTAGGGTTTGCTTGTAACCTTATTTAAGGAGCCACTTGGCCTCCTTAGAAACTCGGCTGTTATTTGATAAATTGAGATATTCTCTTCAATCTCCGCCCCTTGTTCAAATTGGTTGAACCTTGTTCTTCTTGAGTCCGCAATACTTGAGTCGTACACAAGTAAATCTTGGAATTGTATTATTGTGTCGTTTATCTTAGTGTGATTCTCACATTGTTGAGTCTAGTCCTAAGAACCCGATTCAAGACCCTTGACTTGAAATCGATTAGGGCTCTTAGCACAGGTTAGCTAAGTTGTCTAAGCTCGTACTTGTCGAGTTATCTATTTCCGCAGGAAATCCGTCTTTGAACAAAGATCAAAATTGGTGCTACGCATCCTAAGGAACCAGGAATGATACGATCCTAGCCCCATGGCTAACCCCAGTGACCATTCAGCAACCCCTAGACATGGAGACAAGGCAGGAGACGCTGCTTGATCAAGCTTTCAGGCGAAGGATGACATGGAAGGTGGCTTGGAGGCACCTAGCACAAGGTTTGACATCCATCAGAGTCAACCCTTGGAAGAACGGCTTCAATAAAAGATCTAGCACATATACATGACCTATTGGAGTCTTAGGAAGGCTGTGTCCAAGTTTCAGAGCATTCAGACAAGTAGATATCAAGGAGATTCGAGATGACAATCTCGCACACAGCAGTTCTAGGTGCAGACACAACAGGCAACTTCGTCGGAACGTAACCAGAGCTGTACATGTCGGAATCATGCGATCGACCTCTAGTTAGAAACTTCAGGATGTTAGCTTTCATCTGGGACAAGATTCAGCTCATTTGGCCCAGTGGTTTAAAAGTTATGGACGTCGACATTATGGCGTGCAGTCTGTACGCGAGGCAACATACAACTTGAAGTTTCGGCCCAAACCTTGGCCCGATGATGGGGAAATCGACATGGGCTGCTGGAATGTATTTAAATATATTTATATTTACTGTAATTAGTTAATTAGTTAATTAGTTAATTAGTTAATTGATTAATTAGTTAAAGTGTTTTACTTTATGTAATATTACTATTTTGGAATTAGGGTTTGCTTGTAACCTTATTTAAGGAGCCACTTGGCCTCCTTAGAAACTCGGCTGTTATTTGATAAATTGAGATATTCTCTTCAATCTCCGCCCCTTGTTCAAATTGGTTGAACCTTGTTCTTCTTGAGTCCGCAATACTTGAGTCGTATACAAGTAAATCTTGGAATTGTATTATTGTGTCGTTTATCTTAGTGTGATTCTCACATTGTTGAGTCTAGTCCTAAGAACCCGATTCAAGACCCTTGACTTGAAATCGATTAGGGCTCTTAGCACAGGTTAGCTAAGTGGTCTAAGCTCGTACTTGTCGAGTTATCTATTTCCGTAGGAAATCCGTCTTTGAACAAAGATCAAAATTGGTGCTACGCATCCTAAGGAACCAGGAATGATACGATCCTAGCCCCATGGCTAACCCCAGTGACCATTCAGCAACCCCTAGACATGGAGACAAGGCAGGAGACGCTGCTTGATCAAGCTTTCAGGCGAAGGATGACATGGAAGGTGGCTTGGAGGCACCTAGCACAAGGTTTGACATCCATCCGAGTCAACCCTTGGAAGAACGGCTTCAATAAAAGATCTAGCACATATACAAGACCTATTGGAGTCTTAGGAAGGCTGTGTCCAAGTTTCAGAGCATTCAGACAAGTAGATATCAAGGAGATTCGAGATGACAATCTCGCACACAGCAGTTCTAGGTGCAGACACAACAGGCAACTTCGTCGGAACGTAACCAGAGCTGTACATGTCAGAATCATGCGATCGACCTCTAGTTGGAAACTTCAGGATGTTAGCTTTCATCTGGGACAAGATTCAGCTCATTTAGCCTAGTGGTTTAAAAGTTATGGACGTCGACATTATGGCGTGCAGTCTGTACGCGAGGCAACATACAACTTGAAGTTTCGGCCCAAACCTTGGCCCGATGATGGGGAAATCGACATGGGCTGCTGGAATGTATTTAAATATATTTATATTTACTGTAATTAGTTAATTAGTTAATTAGTTAATTAGTTAATTGATTAATTAGTTAAAGTGTTTTACTTTATGTAATATTACTATTTTGGAATTAGGGTTTGCTTGTAACCTTATTTAAGGAGCCACTTGGCCTCCTTAGAAACTCGGCTGTTATTTGATAAATTGAGATATTCTCTTCAATCTCCGCCCCTTGTTCAAATTGGTTGAACCTTGTTCTTCTTGAGTCCGCAATACTTGAGTCGTACACAAGTAAATCTTGGAATTGTATTATTGTGTCGTTTATCTTAGTGTGATTCTCACATTGTTGAGTCTAGTCCTAAGAACCCGATTCAAGACCCTTGACTTGAAATCGATTAGGGCTCTTAGCACAGGTTAGCTAAGTTGTCTAAGCTCGTACTTGTCGAGTTATCTATTTCCGCAGGAAATCCGTCTTTGAACAAAGATCAAAATTGGTGCTACGCATCCTAAGGAACCAGGAATGATACGATCCTAGCCCCATGGCTAACCCCAGTGACCATTCAGCAACCCCTAGACATGGAGACAAGGCAGGAGACGCTGCTTGATCAAGCTTTCAGGCGAAGGATGACATGGAAGGTGGCTTGGAGGCACCTAGCACAAGGTTTGACATCCATCAGAGTCAACCCTTGGAAGAACGGCTTCAATAAAAGATCTAGCACATATACAAGACCTATTGGAGTCTTAGGAAGGCTGTGTCCAAGTTTCAGAGCATTCAGACAAGTAGATATCAAGGAGATTCGAGATGACAATCTCGCACACAGCAGTTCTAGGTGCAGACACAACAGGCAACTTCGTCGGAACGTAACCAGAGCTGTACATGTCGGAATCATGCGATCGACCTCTAGTTAGAAACTTCAGGATGTTAGCTTTCATCTGGGACAAGATTCAGCTCATTTGGCCCAGTGGTTTAAAAGTTATGGACGTCGACATTATGGCGTGCAGTCTGTACGCGAGGCAACATACAACTTGAAGTTTCGGCCCAAACCTTGGCCCGATGATGGGGAAATCGACATGGGCTGCTGGAATGTATTTAAATATATTTATATTTACTGTAATTAGTTAATTAGTTAATTAGTTAATTAGTTAATTGATTAATTAGTTAAAGTGTTTTACTTTATGTAATATTACTATTTTGGAATTAGGGTTTGCTTGTAACCTTATTTAAGGAGCCACTTGGCCTCCTTAGAAACTCGGCTGTTATTTGATAAATTGAGATATTCTCTTCAATCTCCGCCCCTTGTTCAAATTGGTTGAACCTTGTTCTTCTTGAGTCCGCAATACTTGAGTCGTACACAAGTAAATCTTGGAATTGTATTATTGTGTCGTTTATCTTAGTGTGATTCTCACATTGTTGAGTCTAGTCCTAAGAACCCGATTCAAGACCCTTGACTTGAAATCGATTTGGGCTCTTAGCACAGGTTAGCTAAGTGGTCTAAGCTCGTACTTGTCGAGTTATCTATTTCCGCAGGAAATCCGTCTTTGAACAAAGATCAAAATTGGTGCTACGCATCCTAAGGAACCAGGAATGATACGATCCTAGCCCCATGGCTAACCCCAGTGACCATTCAGCAACCCCTAGACATGGAGACAAGGCAGGAGACGCTGCTTGATCAAGCTTTCAGGCGAAGGATGACATGGAAGGTGGCTTGGAGGCACCTAGCACAAGGTTTGACATCCATCCGAGTCAACCCTTGGAAGAACGGCTTCAATAAAAGATCTAGCACATATACAAGACCTATTGGAGTCTTAGGAAGGCTGTGTCCAAGTTTCAGAGCATTCAGACAAGTAGATATCAAGGAGATTCGAGATGACAATCTCGCACACAGCAGTTCTAGGTGCAGACACAACAGGCAACTTCGTCGGAACGTAACCAGAGCTGTACATGTCAGAATCATACGATCGACCTCTAGCTGGAAACTTCAGGATGTTAGCTTTCATCTGGGACAAGATTCAGCTCATTTAGCCCAGTAGTTTAAAAGTTATGGACGTCGACATTATGGCGTGCGGTCTGTACGCGAGGCAACATACAACTTGACGTTTCGGCCCAAACCTTGGCCCGATGATGGGGAAATCGACATGGGCTGCTGGAATGTATTTAAATATATTTATATTTACTGTAATTAGTTAATTAGTTAATTAGTTAATTAGTTAATTGATTAATTAGTTAAAGTGTTTTACTTTATGTAATATTACTATTTTGGAATTAGGGTTTGCTTGTAACCTTATTTAAGGAGCCACTTGGCCTCCTTAGAAACTCGGCTGTTATTTGATAATATGAGATATTCTCTTCAATCTCCGCCCCTTGTTCAAATTGGTTGAACCTTGTTCTTCTTGAGTCCGCAATACTTGAGTCGTATACAAGTAAATCTTGGAATTGTATTATTGTGTCGTTTATCTTAGTGTGATTCTCACATTGTTGAGTCTAGTCCTAAGAACCCGATTCAAGACCCTTGACTTGAAATCGATTAGGGCTCTTAGCACAGGTTAGCTAAGTGGTCTAAGCTCGTACTTGTCGAGTTATCTATTTCCGCAGGAAATCCGTCTTTGAACAAAGATCAAAATTGGTGCTACGCATCCTAAGGAACCAGGAATGATACGATCCTAGCCCCATGGCTAACCCCAGTGACCATTCAGCAACCCCTAGACATGGAGACAAGGCAGGAGACGCTGCTTGATCAAGCTTTCAGGCGAAGGATGACATGGAAGGTGGCTTGGAGGCACCTAGCACAAGGTTTGACATCCATCCGAGTCAACCCTTGGAAGAACGGCTTCAATAAAAGATCTAGCACATATACAAGACCTATTGGAGTCTTAGGAAGGCTGTGTCCAAGTTTCAGAGCATTCAGACAAGTAGATATCAAGGAGATTCGAGATGACAATCTCGCACACAGCAGTTCTAGGTGCAGACACAACAGGCAACTTCGTCGGAACGTAACCAGAGCTGTACATGTCAGAATCATACGATCGACCTCTAGCTGGAAACTTCAGGATGTTAGCTTTCATCTGGGACAAGATTCAGCTCATTTAGCCCAGTAGTTTAAAAGTTATGGACGTCGACATTATGGCGTGCGGTCTGTACGCGAGGCAACATACAACTTGACGATTCGGCCCAAACCTTGGCCCGATGATGGGGAAATCGACATGGGCTGCTGGAATGTATTTAAATATATTTATATTTACTGTAATTAGTTAATTAGTTAATTAGTTAATTAGTTAATTGATTAATTAGTTAAAGTGTTTTACTTTATGTAATATTACTATTTTGGAATTAGGGTTTGCTTGTAACCTTATTTAAGGAGCCACTTGGCCTCCTTAGAAACTCGGCTGTTATTTGATAATATGAGATATTCTCTTCAATCTCCGCCCCTTGTTCAAATTGGTTGAACCTTGTTCTTCTTGAGTCCGCAATACTTGAGTCGTATACAAGTAAATCTTGGAATTGTATTATTGTGTCGTTTATCTTAGTGTGATTCTCACATTGTTGAGTCTAGTCCTAAGAACCCGATTCAAGACCCTTGACTTGAAATCGATTAGGGCTCTTAGCACAGGTTAGCTAAGTGGTCTAAGCTCGTACTTGTCGAGTTATCTATTTCCGCAGGAAATCCGTCTTTGAACAAAGATCAAAATTGGTGCTACGCATCCTAAGGAACCAGGAATGATACGATCCTAGCCCCATGGCTAACCCCAGTGACCATTCAGCAACCCCTAGACATGGAGACAAGGCAGGAGACGCTGCTTGATCAAGCTTTCAGGCGAAGGATGACATGGAAGGTGGCTTGGAGGCACCTAGCACAAGGTTTGACATCCATCCGAGTCAACCCTTGGAAGAACGGCTTCAATAAAAGATCTAGCACATATACAAGACCTATTGGAGTCTTAGGAAGGCTGTGTCCAAGTTTCAGAGCATTCAGAGAAGTAGATATCAAGGAGATTCGAGATGACAATCTCGCACACAGCAGTTCTAGGTGCAGACACAACAGGCAACTTCGTCGGAACGTAACCAGAGCTGTACATGTCGGAATCATGCGATCGACCTCTAGTTAGAAACTTCAGGATGTTAGCTTTCATCTGGGACAAGATTCAGCTCATTTAGCCCAGTGGTTTAAAAGTTATGGACGTCGACATTATGGCGTGCAGTCTGTACGCGAGGCAACATACAACTTGAAGTTTCGGCCCAAACCTTGGCCCGATGATGGGGAAATCGACATGGGCTGCTGGAATGTATTTAAATATATTTATATTTACTGTAATTAGTTAATTAGTTAATTAGTTAATTAGTTAATTGATTAATTAGTTAAAGTGTTTTACTTTATGTAATATTACTATTTTGGAATTAGGGTTTGCTTGTAACCTTATTTAAGGAGCCACTTGGCCTCCTTAGAAACTCGGCTGTTATTTGATAAATTGAGATATTCTCTTCAATCTCCGCCCCTTGTTCAAATTGGTTGAACCTTGTTCTTCTTGAGTCCGCAATACTTGAGTCGTACACAAGTAAATCTTGGAATTGTATTATTGTGTCGTTTATCTTAGTGTGATTCTCACATTGTTGAGTCTAGTCCTAAGAACCCGATTCAAGACCCTTGACTTGAAATCGATTTGGGCTCTTAGCACAGGTTAGCTAAGTGGTCTAAGCTCGTACTTGTCGAGTTATCTATTTCCGCAGGAAATCCGTCTTTGAACAAAGATCAAAATTGGTGCTACGCATCCTAAGGAACCATGAATGATACGATCCTAGCCCCATGGCTAACCCCAGTGACCATTCAGCAACCCCTAGACATGGAGACAAGGCAGGAGACGCTGCTTGATCAAGCTTTCAGGCGAAGGATGACATGGAAGGTGGCTTGGAGGCACCTAGCACAAGGTTTGACATCCATCCGAGTCAACCCTTGGAAGAACGGCTTCAATAAAAGATCTAGCACATATACAAGACCTATTGGAGTCTTAGGAAGGCTGTGTCCAAGTTTCAGAGCATTCAGACAAGTAGATATCAAGGAGATTCGAGATGACAATCTCGCACACAGCAGTTCTAGGTGCAGACACAACAGGCAACTTCGTCGGAACGTAACCAGAGCTGTACATGTCAGAATCATACGATCGACCTCTATCTGGAAACTTCAGGATGTTAGCTTTCATCTGGGACAAGATTCAGCTCATTTAGCCCAGTAGTTTAAAAGTTATGGACGTCGACATTATGGCGTGCGGTCTGTACGCGAGGCAACATACAACTTGACGTTTCGGCCCAAACCTTGGCCCGATGATGGGGAAATCGACATGGGCTGCTGGAATGTATTTAAATATATTTATATTTACTGTAATTAGTTAATTAGTTAATTAGTTAATTAGTTAATTGATTAATTAGTTAAAGTGTTTTACTTTATGTAATATTACTATTTTGGAATTAGGGTTTGCTTGTAACCTTATTTAAGGAGCCACTTGGCCTCCTTAGAAACTCGGCTGTTATTTGATAAATTGAGATATTCTCTTCAATCTCCGCCCCTTGTTCAAATTGGTTGAACCTTGTTCTTCTTGAGTCCGCAATACTTGAGTCGTATACAAGTAAATCTTGGAATTGTATTATTGTGTCGTTTATCTTAGTGTGATTCTCACATTGTTGAGTCTAGTCCTAAGAACCCGATTCAAGACCCTTGACTTGAAATCGATTAGGGCTCTTAGCACAGGTTAGCTAAGTGGTCTAAGCTCGTACTTGTCGAGTTATCTATTTCCGCAGGAAATCCGTCTTTGAACAAAGATCAAAATTGGTGCTACGCATCCTAAGGAACCAGGAATGATACGATCCTAGCCCCATGGCTAACCCCAGTGACCATTCAGCAACCCCTAGACATGGAGACAAGGCAGGAGACGCTGCTTGATCAAGCTTTCAGGCGAAGGATGACATGGAAGGTGGCTTGGAGGCACCTAGCACAAGGTTTGACATCCATCCGAGTCAACCCTTGGAAGAACGGCTTCAATAAAAGATCTAGCACATATACAAGACCTATTGGAGTCTTAGGAAGGCTGTGTCCAAGTTTCAGAGCATTCAGACAAGTAGATATCAAGGAGATTCGAGATGACAATCTCGCACACAGCAGTTCTAGGTGCAGACACAACAGGCAACTTCGTCGGAACGTAACCAGAGCTGTACATGTCAGAATCATGCGATCGACCTCTAGTTGGAAACTTCAGGATGTTAGCTTTCATCTGGGACAAGATTCAGCTCATTTAGCCTAGTGGTTTAAAAGTTATGGACGTCGACATTATGGCGTGCAGTCTGTACGCGAGGCAACATACAACTTGAAGTTTCGGCCCAAACCTTGGCCCGATGATGGGGAAATCGACATGGGCTGCTGGAATGTATTTAAATATATTTATATTTACTGTAATTAGTTAATTAGTTAATTAGTTAATTAGTTAATTGATTAATTAGTTAAAGTGTTTTACTTTATGTAATATTACTATTTTGGAATTAGGGTTTGCTTGTAACCTTATTTAAGGAGCCACTTGGCCTCCTTAGAAACTCGGCTGTTATTTGATAAATTGAGATATTCTCTTCAATCTCCGCCCCTTGTTCAAATTGGTTGAACCTTGTTCTTCTTGAGTCCGCAATACTTGAGTCGTACACAAGTAAATCTTGGAATTGTATTATTGTGTCGTTTATCTTAGTGTGATTCTCACATTGTTGAGTCTAGTCCTAAGAACCCGATTCAAGACCCTTGACTTGAAATCGATTAGGGCTCTTAGCACAGGTTAGCTAAGTTGTCTAAGCTCGTACTTGTCGAGTTATCTATTTCCGCAGGAAATCCGTCTTTGAACAAAGATCAAAATTGGTGCTACGCATCCTAAGGAACCAGGAATGATACGATCCTAGCCCCATGGCTAACCCCAGTGACCATTCAGCAACCCCTAGACATGGAGACAAGGCAGGAGACGCTGCTTGATCAAGCTTTCAGGCGAAGGATGACATGGAAGGTGGCTTGGAGGCACCTAGCACAAGGTTTGACATCCATCAGAGTCAACCCTTGGAAGAACGGCTTCAATAAAAGATCTAGCACATATACAAGACCTATTGGAGTCTTAGGAAGGCTGTGTCCAAGTTTCAGAGCATTCAGACAAGTAGATATCAAGGAGATTCGAGATGACAATCTCGCACACAGCAGTTCTAGGTGCAGACACAACAGGCAACTTCGTCGGAACGTAACCCGAGCTGTACATGTCGGAATTATGCGATCGACCTCTAGTTGGAAACTTCAGGATGTTAGATTTCATCTGGGACAAGATTCAGCTCATTTTGCCCAGTGGTTTAAAAGTTATGGACGTCGACATTATGGCGTGCAGTCTGTACGCGAGGCAACATACAACTTGAAGTTTCGGCCCAAACCTTGGCCCGATGATGGGGAAATCGACATGGGCTGCTGGAATGTATTTAAATATATTTATATTTACTGTAATTAGTTAATTAGTTAATTAGTTAATTAGTTAATTGATTAATTAGTTAAAGTGTTTTACTTTATGTAATATTACTATTTTGGAATTAGGGTTTGCTTGTAACCTTATTTAAGGAGCCACTTGGCCTCCTTAGAAACTCGGCAGTTATTTGATAAATTGAGATATTCTCTTCAATCTCCGCCCCTTGTTCAAATTGGTTGAACCTTGTTCTTCTTGAGTCCGCAATACTTGAGTCGTACACAAGTAAATCTTGGAATTGTATTATTGTGTCGTTTATCTTAGTGTGATTCTCACATTGTTGAGTCTAGTCCTAAGAACCCGATTCAAGACCCTTGACTTGAAATCGATTAGGGCTCTTAGCACAGGTTAGCTAAGTTGTCTAAGCTCGTACTTGTCGAGTTATCTATTTCCGCAGGAAATCCGTCTTTGAACAAAGATCAAAATTGGTGCTACGCATCCTAAGGAACCAGGAATGATACGATCCTAGCCCCATGGCTAACCCCAGTGACCATTCAGCAACCCCTAGACATGGAGACAAGGCAGGAGACGCTGCTTGATCAAGCTTTCAGGCGAAGGATGACATGGAAGGTGGCTTGGAGGCACCTAGCACAAGGTTTGACATCCATCCGAGTCAACCCTTGGAAGAACGGCTTCAATAAAAGGTCTAGCACATATACAAGACCTATTGGAGTCTTAGGAAGGCTGTGTCCAAGTTTCAGAGCATTCAGACAAGTAGATATCAAGGAGATTCGAGATGACAATCTCGCACACAGCAGTTCTAGGTGCAGACACAACAGGCAACTTCGTCGGAACGTAACCAGAGGTGTACATGTCGGAATCATGCAATCGACCTCTAGTTGGAAACTTCAGGATGTTAGCTTTCATCTGGGACAGGATTCAGCTCATTTCGCCCAGTGGTTTAAAAGTTATGGACGTCGACATTATGGCGTACAGTCTGTACGCGAGGCAACATACAACTTGAAGTTTCGGCCCAAACCTTGGCCCGATGATGGGGAAATCGACATGGGCTGCTGGAATGTATTTAAATATATTTATATTTACTGTAATTAGTTAATTAGTTAATTAGTTAATTAGTTAATTGATTAATTAGTTAAAGTGTTTTACTTTATGTAATATTACTATTTTGGAATTAGGGTTTGCTTGTAACCTTATTTAAGGAGCCACTTGGCCTCCTTAGAAACTCGGCTGTTATTTGATAAATTGAGATATTCTCTTCAATCTCCGCCCCTTGTTCAAATTGGTTGAACCTTGTTCTTCTTGAGTCCGCAATACTTGAGTCGTACACAAGTAAATCTTGGAATTGTATTATTGTGTCGTTTATCTTAGTGTGATTCTCACATTGTTGAGTCTAGTCCTAAGAACCCGATTCAAGACCCTTGACTTGAAATCGATTTGGGCTCTTAGCACAGGTTAGCTAAGTGGTCTAAGCTCGTACTTGTCGAGTTATCTATTTCCGCAGGAAATCCGTCTTTGAACAAAGATCAAAATTGGTGCTACGCATCCTAAGGAACCATGAATGATACGATCCTAGCCCCATGGCTAACCCCAGTGACCATTCAGCAACCCCTAGACATGGAGACAAGGCAGGAGACGCTGCTTGATCAAGCTTTCAGGCGAAGGATGACATGGAAGGTGGCTTGGAGGCACCTAGCACAAGGTTTGACATCCATCCGAGTCAACCCTTGGAAGAACGGCTTCAATAAAAGATCTAGCACATATACAAGACCTATTGGAGTCTTAGGAAGGCTGTGTCCAAGTTTCAGAGCATTCAGACAAGTAGATATCAAGGAGATTCGAGATGACAATCTCGCACACAGCAGTTCTAGGTGCAGACACAACAGGCAACTTCGTCGGAACGTAACCAGAGCTGTACATGTCAGAATCATACGATCGACCTCTAGCTGGAAACTTCAGGATGTTAGCTTTCATCTGGGACAAGACTCAGCTCATTTAGCCCAGTAGTTTAAAAGTTATGGACGTCGACATTATGGCGTGCGGTCTGTACGCGAGGCAACATACAACTTGACGTTTCGGCCCAAACCTTGGCCCGATGATGGGGAAATCGACATGGGCTGCTGGAATGTATTTAAATATATTTATATTTACTGTAATTAGTTAATTAGTTAATTAGTTAATTAGTTAATTGATTAATTAGTTAAAGTGTTTTACTTTATGTAATATTACTATTTTGGAATTAGGGTTTGCTTGTAACCTTATTTAAGGAGCCACTTGGCCTCCTTAGAAACTCGGCTGTTATTTGATAAATTGAGATATTCTCTTCAATCTCCGCCCCTTGTTCAAATTGGTTGAACCTTGTTCTTCTTGAGTCCGCAATACTTGAGTCGTACACAAGTAAATCTTGGAATTGTATTATTGTGTCGTTTATCTTAGTGTGATTCTCACATTGTTGAGTCTAGTCCTAAGAACCCGATTCAAGACCCTTGACTTGAAATCGATTTGGGCTCTTAGCACAGGTTAGCTAAGTGGTCTAAGCTCGTACTTGTCGAGTTATCTATTTCCGCAGGAAATCCGTCTTTGAACAAAGATCAAAATTGGTGCTACGCATCCTAAGGAACCATGAATGATACGATCCTAGCCCCATGGCTAACCCCAGTGACCATTCAGCAACCCCTAGACATGGAGACAAGGCAGGAGACGCTGCTTGATCAAGCTTTCAGGCGAAGGATGACATGGAAGGTGGCTTGGAGGCACCTAGCACAAGGTTTGACATCCATCCGAGTCAACCCTTGGAAGAACGGCTTCAATAAAAGATCTAGCACATATACAAGACCTATTGGAGTCTTAGGAAGGCTGTGTCCAAGTTTCAGAGCATTCAGACAAGTAGATATCAAGGAGATTCAAGATGACAATCTCGCACACAGCAGTTCTAGGTGCAGACACAACAGGCAACTTCGTCGGAACGTAACCAGAGCTGTACATGTCAGAATCATACGATCGACCTCTATCTGGAAACTTCAGGATGTTAGCTTTCATCTGGGACAAGATTCAGCTCATTTAGCCCAGTAGTTTAAAAGTTATGGACGTCGACATTATGGCGTGCGGTCTGTACGCGAGGCAACATACAACTTGACGTTTCGGCCCAAACCTTGGCCCGATGATGGGGAAATCGACATGGGCTGCTGGAATGTATTTAAATATATTTATATTTACTGTAATTAGTTAATTAGTTAATTAGTTAATTAGTTAATTGATTAATTAGTTAAAGTGTTTTACTTTATGTAATATTACTATTTTGGAATTAGGGTTTGCTTGTAACCTTATTTAAGGAGCCACTTGGCCTCCTTAGAAACTCGGCTGTTATTTGATAAATTGAGATATTCTCTTCAATCTCCGCCCCTTGTTCAAATTGGTTGAACCTTGTTCTTCTTGAGTCCGCAATACTTGAGTCGTATACAAGTAAATCTTGGAATTGTATTATTGTGTCGTTTATCTTAGTGTGATTCTCACATTGTTGAGTCTAGTCCTAAGAACCCGATTCAAGACCCTTGACTTGAAATCGATTAGGGCTCTTAGCACAGGTTAGCTAAGTGGTCTAAGCTCGTACTTGTCGAGTTATCTATTTCCGCAGGAAATCCGTCTTTGAACAAAGATCAAAATTGGTGCTACGCATCCTAAGGAACCAGGAATGATACGATCCTAGCCCCATGGCTAACCCCAGTGACCATTCAGCAACCCCTAGACATGGAGACAAGGCAGGAGACGCTGCTTGATCAAGCTTTCAGGCGAAGGATGACATGGAAGGTGGCTTGGAGGCACCTAGCACAAGGTTTGACATCCATCCGAGTCAACCCTTGGAAGAACGGCTTCAATAAAAGATCTAGCACATATACAAGACCTATTGGAGTCTTAGGAAGGCTGTGTCCAAGTTTCAGAGCATTCAGACAAGTAGATATCAAGGAGATTCGAGATGACAATCTCGCACACAGCAGTTCTAGGTGCAGACACAACAGGCAACTTCGTCGGAACGTAACCAGAGCTGTACATGTCAGAATCATGCGATCGACCTCTAGTTGGAAACTTCAGGATGTTAGCTTTCATCTGGGACAAGATTCAGCTCATTTAGCCTAGTGGTTTAAAAGTTATGGACGTCGACATTATGGCGTGCAGTCTGTACGCGAGGCAACATACAACTTGAAGTTTCGGCCCAAACCTTGGCCCGATGATGGGGAAATCGACATGGGCTGCTGGAATGTATTTAAATATATTTATATTTACTGTAATTAGTTAATTAGTTAATTAGTTAATTAGTTAATTGATTAATTAGTTAAAGTGTTTTACTTTATGTAATATTACTATTTTGGAATTAGGGTTTGCTTGTAACCTTATTTAAGGAGCCACTTGGCCTCCTTAGAAACTCGGCTGTTATTTGATAAATTGAGATATTCTCTTCAATCTCCGCCCCTTGTTCAAATTGGTTGAACCTTGTTCTTCTTGAGTCCGCAATACTTGAGTCGTACACAAGTAAATCTTGGAATTGTATTATTGTGTCGTTTATCTTAGTGTGATTCTCACATTGTTGAGTCTAGTCCTAAGAACCCGATTCAAGACCCTTGACTTGAAATCGATTAGGGCTCTTAGCACAGGTTAGCTAAGTTGTCTAAGCTCGTACTTGTCGAGTTATCTATTTCCGCAGGAAATCCGTCTTTGAACAAAGATCAAAATTGGTGCTACGCATCCTAAGGAACCAGGAATGATACGATCCTAGCCCCATGGCTAACCCCAGTGACCATTCAGCAACCCCTAGACATGGAGACAAGGCAGGAGACGCTGCTTGATCAAGCTTTCAGGCGAAGGATGACATGGAAGGTGGCTTGGAGGCACCTAGCACAAGGTTTGACATCCATCAGAGTCAACCCTTGGAAGAACGGCTTCAATAAAAGATCTAGCACATATACAAGACCTATTGGAGTCTTAGGAAGGCTGTGTCCAAGTTTCAGAGCATTCAGACAAGTAGATATCAAGGAGATTCGAGATGACAATCTCGCACACAGCAGTTCTAGGTGCAGACACAACAGGCAACTTCGTCGGAACGTAACCCGAGCTGTACATGTCGGAATTATGCGATCGACCTCTAGTTGGAAACTTCAGGATGTTAGCTTTCATCTGGGACAAGATTCAGCTCATTTTGCCCAGTGGTTTAAAAGTTATGGACGTCGACATTATGGCGTGCAGTCTGTACGCGAGGCAACATACAACTTGAAGTTTCGGCCCAAACCTTGGCCCGATGATGGGGAAATCGACATGGGCTGCTGGAATGTATTTAAATATATTTATATTTACTGTAATTAGTTAATTAGTTAATTAGTTAATTAGTTAATTGATTAATTAGTTAAAGTGTTTTACTTTATGTAATATTACTATTTTGGAATTAGGGTTTGCTTGTAACCTTATTTAAGGAGCCACTTGGCCTCCTTAGAAACTCGGCTGTTATTTGATAAATTGAGATATTCTCTTCAATCTCCGCCCCTTGTTCAAATTGGTTGAACCTTGTTCTTCTAGAGTCCGCAATACTTGACTCGTACACAAGTAAATCTTGGAATTGTATTATTGTGTCGTTTATCTTAGTGTGATTCTCACATTGTTGAGTCTAGTCCTAAGAACCCGATTCAAGACCCTTGACTTGAAATCGATTAGGGCTCTTAGCACAGGTTAGCTAAGTTGTCTAAGCTCGTACTTGTCGAGTTATCTATTTCCGCAGGAAATCCGTCTTTGAACAAAGATCAAAATTGGTGCTACGCATCCTAAGGAACCAGGAATGATACGATCCTAGCCCCATGGCTAACCCCAGTGACCATTCAGCAACCCCTAGACATGGAGACAAGGCAGGAGACGCTGCTTGATCAAGCTTTCAGGCGAAGGATGACATGGAAGGTGGCTTGGAGGCACCTAGCACAAGGTTTGACATCCATCCGAGTCAACCCTTGGAAGAACGGCTTCAATAAAAGGTCTAGCACATATACAAGACCTATTGGAGTCTTAGGAAGGCTGTGTCCAAGTTTCAGAGCATTCAGACAAGTAGATATCAAGGAGATTCGAGATGACAATCTCGCACACAGCAGTTCTAGGTGCAGACACAACAGGCAACTTCGTCGGAACGTAACCAGAGGTGTACATGTCGGAATCATGCAATCGACCTCTAGTTGGAAACTTCAGGATGTTAGCTTTCATCTGGGACAGGATTCAGCTCATTTCGCCCAGTGGTTTAAAAGTTATGGACGTCGACATTATGGCGTACAGTCTGTACGCGAGGCAACATACAACTTGAAGTTTCGGCCCAAACCTTGGCCCGATGATGGGGAAATCGACATGGGCTGCTGGAATGTATTTAAATATATTTATATTTACTGTAATTAGTTAATTAGTTAATTAGTTAATTGATTAATTAGTTAAAGTGTTTTACTTTATGTAATATTACTATTTTGGAATTAGGGTTTGCTTGTAACCTTATTTAAGGAGCCACTTGGCCTCCTTAGAAACTCGGCTGTTATTTGATAAATTGAGATATTCTCTTCAATCTCCGCCCCTTGTTCAAATTGGTTGAACCTTGTTCTTCTTGAGTCCGCAATACTTGAGTCGTACACAAGTAAATCTTGGAATTGTATTATTGTGTCGTTTATCTTAGTGTGATTCTCACATTGTTGAGTCTAGTCCTAAGAACCCGATTCAAGACCCTTGACTTGAAATCGATTAGGGCTCTTAGCACAGGTTAGCTAAGTTGTCTAAGCTCGTACTTGTCGAGTTATCTATTTCCGCAGGAAATCCGTCTTTGAACAAAGATCAAAATTGGTGCTACGCATCCTAAGGAACCAGGAATGATACGATCCTAGCCCCATGGCTAACCCCAGTGACCATTCAGCAACCCCTAGACATGGAGACAAGGCAGGAGACGCTGCTTGATCAAGCTTTCAGGCGAAGGATGACATGGAAGGTGGCTTGGAGGCACCTAGCACAAGGTTTGACATCCATCAGAGTCAACCCTTGGAAGAACGGCTTCAATAAAAGATCTAGCACATATACAAGACCTATTGGAGTCTTAGGAAGGCTGTGTCCAAGTTTCAGAGCATTCAGACAAGTAGATATCAAGGAGATTCGAGATGACAATCTCGCACACAGCAGTTCTAGGTGCAGACACAACAGGCAACTTCGTCGGAACGTAACCAGAGCTGTACATGTCGCAATTATGCGATCGACCTCTAGTTGGAAACTTCAGGATGTTAGCTTTCATCTGGGACAGGATTCAGCTCATTTCGCCCAGTGGTTTAAAAGTTATGGACGTCGACATTATGGCGTGCAGTCTGTACGCGAGGCAACATACAACTTGAAGTTTCGGCCCAAACCTTGGCCCGATGATGGTGAAATCGACATGGGCTGCTGGAATGTATTTAAATATATTTATATTTACTGTAATTAGTTAATTAGTTAATTAGTTAATTAGTTAATTGATTAATTAGTTAAAGTGTTTTACTTTATGTAATATTACTATTTTGGAATTAGGGTTTGCTTGTAACCTTATTTAAGGAGCCACTTGGCCTCCTTAGAAACTCGGCTGTTATTTGATAAATTGAGATATTCTCTTCAATCTCCGCCCCTTGTTCAAATTGGTTGAACCTTGTTCTTCTTGAGTCCGCAATACTTGAGTCGTACACAAGTAAATCTTGGAATTGTATTATTGTGTCGTTTATCTTAGTGTGATTCTCACATTGTTGAGTCTAGTCCTAAGAACCCGATTCAAGACCCTTGACTTGAAATCGATTAGGGCTCTTAGCACAGGTTAGCTAAGTTGTCTAAGCTCGTACTTGTCGAGTTATCTATTTCCGCAGGAAATCCGTCTTTGAACAAAGATCAAAATTGGTGCTACGCATCCTAAGGAACCAGGAATGATACGATCCTAGCCCCATGGCTAACCCCAGTGACCATTCAGCAACCCCTAGACATGGAGACAAGGCAGGAGACGCTGCTTGATCAAGCTTTCAGGCGAAGGATGACATGGAAGGTGGCTTGGAGGCACCTAGCACAAGGTTTGACATCCATCAGAGTCAACCCTTGGAAGAACGGCTTCAATAAAAGATCTAGCACATATACAAGACCTATTGGAGTCTTAGGAAGGCTGTGTCCAAGTTTCAGAGCATTCAGACAAGTAGATATCAAGGAGATTCGAGATGACAATCTCGCACACAGCAGTTCTAGGTGCAGACACAACAGGCAACTTCGTCGGAACGTAACCAGAGCTGTACATGTCGCAATTATGCGATCGACCTCTAGTTGGAAACTTCAGGATGTTAGCTTTCATCTGGGACAAGATTCAGCTCATTTCGCCCAGTGGTTTAAAAGTTATGGACGTCGACATTATGGCGTGCAGTCTGTACGCGAGGCAACATACAACTTGAAGTTTCGGCCCAAACCTTGGCCCGATGATGGGGAAATCGACATGGGCTGCTGGAATGTATTTAAATATATTTATATTTACTGTAATTAGTTAATTAGTTAATTAGTTAATTAGTTAATTGATTAATTAGTTAAAGTGTTTTACTTTATGTAATATTACTATTTTGGAATTAGGGTTTGCTTGTAACCTTATTTAAGGAGCCACTTGGCCTCCTTAGAAACTCGGCTGTTATTTGATAAATTGAGATATTCTCTTCAATCTCCGCCCCTTGTTCAAATTGGTTGAACCTTGTTCTTCTTGAGTCCGCAATACTTGAGTCGTACACAAGTAAATCTTGGAATTGTATTATTGTGTCGTTTATCTTAGTGTGATTCTCACATTGTTGAGTCTAGTCCTAAGAACCCGATTCAAGACCCTTGACTTGAAATCGATTAGGGCTCTTAGCACAGGTTAGCTAAGTTGTCTAAGCTCGTACTTGTCGAGTTATCTATTTCCGCAGGAAATCCGTCTTTGAACAAAGATCAAAATTGGTGCTACGCATCCTAAGGAACCAGGAATGATACGATCCTAGCCCCATGGCTAACCCCAGTGACCATTCAGCAACCCCTAGACATGGAGACAAGGCAGGAGACGCTGCTTGATCAAGCTTTCAGGCGAAGGATGACATGGAAGGTGGCTTGGAGGCACCTAGCACAAGGTTTGACATCCATCCGAGTCAACCCTTGGAAGAACGGCTTCAATAAAAGGTCTAGCACATATACAAGACCTATTGGAGTCTTAGGAAGGCTGTGTCCAAGTTTCAGAGCATTCAGACAAGTAGATATCAAGGAGATTCGAGATGACAATCTCGCACACAGCAGTTCTAGGTGCAGACACAACAGGCAACTTCGTCGGAACGTAACCAGAGTTGTACATGTCGGAATCATGCAATCGACCTCTAGTTGGAAACTTCAGGATGTTAGCTTTCATCTGGGACAGGATTCAGCTCATTTCGCCCAGTGGTTTAAAAGTTATGGACGTCGACATTATGGCGTACAGTCTGTACGCGAGGCAACATACAACTTGAAGTTTCGGCCCAAACCTTGGCCCGATGATGGGGAAATCGACATGGGCTGCTGGAATGTATTTAAATATATTTATATTTACTGTAATTAGTTAATTAGTTAATTAGTTAATTAGTTAATTGATTAATTAGTTAAAGTGTTTTACTTTATGTAATATTACTATTTTGGAATTAGGGTTTGCTTGTAACCTTATTTAAGGAGCCACTTGGCCTCCTTAGAAACTCGGCTGTTATTTGATAAATTGAGATATTCTCTTCAATCTCCGCCCCTTGTTCAAATTGGTTGAACCTTGTTCTTCTTGAGTCCGCAATACTTGAGTCGTACACAAGTAAATCTTGGAATTGTATTATTGTGTCGTTTATCTTAGTGTGATTCTCACATTGTTGAGTCTAGTCCTAAGAACCCGATTCAAGACCCTTGACTTGAAATCGATTAGGGCTCTTAGCACAGGTTAGCTAAGTTGTCTAAGCTCGTACTTGTCGAGTTATCTATTTCCGCAGGAAATCCGTCTTTGAACAAAGATCAAAATTGGTGCTACGCATCCTAAGGAACCAGGAATGATACGATCCTAGCCCCATGGCTAACCCCAGTGACCATTCAGCAACCCCTAGACATGGAGACAAGGCAGGAGACGCTGCTTGATCAAGCTTTCAGGCGAAGGATGACATGGAAGGTGGCTTGGAGGCACCTAGCACAAGGTTTGACATCCATCAGAGTCAACCCTTGGAAGAACGGCTTCAATAAAAGATCTAGCACATATACAAGACCTATTGGAGTCTTAGGAAGGCTGTGTCCAAGTTTCAGAGCATTCAGACAAGTAGATATCAAGGAGATTCGAGATGACAATCTCGCACACAGCAGTTCTAGGTGCAGACACAACAGGCAACTTCGTCGGAACGTAACCAGAGCTGTACATGTCGCAATTATGCGATCGACCTCTAGTTGGAAACTTCAGGATGTTAGCTTTCATCTGGGACAGGATTCAGCTCATTTCGCCCAGTGGTTTAAAAGTTATGGACGTCGACATTATGGCGTGCAGTCTGTACGCGAGGCAACATACAACTTGAAGTTTCGGCCCAAACCTTGGCCCGATGATGGGGAAATCGACATGGGCTGCTGGAATGTATTTAAATATATTTATATTTACTGTAATTAGTTAATTAGTTAATTAGTTAATTAGTTAATTGATTAATTAGTTAAAGTGTTTTACTTTATGTAATATTACTATTTTGGAATTAGGGTTTGCTTGTAACCTTATTTAAGGAGCCACTTGGCCTCCTTAGAAACTCGGCTGTTATTTGATAAATTGAGATATTCTCTTCAATCTCCGCCCCTTGTTCAAATTGGTTGAACCTTGTTCTTCTTGAGTCCGCAATACTTGAGTCGTACACAAGTAAATCTTGGAATTGTATTATTGTGTCGTTTATCTTAGTGTGATTCTCACATTGTTGAGTCTAGTCCTAAGAACCCGATTCAAGACCCTTGACTTGAAATCGATTAGGGCTCTTAGCACAGGTTAGCTAAGTTGTCTAAGCTCGTACTTGTCGAGTTATCTATTTCCGCAGGAAATCCGTCTTTGAACAAAGATCAAAATTGGTGCTACGCATCCTAAGGAACCAGGAATGATACGATCCTAGCCCCATGGCTAACCCCAGTGACCATTCAGCAACCCCTAGACATGGAGACAAGGCAGGAGACGCTGCTTGATCAAGCTTTCAGGCGAAGGATGACATGGAAGGTGGCTTGGAGGCACCTAGCACAAGGTTTGACATCCATCCGAGTCAACCCTTGGAAGAACGGCTTCAATAAAAGGTCTAGCACATATACAAGACCTATTGGAGTCTTAGGAAGGCTGTGTCCAAGTTTCAGAGCATTCAGACAAGTAGATATCAAGGAGATTCGAGATGACAATCTCGCACACAGCAGTTCTAGGTGCAGACACAACAGGCAACTTCGTCGGAACGTAACCAGAGTTGTACATGTCGGAATCATGCAATCGACCTCTAGTTGGAAACTTCAGGATGTTAGCTTTCATCTGGGACAGGATTCAGCTCATTTCGCCCAGTGGTTTAAAAGTTATGGACGTCGACATTATGGCGTACAGTCTGTACGCGAGGCAACATACAACTTGAAGTTTCGGCCCAAACCTTGGCCCGATGATGGGGAAATCGACATGGGCTGCTGGAATGTATTTAAATATATTTATATTTACTGTAATTAGTTAATTAGTTAATTAGTTAATTAGTTAATTGATTAATTAGTTAAAGTGTTTTACTTTATGTAATATTACTATTTTGGAATTAGGGTTTGCTTGTAACCTTATTTAAGGAGCCACTTGGCCTCCTTAGAAACTCGGCTGTTATTTGATAAATTGAGATATTCTCTTCAATCTCCGCCCCTTGTTCAAATTGGTTGAACCTTGTTCTTCTTGAGTCCGCAATACTTGAGTCGTACACAAGTAAATCTTGGAATTGTATTATTGTGTCGTTTATCTTAGTGTGATTCTCACATTGTTGAGTCTAGTCCTAAGAACCCGATTCAAGACCCTTGACTTGAAATCGATTAGGGCTCTTAGCACAGGTTAGCTAAGTTGTCTAAGCTCGTACTTGTCGAGTTATCTATTTCCGCAGGAAATCCGTCTTTGAACAAAGATCAAAATTGGTGCTACGCATCCTAAGGAACCAGGAATGATACGATCCTAGCCCCATGGCTAACCCCAGTGACCATTCAGCAACCCCTAGACATGGAGACAAGGCAGGAGACGCTGCTTGATCAAGCTTTCAGGCGAAGGATGACATGGAAGGTGGCTTGGAGGCACCTAGCACAAGGTTTGACATCCATCAGAGTCAACCCTTGGAAGAACGGCTTCAATAAAAGATCTAGCACATATACAAGACCTATTGGAGTCTTAGGAAGGCTGTGTCCAAGTTTCAGAGCATTCAGACAAGTAGATATCAAGGAGATTCGAGATGACAATCTCGCACACAGCAGTTCTAGGTGCAGACACAACAGGCAACTTCGTCGGAACGTAACCAGAGCTGTACATGTCGCAATTATGCGATCGACCTCTAGTTGGAAACTTCAGGATGTTAGCTTTCATCTGGGACAGGATTCAGCTCATTTCGCCCAGTGGTTTAAAAGTTATGGACGTCGACATTATGGCGTGCAGTCTGTACGCGAGGCAACATACAACTTGAAGTTTCGGCCCAAACCTTGGCCCGATGATGGGGAAATCGACATGGGCTGCTGGAATGTATTTAAATATATTTATATTTACTGTAATTAGTTAATTAGTTAATTAGTTAATTAGTTAATTGATTAATTAGTTAAAGTGTTTTACTTTATGTAATATTACTATTTTGGAATTAGGGTTTGCTTGTAACCTTATTTAAGGAGCCACTTGGCCTCCTTAGAAACTCGGCTGTTATTTGATAAATTGAGATATTCTCTTCAATCTCCGCCCCTTGTTCAAATTGGTTGAACCTTGTTCTTCTTGAGTCCGCAATACTTGAGTCGTACACAAGTAAATCTTGGAATTGTATTATTGTGTCGTTTATCTTAGTGTGATTCTCACATTGTTGAGTCTAGTCCTAAGAACCCGATTCAAGACCCTTGACTTGAAATCGATTAGGGCTCTTAGCACAGGTTAGCTAAGTTGTCTAAGCTCGTACTTGTCGAGTTATCTATTTCCGCAGGAAATCCGTCTTTGAACAAAGATCAAAATTGGTGCTACGCATCCTAAGGAACCAGGAATGATACGATCCTAGCCCCATGGCTAACCCCAGTGACCATTCAGCAACCCCTAGACATGGAGACAAGGCAGGAGACGCTGCTTGATCAAGCTTTCAGGCGAAGGATGACATGGAAGGTGGCTTGGAGGCACCTAGCACAAGGTTTGACATCCATCAGAGTCAACCCTTGGAAGAACGGCTTCAATAAAAGATCTAGCACATATACAAGACCTATTGGAGTCTTAGGAAGGCTGTGTCCAAGTTTCAGAGCATTCAGACAAGTAGATATCAAGGAGATTCGAGATGACAATCTCGCACACAGCAGTTCTAGGTGCAGACACAACAGGCAACTTCGTCGGAACGTAACCAGAGCTGTACATGTCGCAATTATGCGATCGACCTCTAGTTGGAAACTTCAGGATGTTAGCTTTCATCTGGGACAAGATTCAGCTCATTTCGCCCAGTGGTTTAAAAGTTATGGACGTCGACATTATGGCGTGCAGTCTGTACGCGAGGCAACATACAACTTGAAGTTTCGGCCCAAACCTTGGCCCGATGATGGGGAAATCGACATGGGCTGCTGGAATGTATTTAAATATATTTATATTTACTGTAATTAGTTAATTAGTTAATTAGTTAATTAGTTAATTGATTAATTAGTTAAAGTGTTTTACTTTATGTAATATTACTATTTTGGAATTAGGGTTTGCTTGTAACCTTATTTAAGGAGCCACTTGGCCTCCTTAGAAACTCGGCTGTTATTTGATAAATTGAGATATTCTCTTCAATCTCCGCCCCTTGTTCAAATTGGTTGAACCTTGTTCTTCTTGAGTCCGCAATACTTGAGTCGTACACAAGTAAATCTTGGAATTGTATTATTGTGTCGTTTATCTTAGTGTGATTCTCACATTGTTGAGTCTAGTCCTAAGAACCCGATTCAAGACCCTTGACTTGAAATCGATTAGGGCTCTTAGCACAGGTTAGCTAAGTTGTCTAAGCTCGTACTTGTCGAGTTATCTATTTCCGCAGGAAATCCGTCTTTGAACAAAGATCAAAATTGGTGCTACGCATCCTAAGGAACCAGGAATGATACGATCCTAGCCCCATGGCTAACCCCAGTGACCATTCAGCAACCCCTAGACATGGAGACAAGGCAGGAGACGCTGCTTGATCAAGCTTTCAGGCGAAGGATGACATGGAAGGTGGCTTGGAGGCACCTAGCACAAGGTTTGACATCCATCCGAGTCAACCCTTGGAAGAACGGCTTCAATAAAAGGTCTAGCACATATACAAGACCTATTGGAGTCTTAGGAAGGCTGTGTCCAAGTTTCAGAGCATTCAGACAAGTAGATATCAAGGAGATTCGAGATGACAATCTCGCACACAGCAGTTCTAGGTGCAGACACAACAGGCAACTTCGTCGGAACGTAACCAGAGTTGTACATGTCGGAATCATGCAATCGACCTCTAGTTGGAAACTTCAGGATGTTAGCTTTCATCTGGGACAGGATTCAGCTCATTTCGCCCAGTGGTTTAAAAGTTATGGACGTCGACATTATGGCGTACAGTCTGTACGCGAGGCAACATACAACTTGAAGTTTCGGCCCAAACCTTGGCCCGATGATGGGGAAATCGACATGGGCTGCTGGAATGTATTTAAATATATTTATATTTACTGTAATTAGTTAATTAGTTAATTAGTTAATTAGTTAATTGATTAATTAGTTAAAGTGTTTTACTTTATGTAATATTACTATTTTGGAATTAGGGTTTGCTTGTAACCTTATTTAAGGAGCCACTTGGCCTCCTTAGAAACTCGGCTGTTATTTGATAAATTGAGATATTCTCTTCAATCTCCGCCCCTTGTTCAAATTGGTTGAACCTTGTTCTTCTTGAGTCCGCAATACTTGAGTCGTACACAAGTAAATCTTGGAATTGTATTATTGTGTCGTTTATCTTAGTGTGATTCTCACATTGTTGAGTCTAGTCCTAAGAACCCGATTCAAGACCCTTGACTTGAAATCGATTAGGGCTCTTAGCACAGGTTAGCTAAGTTGTCTAAGCTCGTACTTGTCGAGTTATCTATTTCCGCAGGAAATCCGTCTTTGAACAAAGATCAAAATTGGTGCTACGCATCCTAAGGAACCAGGAATGATACGATCCTAGCCCCATGGCTAACCCCAGTGACCATTCAGCAACCCCTAGACATGGAGACAAGGCAGGAGACGCTGCTTGATCAAGCTTTCAGGCGAAGGATGACATGGAAGGTGGCTTGGAGGCACCTAGCACAAGGTTTGACATCCATCAGAGTCAACCCTTGGAAGAACGGCTTCAATAAAAGATCTAGCACATATACAAGACCTATTGGAGTCTTAGGAAGGCTGTGTCCAAGTTTCAGAGCATTCAGACAAGTAGATATCAAGGAGATTCGAGATGACAATCTCGCACACAGCAGTTCTAGGTGCAGACACAACAGGCAACTTCGTCGGAACGTAACCAGAGCTGTACATGTCGCAATTATGCGATCGACCTCTAGTTGGAAACTTCAGGATGTTAGCTTTCATCTGGGACAAGATTCAGCTCATTTCGCCCAGTGGTTTAAAAGTTATGGACGTCGACATTATGGCGTGCAGTCTGTACGCGAGGCAACATACAACTTGAAGTTTCGGCCCAAACCTTGGCCCGATGATGGGGAAATCGACATGGGCTGCTGGAATGTATTTAAATATATTTATATTTACTGTAATTAGTTAATTAGTTAATTAGTTAATTAGTTAATTGATTAATTAGTTAAAGTGTTTTACTTTATGTAATATTACTATTTTGGAATTAGGGTTTGCTTGTAACCTTATTTAAGGAGCCACTTGGCCTCCTTAGAAACTCGGCTGTTATTTGATAAATTGAGATATTCTCTTCAATCTCCGCCCCTTGTTCAAATTGGTTGAACCTTGTTCTTCTTGAGTCCGCAATACTTGAGTCGTACACAAGTAAATCTTGGAATTGTATTATTGTGTCGTTTATCTTAGTGTGATTCTCACATTGTTGAGTCTAGTCCTAAGAACCCGATTCAAGACCCTTGACTTGAAATCGATTAGGGCTCTTAGCACAGGTTAGCTAAGTTGTCTAAGCTCGTACTTGTCGAGTTATCTATTTCCGCAGGAAATCCGTCTTTGAACAAAGATCAAAATTGGTGCTACGCATCCTAAGGAACCAGGAATGATACGATCCTAGCCCCATGGCTAACCCCAGTGACCATTCAGCAACCCCTAGACATGGAGACAAGGCAGGAGACGCTGCTTGATCAAGCTTTCAGGCGAAGGATGACATGGAAGGTGGCTTGGAGGCACCTAGCACAAGGTTTGACATCCATCCGAGTCAACCCTTGGAAGAACGGCTTCAATAAAAGGTCTAGCACATATACAAGACCTATTGGAGTCTTAGGAAGGCTGTGTCCAAGTTTCAGAGCATTCAGACAAGTAGATATCAAGGAGATTCGAGATGACAATCTCGCACACAGCAGTTCTAGGTGCAGACACAACAGGCAACTTCGTCGGAACGTAACCAGAGTTGTACATGTCGGAATCATGCAATCGACCTCTAGTTGGAAACTTCAGGATGTTAGCTTTCATCTGGGACAGGATTCAGCTCATTTCGCCCAGTGGTTTAAAAGTTATGGACGTCGACATTATGGCGTACAGTCTGTACGCGAGGCAACATACAACTTGAAGTTTCGGCCCAAACCTTGGCCCGATGATGGGGAAATCGACATGGGCTGCTGGAATGTATTTAAATATATTTATATTTACTGTAATTAGTTAATTAGTTAATTAGTTAATTAGTTAATTGATTAATTAGTTAAAGTGTTTTACTTTATGTAATATTACTATTTTGGAATTAGGGTTTGCTTGTAACCTTATTTAAGGAGCCACTTGGCCTCCTTAGAAACTCGGCTGTTATTTGATAAATTGAGATATTCTCTTCAATCTCCGCCCCTTGTTCAAATTGGTTGAACCTTGTTCTTCTTGAGTCCGCAATACTTGAGTCGTACACAAGTAAATCTTGGAATTGTATTATTGTGTCGTTTATCTTAGTGTGATTCTCACATTGTTGAGTCTAGTCCTAAGAACCCGATTCAAGACCCTTGACTTGAAATCAATTAGGGCTCTTAGCACAGGTTAGCTAAGTTGTCTAAGCTCGTACTTGTCGAGTTATCTATTTCCGCAGGAAATCCGTCTTTGAACAAAGATCAAAATTGGTGCTACGCATCCTAAGGAACCAGGAATGATACGATCCTAGCCCCATGGCTAACCCCAGTGACCATTCAGCAACCCCTAGACATGGAGACAAGGCAGGAGACGCTGCTTGATCAAGCTTTCAGGCGAAGGATGACATGGAAGGTGGCTTGGAGGCACCTAGCACAAGGTTTGACATCCATCAGAGTCAACCCTTGGAAGAACGGCTTCAATAAAAGATCTAGCACATATACAAGACCTATTGGAGTCTTAGGAAGGCTGTGTCCAAGTTTCAGAGCATTCAGACAAGTAGATATCAAGGAGATTCGAGATGACAATCTCGCACACAGCAGTTCTAGGTGCAGACACAACAGGCAACTTCGTCGGAACGTAACCAGAGCTGTACATGTCGCAATTATGCGATCGACCTCTAGTTGGAAACTTCAGGATGTTAGCTTTCATCTGGGACAAGATTCAGCTCATTTCGCCCAGTGGTTTAAAAGTTATGGACGTCGACATTATGACGTGCAGTCTGTACGCGAGGCAACATACAACTTGAAGTTTCGGCCCAAACCTTGGCCCGATGATGGGGAAATCGACATGGGCTGCTGGAATGTATTTAAATATATTTATATTTACTGTAATTAGTTAATTAGTTAATTAGTTAATTAGTTAATTGATTAATTAGTTAAAGTGTTTTACTTTATGTAATATTACTATTTTGGAATTAGGGTTTGCTTGTAACCTTATTTAAGGAGCCACTTGGCCTCCTTAGAAACTCGGCTGTTATTTGATAAATTGAGATATTCTCTTCAATCTCCGCCCCTTGTTCAAATTGGTTGAACCTTGTTCTTCTTGAGTCCGCAATACTTGAGTCGTACACAAGTAAATCTTGGAATTGTATTATTGTGTCGTTTATCTTAGTGTGATTCTCACATTGTTGAGTCTAGTCCTAAGAACCCGATTCAAGACCCTTGACTTGAAATCGATTAGGGCTCTTAGCACAGGTTAGCTAAGTTGTCTAAGCTCGTACTTGTCGAGTTATCTATTTCCGCAGGAAATCCGTCTTTGAACAAAGATCAAAATTGGTGCTACGCATCCTAAGGAACCAGGAATGATACGATCCTAGCCCCATGGCTAACCCCAGTGACCATTCAGCAACCCCTAGACATGGAGACAAGGCAGGAGACGCTGCTTGATCAAGCTTTCAGGCGAAGGATGACATGGAAGGTGGCTTGGAGGCACCTAGCACAAGGTTTGACATCCATCAGAGTCAACCCTTGGAAGAACGGCTTCAATAAAAGATCTAGCACATATACAAGACCTATTGGAGTCTTAGGAAGGCTGTGTCCAAGTTTCAGAGCATTCAGACAAGTAGATATCAAGGAGATTCGAGATGACAATCTCGCACACAGCAGTTCTAGGTGCAGACACAACAGGCAACTTCGTCGGAACGTAACCAGAGCTGTACATGTCGCAATTATGCGATCGACCTCTAGTTGGAAACTTCAGGATGTTAGCTTTCATCTGGGACAAGATTCAGCTCATTTCGCCCAGTGGTTTAAAAGTTATGGACGTCGACATTATGGCGTGCAGTCTGTACGCGAGGCAACATACAACTTGAAGTTTCGGCCCAAACCTTGGCCCGATGATGGGGAAATCGACATGGGCTGCTGGAATGTATTTAAATATATTTATATTTACTGTAATTAGTTAATTAGTTAATTAGTTAATTAGTTAATTGATTAATTAGTTAAAGTGTTTTACTTTATGTAATATTACTATTTTGGAATTAGGGTTTGCTTGTAACCTTATTTAAGGAGCCACTTGGCCTCCTTAGAAACTCGGCTGTTATTTGATAAATTGAGATATTCTCTTCAATCTCCGCCCCTTGTTCAAATTGGTTGAACCTTGTTCTTCTTGAGTCCGCAATACTTGAGTCGTACACAAGTAAATCTTGGAATTGTATTATTGTGTCGTTTATCTTAGTGTGATTCTCACATTGTTGAGTCTAGTCCTAAGAACCCGATTCAAGACCCTTGACTTGAAATCGATTAGGGCTCTTAGCACAGGTTAGCTAAGTTGTCTAAGCTCGTACTTGTCGAGTTATCTATTTCCGCAGGAAATCCGTCTTTGAACAAAGATCAAAATTGGTGCTACGCATCCTAAGGAACCAGGAATGATACGATCCTAGCCCCATGGCTAACCCCAGTGACCATTCAGCAACCCCTAGACATGGAGACAAGGCAGGAGACGCTGCTTGATCAAGCTTTCAGGCGAAGGATGACATGGAAGGTGGCTTGGAGGCACCTAGCACAAGGTTTGACATCCATCCGAGTCAACCCTTGGAAGAACGGCTTCAATAAAAGGTCTAGCACATATACAAGACCTATTGGAGTCTTAGGAAGGCTGTGTCCAAGTTTCAGAGCATTCAGACAAGTAGATATCAAGGAGATTCGAGATGACAATCTCGCACACAGCAGTTCTAGGTGCAGACACAACAGGCAACTTCGTCGGAACGTAACCAGAGTTGTACATGTCGGAATCATGCAATCGACCTCTAGTTGGAAACTTCAGGATGTTAGCTTTCATCTGGGACAGGATTCAGCTCATTTCGCCCAGTGGTTTAAAAGTTATGGACGTCGACATTATGGCGTACAGTCTGTACGCGAGGCAACATACAACTTGAAGTTTCGGCCCAAACCTTGGCCCGATGATGGGGAAATCGACATGGGCTGCTGGAATGTATTTAAATATATTTATATTTACTGTAATTAGTTAATTAGTTAATTAGTTAATTAGTTAATTGATTAATTAGTTAAAGTGTTTTACTTTATGTAATATTACTATTTTGGAATTAGGGTTTGCTTGTAACCTTATTTAAGGAGCCACTTGGCCTCCTTAGAAACTCGGCTGTTATTTGATAAATTGAGATATTCTCTTCAATCTCCGCCCCTTGTTCAAATTGGTTGAACCTTGTTCTTCTTGAGTCCGCAATACTTGAGTCGTACACAAGTAAATCTTGGAATTGTATTATTGTGTCGTTTATCTTAGTGTGATTCTCACATTGTTGAGTCTAGTCCTAAGAACCCGATTCAAGACCCTTGACTTGAAATCAATTAGGGCTCTTAGCACAGGTTAGCTAAGTTGTCTAAGCTCGTACTTGTCGAGTTATCTATTTCCGCAGGAAATCCGTCTTTGAACAAAGATCAAAATTGGTGCTACGCATCCTAAGGAACCAGGAATGATACGATCCTAGCCCCATGGCTAACCCCAGTGACCATTCAGCAACCCCTAGACATGGAGACAAGGCAGGAGACGCTGCTTGATCAAGCTTTCAGGCGAAGGATGACATGGAAGGTGGCTTGGAGGCACCTAGCACAAGGTTTGACATCCATCAGAGTCAACCCTTGGAAGAACGGCTTCAATAAAAGATCTAGCACATATACAAGACCTATTGGAGTCTTAGGAAGGCTGTGTCCAAGTTTCAGAGCATTCAGACAAGTAGATATCAAGGAGATTCGAGATGACAATCTCGCACACAGCAGTTCTAGGTGCAGACACAACAGGCAACTTCGTCGGAACGTAACCAGAGCTGTACATGTCGCAATTATGCGATCGACCTCTAGTTGGAAACTTCAGGATGTTAGCTTTCATCTGGGACAAGATTCAGCTCATTTCGCCCAGTGGTTTAAAAGTTATGGACGTCGACATTATGACGTGCAGTCTGTACGCGAGGCAACATACAACTTGAAGTTTCGGCCCAAACCTTGGCCCGATGATGGGGAAATCGACATGGGCTGCTGGAATGTATTTAAATATATTTATATTTACTGTAATTAGTTAATTAGTTAATTAGTTAATTAGTTAATTGATTAATTAGTTAAAGTGTTTTACTTTATGTAATATTACTATTTTGGAATTAGGGTTTGCTTGTAACCTTATTTAAGGAGCCACTTGGCCTCCTTAGAAACTCGGCTGTTATTTGATAAATTGAGATATTCTCTTCAATCTCCGCCCCTTGTTCAAATTGGTTGAACCTTGTTCTTCTTGAGTCCGCAATACTTGAGTCGTACACAAGTAAATCTTGGAATTGTATTATTGTGTCGTTTATCTTAGTGTGATTCTCACATTGTTGAGTCTAGTCCTAAGAACCCGATTCAAGACCCTTGACTTGAAATCGATTAGGGCTCTTAGCACAGGTTAGCTAAGTTGTCTAAGCTCGTACTTGTCGAGTTATCTATTTCCGCAGGAAATCCGTCTTTGAACAAAGATCAAAATTGGTGCTACGCATCCTAAGGAACCAGGAATGATACGATCCTAGCCCCATGGCTAACCCCAGTGACCATTCAGCAACCCCTAGACATGGAGACAAGGCAGGAGACGCTGCTTGATCAAGCTTTCAGGCGAAGGATGACATGGAAGGTGGCTTGGAGGCACCTAGCACAAGGTTTGACATCCATCAGAGTCAACCCTTGGAAGAACGGCTTCAATAAAAGATCTAGCACATATACAAGACCTATTGGAGTCTTAGGAAGGCTGTGTCCAAGTTTCAGAGCATTCAGACAAGTAGATATCAAGGAGATTCGAGATGACAATCTCGCACACAGCAGTTCTAGGTGCAGACACAACAGGCAACTTCGTCGGAACGTAACCAGAGCTGTACATGTCGCAATTATGCGATCGACCTCTAGTTGGAAACTTCAGGATGTTAGCTTTCATCTGGGACAAGATTCAGCTCATTTCGCCCAGTGGTTTAAAAGTTATGGACGTCGACATTATGGCGTGCAGTCTGTACGCGAGGCAACATACAACTTGAAGTTTCGGCCCAAACCTTGGCCCGATGATGGGGAAATCGACATGGGCTGCTGGAATGTATTTAAATATATTTATATTTACTGTAATTAGTTAATTAGTTAATTAGTTAATTAGTTAATTGATTAATTAGTTAAAGTGTTTTACTTTATGTAATATTACTATTTTGGAATTAGGGTTTGCTTGTAACCTTATTTAAGGAGCCACTTGGCCTCCTTAGAAACTCGGCTGTTATTTGATAAATTGAGATATTCTCTTCAATCTCCGCCCCTTGTTCAAATTGGTTGAACCTTGTTCTTCTTGAGTCCGCAATACTTGAGTCGTACACAAGTAAATCTTGGAATTGTATTATTGTGTCGTTTATCTTAGTGTGATTCTCACATTGTTGAGTCTAGTCCTAAGAACCCGATTCAAGACCCTTGACTTGAAATCGATTAGGGCTCTTAGCACAGGTTAGCTAAGTTGTCTAAGCTCGTACTTGTCGAGTTATCTATTTCCGCAGGAAATCCGTCTTTGAACAAAGATCAAAATTGGTGCTACGCATCCTAAGGAACCAGGAATGATACGATCCTAGCCCCATGGCTAACCCCAGTGACCATTCAGCAACCCCTAGACATGGAGACAAGGCAGGAGACGCTGCTTGATCAAGCTTTCAGGCGAAGGATGACATGGAAGGTGGCTTGGAGGCACCTAGCACAAGGTTTGACATCCATCCGAGTCAACCCTTGGAAGAACGGCTTCAATAAAAGGTCTAGCACATATACAAGACCTATTGGAGTCTTAGGAAGGCTGTGTCCAAGTTTCAGAGCATTCAGACAAGTAGATATCAAGGAGATTCGAGATGACAATCTCGCACACAGCAGTTCTAGGTGCAGACACAACAGGCAACTTCGTCGGAACGTAACCAGAGTTGTACATGTCGGAATCATGCAATCGACCTCTAGTTGGAAACTTCAGGATGTTAGCTTTCATCTGGGACAGGATTCAGCTCATTTCGCCCAGTGGTTTAAAAGTTATGGACGTCGACATTATGGCGTACAGTCTGTACGCGAGGCAACATACAACTTGAAGTTTCGGCCCAAACCTTGGCCCGATGATGGGGAAATCGACATGGGCTGCTGGAATGTATTTAAATATATTTATATTTACTGTAATTAGTTAATTAGTTAATTAGTTAATTAGTTAATTGATTAATTAGTTAAAGTGTTTTACTTTATGTAATATTACTATTTTGGAATTAGGGTTTGCTTGTAACCTTATTTAAGGAGCCACTTGGCCTCCTTAGAAACTCGGCTGTTATTTGATAAATTGAGATATTCTCTTCAATCTCCGCCCCTTGTTCAAATTGGTTGAACCTTGTTCTTCTTGAGTCCGCAATACTTGAGTCGTACACAAGTAAATCTTGGAATTGTATTATTGTGTCGTTTATCTTAGTGTGATTCTCACATTGTTGAGTCTAGTCCTAAGAACCCGATTCAAGACCCTTGACTTGAAATCAATTAGGGCTCTTAGCACAGGTTAGCTAAGTTGTCTAAGCTCGTACTTGTCGAGTTATCTATTTCCGCAGGAAATCCGTCTTTGAACAAAGATCAAAATTGGTGCTACGCATCCTAAGGAACCAGGAATGATACGATCCTAGCCCCATGGCTAACCCCAGTGACCATTCAGCAACCCCTAGACATGGAGACAAGGCAGGAGACGCTGCTTGATCAAGCTTTCAGGCGAAGGATGACATGGAAGGTGGCTTGGAGGCACCTAGCACAAGGTTTGACATCCATCAGAGTCAACCCTTGGAAGAACGGCTTCAATAAAAGATCTAGCACATATACAAGACCTATTGGAGTCTTAGGAAGGCTGTGTCCAAGTTTCAGAGCATTCAGACAAGTAGATATCAAGGAGATTCGAGATGACAATCTCGCACACAGCAGTTCTAGGTGCAGACACAACAGGCAACTTCGTCGGAACGTAACCAGAGCTGTACATGTCGCAATTATGCGATCGACCTCTAGTTGGAAACTTCAGGATGTTAGCTTTCATCTGGGACAAGATTCAGCTCATTTCGCCCAGTGGTTTAAAAGTTATGGACGTCGACATTATGACGTGCAGTCTGTACGCGAGGCAACATACAACTTGAAGTTTCGGCCCAAACCTTGGCCCGATGATGGGGAAATCGACATGGGCTGCTGGAATGTATTTAAATATATTTATATTTACTGTAATTAGTTAATTAGTTAATTAGTTAATTAGTTAATTGATTAATTAGTTAAAGTGTTTTACTTTATGTAATATTACTATTTTGGAATTAGGGTTTGCTTGTAACCTTATTTAAGGAGCCACTTGGCCTCCTTAGAAACTCGGCTGTTATTTGATAAATTGAGATATTCTCTTCAATCTCCGCCCCTTGTTCAAATTGGTTGAACCTTGTTCTTCTTGAGTCCGCAATACTTGAGTCGTACACAAGTAAATCTTGGAATTGTATTATTGTGTCGTTTATCTTAGTGTGATTCTCACATTGTTGAGTCTAGTCCTAAGAACCCGATTCAAGACCCTTGACTTGAAATCGATTAGGGCTCTTAGCACAGGTTAGCTAAGTTGTCTAAGCTCGTACTTGTCGAGTTATCTATTTCCGCAGGAAATCCGTCTTTGAACAAAGATCAAAATTGGTGCTACGCATCCTAAGGAACCAGGAATGATACGATCCTAGCCCCATGGCTAACCCCAGTGACCATTCAGCAACCCCTAGACATGGAGACAAGGCAGGAGACGCTGCTTGATCAAGCTTTCAGGCGAAGGATGACATGGAAGGTGGCTTGGAGGCACCTAGCACAAGGTTTGACATCCATCAGAGTCAACCCTTGGAAGAACGGCTTCAATAAAAGATCTAGCACATATACAAGACCTATTGGAGTCTTAGGAAGGCTGTGTCCAAGTTTCAGAGCATTCAGACAAGTAGATATCAAGGAGATTCGAGATGACAATCTCGCACACAGCAGTTCTAGGTGCAGACACAACAGGCAACTTCGTCGGAACGTAACCAGAGCTGTACATGTCGCAATTATGCGATCGACCTCTAGTTGGAAACTTCAGGATGTTAGCTTTCATCTGGGACAAGATTCAGCTCATTTCGCCCAGTGGTTTAAAAGTTATGGACGTCGACATTATGGCGTGCAGTCTGTACGCGAGGCAACATACAACTTGAAGTTTCGGCCCAAACCTTGGCCCGATGATGGGGAAATCGACATGGGCTGCTGGAATGTATTTAAATATATTTATATTTACTGTAATTAGTTAATTAGTTAATTAGTTAATTAGTTAATTGATTAATTAGTTAAAGTGTTTTACTTTATGTAATATTACTATTTTGGAATTAGGGTTTGCTTGTAACCTTATTTAAGGAGCCACTTGGCCTCCTTAGAAACTCGGCTGTTATTTGATAAATTGAGATATTCTCTTCAATCTCCGCCCCTTGTTCAAATTGGTTGAACCTTGTTCTTCTTGAGTCCGCAATACTTGAGTCGTACACAAGTAAATCTTGGAATTGTATTATTGTGTCGTTTATCTTAGTGTGATTCTCACATTGTTGAGTCTAGTCCTAAGAACCCGATTCAAGACCCTTGACTTGAAATCGATTAGGGCTCTTAGCACAGGTTAGCTAAGTTGTCTAAGCTCGTACTTGTCGAGTTATCTATTTCCGCAGGAAATCCGTCTTTGAACAAAGATCAAAATTGGTGCTACGCATCCTAAGGAACCAGGAATGATACGATCCTAGCCCCATGGCTAACCCCAGTGACCATTCAGCAACCCCTAGACATGGAGACAAGGCAGGAGACGCTGCTTGATCAAGCTTTCAGGCGAAGGATGACATGGAAGGTGGCTTGGAGGCACCTAGCACAAGGTTTGACATCCATCCGAGTCAACCCTTGGAAGAACGGCTTCAATAAAAGGTCTAGCACATATACAAGACCTATTGGAGTCTTAGGAAGGCTGTGTCCAAGTTTCAGAGCATTCAGACAAGTAGATATCAAGGAGATTCGAGATGACAATCTCGCACACAGCAGTTCTAGGTGCAGACACAACAGGCAACTTCGTCGGAACGTAACCAGAGTTGTACATGTCGGAATCATGCAATCGACCTCTAGTTGGAAACTTCAGGATGTTAGCTTTCATCTGGGACAGGATTCAGCTCATTTCGCCCAGTGGTTTAAAAGTTATGGACGTCGACATTATGGCGTACAGTCTGTACGCGAGGCAACATACAACTTGAAGTTTCGGCCCAAACCTTGGCCCGATGATGGGGAAATCGACATGGGCTGCTGGAATGTATTTAAATATATTTATATTTACTGTAATTAGTTAATTAGTTAATTAGTTAATTAGTTAATTGATTAATTAGTTAAAGTGTTTTACTTTATGTAATATTACTATTTTGGAATTAGGGTTTGCTTGTAACCTTATTTAAGGAGCCACTTGGCCTCCTTAGAAACTCGGCTGTTATTTGATAAATTGAGATATTCTCTTCAATCTCCGCCCCTTGTTCAAATTGGTTGAACCTTGTTCTTCTTGAGTCCGCAATACTTGAGTCGTACACAAGTAAATCTTGGAATTGTATTATTGTGTCGTTTATCTTAGTGTGATTCTCACATTGTTGAGTCTAGTCCTAAGAACCCGATTCAAGACCCTTGACTTGAAATCAATTAGGGCTCTTAGCACAGGTTAGCTAAGTTGTCTAAGCTCGTACTTGTCGAGTTATCTATTTCCGCAGGAAATCCGTCTTTGAACAAAGATCAAAATTGGTGCTACGCATCCTAAGGAACCAGGAATGATACGATCCTAGCCCCATGGCTAACCCCAGTGACCATTCAGCAACCCCTAGACATGGAGACAAGGCAGGAGACGCTGCTTGATCAAGCTTTCAGGCGAAGGATGACATGGAAGGTGGCTTGGAGGCACCTAGCACAAGGTTTGACATCCATCAGAGTCAACCCTTGGAAGAACGGCTTCAATAAAAGATCTAGCACATATACAAGACCTATTGGAGTCTTAGGAAGGCTGTGTCCAAGTTTCAGAGCATTCAGACAAGTAGATATCAAGGAGATTCGAGATGACAATCTCGCACACAGCAGTTCTAGGTGCAGACACAACAGGCAACTTCGTCGGAACGTAACCAGAGCTGTACATGTCGCAATTATGCGATCGACCTCTAGTTGGAAACTTCAGGATGTTAGCTTTCATCTGGGACAAGATTCAGCTCATTTCGCCCAGTGGTTTAAAAGTTATGGACGTCGACATTATGACGTGCAGTCTGTACGCGAGGCAACATACAACTTGAAGTTTCGGCCCAAACCTTGGCCCGATGATGGGGAAATCGACATGGGCTGCTGGAATGTATTTAAATATATTTATATTTACTGTAATTAGTTAATTAGTTAATTAGTTAATTAGTTAATTGATTAATTAGTTAAAGTGTTTTACTTTATGTAATATTACTATTTTGGAATTAGGGTTTGCTTGTAACCTTATTTAAGGAGCCACTTGGCCTCCTTAGAAACTCGGCTGTTATTTGATAAATTGAGATATTCTCTTCAATCTCCGCCCCTTGTTCAAATTGGTTGAACCTTGTTCTTCTTGAGTCCGCAATACTTGAGTCGTACACAAGTAAATCTTGGAATTGTATTATTGTGTCGTTTATCTTAGTGTGATTCTCACATTGTTGAGTCTAGTCCTAAGAACCCGATTCAAGACCCTTGACTTGAAATCGATTAGGGCTCTTAGCACAGGTTAGCTAAGTTGTCTAAGCTCGTACTTGTCGAGTTATCTATTTCCGCAGGAAATCCGTCTTTGAACAAAGATCAAAATTGGTGCTACGCATCCTAAGGAACCAGGAATGATACGATCCTAGCCCCATGGCTAACCCCAGTGACCATTCAGCAACCCCTAGACATGGAGACAAGGCAGGAGACGCTGCTTGATCAAGCTTTCAGGCGAAGGATGACATGGAAGGTGGCTTGGAGGCACCTAGCACAAGGTTTGACATCCATCCGAGTCAACCCTTGGAAGAACGGCTTCAATAAAAGGTCTAGCACATATACAAGACCTATTGGAGTCTTAGGAAGGCTGTGTCCAAGTTTCAGAGCATTCAGACAAGTAGATATCAAGGAGATTCGAGATGACAATCTCGCACACAGCAGTTCTAGGTGCAGACACAACAGGCAACTTCGTCGGAACGTAACCAGAGTTGTACATGTCGGAATCATGCAATCGACCTCTAGTTGGAAACTTCAGGATGTTAGCTTTCATCTGGGACAGGATTCAGCTCATTTCGCCCAGTGGTTTAAAAGTTATGGACGTCGACATTATGGCGTACAGTCTGTACGCGAGGCAACATACAACTTGAAGTTTCGGCCCAAACCTTGGCCCGATGATGGGGAAATCGACATGGGCTGCTGGAATGTATTTAAATATATTTATATTTACTGTAATTAGTTAATTAGTTAATTAGTTAATTAGTTAATTGATTAATTAGTTAAAGTGTTTTACTTTATGTAATATTACTATTTTGGAATTAGGGTTTGCTTGTAACCTTATTTAAGGAGCCACTTGGCCTCCTTAGAAACTCGGCTGTTATTTGATAAATTGAGATATTCTCTTCAATCTCCGCCCCTTGTTCAAATTGGTTGAACCTTGTTCTTCTTGAGTCCGCAATACTTGAGTCGTACACAAGTAAATCTTGGAATTGTATTATTGTGTCGTTTATCTTAGTGTGATTCTCACATTGTTGAGTCTAGTCCTAAGAACCCGATTCAAGACCCTTGACTTGAAATCGATTAGGGCTCTTAGCACAGGTTAGCTAAGTTGTCTAAGCTCGTACTTGTCGAGTTATCTATTTCCGCAGGAAATCCGTCTTTGAACAAAGATCAAAATTGGTGCTACGCATCCTAAGGAACCAGGAATGATACGATCCTAGCCCCATGGCTAACCCCAGTGACCATTCAGCAACCCCTAGACATGGAGACAAGGCAGGAGACGCTGCTTGATCAAGCTTTCAGGCGAAGGATGACATGGAAGGTGGCTTGGAGGCACCTAGCACAAGGTTTGACATCCATCCGAGTCAACCCTTGGAAGAACGGCTTCAATAAAAGGTCTAGCACATATACAAGACCTATTGGAGTCTTAGGAAGGCTGTGTCCAAGTTTCAGAGCATTCAGACAAGTAGATATCAAGGAGATTCGAGATGACAATCTCGCACACAGCAGTTCTAGGTGCAGACACAACAGGCAACTTCGTCGGAACGTAACCAGAGTTGTACATGTCGGAATCATGCAATCGACCTCTAGTTGGAAACGTCAGGATGTTAGCTTTCATCTGGGACAGGATTCAGCTCATTTCGCCCAGTGGTTTAAAAGTTATGGACGTCGACATTATGGCGTGCAGTCTGTACGCGAGGCAACATACAACTTGAAGTTTCGGCCCAAACCTTGGCCCGATGATGGGGAAATCGACATGGGCTGCTGGAATGTATTTAAATATATTTATATTTACTGTAATTAGTTAATTAGTTAATTAGTTAATTAGTTAATTGATTAATTAGTTAAAGTGTTTTACTTTATGTAATATTACTATTTTGCAATTAGGGTTTGCTTGTAACCTTATTTAAGGAGCCACTTGGCCTCCTTAGAAACTCGGCTGTTATTTGATAAATTGAGATATTCTCTTCAATCTCCGCCCCTTGTTCAAATTGGTTGAACCTTGTTCTTCTTGAGTCCGCAATACTTGAGTCGTACACAAGTAAATCTTGGAATTGTATTATTGTGTCGTTTATCTTAGTGTGATTCTCACATTGTTGAGTCTAGTCCTAAGAACCCGATTCAAGACCCTTGACTTGAAATCGATTAGGGCTCTTAGCACAGGTTAGCTAAGTTGTCTAAGCTCGTACTTGTCGAGTTATCTATTTCCGCAGGAAATCCGTCTTTGAACAAAGATCAAAATTGGTGCTACGCATCCTAGCCCCATGGCTAACCCCAGTGACCATTCAGCAACCCCTAGACATGGAGACAAGGCAGGAGACGCTGCTTGATCAAGCTTTCAGGCGAAGGATGACATGGAAGGTGGCTTGGAGGCACCTAGCACAAGGTTTGACATCCATCCGAGTCAACCCTTGGAAGAACGGCTTCAATAAAAGGTCTAGCACATATACAAGACCTATTGGAGTCTTAGGAAGGCTGTGTCCAAGTTTCAGAGCATTCAGACAAGTAGATATCAAGGAGATTCGAGATGACAATCTCGCACACAGCAGTTCTAGGTGCAGACACAACAGGCAACTTCGTCGGAACGTAACCAGAGTTGTACAGGTCGGAATCATGCAATCGACCTCTAGTTGGAAACTTCAGGATGTTAGCTTTTATCTGGGACAAGATTCAGCTCATTTGGCCCAGTGGTTTAAAAGTTATGGACGTCGACATTATGGCGTGCAGTCTGTACGCGAGGCAACATACAACTTGAAGTTTCGGCCCAAACCTTGGCCCGATGATGGGGAAATCGACATGGGCTGCTGGAATGTATTTAAATATATTTATATTTACTGTAATTAGTTAATTAGTTAATTGATTAATTAGTTAAAGTGTTTTACTTTATGTAATATTACTATTTTGGAATTAGGGTTTGCTTGTAACCTTATTTAAGGAGCCACTTGGCCTCCTTAGAAACTCGGCTGTTATTTGATAAATTGAGATATTCTCTTCAATCTCCGCCCCTTGTTCAAATTGGTTGAACCATGTTCTTCTTGAGTCCGCAATACTTGAGTCGTATACAAGTAAATCTTGGAATTGTATTATTGTGTCGTTTATCTTAGTGTGATTCTCACATTGTTGAGTCTAGTCCTAAGAACCCGATTCAAGACCCTTGACTTGAAATCGATTAGGGCTCTTAGCACAGGTTAGCTAAGTGGTCTAAGCTCGTACTTGTCGAGATATCTATTTCCGCAGGAAATCCGTCTTTGAACAAAGATCAAAATTGGTGCTACGCATCCTAAGGAACCAGGAATGATACGATCCTAGCCCCATGGCTAACCCCAGTGACCATTCAGCAACCCCTAGACATGGAGACAAGGCAGGAGACGCTGCTTGATCAAGCTTTCAGGCGAAGGATGACATGGAAGGTGGCTTGGAGGCACCTAGCACAAGGTTTGACATCCATCCGAGTCAACCCTTGGAAGAACGGCTTCAATAAAAGATCTAGCACATATACAAGACCTATTGGAGTCTTAGGAAGGCTGTGTCCAAGTTTCAGAGCATTCAGACAAGTAGATATCAAGGAGATTCGAGATGACAATCTCGCACACAGCAGTTCTAGGTGCAGACACAACAGGCAACTTCGTCGGAACGTAACCAGAGCTGTACATGTCGGAATCATGCGATCGACCTCTAGTTGGAAACTTCAGGATGTTAGCTTTCATCTGGGACAAGATTCAGCTCATTTAGCCTAGTGGTTTAAAAGTTATGGACGTGGACATTATGGCGTGCAGTCTGTACGCGAGGCAACATACAACTTGATGTTTCGGCCCAAACCTTGGCCCGATGATGGGGAAATGGACATGGGCTGCTGGAATGTATTTAAATATATTTATATTTACTGTAATTAGTTAATTAGTTAATTAGTTAATTAGTTAATTAGTTAATTGATTAATTAGTTAAAGTGTTTTACTTTATGTAATATTACTATTTTGGAATTAGGGTATGCTTGTAACCTTATTTAAGGAGCCACTTGGCCTCCTTAGAAACTCGGCTGTTATTTGATAAATTGAGATATTCTCTTCAATCTCCGCCCCTTGTTCAAATTGGTTGAACCTTGTTCTTCTTGAGTCCGCAATACTTGAGTCGTATACAAGTAAATCTTGGAATTGTATTATTGTGTCGTTTATCTTAGTGTGATTCTCACATTGTTGAGTCTAGTCCTAAGAACCCGATTCAAGACCCTTGACTTGAAATCGATTAGGGCTCTTAGCACAGGTTAGCTAAGTGGTCTAAGCTCGTACTTGTCGAGTTATCTATTTCCGCAGGAAATCCGTCTTTGAACAAAGATCAAAATTGGTGCTACGCATCCTAAGGAACCAGGAATGATACGATCCTAGCCCCATGGCTAACCCCAGTGACCATTCAGCAACCCCTAGACATGGAGACAAGGCAGGAGACGCTGCTTGATCAAGCTTTCAGGCGAAGGATGACATGGAAGGTGGCTTGGAGGCACCTAGCACAAGGTTTGACATCCATCAGAGTCAACCCTTGGAAGAACGGCTTCAATAAAAGATCTAGCACATATACAAGACCTATTGGAGTCTTAGGAAGGCTGTGTCCAAGTTTCAGAGCATTCAGACAAGTAGATATCAAGGAGATTCGAGATGACAATCTCGCACACAGCAGTTCTAGGTGCAGACACAACAGGCAACTTCGTCGGAACGTAACCAGAGCTGTACATGTCGCAATTATGCGATCGACCTCTAGTTGGAAACTTCAGGATGTTAGCTTTCATCTGGGACAAGATTCAGCTCATTTCGCCCAGTGGTTTAAAAGTTATGGACGTCGACATTATGACGTGCAGTCTGTACGCGAGGCAACATACAACTTGAAGTTTCGGCCCAAACCTTGGCCCGATGATGGGGAAATCGACATGGGCTGCTGGAATGTATTTAAATATATTTATATTTACTGTAATTAGTTAATTAGTTAATTAGTTAATTAGTTAATTGATTAATTAGTTAAAGTGTTTTACTTTATGTAATATTACTATTTTGGAATTAGGGTTTGCTTGTAACCTTATTTAAGGAGCCACTTGGCCTCCTTAGAAACTCGGCTGTTATTTGATAAATTGAGATATTCTCTTCAATCTCCGCCCCTTGTTCAAATTGGTTGAACCTTGTTCTTCTTGAGTCCGCAATACTTGAGTCGTACACAAGTAAATCTTGGAATTGTATTATTGTGTCGTTTATCTTAGTGTGATTCTCACATTGTTGAGTCTAGTCCTAAGAACCCGATTCAAGACCCTTGACTTGAAATCGATTAGGGCTCTTAGCACAGGTTAGCTAAGTTGTCTAAGCTCGTACTTGTCGAGTTATCTATTTCCGCAGGAAATCCGTCTTTGAACAAAGATCAAAATTGGTGCTACGCATCCTAAGGAACCAGGAATGATACGATCCTAGCCCCATGGCTAACCCCAGTGACCATTCAGCAACCCCTAGACATGGAGACAAGGCAGGAGACGCTGCTTGATCAAGCTTTCAGGCGAAGGATGACATGGAAGGTGGCTTGGAGGCACCTAGCACAAGGTTTGACATCCATCAGAGTCAACCCTTGGAAGAACGGCTTCAATAAAAGATCTAGCACATATACAAGACCTATTGGAGTCTTAGGAAGGCTGTGTCCAAGTTTCAGAGCATTCAGACAAGTAGATATCAAGGAGATTCGAGATGACAATCTCGCACACAGCAGTTCTAGGTGCAGACACAACAGGCAACTTCGTCGGAACGTAACCAGAGCTGTACATGTCGCAATTATGCGATCGACCTCTAGTTGGAAACTTCAGGATGTTAGCTTTCATCTGGGACAAGATTCAGCTCATTTCGCCCAGTGGTTTAAAAGTTATGGACGTCGACATTATGGCGTGCAGTCTGTACGCGAGGCAACATACAACTTGAAGTTTCGGCCCAAACCTTGGCCCGATGATGGGGAAATCGACATGGGCTGCTGGAATGTATTTAAATATATTTATATTTACTGTAATTAGTTAATTAGTTAATTAGTTAATTAGTTAATTGATTAATTAGTTAAAGTGTTTTACTTTATGTAATATTACTATTTTGGAATTAGGGTTTGCTTGTAACCTTATTTAAGGAGCCACTTGGCCTCCTTAGAAACTCGGCTGTTATTTGATAAATTGAGATATTCTCTTCAATCTCCGCCCCTTGTTCAAATTGGTTGAACCTTGTTCTTCTTGAGTCCGCAATACTTGAGTCGTACACAAGTAAATCTTGGAATTGTATTATTGTGTCGTTTATCTTAGTGTGATTCTCACATTGTTGAGTCTAGTCCTAAGAACCCGATTCAAGACCCTTGACTTGAAATCGATTAGGGCTCTTAGCACAGGTTAGCTAAGTTGTCTAAGCTCGTACTTGTCGAGTTATCTATTTCCGCAGGAAATCCGTCTTTGAACAAAGATCAAAATTGGTGCTACGCATCCTAAGGAACCAGGAATGATACGATCCTAGCCCCATGGCTAACCCCAGTGACCATTCAGCAACCCCTAGACATGGAGACAAGGCAGGAGACGCTGCTTGATCAAGCTTTCAGGCGAAGGATGACATGGAAGGTGGCTTGGAGGCACCTAGCACAAGGTTTGACATCCATCCGAGTCAACCCTTGGAAGAACGGCTTCAATAAAAGGTCTAGCACATATACAAGACCTATTGGAGTCTTAGGAAGGCTGTGTCCAAGTTTCAGAGCATTCAGACAAGTAGATATCAAGGAGATTCGAGATGACAATCTCGCACACAGCAGTTCTAGGTGCAGACACAACAGGCAACTTCGTCGGAACGTAACCAGAGTTGTACATGTCGGAATCATGCAATCGACCTCTAGTTGGAAACTTCAGGATGTTAGCTTTCATCTGGGACAGGATTCAGCTCATTTCGCCCAGTGGTTTAAAAGTTATGGACGTCGACATTATGGCGTACAGTCTGTACGCGAGGCAACATACAACTTGAAGTTTCGGCCCAAACCTTGGCCCGATGATGGGGAAATCGACATGGGCTGCTGGAATGTATTTAAATATATTTATATTTACTGTAATTAGTTAATTAGTTAATTAGTTAATTAGTTAATTGATTAATTAGTTAAAGTGTTTTACTTTATGTAATATTACTATTTTGGAATTAGGGTTTGCTTGTAACCTTATTTAAGGAGCCACTTGGCCTCCTTAGAAACTCGGCTGTTATTTGATAAATTGAGATATTCTCTTCAATCTCCGCCCCTTGTTCAAATTGGTTGAACCTTGTTCTTCTTGAGTCCGCAATACTTGAGTCGTACACAAGTAAATCTTGGAATTGTATTATTGTGTCGTTTATCTTAGTGTGATTCTCACATTGTTGAGTCTAGTCCTAAGAACCCGATTCAAGACCCTTGACTTGAAATCAATTAGGGCTCTTAGCACAGGTTAGCTAAGTTGTCTAAGCTCGTACTTGTCGAGTTATCTATTTCCGCAGGAAATCCGTCTTTGAACAAAGATCAAAATTGGTGCTACGCATCCTAAGGAACCAGGAATGATACGATCCTAGCCCCATGGCTAACCCCAGTGACCATTCAGCAACCCCTAGACATGGAGACAAGGCAGGAGACGCTGCTTGATCAAGCTTTCAGGCGAAGGATGACATGGAAGGTGGCTTGGAGGCACCTAGCACAAGGTTTGACATCCATCAGAGTCAACCCTTGGAAGAACGGCTTCAATAAAAGATCTAGCACATATACAAGACCTATTGGAGTCTTAGGAAGGCTGTGTCCAAGTTTCAGAGCATTCAGACAAGTAGATATCAAGGAGATTCGAGATGACAATCTCGCACACAGCAGTTCTAGGTGCAGACACAACAGGCAACTTCGTCGGAACGTAACCAGAGCTGTACATGTCGCAATTATGCGATCGACCTCTAGTTGGAAACTTCAGGATGTTAGCTTTCATCTGGGACAAGATTCAGCTCATTTCGCCCAGTGGTTTAAAAGTTATGGACGTCGACATTATGACGTGCAGTCTGTACGCGAGGCAACATACAACTTGAAGTTTCGGCCCAAACCTTGGCCCGATGATGGGGAAATCGACATGGGCTGCTGGAATGTATTTAAATATATTTATATTTACTGTAATTAGTTAATTAGTTAATTAGTTAATTAGTTAATTGATTAATTAGTTAAAGTGTTTTACTTTATGTAATATTACTATTTTGGAATTAGGGTTTGCTTGTAACCTTATTTAAGGAGCCACTTGGCCTCCTTAGAAACTCGGCTGTTATTTGATAAATTGAGATATTCTCTTCAATCTCCGCCCCTTGTTCAAATTGGTTGAACCTTGTTCTTCTTGAGTCCGCAATACTTGAGTCGTACACAAGTAAATCTTGGAATTGTATTATTGTGTCGTTTATCTTAGTGTGATTCTCACATTGTTGAGTCTAGTCCTAAGAACCCGATTCAAGACCCTTGACTTGAAATCGATTAGGGCTCTTAGCACAGGTTAGCTAAGTTGTCTAAGCTCGTACTTGTCGAGTTATCTATTTCCGCAGGAAATCCGTCTTTGAACAAAGATCAAAATTGGTGCTACGCATCCTAAGGAACCAGGAATGATACGATCCTAGCCCCATGGCTAACCCCAGTGACCATTCAGCAACCCCTAGACATGGAGACAAGGCAGGAGACGCTGCTTGATCAAGCTTTCAGGCGAAGGATGACATGGAAGGTGGCTTGGAGGCACCTAGCACAAGGTTTGACATCCATCCGAGTCAACCCTTGGAAGAACGGCTTCAATAAAAGGTCTAGCACATATACAAGACCTATTGGAGTCTTAGGAAGGCTGTGTCCAAGTTTCAGAGCATTCAGACAAGTAGATATCAAGGAGATTCGAGATGACAATCTCGCACACAGCAGTTCTAGGTGCAGACACAACAGGCAACTTCGTCGGAACGTAACCAGAGTTGTACATGTCGGAATCATGCAATCGACCTCTAGTTGGAAACTTCAGGATGTTAGCTTTCATCTGGGACAGGATTCAGCTCATTTCGCCCAGTGGTTTAAAAGTTATGGACGTCGACATTATGGCGTACAGTCTGTACGCGAGGCAACATACAACTTGAAGTTTCGGCCCAAACCTTGGCCCGATGATGGGGAAATCGACATGGGCTGCTGGAATGTATTTAAATATATTTATATTTACTGTAATTAGTTAATTAGTTAATTAGTTAATTAGTTAATTGATTAATTAGTTAAAGTGTTTTACTTTATGTAATATTACTATTTTGGAATTAGGGTTTGCTTGTAACCTTATTTAAGGAGCCACTTGGCCTCCTTAGAAACTCGGCTGTTATTTGATAAATTGAGATATTCTCTTCAATCTCCGCCCCTTGTTCAAATTGGTTGAACCTTGTTCTTCTTGAGTCCGCAATACTTGAGTCGTACACAAGTAAATCTTGGAATTGTATTATTGTGTCGTTTATCTTAGTGTGATTCTCACATTGTTGAGTCTAGTCCTAAGAACCCGATTCAAGACCCTTGACTTGAAATCGATTAGGGCTCTTAGCACAGGTTAGCTAAGTTGTCTAAGCTCGTACTTGTCGAGTTATCTATTTCCGCAGGAAATCCGTCTTTGAACAAAGATCAAAATTGGTGCTACGCATCCTAAGGAACCAGGAATGATACGATCCTAGCCCCATGGCTAACCCCAGTGACCATTCAGCAACCCCTAGACATGGAGACAAGGCAGGAGACGCTGCTTGATCAAGCTTTCAGGCGAAGGATGACATGGAAGGTGGCTTGGAGGCACCTAGCACAAGGTTTGACATCCATCCGAGTCAACCCTTGGAAGAACGGCTTCAATAAAAGGTCTAGCACATATACAAGACCTATTGGAGTCTTAGGAAGGCTGTGTCCAAGTTTCAGAGCATTCAGACAAGTAGATATCAAGGAGATTCGAGATGACAATCTCGCACACAGCAGTTCTAGGTGCAGACACAACAGGCAACTTCGTCGGAACGTAACCAGAGTTGTACATGTCGGAATCATGCAATCGACCTCTAGTTGGAAACGTCAGGATGTTAGCTTTCATCTGGGACAGGATTCAGCTCATTTCGCCCAGTGGTTTAAAAGTTATGGACGTCGACATTATGGCGTGCAGTCTGTACGCGAGGCAACATACAACTTGAAGTTTCGGCCCAAACCTTGGCCCGATGATGGGGAAATCGACATGGGCTGCTGGAATGTATTTAAATATATTTATATTTACTGTAATTAGTTAATTAGTTAATTAGTTAATTAGTTAATTGATTAATTAGTTAAAGTGTTTTACTTTATGTAATATTACTATTTTGCAATTAGGGTTTGCTTGTAACCTTATTTAAGGAGCCACTTGGCCTCCTTAGAAACTCGGCTGTTATTTGATAAATTGAGATATTCTCTTCAATCTCCGCCCCTTGTTCAAATTGGTTGAACCTTGTTCTTCTTGAGTCCGCAATACTTGAGTCGTACACAAGTAAATCTTGGAATTGTATTATTGTGTCGTTTATCTTAGTGTGATTCTCACATTGTTGAGTCTAGTCCTAAGAACCCGATTCAAGACCCTTGACTTGAAATCGATTAGGGCTCTTAGCACAGGTTAGCTAAGTTGTCTAAGCTCGTACTTGTCGAGTTATCTATTTCCGCAGGAAATCCGTCTTTGAACAAAGATCAAAATTGGTGCTACGCATCCTAGCCCCATGGCTAACCCCAGTGACCATTCAGCAACCCCTAGACATGGAGACAAGGCAGGAGACGCTGCTTGATCAAGCTTTCAGGCGAAGGATGACATGGAAGGTGGCTTGGAGGCACCTAGCACAAGGTTTGACATCCATCCGAGTCAACCCTTGGAAGAACGGCTTCAATAAAAGGTCTAGCACATATACAAGACCTATTGGAGTCTTAGGAAGGCTGTGTCCAAGTTTCAGAGCATTCAGACAAGTAGATATCAAGGAGATTCGAGATGACAATCTCGCACACAGCAGTTCTAGGTGCAGACACAACAGGCAACTTCGTCGGAACGTAACCAGAGTTGTACAGGTCGGAATCATGCAATCGACCTCTAGTTGGAAACTTCAGGATGTTAGCTTTTATCTGGGACAAGATTCAGCTCATTTGGCCCAGTGGTTTAAAAGTTATGGACGTCGACATTATGGCGTGCAGTCTGTACGCGAGGCAACATACAACTTGAAGTTTCGGCCCAAACCTTGGCCCGATGATGGGGAAATCGACATGGGCTGCTGGAATGTATTTAAATATATTTATATTTACTGTAATTAGTTAATTAGTTAATTGATTAATTAGTTAAAGTGTTTTACTTTATGTAATATTACTATTTTGGAATTAGGGTTTGCTTGTAACCTTATTTAAGGAGCCACTTGGCCTCCTTAGAAACTCGGCTGTTATTTGATAAATTGAGATATTCTCTTCAATCTCCGCCCCTTGTTCAAATTGGTTGAACCATGTTCTTCTTGAGTCCGCAATACTTGAGTCGTATACAAGTAAATCTTGGAATTGTATTATTGTGTCGTTTATCTTAGTGTGATTCTCACATTGTTGAGTCTAGTCCTAAGAACCCGATTCAAGACCCTTGACTTGAAATCGATTAGGGCTCTTAGCACAGGTTAGCTAAGTGGTCTAAGCTCGTACTTGTCGAGATATCTATTTCCGCAGGAAATCCGTCTTTGAACAAAGATCAAAATTGGTGCTACGCATCCTAAGGAACCAGGAATGATACGATCCTAGCCCCATGGCTAACCCCAGTGACCATTCAGCAACCCCTAGACATGGAGACAAGGCAGGAGACGCTGCTTGATCAAGCTTTCAGGCGAAGGATGACATGGAAGGTGGCTTGGAGGCACCTAGCACAAGGTTTGACATCCATCCGAGTCAACCCTTGGAAGAACGGCTTCAATAAAAGATCTAGCACATATACAAGACCTATTGGAGTCTTAGGAAGGCTGTGTCCAAGTTTCAGAGCATTCAGACAAGTAGATATCAAGGAGATTCGAGATGACAATCTCGCACACAGCAGTTCTAGGTGCAGACACAACAGGCAACTTCGTCGGAACGTAACCAGAGCTGTACATGTCGGAATCATGCGATCGACCTCTAGTTGGAAACTTCAGGATGTTAGCTTTCATCTGGGACAAGATTCAGCTCATTTAGCCTAGTGGTTTAAAAGTTATGGACGTGGACATTATGGCGTGCAGTCTGTACGCGAGGCAACATACAACTTGATGTTTCGGCCCAAACCTTGGCCCGATGATGGGGAAATGGACATGGGCTGCTGGAATGTATTTAAATATATTTATATTTACTGTAATTAGTTAATTAGTTAATTAGTTAATTAGTTAATTAGTTAATTGATTAATTAGTTAAAGTGTTTTACTTTATGTAATATTACTATTTTGGAATTAGGGTATGCTTGTAACCTTATTTAAGGAGCCACTTGGCCTCCTTAGAAACTCGGCTGTTATTTGATAAATTGAGATATTCTCTTCAATCTCCGCCCCTTGTTCAAATTGGTTGAACCTTGTTCTTCTTGAGTCCGCAATACTTGAGTCGTATACAAGTAAATCTTGGAATTGTATTATTGTGTCGTTTATCTTAGTGTGATTCTCACATTGTTGAGTCTAGTCCTAAGAACCCGATTCAAGACCCTTGACTTGAAATCGATTAGGGCTCTTAGCACAGGTTAGCTAAGTGGTCTAAGCTCGTACTTGTCGAGTTATCTATTTCCGCAGGAAATCCGTCTTTGAACAAAGATCAAAATTGGTGCTACGCATCCTAAGGAACCAGGAATGATACGATCCTAGCCCCATGGCTAACCCCAGTGACCATTCAGCAACCCCTAGACATGGAGACAAGGCAGGAGACGCTGCTTGATCAAGCTTTCAGGCGAAGGATGACATGGAAGGTGGCTTGGAGGCACCTAGCACAAGGTTTGACATCCATCCGAGTCAACCCTTGGAAGAACGGCTTCAATAAAAGATCTAGCACATATACAAGACCTATTGGAGTCTTAGGAAGGCTGTGTCCAAGTTTCAGAGCATTCAGACAAGTAGATATCAAGGAGATTCGAGATGACAATCTCGCACACAGCAGTTCTAGGTGCAGACACAACAGGCAACTTCGTCGGAACGTAACCAGAGCTGTACATGTCGGAATCATACGATCGACCTCTAGTTGGAAACTTCAGGATGTTAGCTTTCATCTGGGACAAGATTCAGCTCATTTAGCCTAGTGGTTTAAAAGTTATGGACGTCGACATTATGGCGTGCAGTCTGTACGCGAGGCAACATACAACTTGAAGTTTCGGCCCAAACCTTGGCCCGATGATGGGGAAATCGACATGGGCTGCTGGAATGTATTTAAATATATTTATATTTACTGTAATTAGTTAATTAGTTAATTAGTTAATTAGTTAATTAGTTAATTGATTAATTAGTTAAAGTGTTTTACTTTATGTAATATTACTATTTTGGAATTAGGGTTTGCTTGTAACCTTATTTAAGGAGCCACTTGGCCTCCTTAGAAACTCGGCTGTTATTTGATAAATTGAGATATTCTCTTCAATCTCCGCCCCTTGTTCAAATTGGTTGAACCTTGTTCTTCTTGAGTCCGCAATACTTGAGTCGTATACAAGTAAATCTTGGAATTGTATTATTGTGTCGTTTATCTTAGTGTGATTCTCACATTGTTGAGTCTAGTCCTAAGAACCCGATTCAAGACCCTTGACTTGAAATCGATTAGGGCTCTTAGCACAGGTTAGCTAAGTGGTCTAAGCTCGTACTTGTCGAGTTATCTATTTCCGCAGGAAATCCGTCTTTGAACAAAGATCAAAATTGGTGCTACGCATCCTAAGGAACCAGGAATGATACGATCCTAGCCCCATGGCTAACCCCAGTGACCATTCAGCAACCCCTAGACATGGAGACAAGGCAGGAGACGCTGCTTGATCAAGCTTTCAGGCGAAGGATGACATGGAAGGTGGCTTGGAGGCACCTAGCACAAGGTTTGACATCCATCCGAGTCAACCCTTGGAAGAACGGCTTCAATAAAAGATCTAGCACATATACAAGACCTATTGGAGTCTTAGGAAGGCTGTGTCCAAGTTTCAGAGCATTCAGACAAGTAGATATCAAGGAGATTCGAGATGACAATCTCGCACACAGCAGTTCTAGGTGCAGACACAACAGGCAACTTCGTCGGAACGTAACCAGAGCTGTACATGTCGGAATCATGCGATCGACCTCTAGTTGGAAACTTCAGGATGTCAGCTTTCATCTGGGATAAGATTCAGCTCATTTAGCCTAGTGGTTTAAAAGTTATGGACGTCGACATTATGGCGTGCAGTCTGTACGCGAGGCAACATACAACTTGAAGTTTCGGCCCAAACCTTGGCCCGATGATGGGGAAATGGACATGGGCTGCTGGAATGTATTTAAATATATTTATATTTACTGTAATTAGTTAATTAGTTAATTGATTAATTAGTTAAAGTGTTTTACTTTATGTAATATTACTATTTTGGAATTAGGGTTTGCTTGTAACCTTATTTAAGGAGCCACTTGGCCTCCTTAGAAACTCGGCTGTTATTTGATAAATTGAGATATTCTCTTCAATCTCCGCCCCTTGTTCAAATTGGTTGAACCTTGTTCTTCTTGAGTCCGCAATACTTGAGTCGTATACAAGTAAATCTTGGAATTGTATTATTGTGTCGTTTATCTTAGTGTGATTCTCACATTGTTGAGTCTAGTCCTAAGAACCCGATTCAAGACCCTTGACTTGAAATCGATTAGGGCTCTTAGCACAGGTTAGCTAAGTGGTCTAAGCTCGTACTTGTCGAGTTATCTATTTCCGCAGGAAATCCGTCTTTGAACAAAGATCAAAATTGGTGCTACGCATCCTAAGGAACCAGGAATGATACGATCCTAGCCCCATGGCTAACCCCAGTGACCATTCAGCAACCCCTAGACATGGAGACAAGGCAGGAGACGCTGCTTGATCAAGCTTTCAGGCGAAGGATGACATGGAAGGTGGCTTGGAGGCACCTAGCACAAGGTTTGACATCCATCCGAGTCAACCCTTGGAAGAACGGCTTCAATAAAAGATCTAGCACATATACAAGACCTATTGGAGTCTTAGGAAGGCTGTGTCCAAGTTTCAGAGCATTCAGACAAGTAGATATCAAGGAGATTCGAGATGACAATCTCGCACACAGCAGTTCTAGGTGCAGACACAACAGGCAACTTCGTCGGAACGTAACCAGAGCTGTACATGTCGGAATCATGCGATCGACCTCTAGTTGGAAACTTCAGGATGTCAGCTTTCATCTGGGACAAGATTCAGCTCATTTAGCCTAGTGGTTTAAAAGTTATGGACGTCGACATTATGGTGTGCAGTCTGTACGCGAGGCAACATACAACTTGAAGTTTCGGCCCAAACCTTGGCCCGATGATGGGGAAATGGACATGGGCTGCTGGAATGTATTTAAATATATTTATATTTACTGTAATTAGTTAATTAGTTAATTAGTTAATTAGTTAATTGATTAATTAGTTAAAGTGTTTTACTTTATGTAATATTACTATTTTGGAATTAGGGTTTGCTTGTAACCTTATTTAAGGAGCCACTTGGCCTCCTTAGAAACTCGGCTGTTATTTGATAAATTGAGATATTCTCTTCAATCTCCGCCCCTTGTTCAAATTGGTTGAACCTTGTTCTTCTTGAGTCCGCAATACTTGAGTCGTATACAAGTAAATCTTGGAATTGTATTATTGTGTCGTTTATCTTAGTGTGATTCTCACATTGTTGAGTCTAGTCCTAACAACCCGATTCAAGACCCTTGACTTGAAATCGATTAGGGCTCTTAGCACAGGTTAGCTAAGTGGTCTAAGCTCGTACTTGTCGAGTTATCTATTTCCGCAGGAAATCCGTCTTTGAACAAAGATCAAAATTGGTGCTACGCATCCTAAGGAACCAGGAATGATACGATCCTAGCCCCATGGCTAACCCCAGTGACCATTCAGCAACCCCTAGACATGGAGACAAGGCAGGAGACGCTGCTTGATCAAGCTTTCAGGCGAAGGATGACATGGAAGGTGGCTTGGAGGCACCTAGCACAAGGTTTGACATCCATCCGAGTCAACCCTTGGAAGAACGGCTTCAATAAAAGATCTAGCACATATACAAGACCTATTGGAGTCTTAGGAAGGCTGTGTCCAAGTTTCAGAGCATTCAGACAAGTAGATATCAAGGAGATTCGAGATGACAATCTCGCACACAGCAGTTCTAGGTGCAGACACAACAGGCAACTTCGTCGGAACGTAACCAGAGCTGTACATGTCGGAATCATGCGATCGACCTCTAGTTGGAAACTTCAGGATGTCAGCTTTCATCTGGGACAAGATTCAGCTCATTTAGCCTAGTGGTTTAAAAGTTATGGACGTCGACATTATGGCGTGCAGTCTGTACGCGAGGCAACATACAACTTGAAGTTTCGGCCCAAACCTTGGCCCGATGATGGGGAAATGGACATGGGCTGCTGGAATGTATTTAAATATATTTATATTTACTGTAATTAGTTAATTAGTTAATTAGTTAATTAGTTAATTGATTAATTAGTTAAAGTGTTTTACTTTATGTAATATTACTATTTTGGAATTAGGGTTTGCTTGTAACCTTATTTAAGGAGCCACTTGGCCTCCTTAGAAACTCGGCTGTTATTTGATAAATTGAGATATTCTCTTCAATCTCCGCCCCTTGTTCAAATTGGTTGAACCTTGTTCTTCTTGAGTCCGCAATACTTGAGTCGTATACAAGTAAATCTTGGAATTGTATTATTGTGTCGTTTATCTTAGTGTGATTCTCACATTGTTGAGTCTAGTCCTAAGAACCCGATTCAAGACCCTTGACTTGAAATCGATTAGGGCTCTTAGCACAGGTTAGCTAAGTGGTCTAAGCTCGTACTTGTCGAGTTATCTATTTCCGCAGGAAATCCGTCTTTGAACAAAGATCAAAATTGGTGCTACGCATCCTAAGGAACCAGGAATGATACGATCCTAGCCCCATGGCTAACCCCAGTGACCATTCAGCAACCCCTAGACATGGAGACAAGGCAGGAGACGCTGCTTGATCAAGCTTTCAGGCGAAGGATGACATGGAAGGTGGCTTGGAGGCACCTAGCACAAGGTTTGACATCCATCCGAGTCAACCCTTGGAAGAACGGCTTCAATAAAAGATCTAGCACATATACAAGACCTATTGGAGTCTTAGGAAGGCTGTGTCCAAGTTTCAGAGCATTCAGACAAGTAGATATCAAGGAGATTCGAGATGACAATCTCGCACACAGCAGTTCTAGGTGCAGACACAACAGGCAACTTCGTCGGAACGTAACCAGAGCTGTACATGTCGGAATCATGCGATCGACCTCTAGTTGGAAACTTCAGGATGTCAGCTTTCATCTGGGACAAGATTCAGCTCATTTAGCCTAGTGGTTTAAAAGTTATGGACGTCGACATTATGGCGTGCAGTCTGTACGCGAGGCAACATACAACTTGAAGTTTCGGCCCAAACCTTGGCCCGATGATGGGGAAATGGACATGGGCTGCTGGAATGTATTTAAATATATTTATATTTACTGTAATTAGTTAATTAGTTAATTAGTTAATTAGTTAATTGATTAATTAGTTAAAGTGTTTTACTTTATGTAATATTACTATTTTGGAATTAGGGTTTGCTTGTAACCTTATTTAAGGAGCCACTTGGCCTCCTTAGAAACTCGGCTGTTATTTGATAAATTGAGATATTCTCTTCAATCTCCGCCCCTTGTTCAAATTGGTTGAACCTTGTTCTTCTTGAGTCCGCAATACTTGAGTCGTATACAAGTAAATCTTGGAATTGTATTATTGTGTCGTTTATCTTAGTGTGATTCTCACATTGTTGAGTCTAGTCCTAACAACCCGATTCAAGACCCTTGACTTGAAATCGATTAGGGCTCTTAGCACAGGTTAGCTAAGTGGTCTAAGCTCGTACTTGTCGAGTTATCTATTTCCGCAGGAAATCCGTCTTTGAACAAAGATCAAAATTGGTGCTACGCATCCTAAGGAACCAGGAATGATACGATCCTAGCCCCATGGCTAACCCCAGTGACCATTCAGCAACCCCTAGACATGGAGACAAGGCAGGAGACGCTGCTTGATCAAGCTTTCAGGCGAAGGATGACATGGAAGGTGGCTTGGAGGCACCTAGCACAAGGTTTGACATCCATCCGAGTCAACCCTTGGAAGAACGGCTTCAATAAAAGATCTAGCACATATACAAGACCTATTGGAGTCTTAGGAAGGCTGTGTCCAAGTTTCAGAGCATTCAGACAAGTAGATATCAAGGAGATTCGAGATGACAATCTCGCACACAGCAGTTCTAGGTGCAGACACAACAGGCAACTTCGTCGGAACGTAACCAGAGCTGTACATGTCGGAATCATGCGATCGACCTCTAGTTGGAAACTTCAGGATGTCAGCTTTCATCTGGGACAAGATTCAGCTCATTTAGCCTAGTGGTTTAAAAGTTATGGACGTCGACATTATGGTGTGCAGTCTGTACGCGAGGCAACATACAACTTGAAGTTTCGGCCCAAACCTTGGCCCGATGATGGGGAAATGGACATGGGCTGCTGGAATGTATTTAAATATATTTATATTTACTGTAATTAGTTAATTAGTTAATTAGTTAATTAGTTAATTGATTAATTAGTTAAAGTGTTTTACTTTATGTAATATTACTATTTTGGAATTAGGGTTTGCTTGTAACCTTATTTAAGGAGCCACTTGGCCTCCTTAGAAACTCGGCTGTTATTTGATAAATTGAGATATTCTCTTCAATCTCCGCCCCTTGTTCAAATTGGTTGAACCTTGTTCTTCTTGAGTCCGCAATACTTGAGTCGTATACAAGTAAATCTTGGAATTGTATTATTGTGTCGTTTATCTTAGTGTGATTCTCACATTGTTGAGTCTAGTCCTAACAACCCGATTCAAGACCCTTGACTTGAAATCGATTAGGGCTCTTAGCACAGGTTAGCTAAGTGGTCTAAGCTCGTACTTGTCGAGTTATCTATTTCCGCAGGAAATCCGTCTTTGAACAAAGATCAAAATTGGTGCTACGCATCCTAAGGAACCAGGAATGATACGATCCTAGCCCCATGGCTAACCCCAGTGACCATTCAGCAACCCCTAGACATGGAGACAAGGCAGGAGACGCTGCTTGATCAAGCTTTCAGGCGAAGGATGACATGGAAGGTGGCTTGGAGGCACCTAGCACAAGGTTTGACATCCATCCGAGTCAACCCTTGGAAGAACGGCTTCAATAAAAGATCTAGCACATATACAAGACCTATTGGAGTCTTAGGAAGGCTGTGTCCAAGTTTCAGAGCATTCAGACAAGTAGATATCAAGGAGATTCGAGATGACAATCTCGCACACAGCAGTTCTAGGTGCAGACACAACAGGCAACTTCGTCGGAACGTAACCAGAGCTGTACATGTCGGAATCATGCGATCGACCTCTAGTTGGAAACTTCAGGATGTCAGCTTTCATCTGGGACAAGATTCAGCTCATTTAGCCTAGTGGTTTAAAAGTTATGGACGTCGACATTATGGCGTGCAGTCTGTACGCGAGGCAACATACAACTTGAAGTTTCGGCCCAAACCTTGGCCCGATGATGGGGAAATGGACATGGGCTGCTGGAATGTATTTAAATATATTTATATTTACTGTAATTAGTTAATTAGTTAATTAGTTAATTAGTTAATTGATTAATTAGTTAAAGTGTTTTACTTTATGTAATATTACTATTTTGGAATTAGGGTTTGCTTGTAACCTTATTTAAGGAGCCACTTGGCCTCCTTAGAAACTCGGCTGTTATTTGATAAATTGAGATATTCTCTTCAATCTCCGCCCCTTGTTCAAATTGGTTGAACCTTGTTCTTCTTGAGTCCGCAATACTTGAGTCGTATACAAGTAAATCTTGGAATTGTATTATTGTGTCGTTTATCTTAGTGTGATTCTCACATTGTTGAGTCTAGTCCTAAGAACCCGATTCAAGACCCTTGACTTGAAATCGATTAGGGCTCTTAGCACAGGTTAGCTAAGTGGTCTAAGCTCGTACTTGTCGAGTTATCTATTTCCGCAGGAAATCCGTCTTTGAACAAAGATCAAAATTGGTGCTACGCATCCTAAGGAACCAGGAATGATACGATCCTAGCCCCATGGCTAACCCCAGTGACCATTCAGCAACCCCTAGACATGGAGACAAGGCAGGAGACGCTGCTTGATCAAGCTTTCAGGCGAAGGATGACATGGAAGGTGGCTTGGAGGCACCTAGCACAAGGTTTGACATCCATCCGAGTCAACCCTTGGAAGAACGGCTTCAATAAAAGATCTAGCACATATACAAGACCTATTGGAGTCTTAGGAAGGCTGTGTCCAAGTTTCAGAGCATTCAGACAAGTAGATATCAAGGAGATTCGAGATGACAATCTCGCACACAGCAGTTCTAGGTGCAGACACAACAGGCAACTTCGTCGGAACGTAACCAGAGCTGTACATGTCGGAATCATGCGATCGACCTCTAGTTGGAAACTTCAGGATGTCAGCTTTCATCTGGGACAAGATTCAGCTCATTTAGCCTAGTGGTTTAAAAGTTATGGACGTCGACATTATGGTGTGCAGTCTGTACGCGAGGCAACATACAACTTGAAGTTTCGGCCCAAACCTTGGCCCGATGATGGGGAAATGGACATGGGCTGCTGGAATGTATTTAAATATATTTATATTTACTGTAATTAGTTAATTAGTTAATTAGTTAATTAGTTAATTGATTAATTAGTTAAAGTGTTTTACTTTATGTAATATTACTATTTTGGAATTAGGGTTTGCTTGTAACCTTATTTAAGGAGCCACTTGGCCTCCTTAGAAACTCGGCTGTTATTTGATAAATTGAGATATTCTCTTCAATCTCCGCCCCTTGTTCAAATTGGTTGAACCTTGTTCTTCTTGAGTCCGCAATACTTGAGTCGTATACAAGTAAATCTTGGAATTGTATTATTGTGTCGTTTATCTTAGTGTGATTCTCACATTGTTGAGTCTAGTCCTAACAACCCGATTCAAGACCCTTGACTTGAAATCGATTAGGGCTCTTAGCACAGGTTAGCTAAGTGGTCTAAGCTCGTACTTGTCGAGTTATCTATTTCCGCAGGAAATCCGTCTTTGAACAAAGATCAAAATTGGTGCTACGCATCCTAAGGAACCAGGAATGATACGATCCTAGCCCCATGGCTAACCCCAGTGACCATTCAGCAACCCCTAGACATGGAGACAAGGCAGGAGACGCTGCTTGATCAAGCTTTCAGGCGAAGGATGACATGGAAGGTGGCTTGGAGGCACCTAGCACAAGGTTTGACATCCATCCGAGTCAACCCTTGGAAGAACGGCTTCAATAAAAGATCTAGCACATATACAAGACCTATTGGAGTCTTAGGAAGGCTGTGTCCAAGTTTCAGAGCATTCAGACAAGTAGATATCAAGGAGATTCGAGATGACAATCTCGCACACAGCAGTTCTAGGTGCAGACACAACAGGCAACTTCGTCGGAACGTAACCAGAGCTGTACATGTCGGAATCATGCGATCGACCTCTAGTTGGAAACTTCAGGATGTCAGCTTTCATCTGGGACAAGATTCAGCTCATTTAGCCTAGTGGTTTAAAAGTTATGGACGTCGACATTATGGCGTGCAGTCTGTACGCGAGGCAACATACAACTTGAAGTTTCGGCCCAAACCTTGGCCCGATGATGGGGAAATGGACATGGGCTGCTGGAATGTATTTAAATATATTTATATTTACTGTAATTAGTTAATTAGTTAATTAGTTAATTAGTTAATTGATTAATTAGTTAAAGTGTTTTACTTTATGTAATATTACTATTTTGGAATTAGGGTTTGCTTGTAACCTTATTTAAGGAGCCACTTGGCCTCCTTAGAAACTCGGCTGTTATTTGATAAATTGAGATATTCTCTTCAATCTCCGCCCCTTGTTCAAATTGGTTGAACCTTGTTCTTCTTGAGTCCGCAATACTTGAGTCGTATACAAGTAAATCTTGGAATTGTATTATTGTGTCGTTTATCTTAGTGTGATTCTCACATTGTTGAGTCTAGTCCTAAGAACCCGATTCAAGACCCTTGACTTGAAATCGATTAGGGCTCTTAGCACAGGTTAGCTAAGTGGTCTAAGCTCGTACTTGTCGAGTTATCTATTTCCGCAGGAAATCCGTCTTTGAACAAAGATCAAAATTGGTGCTACGCATCCTAAGGAACCAGGAATGATACGATCCTAGCCCCATGGCTAACCCCAGTGACCATTCAGCAACCCCTAGACATGGAGACAAGGCAGGAGACGCTGCTTGATCAAGCTTTCAGGCGAAGGATGACATGGAAGGTGGCTTGGAGGCACCTAGCACAAGGTTTGACATCCATCCGAGTCAACCCTTGGAAGAACGGCTTCAATAAAAGATCTAGCACATATACAAGACCTATTGGAGTCTTAGGAAGGCTGTGTCCAAGTTTCAGAGCATTCAGACAAGTAGATATCAAGGAGATTCGAGATGACAATCTCGCACACAGCAGTTCTAGGTGCAGACACAACAGGCAACTTCGTCGGAACGTAACCAGAGCTGTACATGTCGGAATCATGCGATCGACCTCTAGTTGGAAACTTCAGGATGTCAGCTTTCATCTGGGATAAGATTCAGCTCATTTAGCCTAGTGGTTTAAAAGTTATGGACGTCGACATTATGGCGTGCAGTCTGTACGCGAGGCAACATACAACTTGAAGTTTCGGCCCAAACCTTGGCCCGATGATGGGGAAATGGACATGGGCTGCTGGAATGTATTTAAATATATTTATATTTACTGTAATTAGTTAATTAGTTAATTAGTTAATTAGTTAATTGATTAATTAGTTAAAGTGTTTTACTTTATGTAATATTACTATTTTGGAATTAGGGTTTGCTTGTAACCTTATTTAAGGAGCCACTTGGCCTCCTTAGAAACTCGGCTGTTATTTGATAAATTGAGATATTCTCTTCAATCTCCGCCCCTTGTTCAAATTGGTTGAACCTTGTTCTTCTTGAGTCCGCAATACTTGAGTCGTATACAAGTAAATCTTGGAATTGTATTATTGTGTCGTTTATCTTAGTGTGATTCTCACATTGTTGAGTCTAGTCCTAAGAACCCGATTCAAGACCCTTGACTTGAAATCGATTAGGGCTCTTAGCACAGGTTAGCTAAGTGGTCTAAGCTCGTACTTGTCGAGTTATCTATTTCCGCAGGAAATCCGTCTTTGAACAAAGATCAAAATTGGTGCTACGCATCCTAAGGAACCAGGAATGATACGATCCTAGCCCCATGGCTAACCCCAGTGACCATTCAGCAACCCCTAGACATGGAGACAAGGCAGGAGACGCTGCTTGATCAAGCTTTCAGGCGAAGGATGACATGGAAGGTGGCTTGGAGGCACCTAGCACAAGGTTTGACATCCATCCGAGTCAACCCTTGGAAGAACGGCTTCAATAAAAGATCTAGCACATATACAAGACCTATTGGAGTCTTAGGAAGGCTGTGTCCAAGTTTCAGAGCATTCAGACAAGTAGATATCAAGGAGATTCGAGATGACAATCTCGCACACAGCAGTTCTAGGTGCAGACACAACAGGCAACTTCGTCGGAACGTAACCAGAGCTGTACATGTCGGAATCATACGATCGACCTCTAGTTGGAAACTTCAGGATGTTAGCTTTCATCTGGGACAAGATTCAGCTCATTTAGCCTAGTGGTTTAAAAGTTATGGACGTCGACATTATGGCGTGCAGTCTGTACGCGAGGCAACATACAACTTGAAGTTTCGGCCCAAACCTTGGCCCGATGATGGGGAAATCGACATGGGCTGCTGGAATGTATTTAAATATATTTATATTTACTGTAATTAGTTAATTAGTTAATTAGTTAATTAGTTAATTAGTTAATTGATTAATTAGTTAAAGTGTTTTACTTTATGTAATATTACTATTTTGGAATTAGGGTTTGCTTGTAACCTTATTTAAGGAGCCACTTGGCCTCCTTAGAAACTCGGCTGTTATTTGATAAATTGAGATATTCTCTTCAATCTCCGCCCCTTGTTCAAATTGGTTGAACCTTGTTCTTCTTGAGTCCGCAATACTTGAGTCGTATACAAGTAAATCTTGGAATTGTATTATTGTGTCGTTTATCTTAGTGTGATTCTCACATTGTTGAGTCTAGTCCTAAGAACCCGATTCAAGACCCTTGACTTGAAATCGATTAGGGCTCTTAGCACAGGTTAGCTAAGTGGTCTAAGCTCGTACTTGTCGAGTTATCTATTTCCGCAGGAAATCCGTCTTTGAACAAAGATCAAAATTGGTGCTACGCATCCTAAGGAACCAGGAATGATACGATCCTAGCCCCATGGCTAACCCCAGTGACCATTCAGCAACCCCTAGACATGGAGACAAGGCAGGAGACGCTGCTTGATCAAGCTTTCAGGCGAAGGATGACATGGAAGGTGGCTTGGAGGCACCTAGCACAAGGTTTGACATCCATCCGAGTCAACCCTTGGAAGAACGGCTTCAATAAAAGATCTAGCACATATACAAGACCTATTGGAGTCTTAGGAAGGCTGTGTCCAAGTTTCAGAGCATTCAGACAAGTAGATATCAAGGAGATTCGAGATGACAATCTCGCACACAGCAGTTCTAGGTGCAGACACAACAGGCAACTTCGTCGGAACGTAACCAGAGCTGTACATGTCGGAATCATGCGATCGACCTCTAGTTGGAAACTTCAGGATGTCAGCTTTCATCTGGGATAAGATTCAGCTCATTTAGCCTAGTGGTTTAAAAGTTATGGACGTCGACATTATGGCGTGCAGTCTGTACGCGAGGCAACATACAACTTGAAGTTTCGGCCCAAACCTTGGCCCGATGATGGGGAAATGGACATGGGCTGCTGGAATGTATTTAAATATATTTATATTTACTGTAATTAGTTAATTAGTTAATTAGTTAATTAGTTAATTGATTAATTAGTTAAAGTGTTTTACTTTATGTAATATTACTATTTTGGAATTAGGGTTTGCTTGTAACCTTATTTAAGGAGCCACTTGGCCTCCTTAGAAACTCGGCTGTTATTTGATAAATTGAGATATTCTCTTCAATCTCCGCCCCTTGTTCAAATTGGTTGAACCTTGTTCTTCTTGAGTCCGCAATACTTGAGTCGTATACAAGTAAATCTTGGAATTGTATTATTGTGTCGTTTATCTTAGTGTGATTCTCACATTGTTGAGTCTAGTCCTAACAACCCGATTCAAGACCCTTGACTTGAAATCGATTAGGGCTCTTAGCACAGGTTAGCTAAGTGGTCTAAGCTCGTACTTGTCGAGTTATCTATTTCCGCAGGAAATCCGTCTTTGAACAAAGATCAAAATTGGTGCTACGCATCCTAAGGAACCAGGAATGATACGATCCTAGCCCCATGGCTAACCCCAGTGACCATTCAGCAACCCCTAGACATGGAGACAAGGCAGGAGACGCTGCTTGATCAAGCTTTCAGGCGAAGGATGACATGGAAGGTGGCTTGGAGGCACCTAGCACAAGGTTTGACATCCATCCGAGTCAACCCTTGGAAGAACGGCTTCAATAAAAGATCTAGCACATATACAAGACCTATTGGAGTCTTAGGAAGGCTGTGTCCAAGTTTCAGAGCATTCAGACAAGTAGATATCAAGGAGATTCGAGATGACAATCTCGCACACAGCAGTTCTAGGTGCAGACACAACAGGCAACTTCGTCGGAACGTAACCAGAGCTGTACATGTCGGAATCATGCGATCGACCTCTAGTTGGAAACTTCAGGATGTCAGCTTTCATCTGGGATAAGATTCAGCTCATTTAGCCTAGTGGTTTAAAAGTTATGGACGTCGACATTATGGCGTGCAGTCTGTACGCGAGGCAACATACAACTTGAAGTTTCGGCCCAAACCTTGGCCCGATGATGGGGAAATCGACATGGGCTGCTGGAATGTATTTAAATATATTTATATTTACTGTAATTAGTTAATTAGTTAATTAGTTAATTAGTTAATTAGTTAATTGATTAATTAGTTAAAGTGTTTTACTTTATGTAATATTACTATTTTGGAATTAGGGTTTGCTTGTAACCTTATTTAAGGAGCCACTTGGCCTCCTTAGAAACTCGGCTGTTATTTGATAAATTGAGATATTCTCTTCAATCTCCGCCCCTTGTTCAAATTGGTTGAACCTTGTTCTTCTTGAGTCCGCAATACTTGAGTCGTATACAAGTAAATCTTGGAATTGTATTATTGTGTCGTTTATCTTAGTGTGATTCTCACATTGTTGAGTCTAGTCCTAAGAACCCGATTCAAGACCCTTGACTTGAAATCGATTAGGGCTCTTAGCACAGGTTAGCTAAGTGGTCTAAGCTCGTACTTGTCGAGTTATCTATTTCCGCAGGAAATCCGTCTTTGAACAAAGATCAAAATTGGTGCTACGCATCCTAAGGAACCAGGAATGATACGATCCTAGCCCCATGGCTAACCCCAGTGACCATTCAGCAACCCCTAGACATGGAGACAAGGCAGGAGACGCTGCTTGATCAAGCTTTCAGGCGAAGGATGACATGGAAGGTGGCTTGGAGGCACCTAGCACAAGGTTTGACATCCATCCGAGTCAACCCTTGGAAGAACGGCTTCAATAAAAGATCTAGCACATATACAAGACCTATTGGAGTCTTAGGAAGGCTGTGTCCAAGTTTCAGAGCATTCAGACAAGTAGATATCAAGGAGATTCGAGATGACAATCTCGCACACAGCAGTTCTAGGTGCAGACACAACAGGCAACTTCGTCGGAACGTAACCAGAGCTGTACATGTCGGAATCATGCGATCGACCTCTAGTTGGAAACTTCAGGATGTCAGCTTTCATCTGGGATAAGATTCAGCTCATTTAGCCTAGTGGTTTAAAAGTTATGGACGTCGACATTATGGCGTGCAGTCTGTACGCGAGGCAACATACAACTTGAAGTTTCGGCCCAAACCTTGGCCCGATGATGGGGAAATGGACATGGGCTGCTGGAATGTATTTAAATATATTTATATTTACTGTAATTAGTTAATTAGTTAATTAGTTAATTAGTTAATTGATTAATTAGTTAAAGTGTTTTACTTTATGTAATATTACTATTTTGGAATTAGGGTTTGCTTGTAACCTTATTTAAGGAGCCACTTGGCCTCCTTAGAAACTCGGCTGTTATTTGATAAATTGAGATATTCTCTTCAATCTCCGCCCCTTGTTCAAATTGGTTGAACCTTGTTCTTCTTGAGTCCGCAATACTTGAGTCGTATACAAGTAAATCTTGGAATTGTATTATTGTGTCGTTTATCTTAGTGTGATTCTCACATTGTTGAGTCTAGTCCTAACAACCCGATTCAAGACCCTTGACTTGAAATCGATTAGGGCTCTTAGCACAGGTTAGCTAAGTGGTCTAAGCTCGTACTTGTCGAGTTATCTATTTCCGCAGGAAATCCGTCTTTGAACAAAGATCAAAATTGGTGCTACGCATCCTAAGGAACCAGGAATGATACGATCCTAGCCCCATGGCTAACCCCAGTGACCATTCAGCAACCCCTAGACATGGAGACAAGGCAGGAGACGCTGCTTGATCAAGCTTTCAGGCGAAGGATGACATGGAAGGTGGCTTGGAGGCACCTAGCACAAGGTTTGACATCCATCCGAGTCAACCCTTGGAAGAACGGCTTCAATAAAAGATCTAGCACATATACAAGACCTATTGGAGTCTTAGGAAGGCTGTGTCCAAGTTTCAGAGCATTCAGACAAGTAGATATCAAGGAGATTCGAGATGACAATCTCGCACACAGCAGTTCTAGGTGCAGACACAACAGGCAACTTCGTCGGAACGTAACCAGAGCTGTACATGTCGGAATCATGCGATCGACCTCTAGTTGGAAACTTCAGGATGTCAGCTTTCATCTGGGATAAGATTCAGCTCATTTAGCCTAGTGGTTTAAAAGTTATGGACGTCGACATTATGGCGTGCAGTCTGTACGCGAGGCAACATACAACTTGAAGTTTCGGCCCAAACCTTGGCCCGATGATGGGGAAATGGACATGGGCTGCTGGAATGTATTTAAATATATTTATATTTACTGTAATTAGTTAATTAGTTAATTAGTTAATTAGTTAATTGATTAATTAGTTAAAGTGTTTTACTTTATGTAATATTACTATTTTGGAATTAGGGTTTGCTTGTAACCTTATTTAAGGAGCCACTTGGCCTCCTTAGAAACTCGGCTGTTATTTGATAAATTGAGATATTCTCTTCAATCTCCGCCCCTTGTTCAAATTGGTTGAACCTTGTTCTTCTTGAGTCCGCAATACTTGAGTCGTATACAAGTAAATCTTGGAATTGTATTATTGTGTCGTTTATCTTAGTGTGATTCTCACATTGTTGAGTCTAGTCCTAACAACCCGATTCAAGACCCTTGACTTGAAATCGATTAGGGCTCTTAGCACAGGTTAGCTAAGTGGTCTAAGCTCGTACTTGTCGAGTTATCTATTTCCGCAGGAAATCCGTCTTTGAACAAAGATCAAAATTGGTGCTACGCATCCTAAGGAACCAGGAATGATACGATCCTAGCCCCATGGCTAACCCCAGTGACCATTCAGCAACCCCTAGACATGGAGACAAGGCAGGAGACGCTGCTTGATCAAGCTTTCAGGCGAAGGATGACATGGAAGGTGGCTTGGAGGCACCTAGCACAAGGTTTGACATCCATCCGAGTCAACCCTTGGAAGAACGGCTTCAATAAAAGATCTAGCACATATACAAGACCTATTGGAGTCTTAGGAAGGCTGTGTCCAAGTTTCAGAGCATTCAGACAAGTAGATATCAAGGAGATTCGAGATGACAATCTCGCACACAGCAGTTCTAGGTGCAGACACAACAGGCAACTTCGTCGGAACGTAACCAGAGCTGTACATGTCGGAATCATGCGATCGACCTCTAGTTGGAAACTTCAGGATGTCAGCTTTCATCTGGGATAAGATTCAGCTCATTTAGCCTAGTGGTTTAAAAGTTATGGACGTCGACATTATGGCGTGCAGTCTGTACGCGAGGCAACATACAACTTGAAGTTTCGGCCCAAACCTTGGCCCGATGATGGGGAAATGGACATGGGCTGCTGGAATGTATTTAAATATATTTATATTTACTGTAATTAGTTAATTAGTTAATTAGTTAATTAGTTAATTGATTAATTAGTTAAAGTGTTTTACTTTATGTAATATTACTATTTTGGAATTAGGGTTTGCTTGTAACCTTATTTAAGGAGCCACTTGGCCTCCTTAGAAACTCGGCTGTTATTTGATAAATTGAGATATTCTCTTCAATCTCCGCCCCTTGTTCAAATTGGTTGAACCTTGTTCTTCTTGAGTCCGCAATACTTGAGTCGTATACAAGTAAATCTTGGAATTGTATTATTGTGTCGTTTATCTTAGTGTGATTCTCACATTGTTGAGTCTAGTCCTAAGAACCCGATTCAAGACCCTTGACTTGAAATCGATTAGGGCTCTTAGCACAGGTTAGCTAAGTGGTCTAAGCTCGTACTTGTCGAGTTATCTATTTCCGCAGGAAATCCGTCTTTGAACAAAGATCAAAATTGGTGCTACGCATCCTAAGGAACCAGGAATGATACGATCCTAGCCCCATGGCTAACCCCAGTGACCATTCAGCAACCCCTAGACATGGAGACAAGGCAGGAGACGCTGCTTGATCAAGCTTTCAGGCGAAGGATGACATGGAAGGTGGCTTGGAGGCACCTAGCACAAGGTTTGACATCCATCCGAGTCAACCCTTGGAAGAACGGCTTCAATAAAAGATCTAGCACATATACAAGACCTATTGGAGTCTTAGGAAGGCTGTGTCCAAGTTTCAGAGCATTCAGACAAGTAGATATCAAGGAGATTCGAGATGACAATCTCGCACACAGCAGTTCTAGGTGCAGACACAACAGGCAACTTAGTCGGAACGTAACCAGAGCTGTACATGTCGGAATCATGCGATCGACCTCTAGTTGGAAACTTCAGGATGTCAGCTTTCATCTGGGACAAGATTCAGCTCATTTAGCCTAGTGGTTTGAAAGTTATGGACGTCGACATTATGGTGTGCAGTCTGTACGCGAGGCAACATACAACTTGAAGTTTCGGCCCAAACCTTGGCCCGATGATGGGGAAATGGACATGGGCTGCTGGAATGTATTTAAATATATTTATATTTACTGTAATTAGTTAATTAGTTAATTAGTTAATTAGTTAATTGATTAATTAGTTAAAGTGTTTTACTTTATGTAATATTACTATTTTGGAATTAGGGTTTGCTTGTAACCTTATTTAAGGAGCCACTTGGCCTCCTTAGAAACTCGGCTGTTATTTGATAAATTGAGATATTCTCTTCAATCTCCGCCCCTTGTTCAAATTGGTTGAACCTTGTTCTTCTTGAGTCCGCAATACTTGAGTCGTATACAAGTAAATCTTGGAATTGTATTATTGTGTCGTTTATCTTAGTGTGATTCTCACATTGTTGAGTCTAGTCCTAAGAACCCGATTCAAGACCCTTGACTTGAAATCGATTAGGGCTCTTAGCACAGGTTAGCTAAGTGGTCTAAGCTCGTACTTGTCGAGTTATCTATTTCCGCAGGAAATCCGTCTTTGAACAAAGATCAAAATTGGTGCTACGCATCCTAAGGAACCAGGAATGATACGATCCTAGCCCCATGGCTAACCCCAGTGACCATTCAGCAACCCGTAGACATGGAGACAAGGCAGGAGACGCTGCTTGATCAAGCTTTCAGGCGAAGGATGACATGGAAGGTGGCTTGGAGGCACCTAGCACAAGGTTTGACATCCATCCGAGTCAACCCTTGGAAGAACGGCTTCAATAAAAGATCTAGCACATATACAAGACCTATTGGAGTCTTAGGAAGGCTGTGTCCAAGTTTCAGAGCATTCAGACAAGTAGATATCAAGGAGATTCGAGATGACAATCTCGCACACAGCAGTTCTAGGTGCAGACACAACAGGCAACTTCGTCGGAACGTAACCAGAGCTGTACATGTCGGAATCATGCGATCGACCTCTAGTTGGAAACTTCAGGATGTCAGCTTTCATCTGGGATAAGATTCAGCTCATTTAGCCTAGTGGTTTAAAAGTTATGGACGTCGACATTATGGCGTGCAGTCTGTACGCGAGGCAACATACAACTTGAAGTTTCGGCCCAAACCTTGGCCCGATGATGGGGAAATGGACATGGGCTGCTGGAATGTATTTAAATATATTTATATTTACTGTAATTAGTTAATTAGTTAATTAGTTAATTAGTTAATTGATTAATTAGTTAAAGTGTTTTACTTTATGTAATATTACTATTTTGGAATTAGGGTTTGCTTGTAACCTTATTTAAGGAGCCACTTGGCCTCCTTAGAAACTCGGCTGTTATTTGATAAATTGAGATATTCTCTTCAATCTCCGCCCCTTGTTCAAATTGGTTGAACCTTGTTCTTCTTGAGTCCGCAATACTTGAGTCGTATACAAGTAAATCTTGGAATTGTATTATTGTGTCGTTTATCTTAGTGTGATTCTCACATTGTTGAGTCTAGTCCTAACAACCCGATTCAAGACCCTTGACTTGAAATCGATTAGGGCTCTTAGCACAGGTTAGCTAAGTGGTCTAAGCTCGTACTTGTCGAGTTATCTATTTCCGCAGGAAATCCGTCTTTGAACAAAGATCAAAATTGGTGCTACGCATCCTAAGGAACCAGGAATGATACGATCCTAGCCCCATGGCTAACCCCAGTGACCATTCAGCAACCCCTAGACATGGAGACAAGGCAGGAGACGCTGCTTGATCAAGCTTTCAGGCGAAGGATGACATGGAAGGTGGCTTGGAGGCACCTAGCACAAGGTTTGACATCCATCCGAGTCAACCCTTGGAAGAACGGCTTCAATAAAAGATCTAGCACATATACAAGACCTATTGGAGTCTTAGGAAGGCTGTGTCCAAGTTTCAGAGCATTCAGACAAGTAGATATCAAGGAGATTCGAGATGACAATCTCGCACACAGCAGTTCTAGGTGCAGACACAACAGGCAACTTCGTCGGAACGTAACCAGAGCTGTACATGTCGGAATCATGCGATCGACCTCTAGTTGGAAACTTCAGGATCTCAGCTTTCATCTGGGACAAGATTCAGCTCATTTAGCCTAGTGGTTTAAAAGTTATGGACGTCGACATTATGGCGTGCAGTCTGTACGCGAGGCAACATACAACTTGAAGTTTCGGCCCAAACCTTGGCCCGATGATGGGGAAATGGACATGGGCTGCTGGAATGTATTTAAATATATTTATATTTACTGTAATTAGTTAATTAGTTAATTAGTTAATTAGTTAATTGATTAATTAGTTAAAGTGTTTTACTTTATGTAATATTACTATTTTGGAATTAGGGTTTGCTTGTAACCTTATTTAAGGAGCCACTTGGCCTCCTTAGAAACTCGGCTGTTATTTGATAAATTGAGATATTCTCTTCAATCTCCGCCCCTTGTTCAAATTGGTTGAACCTTGTTCTTCTTGAGTCCGCAATACTTGAGTCGTATACAAGTAAATCTTGGAATTGTATTATTGTGTCGTTTATCTTAGTGTGATTCTCACATTGTTGAGTCTAGTCCTAACAACCCGATTCAAGACCCTTGACTTGAAATCGATTAGGGCTCTTAGCACAGGTTAGCTAAGTGGTCTAAGCTCGTACTTGTCGAGTTATCTATTTCTGCAGGAAATCCGTCTTTGAACAAAGATCAAAATTGGTGCTACGCATCCTAAGGAACCAGGAATGATACGATCCTAGCCCCATGGCTAACCCCAGTGACCATTCAGCAACCCCTAGACATGGAGACAAGGCAGGAGACGCTGCTTGATCAAGCTTTCAGGCGAAGGATGACATGGAAGGTGGCTTGGAGGCACCTAGCACAAGGTTTGACATCCATCCGAGTCAACCCTTGGAAGAACGGCTTCAATAAAAGATCTAGCACATATACAAGACCTATTGGAGTCTTAGGAAGGCTGTGTCCAAGTTTCAGAGCATTCAGACAAGTAGATATCAAGGAGATTCGAGATGACAATCTCGCACACAACAGTTCTAGGTGCAGACACAACAGGCAACTTCGTCGGAACGTAACCAGAGCTGTACATGTCGGAATCATGCGATCGACCTCTAGTTGGAAACTTCAGGATGTCAGCTTTCATCTGGGACAAGATTCAGCTCATTTAGCCTAGTGGTTTAAAAGTTATGGACGTCGACATTATGGCGTGCAGTCTGTACGCGAGGCAACATACAACTTGAAGTTTCGGCCCAAACCTTGGCCCGATGATGGGGAAATGGACATGGGCTGCTGGAATGTATTTAAATATATTTATATTTACTGTAATTAGTTAATTAGTTAATTAGTTAATTAGTTAATTGATTAATTAGTTAAAGTGTTTTACTTTATGTAATATTACTATTTTGGAATTAGGGTTTGCTTGTAACCTTATTTAAGGAGCCACTTGGCCTCCTTAGAAACTCGGCTGTTATTTGATAAATTGAGATATTCTCTTCAATCTCCGCCCCTTGTTCAAATTGGTTGAACCTTGTTCTTCTTGAGTCCGCAATACTTGAGTCGTATACAAGTAAATCTTGGAATTGTATTATTGTGTCGTTTATCTTAGTGTGATTCTCACATTGTTGAGTCTAGTCCTAACAACCCGATTCAAGACCCTTGACTTGAAATCGATTAGGGCTCTTAGCACAGGTTAGCTAAGTGGTCTAAGCTCGTACTTGTCGAGTTATCTATTTCCGCAGGAAATCCGTCTTTGAACAAAGATCAAAATTGGTGCTACGCATCCTAAGGAACCAGGAATGATACGATCCTAGCCCCATGGCTAACCCCAGTGACCATTCAGCAACCCCTAGACATGGAGACAAGGCAGGAGACGCTGCTTGATCAAGCTTTCAGGCGAAGGATGACATGGAAGGTGGCTTGGAGGCACCTAGCACAAGGTTTGACATCCATCCGAGTCAACCCTTGGAAGAACGGCTTCAATAAAAGATCTAGCACATATACAAGACCTATTGGAGTCTTAGGAAGGCTGTGTCCAAGTTTCAGAGCATTCAGACAAGTAGATATCAAGGAGATTCGAGATGACAATCTCGCACACAACAGTTCTAGGTGCAGACACAACAGGCAACTTCGTCGGAACGTAACCAGAGCTGTACATGTCGGAATCATGCGATCGACCTCTAGTTGGAAACTTCAGGATGTCAGCTTTCATCTGGGACAAGATTCAGCTCATTTAGCCTAGTGGTTTAAAAGTTATGGACGTCGACATTATGGCGTGCAGTCTGTACGCGAGGCAACATACAACTTGAAGTTTCGGCCCAAACCTTGGCCCGATGATGGGGAAATGGACATGGGCTGCTGGAATGTATTTAAATATATTTATATTTACTGTAATTAGTTAATTAGTTAATTAGTTAATTAGTTAATTGATTAATTAGTTAAAGTGTTTTACTTTATGTAATATTACTATTTTGGAATTAGGGTTTGCTTGTAACCTTATTTAAGGAGCCACTTGGCCTCCTTAGAAACTCGGCTGTTATTTGATAAATTGAGATATTCTCTTCAATCTCCGCCCCTTGTTCAAATTGGTTGAACCTTGTTCTTCTTGAGTCCGCAATACTTGAGTCGTATACAAGTAAATCTTGGAATTGTATTATTGTGTCGTTTATCTTAGTGTGATTCTCACATTGTTGAGTCTAGTCCTAAGAACCCGATTCAAGACCCTTGACTTGAAATCGATTAGGGCTCTTAGCACAGGTTAGCTAAGTGGTCTAAGCTCGTACTTGTCGAGTTATCTATTTCCGCAGGAAATCCGTCTTTGAACAAAGATCAAAATTGGTGCTACGCATCCTAAGGAACCAGGAATGATACGATCCTAGCCCCATGGCTAACCCCAGTGACCATTCAGCAACCCCTAGACATGGAGACAAGGCAGGAGACGCTGCTTGATCAAGCTTTCAGGCGAAGGATGACATGGAAGGTGGCTTGGAGGCACCTAGCACAAGGTTTGACATCCATCCGAGTCAACCCTTGGAAGAACGGCTTCAATAAAAGATCTAGCACATATACAAGACCTATTGGAGTCTTAGGAAGGCTGTGTCCAAGTTTCAGAGCATTCAGACAAGTAGATATCAAGGAGATTCGAGATGACAATCTCGCACACAGCAGTTCTAGGTGCAGACACAACAGGCAACTTCGTCGGAACGTAACCAGAGCTGTACATGTCGGAATCATGCGATCGACCTCTAGTTGGAAACTTCAGGATGTCAGCTTTCATCTGGGATAAGATTCAGCTCATTTAGCCTAGTGGTTTAAAAGTTATGGACGTCGACATTATGGCGTGCAGTCTGTACGCGAGGCAACATACAACTTGAAGTTTCGGCCCAAACCTTGGCCCGATGATGGGGAAATGGACATGGGCTGCTGGAATGTATTTAAATATATTTATATTTACTGTAATTAGTTAATTAGTTAATTAGTTAATTAGTTAATTGATTAATTAGTTAAAGTGTTTTACTTTATGTAATATTACTATTTTGGAATTAGGGTTTGCTTGTAACCTTATTTAAGGAGCCACTTGGCCTCCTTAGAAACTCGGCTGTTATTTGATAAATTGAGATATTCTCTTCAATCTCCGCCCCTTGTTCAAATTGGTTGAACCTTGTTCTTCTTGAGTCCGCAATACTTGAGTCGTATACAAGTAAATCTTGGAATTGTATTATTGTGTCGTTTATCTTAGTGTGATTCTCACATTGTTGAGTCTAGTCCTAAGAACCCGATTCAAGACCCTTGACTTGAAATCGATTAGGGCTCTTAGCACAGGTTAGCTAAGTGGTCTAAGCTCGTACTTGTCGAGTTATCTATTTCCGCAGGAAATCCGTCTTTGAACAAAGATCAAAATTGGTGCTACGCATCCTAAGGAACCAGGAATGATACGATCCTAGCCCCATGGCTAACCCCAGTGACCATTCAGCAACCCCTAGACATGGAGACAAGGCAGGAGACGCTGCTTGATCAAGCTTTCAGGCGAAGGATGACATGGAAGGTGGCTTGGAGGCACCTAGCACAAGGTTTGACATCCATCCGAGTCAACCCTTGGAAGAACGGCTTCAATAAAAGATCTAGCACATATACAAGACCTATTGGAGTCTTAGGAAGGCTGTGTCCAAGTTTCAGAGCATTCAGACAAGTAGATATCAAGGAGATTCGAGATGACAATCTCGCACACAGCAGTTCTAGGTGCAGACACAACAGGCAACTTCGTCGGAACGTAACCAGAGCTGTACATGTCGGAATCATGCGATCGACCTCTAGTTGGAAACTTCAGGATGTCAGCTTTCATCTGGGACAAGATTCAGCTCATTTAGCCTAGTGGTTTGAAAGTTATGGACGTCGACATTATGGTGTGCAGTCTGTACGCGAGGCAACATACAACTTGAAGTTTCGGCCCAAACCTTGGCCCGATGATGGGGAAATGGACATGGGCTGCTGGAATGTATTTAAATATATTTATATTTACTGTAATTAGTTAATTAGTTAATTAGTTAATTAGTTAATTGATTAATTAGTTAAAGTGTTTTACTTTATGTAATATTACTATTTTGGAATTAGGGTTTGCTTGTAACCTTATTTAAGGAGCCACTTGGCCTCCTTAGAAACTCGGCTGTTATTTGATAAATTGAGATATTCTCTTCAATCTCCGCCCCTTGTTCAAATTGGTTGAACCTTGTTCTTCTTGAGTCCGCAATACTTGAGTCGTATACAAGTAAATCTTGGAATTGTATTATTGTGTCGTTTATCTTAGTGTGATTCTCACATTGTTGAGTCTAGTCCTAACAACCCGATTCAAGACCCTTGACTTGAAATCGATTAGGGCTCTTAGCACAGGTTAGCTAAGTGGTCTAAGCTCGTACTTGTCGAGTTATCTATTTCCGCAGGAAATCCGTCTTTGAACAAAGATCAAAATTGGTGCTACGCATCCTAAGGAACCAGGAATGATAAGATCCTAGCCCCATGGCTAACCCCAGTGACCATTCAGCAACCCCTAGACATGGAGACAAGGCAGGAGACGCTGCTTGATCAAGCTTTCAGGCGAAGGATGACATGGAAGGTGGCTTGGAGGCACCTAGCACAAGGTTTGACATCCATCCGAGTCAACCCTTGGAAGAACGGCTTCAATAAAAGATCTAGCACATATACAAGACCTATTGGAGTCTTAGGAAGGCTGTGTCCAAGTTTCAGAGCATTCAGACAAGTAGATATCAAGGAGATTCGAGATGACAATCTCGCACACAGCAGTTCTAGGTGCAGACACAACAGGCAACTTCGTCGGAACGTAACCAGAGCTGTACATGTCGGAATCATGCGATCGACCTCTAGTTGGAAACTTCAGGATGTCAGCTTTCATCTGGGACAAGATTCAGCTCATTTAGCCTAGTGGTTTAAAAGTTATGGACGTCGACATTATGGCGTGCAGTCTGTACGCGAGGCAACATACAACTTGAAGTTTCGGCCCAAACCTTGGCCCGATGATGGGGAAATGGACATGGGCTGCTGGAATGTATTTAAATATATTTATATTTACTGTAATTAGTTAATTAGTTAATTAGTTAATTAGTTAATTGATTAATTAGTTAAAGTGTTTTACTTTATGTAATATTACTATTTTGGAATTAGGGTTTGCTTGTAACCTTATTTAAGGAGCCACTTGGCCTCCTTAGAAACTCGGCTGTTATTTGATAAATTGAGATATTCTCTTCAATCTCCGCCCCTTGTTCAAATTGGTTGAACCTTGTTCTTCTTGAGTCCGCAATACTTGAGTCGTATACAAGTAAATCTTGGAATTGTATTATTGTGTCGTTTATCTTAGTGTGATTCTCACATTGTTGAGTCTAGTCCTAACAACCCGATTCAAGACCCTTGACTTGAAATCGATTAGGGCTCTTAGCACAGGTTAGCTAAGTGGTCTAAGCTCGTACTTGTCGAGTTATCTATTTCTGCAGGAAATCCGTCTTTGAACAAAGATCAAAATTGGTGCTACGCATCCTAAGGAACCAGGAATGATACGATCCTAGCCCCATGGCTAACCCCAGTGACCATTCAGCAACCCCTAGACATGGAGACAAGGCAGGAGACGCTGCTTGATCAAGCTTTCAGGCGAAGGATGACATGGAAGGTGGCTTGGAGGCACCTAGCACAAGGTTTGACATCCATCCGAGTCAACCCTTGGAAGAACGGCTTCAATAAAAGATCTAGCACATATACAAGACCTATTGGAGTCTTAGGAAGGCTGTGTCCAAGTTTCAGAGCATTCAGACAAGTAGATATCAAGGAGATTCGAGATGACAATCTCGCACACAGCAGTTCTAGGTGCAGACACAACAGGCAACTTCGTCGGAACGTAACCAGAGCTGTACATGTCTGAATCATGCGATCGACCTCTAGTTGGAAACTTCAGGATGTCAGCTTTCATCTGGGACAAGATTCAGCTCATTTAGCCTAGTGGTTTAAAAGTTATGGACGTCGACATTATGGCGTGCAGTCTGTACGCGAGGCAACATACAACTTGAAGTTTCGGCCCAAACCTTGGCCCGATGATGGGGAAATCGACATGGGCTGCTGGAATGTATTTAAATATATTTATATTTACTGTAATTAGTTAATTAGTTAATTAGTTAATTAGTTAATTGATTAATTAGTTAAAGTGTTTTACTTTATGTAATATTACTATTTTGGAATTAGGGTTTGCTTGTAACCTTATTTAAGGAGCCACTTGGCCTCCTTAGAAACTCGGCTGTTATTTGATAAATTGAGATATTCTCTTCAATCTCCGCCCCTTGTTCAAATTGGTTGAACCTTGTTCTTCTTGAGTCCGCAATACTTGAGTCGTATACAAGTAAATCTTGGAATTGTATTATTGTGTCGTTTATCTTAGTGTGATTCTCACATTGTTGAGTCTAGTCCTAAGAACCCGATTCAAGACCCTTGACTTGAAATCGATTAGGGCTCTTAGCACAGGTTAGCTAAGTGGTCTAAGCTCGTACTTGTCGAGTTATCTATTTCCGCAGGAAATCCGTCTTTGAACAAAGATCAAAATTGGTGCTACGCATCCTAAGGAACCAGGAATGATACGATCCTAGCCCCATGGCTAACCCCAGTGACCATTCAGCAACCCCTACACATGGAGACAAGGCAGGAGACGCTGCTTGATCAAGCTTTCAGGCGAAGGATGACATAGAAGGTGGCTTGGAGGCACCTAGCACAAGGTTTGGCATCCATCCGAGTCAACCCTTGGAAGAACGGCTTCAATAAAAGATCTAGCACATATACAAGACCTATTGGAGTCTTAGGAAGGCTGTGTCCAAGTTTCAGAGCATTCAGACAAGTAGATATCAAGGAGATTCGAGATGACAATCTCGCACACAGCAGTTCTAGGTGCAGACACAACAGGCAAATTCGTCGGATCGTAACCAGAGCTGTACATGTCGGAATCATGCGATCGACCTCTAGTTGGAAACTTCAGGATGTCAGCTTTCATCTGGGACAAGATTCAGCTCATTTAGCCTAGTGGTTTAAAAGTTATGGACGTCGACATTATGGCGTGCAGTCTGTACGCGAGGCAACATACAACTTGAAGTTTCGGCCCAAACCTTGGCCCGATGATGGGGAAATCGACATGGGCTGCTGGAATGTATTTAAATATATTTATATTTACTGTAATTAGTTAATTAGTTAATTAGTTAATTAGTTAATTGATTAATTAGTTAAAGTGTTTTACTTTATGTAATATTACTATTTTGGAATTAGGGTTTGCTTGTAACCTTATTTAAGGAGCCACTTGGCCTCCTTAGAAACTCGGCTGTTATTTGATAAATTGAGATATTCTCTTCAATCTCCGCCCCTTGTTCAAATTGGTTGAACCTTGTTCTTCTTGAGTCCGCAATACTTGAGTCGTATACAAGTAAATCTTGGAATTGTATTATTGTGTCGTTTATCTTAGTGTGATTCTCACATTGTTGAGTCTAGTCCTAAGAACCCGATTCAAGACCCTTGACTTGAAATCGATTAGGGCTCTTAGCACAGGTTAGCTAAGTGGTCTAAGCTCGTACTTGTCGAGTTATCTATTTCCGCAGGAAATCCGTCTTTGAACAAAGATCAAAATTGGTGCTACGCATCCTAAGGAACCAGGAATGATACGATCCTAGCCCCATGGCTAACCCCAGTGACCATTCAGCAACCCCTAAACATGGAGACAAGGCAGGAGACGCTGCTTGATCAAGCTTTCAGGCGAAGGATGACATGGAAGGTGGCTTGGAGGCACCTAGCACAAGGTTTGACATCCATCCGAGTCAACCCTTGGAAGAACGGCTTCAATAAAAGATCTAGCACATATACAAGACCTATTGGAGTCTTAGGAAGGCTGTGTCCAAGTTTCAGAGCATTCAGACAAGTAGATATCAAGGAGATTCGAGATGACAATCTCGCACACAGCAGTTCTAGGTGCAGACACAACAGGCAACTTCGTCGGAACGTAACCAGAGCTGTACATGTCGGAATCATGCGATCGACCTCTAGCTGGAAACTTCAGGATGTTAGCTTTCATCTGGGACAAGATTCAGCTCATTTAGCCCAGTGGTTTAAAAGTTATGCACGTCGACATTATGGCGTGCAGTCTGTACGCGAGGCAACATACAACTTGACGTTTCGGCCCAAACCTTGGCCCGATGATGGGGAAATCGACATGGGCTGCTGGAATGTATTTAAATATATTTATATTTACTGTAATTAGTTAATTAGTTAATTAGTTAATTAGTTAATTAGTTAATTGATTAATTAGTTAAAGTGTTTTACTTTATGTAATATTACTATTTTGGAATTAGGGTTTGCTTGTAACCTTATTTAAGGAGCCACTTGGCCTCCTTAGAAACTCGGCTGTTATTTGATAAATTGAGATATTCTCTTCAATCTCCGCCCCTTGTTCAAATTGGTTGAACCTTGTTCTTCTTGAGTCCGCAATACTTGAGTCGTATACAAGTAAATCTTGGAATTGTATTATTGTGTCGTTTATCTTAGTGTGATTCTCACATTGTTGAGTCTAGTCCTAAGAACCCGATTCAAGACCCTTGACTTGAAATCGATTAGGGCTCTTAGCACAGGTTAGCTAAGTGGTCTAAGCTCGTACTTGTCGAGTTATCTATATCCGCAGGAAATCCGTCTTTGAACAAAGATCAAAATTGGTGCTACGCATCCTAAGGAACCAGGAATGATACGATCCTAGCCCCATGGCTAACCCCAGTGACCATTCAGCAACCCCTAGACATGGAGACAAGGCAGGAGACGCTGCTTGATCAAGCTTTCAGGCGAAGGATGACATGGAAGGTGGCTTGGAGGCACCTAGCACAAGGTTTGACATCCATCCGAGTCAACCCTTGGAAGAACGGCTTCAATAAAAGATCTAGCACATATACAAGACCTATTGGAGTCTTAGGAAGGCTGTGTCCAAGTTTCAGAGCATTCAGACAAGTAGATATCAAGGAGATTCGAGATGACAATCTCGCACACAGAAGTTCTAGGTGCAGACACAACAGGCAACTTCGTCGGAACGTAACCAGAGCTGTACATGTCGGAATCATGCGATCGACCTCTAGTTGGAAACTTCAGGATGTTAGCTTTCATCTGGGACAAGATTCAGCTCATTTAGCCTAGTGGTTTAAAAGTTATGGACGTCGACATTATGGCGTGCAGTCTGTACGCGAGGCAACATACAACTTGAAGTTTCGGCCCAAACCTTGGCCCGATGATGGGGAAATCGACATGGGCTGCTGGAATGTATTTAAATATATTTATATTTACTGTAATTAGTTAATTAGTTAATTAGTTAATTAGTTAATTGATTAATTAGTTAAAGTGTTTTACTTTATGTAATATTACTATTTTGGAATTAGGGTTTGCTTGTAACCTTATTTAAGGAGCCACTTGGCCTCCTTAGAAACTCGGCTGTTATTTGATAAATTGAGATATTCTCTTCAATCTCCGCCCCTTGTTCAAATTGGTTGAACCTTGTTCTTCTTGAGTCCGCAATACTTGAGTCGTATACAAGTAAATCTTGGAATTGTATTATTGTGTCGTTTATCTTAGTGTGATTCTCACATTGTTGAGTCTAGTCCTAAGAACCCGATTCAAGACCCTTGACTTGAAATCGATTAGGGCTCTTAGCACAGGTTAGCTAAGTTGTCTAAGCTCGTACTTGTCGAGTTATCTATTTCCGCAGGAAATCCGTCTTTGAACAAAGATCAAAATTGGTGCTACGCATCCTAAGGAACCAGGAATGATACGATCCTAGCCCCATGGCTAACCCCAGTGACCATTCAGCAACCCCTAGACATGGAGACAAGGCAGGAGACGCTGCTTGATCAAGCTTTCAGGCGAAGGATGACATGGAAGGTGGCTTGGAGGCACCTAGCACAAGGTTTGACATCCATCCGAGTCAACCCTTGGAAGAACGGCTTCAATAAAAGATCTAGCACATATACAAGACCTATTGGACTCTTAGGAAGGCTGTGTCCAAGTTTCAGAGCATTCAGACAAGTAGATATCAAGGAGATTCGAGATGACAATCTCGCACACAGCAGTTCTAGGTGCAGACACAACAGGCAACTTCGTCGGAACGTAACCAGAGATGTACATGTCGGAATCATGCAATCGACCTCTAGCTGGAAACTTCAGGATGTTAGCTTTCATCTGGGACAAGATTCAGCTCATTTGGCCCAGTGGTTTAAAAGTTATGGACGTCGACATTATGGCGTGCAGTCTGTACGCGAGGCAACATACAACTTGAAGTTTCGGCCCAAACCTTGGCCCGATGATGGGGAAATCGACATGGGCTGCTGGAATGTATTTAAATATATTTATATTTACTGTAATTAGTTAATTATTTAATTAGTTAATTAGTTAATTGATTAATTAGTTAAAGTGTTTTACTTTATGTAATATTACTATTTTGGAATTAGGGTTTGCTTGTAACCTTATTTAAGGAGCCACTTGGCCTCCTTAGAAACTCGGCTGTTATTTGATAAATTGAGATATTCTCTTCAATCTCCGCCCCTTGTTCAAATTGGTTGAACCTTGTTCTTCTTGAGTCCGCAATACTTGAGTCGTATACAAGTAAATCTTGGAATTGTATTATTGTGTCGTTTATCTTAGTGTGATTCTCACATTGTTGAGTCTAGTCCTAAGAACCCGATTCAAGACCCTTGACTTGAAATCGATTAGGGCTCTTAGCACAGGTTAACTAAGTGGTCTAAGCTCGTACTTGTCGAGTTATCTATTTCCGCAGGAAATCCGTCTTTGAACAAAGATCAAAATTGGTGCTACGCATCCTAAGGAACCAGGATCGTATCAGTTGGTAGCGGAGCTTAAGGCGTTCAAAGATTGGTAAGTATCTTCAATTGTTTCAAGTTTTCTTTGTTGAAATCGGTATTCTCTTTCTACTCCATTCTAAAACCGATTTCTTTGCTGTGCTTGGTTAGTTACTTGAATACAATTGGTTGTGTTTCGTTCCAGTTTGTTGTGTTGAAATTCGCTAAATTACTTGCGTTTTCTACCCACAAGAAGGTCACGAAATACAAGAGAAAATTCTGTTCAGTATCAGTTGTCGAATTTGTATTTATATATATAGCAACTGAAGTCTGATTTGGGTGATCTCGGTCTCGTTGGAAAGCTGAGTGTGTTCGGTTTCCAAATCAAAAAGAATCAAGTGATTCAGACATCAGAGTCAAAAGTTGCACCCGATTTACTAAATTGTGTTTCTGCCAAATTCTGCACAATTTCTTTCAAGTCGAAATTGAATTTGTATATATAGCTACTGAAGTCCGTTTTGAGTGAAAAAGGATCCGTTGGAAAGCTGTGTTTGTTGGGCTTCTGAATCAAAAAGAATCAGTAGATTCTAAGGTAAGAGTAAAAAGTTGTGATCAAAACACTAAACTGTGTTCATAGTAAAAAACAATAAAAAACAGAACTGAAATTGAACTTGTTTGAGTCCTTTCGAGTCAATTTTGAGCTTTCTTTGATTGCTTGAAATTGCCTTCTACTCTACTTGCTATTTGTTTGATTGGTTGTTCTTGCAATTACTCAAATATCAAGTGTCACAATTCTTTTCCGTGCTAGTTTTCTTTGAGAGTCTTCTTGGAAGCTTTTCTTGAACTCTTGAGTCTTACTAACACTTGACAATTGCAAGAGTTTTTGAGAGGATTTTGGGTGAGATTATTAGAGTGTTTAAACACGAGAGTAAACACGTGAGGGAGTGCTAGGTTAGTGCAATTTTACGTTTTCTTTTGTGTTGTGAATTTCAGGAAACTTATAGATGTCTCAAGAAGGGGTTCAACAACCAGATGTGCCGACCATGTTAGCTGCCATCACTGAACAGCTCAGGGCGATGATTGAGAGTCAATTGTCTACTGATGTTAGGATGGCTAGGATGGAAGCCTTGGCCACCATAAACCCTATTCCTAGGGCAGCGGGTGTGCCAAGCGACGGTCATGTTTCGGATGTGTCCGATAAGGAGCGACGAGATAATTTATTTCACACTCGTGGTGTGATTGATAAGAAAGGGTGCTCCATCATAATTGACAATGGGAGCAACACCAATTGTGCGAGTTGGTTAATGGTTGACAAGCTAGGTTTTCAAACCGTGAAGCATCCGAAGCCATATCAGTTGCATGGGATGACGAATGGTGATGGGATCATGGTGGATCAGCAAGTACTTGTTAAATTCGGCATTGGCAAGTATAAAGAAGAGGTACTTTGTGATGTTGTACCTATGCAGGCAAGTCATATCCTCCTTGGAAGACCGTGGCATTTTGATAGAGAGGCCAAGCATGAGAGAAGAAGCAACCACTACAAGTTAGTGAAGGATGGCAGAAAATTCACCTTGGTACCTTTGACTCCAGCTGAAGTTTTTGAGGATCAGCAATGGCTAGCTAAGTCACATGCTGAATACGAGATTACCAAAGGAATCAAGAGAGAAAAAGAGAGGCAGCAAGAGCAAGATGTTTTGAAGGAGAAGGAGTTGTCTAAGTTGCAACAATCAGAGTTGGATGCCTTGGGTAATCCCTTTCCTTCATGTGTTTCCTTTGTTGATTCTGATAGAATTGTTGTCTTAAAAGAATCAGATTCGAGGGCGAATCTTTTCGAAGGGGAAGGGAATGATACGATCCTAGCCCCATGGCTAACCCCAGTGACCATTCAGCAACCCCTAGACATGGAGACAAGGCAGGAGACGCTGCTTGATCAAGCTTTCAGGCGAAGGATGACATGGAAGGTGGCTTGGAGGCACCTAGCACAAGGTTTGACATCCATCCGAGTCAACCCTTGGAAGAACGGCTTCAATAAAAGATCTAGCACATATACAAGACCTATTGGAGTCTTAGGAAGGCTGTGTCCAAGTTTCAGAGCATTCAGACAAGTAGATATCAAGGAGATTCGAGATGACAATCTCGCACACAGCAGTTCTAGGTGCAGACACAACAGGAAACTTCGTCGGAACTTAACCAGAGCTGTACATGTCGGAATCATGCGATCGACCTCTAGTTGGAAACTTCAGGATGTTATCTTTCATCTGGGACAAGATTCAGCTCATTTGGCCCAGTGGTTTAAAAGTTATGGACGTCGACATTATGGCGTGCAGTCTGTACGCGAGGCAACATACAACTTGAAGTTTCGGCCCAAACCTTGGCCCGATGATGGGGAACTCGACATGGGCTGCTGGAATGTATGTAAATATATTTATATTTACTGTAATTAGTTAATTAGTTAATTAGTTAATTAGTTAATTGATTAATTAGTTAAAGTGTTTTACTTTATGTAATATTCCTATTTTGGAATTAGGGTTTGCTTGTAACCTTATTTAAGGAGCCACTTGGCCTCCTTAGAAACTTGGCTGTTATTTGATAAATTGAGATATTCTCTTCAATCTCTGCCCCTTGTTCAAATTGGTTGAACCTTGTTCTTCTTGAGTCCGCAATACTTGAGTCGTATACAAGTAAATCTTGGAATTGTATTATTGTGTCGTTTATCTTAGTGTGATTCTCACATTGTTGAGTCTAGTCCTAAGAACCCGATTCAAGACCCTTGACTTGAAATCGATTAGGGCTCTTAGCACAGGTTAGCTAAGTGGTCTAAGCTCATACTTGTCGAGTTATCTATTTCCGCAGGAAATCCGTCTTTGAACAAAGATCAAAATTGGTGCTACGCATCCTAAGGAACCAGGATCGTATCATGTTGCCTGAGCTACATGAGGAAGCCATCCTGAAAACAATGCATTATAAGAGGAAAATGGCGCGATATCACAACAGACATGTTAGGGAGCGGCTGCTCAAGGCGGGAGACTTGATGCTCAGGGACAAGCGAGCGGCGGGCCAACGAATGTGGAAACTTAGCTCAAACTGGGAGGGCCCATATTGTGTCACTCGTGTTATCGGAAAGGGGGCGTATCACCTAGAAGCACTTGACGGTACTCCCTTACCTAATTCTTAGAATATTGCTCGCTTGAAATTATATTATGATGAAATTTGACATGCCGTGTGGCATGGTTTGATAATTGAAATTATATTATGATAAAATTTGACATACCGTGTGGCATGGTTTGATAATTGAAATTATATTATGATGAAATTTGACATGCCGTGTGGCATGGTTTGATAATTTAAATTATATTATGATGAAATTTGACATGTCGTGTGGCATGGTTTGATAATTGAAATTATATTATCATGAAATTTGACATGCCGTGTGGCATGGTTTGATAATTGAAATTATATTATGATGAAATTTGACATGCCGTTGGGCATGGTTTGATAATTGAAATTATATTATGCTGAAATCTGACATGTTGTGGGGCATGGTCTAACAATTGTTATGGAAATATCTCTTGTTCTTTGTTGGTTGTCTGTATGATGTGCAGATAACAGGAAAAGAGGGATGTCGGGGGTGAAAAGTCCTAGCCTTGGGGAAGAATGGGCTAACACAGACGGGTCATCAAGACAAGGCACGCCCTAGCGATCCTAGAAATATATGGTGCTGGAAGTGAAAATTTTTGGCCTTGTGAGGCCGGCCTTGATCAGGCGACTCACTAAGATGAGACACGCTCCAGCACTGTCGGGGGTGAAAAGTCCTATCCTGGGGAGACCCAGAGAGGGCACGCCCTGACTCCCCTAGGGGTGTAAAGTCCTATCCTTGTGACAGCCCGCGCTCACATAGGCGGATGATCATTAAGCGAGGCACGACCCCAGGGAAGATAAAAACTCCACCCTGCAAGTGAAAATCCTATCCTTACGATGGTGGCTCTAACATAGGCACATCAGTAAGAAGGGGCACATTCCGAGGTGCGAGGTGACAACGCTGAGGGAGTAAAAAGTCCTATCCTCGTGATGGCCGGCCTTGATCAGGCGGCTCACTGAGAGGTGGCACTTCCCAGCCAATTGAGGAAATATAAGAAGTCAAGATACCCTAGCTAGTAACCGGAAGGAACAAACCCGGTGAAGTTTGGCTGGATGAGTATGTGACACGAGCGACATCAGGGGGGAGATCGCGCCAAATGAACCTGGAGAGTGCGCGGCAACACCTAAGGTAATTAAGATTTTTTGAAATATGTCGCTACTAACAAAGTATAAGTGAAAAGGTGCAGGGAATTTAAGAAAACGTAGAAGTGACGAAGCATTTGAGAAAGAAAGGGTACCGCGGAAAGGCAAAGTATCCAAGAGGGAGATCCCGTTGTTGTCTTAAACGCAGTATGAGATGCTGGGGAAGATCAGTTCTACCTGATCGCATGGAGAGAAACGCGAGGCCGCTTAGAACATCACATGTTATGACCCCGCGATGGAGGCTCGAAGGCGCGGGCGACATCATTTCAACAGTGGCGACAAGTTTGGAAACAAGTGGTAGCGGAAGTAAATTAAGAGAGATCATTGATAAAATAAAAGCGCAGCAAGTTAAGCAGACTGTTTACACAAGAGGGGAGATTTGTTTAAGCAAAAGGCCCCAAGAACACAAAAAGGGTAAAAAGTAAGGGCGTCCGATGGGCAAAAAGAGAAGTAGCATTCACGGCCTTGGTAAGCTGTCGTCCCCCTCATTATGCCGCGGCCTCTTCGCTTGGCGATAACCTTCTTCCGTAAGGAACCCAGACTTCTGCTTGAAGAGACGGATGATGGCATCAGCATCAAATTTATCGCGGCCGTAACGCTCAATGAAACAGTCGGCCATGAGGGGCGCAGTCTATTCTAAGAACCATTTACACTTGTCCGCCGTTTCTTCAACAAGCGCAACATTCTTACCCCGTTCCGCTTGAAGGGCGGTATCCTTCATGGCCTCTTGTCCTCTAGCCTCTTCCAGTTCCTTTCTCACAACTGTTAGGCTGGCCTCGGCACTCTGGCGCTCATCAACACTTTTCCTTAGCTCTTCTTGAGTTCTACCAAGTTCCCCTTGGTACTTGTTGATTTCCTCCAAAAGCTGATGATTAGCGTTACGCCATTCTTGGGAGGAAGAGTTGAGAGAGCTTACTCGCCTCGTCATATGCCTGGACCAATAATGAAAAGCCTGAAAGCTAGAGAACAATTGGGTCCTTATCCGCTGCAGTTGTTCACCATCGGCGCAGGAGAGGAAAGCATGCTCCTCCTCCTCAACTGAAAACATATGTCCCGCCAAATAAGCAGATGTCGCTGGAGAGCTGTCGCCTCCTAGCGCCGGGAACCCGCGCTGACGAATGTTGCTTAAGTCAACCTGATGAGTGGCAGCCCTGCCAGAAAGCATAGCGCTTAGGTCAGCCACCATGCTCGGGGCGTCGACGGGGGAAAGAGAAGGAGAGATCGTTTGAACGACAGAAGGAACAAAGAAGACATCAGGAGGAGATGGAGGGGAATGATTAGATGTCCCAACGTCAAGGTTAAAACTGCCGGTTTGCAAAGGCGGAAAGTCACCCTCTGTAAGGTCATCTAGGAAGCCCAGCGGGTGACTAGCGGAAGAAGACGACGCAACATAAGAGGAAATAAGGGGTGCGGAGGCAGCTCCGTTCCCTGGCGGATCTAAGCTCTGATTGCCCACTAAAGAGCCGGTATCGGTAATGCCGCCCTGTTCCTCCTGACCAGCGGCAATGTCATCCAGAGAAGGGGTGTCATCATTGGGACGTGGTCTTTTGGGACCAAGAATGCCTGTTAAGTCCATGCCGTCATAGGAAGGAGTAGCAGAGGAGGGAATAGCAGCGGTATCCTACGGGCGAAAGATAAAAAAGAAATTATGAAACAAATGAAGCAGATAAACGGAGAAAAGTTTGTAAGAACCACCTGAGCAGGAGGACGAGTATGAGCGATAACGCGGAGGCGAAGAGTCCTCTTTTTCTTCTTTATGGGGAGAGGAGGACGAGAGGATGACGCTTGAGTGGGATCAATACTGGGGGAAGAAACTGGCCCAGTAGCCGATGTGGTAGTAACCTCCACTTGAGGAAGAGAAGAGGACTCAGGCACAGAAGTGGACGCTTGCGCGGCGTTAGCAGCTGCACCGGACGAGGCCACGGAAAGAGCCTCTTTTTCTTTCTTTTGCTGAGCTCTTCTTTCTCGCTTCTTGATGCACTCGGGTTTCCACACGGCGGGAGGATCTGCAGGAATAAGAAAAGAACGTTAGAGTTAGTACTGACGGGGAATAGCGAATGAAAGGATGGTGCTCACTTTGAATGCAACCCTGGACGTCGCCCTGGCATGCGAGTTCGCGGGTGTGAACACCAGGAATCCCTAGCAGATTGAGCAGCTTGTCCAACCAGCCTTGTTCAACTGGTCCTAGGAGTGGCCTCCCACCCCAGGCACTATCTCTGATGACTAGATTAAACCCGCTTCGCCACAAGGGCTCGGGCAGATTGACGACAAAGAATCCTTTTCTCCAAGCGTCAACAGAAGATTTGAGATACAACAACTTCCAAGTAAAGGGGTTTAGGGCATCAACATCATAACGAGGCGATATCGCTATGATGCCGTTACTTTGGTAGTATAATTGAAAAAGGGAGCGAAGCAGTAATAAAGAAGGAGATTCAATTCCTACGTATCTACAAAGGGCTATAAAAGCATAGATGCCACAGTAGGCATTCGGACTCAATTGGGCAGCATTCAAGTCAAATTCAGAAAGTAACTCGGTGACTAAAGGATCTAGAGGCAGCCGAAAACCATAGTGAAACATCTTAGCATAAAGAACCCTACGGTTGCCAGATAATTCGCTGTTAAGGCGAAGGGACCTTGGGGAAATTTCAGTAGAATACCCATCTAAATGGTCGAGATTGGCGTTATAACTTCGCAAGCGTCGTCGAAGGATGGCGGTGGAAGCGATGGTGGAGACAGTATTATCAATATCCCCCTCCCAACAGAGTGGGAATAGCGGCGATTACGAGCCATGGGCAAGGTTAAACGAAGAGCAAATAAGAAGATACCTTTTTTGAGAAGATGATCGAGGCACTCGGGCGGCGGCGGATCGTAGGAGGAAGAAGAGGAGTTGCGTTTTCTTTTCCTTCTTGTTCGTTTTTTAAAGAAAGAGGTAACAAAAGATAAAAAGAGAGCACATGAGGGTTTTTTATAACCCTAAGGATTAAAGGAAACGACGGGTCAAGTGATCATCGTGTGTGACGTGTCAAGGACAAGAGACGCGGGAAGCGGGTACAATCCTTGAGGAGCGAAAAGACATATTCAACCCCGCTATTCCCCTAGCACTCCCCTTTGAGGACACGTGGGCTTAGAACATCATGACTGTCTCTTTTGTATCAAACAAAAGGAGTTAGAGCATTAAATTCTCTGAAAAAGGGCAGCAAAATCCAGGGAAAAAGAGAGGCAAGTTGCAACGCTACGGTATATGAGAACCCAAGCGCGAAGAAAAAGTAGACAAGCGACAAGCGAAAAAGGATGACATCATCACGGTACGTGTATTATTTGGTCAAGAACACAAGATTTATTAGTTAATTACAAGCAAGGAGGCGACATCAAAGTCCAAATAGGGAAATTCATACAGCAAGGGAGCAAGTAAAGAAGCGACACCCTAATCAAGCGACATCGAAGGGGCCCCGCATGGGCGCCGTCTCATTACTCCCCTTCGGAGGAGTGGAAGCCCTCTTGGCTCTCATCAATTTCTTTCATCTTTGCGGAGGCATACTTGGCGACCTCAGTGGGATCAACGGTCCTACCGCGGCACTGATCTGTGAACCCAGTGATAAAGGGTTGTTCAGTTTTCTTCTTCCACCAAGCCACTTTCGAGGAAGCTTTCGTCAGACCGGCATCGTGGGACGATATCTCTTCAAGAAGGAAAGAATTTTTCTTCTTTTCAGCGACCAGCTCAGCCTCCAAAGCTTCAACTTGGGCCTTTCCTCTAGACCTTTCCCGAGCAAGGTCAGAGCGGCACTCGCGCAGTTCGACCTGAGTGCATTTTTGGAGTCGCGTCAGCTCCTCTACCTTTGCTAGGGCACCAGGGTTTTGGGATTGGGTACCATGGGCCTTGATGTAGTAGTGAAGCTATCGAAAGGCAGTGAGATAGCTATTCATGAAGCGCACATGCTGAACCACAGGAGGGAGTTGCAGTAGCCTACTCTCGTCCTCAGGGGCGCGAAACATCTCGCAGGCCAAGAGAGTTGTAGGCTGATCTTGCGACAAGGGGTCCGATATACCCAAGGCACAGAGCCCGTCAGTCCCAAATTTTGACAAATTTAGCCGGTGAGAAGGAGCTCATTGAGGCCCATCAGGGGAGAGATCAGCAACAAAGGAAGGGGCGGAGATACCGCCTGAGCTCCCAATGTCTCGAATTGAAGTAAGAAACAATGGACAAGGGGACTTCGGAGGAGAGCAAAAAGAACCAGGGCCACTTGGGACTGATGAGGGCACGTTAGGAATGCAGGAGCCAATGGGCGAGTGAGGAGGCTCCATGACTAGAGCGGAGTCTGTAGCGGACGGCGACGTCATTGCGACAGCGAAAACCTTGTTGGGAGCAGGCGACCCTAGAGTCGAGGAAGTGTCACCCAGTGAAGCGGCACCCTCCTTAGCGATGTCAGGAGAAATGACAACGTGGGAGGCGGCGGTGGTTGTAGCATTTGCAGGGGGGATCGAGCAGCCGTCCCTGCCATTGGAGCCTCGCTCGCCTTCCTTAGTTTCTTTCGTTGAGCCGTGGAAATCGGGCGGAGACTCAGTTCTGTATCCATGTCCTCCATGTCCTCGACTCCGTAGGAGAAAATCTTTATCTCAGTTACTGGCGAACCAGAGCTGGACCTCTTCTTCCGACTGGGTAACCAGTTTTCCATGAAGCGGGAAGTGTGGAGGGAGGAACCGCTCTCCCTCGGAAGAGTCACGACTAAAGCTCTTTTCTTTATGGGCATACGGTGATCAGCTTGAGCCCCAGCGGAAGTAGAGGGAGCAGTTGTTGGAGGCGCGACAACTTTGTGAGAAGCGTCACCTTCGGAAAGCGGACGAGCGACAGTCTCTCCTGCGAAAAGTCATGTTAGTAAGTAAGGTGTAAGTAAGACAGCGGCAAAGCTCAAAAGATCACCTATGATACACTCAGATAAAGGCCTGTATAAGGCAAAGTTTTGGATCTGGAAGGATGACTCCATCTCCAATAAAGCGTTGGCCTGGCCTAATTCTTCCCTAGACAGAACCCTCGGCTTCACCCAGTTAACAACTTCCAAGTTAAAGTCAGAGCGCCACAGACGAGAGGGTAGTTCGATAACGAAGAAACCGCTCTTCCAGTCTTCGACGCTCTCCTCAAATCCTTGAAAATTTTGCCAAAAAGGCCCCACTAGAGCATCATCCTACCTTGGAATGATATTAATAAAGCCATCGTGAAAGACTATATTCAAGAACTTGCGAAACAAAGCAACGGAGGGAACAAGCATGTCTTTTAGCTCGTAGGAACGAAGGAAGGCGTAGATGCCACTCCATGAGGAAGGGGTGATCTGTGCAGGGTTAAGCCCATGCTCGCGCAGCACGTGCTCTATTGTGGCATGAACCGGGAGGCGGAACCCGTATTGAAACATCTTAAAGTAAAGTATCCTACGAGTCCCCCAAAGCTGGCTATGGAGACTCATAGTGTTAGAAGGAATAGTAGGGCGGTAACCGTTGGGGCAGGTAATATTATTGCTTTCCAGTTCAAGGCGTAAGACAGTGGGGCAAGTAAAAACGCTAGGAGTGTTGTCAAGCTCAGGATATTGAGAAATTGGCCTAGGGGTAACTAAAGAACTAGATTGAGATCTCGTGCGAGGCATGATAGATAAGCAGCAAAGGGAAATCAAAGCAGGATAGAGCAGAGTACCTCGAGAGAGAAGACTGAAATTAGCAGGCGGATCGTTTGTATACGAACGAGAGAACTTCCTCGGAGCGAGCGAAAAACGAAGAGAATTGTGAAGTATAAAAAAGGAACAAAAGGGTACAAAGAAGGAGCGTATTTCCTTTTAAAGAGGCGGTTGAAAGCCAGGCAGAAGGACAACCTATCACAGCAGGACACGTATGGGGCAAATGGGACTCGTGGAAGGATCCTGACAGGTAACTTAAAGTCAAGCGCCTCGGATTTTGCGAAGGAAAGATTCGTGAATTACAAAAAAGCCAGAAAGATGGCCATATGAGGTGGTAATTGGCTATCCAGCGACAGTTACCCCATGAAGCGGCATCATGCCAAAATGAAAGGAAAAAGGCAAAATGTTACATCATTAAAAAAAAACAAAAAACATGGTATCGTCAGTCCTCGTCTGCCTAGTGTATGTCGTAGACATAATCATAATCCTCTGGAGATGATGGTGACCCACTATTATAGAAAGGAAAGGGCTCGTCGATCCTAAAAGGTCTTTGGCCAAGCCTGGTCATAGAACTTGTCGCGGGAGTAGTCTCATTTGTTGAAGCAGCGCGAGAGCCCTCCTCCAGGGTCAGGGCTACCAATCCTGAAGCGATATCTTGCACATAAGTTTTGTCCCTGGGAAAAGAGCAAGGAATAGATGGTGGCGTCTCATTGATTACATTGCATTTCATCATGTTTTATTGTCTATTTACTTATTGTATTGGGCAGTAAAACTACTGATTTATCCTTGTATTTCCCACATCTTAGCAGATCTGGTGTGGAGGCAGCATTTGAGGAATTTGATCTGAAGAGAGCTGGAGTTGTTTACCTGAGTCTAGGCCTAGACTTTGGCCTAGACATGTTCGCATCCGAAGCAGCGCGCCCCAGAATCGTCTTGGCCAAGACTGCGGCCAAGACACTTTCGCGATAAGAGCCTGAAGCGTGGACCTTTTGGATCGCTTCCACATTAGGCCTTACAGCTGGCACGTAGCAGCTGCCCCGCAATTGTAGAGGGATCTGAAGTCAATCTCTTGAAGAATCCCGCCTGGGATCTCCCTCTTATTGTAATTGCGATTTACTTCCTATTGTAGAACTATTTATTGTGGTAATCTTTTAGGAGATTTTCTAGGAATTAGAGTTGGAGTAGGACAGAGGTCTTTAGGGCTATTTAGCCGAACATTATTCACCTCTGTCCGCGATGACGAAGTTACGCAATCCTTCTTCTCCTTTCTCTTTGTTTCGACATTAAAACACTTTGCTCCGGATTTTATTATCTCGGATTTATATTATATATGCAATTAAATATTCTATGTTTTTATCCATGAGTATGAGTAGCTAAACACCCATTCTTGGTAAGGGTTGATGAGCTGAAGTTCTTATGCGATCGTGAGGCCAATTCGCACTTCACAATCTCTTCTTTTGTATTTATTTATTTCTTGAACTTAATCTATCGCTTACTCACTAGAGACGAGGTTTAATCATCCTTGTACCCTAGTAGAGAAGAGTTGCAACCGGTCTAGAAGGAAAGGGAGCACCCGTCGGCTAGACAAAGTAGGTGACTAGTCTCGCGCCAGACTAGAAGAAATAAGTAATCTAGGTCAAGACCAGATTGACAACCTAGGGTTTCCATGGGGAAACACCTTGACCTAGGTACTATCTTCCCCTATACCATTGAGGAAGCGAACAACCATTCAAGACAACAGTCAAACGGATAAACCCTTTAACCAGCAAGGTGTCCCTTGGCTAGGATTATCAGGAAAGGGAGCACCCGCCAGGTAATTTGAAGAGGAGGGAAGACAGGAGTGAACAGGAGCACCTCCACTCTATAGCAGTACTATGAACGAAGAGATGAATATCCTTGAGTCTATGATCGAAGCATAAGAACGCAAGCTCTCATATCATCCTTACCTGGAATTCCACCTTTACTAGACTTATTCCAATCTTGACCCCAGTCTTGGCCAAGACTTTGGCCAATACTATTTTAAACTGTTTTCACTACTTTTTGTTTTGTCTTTAGTTTCAGACTACACCCAACCAAAACTCAGTGACGAGGAAGTCAACTCAAGAACTACGTTTCCTGGAGGTCTCTGTGGACGATCCTCTTACCATCATCTACAAATCCTTGTAGACAGTGATAAGTTGTATTTCTACCCCCAATTCCATAACTATTTCACTACTATATTTGACGTGTTCGACACGCGATCAAATTTTGGCGCCGTTGCCGGGGATCTCTAACGGTATTTGTAGTTTTTGTTTTATTTTATTTTATGACAGTTGATGACCAGGTCCTCAAGTAGAGAACAAGATTTGTTACCAATCAATCCCAATCTCACCAGGACCGAAGCACAACTTAGAAGGCAAGCTCGACTAAGAGCAGCCCAAGAAGAAAGTGAATCGGAAAGCTCTAATTCCGAAACAGAATTCAGTCTTGACCATGGTCTTGGCCTAGAAACAGACCACGACATAGCGGACAATCGACCAGAACCGACAATGAGAGAGCTGAACAAAATAGTAGAACAGGAGACCTTTTCCTGTATTAACCTACCTGCTGTAGCAAATGATTGGTCCATAAAAACCAACATGGTGGTCAACCTTCCCAAGTTCTACGGTCATTCCAATGAGAACCCATTCAAGCACCTAAGGAACCTACATGTTCAGTGCGACATCATGAAACCAACCACAGTGAACATGGAGAGGGCGAAGCTAAAAGCCTTTCCAAGCTCTCTAGAAGGGGGAGCTTAGAACTGGTTTTATAGTTTGCCGCATAACACCATCAACACATGGGCAGAGATGTCCACAATGTTCCTTAACAAGTATTGGAATGCAATGAAGGCGGGGATAGCAAGGAAAGACATGGCCACAATTCAACAAAGAAGTGGTGAAAGTTTCAGTGAGTATCACCAGAGGTTCCGAGATTTGCAAGAAGTTTGCCCCACTCATGGAGTAGCCGACAACACTATGATACAATATTTCTACGATGGGATGCTCCCAAGTAGTAAAGAAAAAGTGGATTCAGTCGCAAGTGGAGCGTTGCAAGATCTAACGGTCACAAGAGCTAAAATGTTGCTCCAAACATTGGCCGACAATTGCCAAAATAATACCATTTCGGATAGAAACTCTTCTACCTCTTCCCTAAATTCAATTAATGTTGAACAAAAGCTTAATGATTTAACTGATATGATTAAAACCATTTATGTTAATATTTCAGGTTCAATGCCCTCGGGAAATCAGAACCAAGAGCAAATAGCATCAATATGTGGGATATGCCAGCAGCAAGACCACCAGACCAATAATTGTTACATGGTGCAGCATCCAGATGACGTAAGTCAGGTTAGCGCAGCATACCCACAGAACCAAGGAAGCATGCAAAACTTTCCTCAAGGAAGTAACCAATACGCATGGAGGGCACATCCAAATTTCAGATGGAGAGATCCAATCCCTCCTAACCAGAATCAGAATCAAGGTGTACCTCAATCGCAGCAACAACCTCCTATCAATTTCCAACATTTCGTGCCACGCCCTACAAATCAGAATCTTGGCCAGAATCTAGGCCAAGCTCCTTTAGCCCAACTACCGCCTGCCCCTCGACCTTTGCAGCTTACGGGCCCCTCAGTGGAAGATACGCTCAAGCAAATGATGGAGTTGCAGAAAAATCACATGCAGTCAACACAAGCCAGCTTGGCAGAGCTGCAGAAGCAAATAACTCAGATAGCTAATCAAGGGAAGTTACCCCCTACCACAGTGAACAATCCAACACACAATGTTAGCGCCATAAGTTTGAGGAGTGGAGCGGTGTTGCCAGAAAGAGGAGGAGCGAAAACAGATGAGGAAATAAGAAAAATTCAGTTGGAAGATGTGGATGAAGAGGAGCAAGAAGAAGCTGAAGCAGAAGTAGTCTTGACCAAGACACCGGCCAAGACTACGGTTATCACAGAACCAGAAAAAGCAGATCCTGTCTTGGCCAAGCCGCAGGCAAAGCCAGACCAGAAGGAAGAAATCATAGAAATTCCTCCACCATTCCCTCCAAGATCTTCGAAAGAGAAGAAGCAAGATGAAGCGAGAGACTTCATGGCTGTTTTTGGAAAAATAGTTGTGAATATACCTATGTTGGATTTAATTGCAAAAGTCCCCTCTTATGCTAAATTCCTTAAAGAACTGTGTACTAATAAAAAGAAAATTGCAGGTATAGAGGGTGAATTTATCCCACAACGTCTCCGCAGTACAACAACTCCCAGAGAAGTGCAAGGATCAAGGTACCTTCACCATTCCATGCCAAATAGGGAACAAAACCATTGAGAAAACCCTTTGCGACTTAGGGGCTGGCATCAATGTTATGTCCTTAAGTGAATTCGAAACCTTGAAGATAGGAACAATGAAGGAGACTGACTTGGTGATCCAGCTGGCCGATCGAACAATCATCCGACCTAAGGGTGTAGTAACTGATGCCCTAGTAATGGTAAACGATTTTATCTATCTAGTGGACTTTTATATAGTTGAAATGAATGTTCAATTGCCATCTTGTACCACTGATATTTTATTAGGAAGGCCTTTCCTAAGGACGTCAAAAGCAAAGATTGATTGCTTCGAGGGAAGCATAATTCTTGAATTTTGTGGAAGAACAATTAAATTCAGCATTACTGAAGCCCTCAAACATCCTAACGATTTACATTGTGTTAGTTTTTTGGATGTCTTGGACCCGTTAACTGAGGAAATTGCTGACATTTATAATAACGATCCCCTTGAGTATGTTTTGAGTAGGGGAATTTCCACTCAAGCACTGGAAGAATTAGAAGACCGAACTGGGGATCAGAAGGAACTCCAAAAAGTTCTGAATAGTTTGGCAGATCAGGAAGATACGGACCTGATCTTGACCTCAGTCTTGGCCAAGACGCCAGCCAAGACTGCCAACAAAAGAAGAAAAATAGTTAGTTGTCAATATGTGCAATCAACGGTTCCTAAATTTCTACCTTCTATTGTGCAGGCACCACAGCTGGAATTGAAATCTCTTCCAGACCACCTGAAGTATGCCTATCTAGGCCTAGATGACACGGTACCCGTCATTATTTCAGCTAAGCTATCGAAAGATGAGGAAGAAAAATTGGTAGCTGTTTTGAAGAAGCATAAAGAAGCAATTGGCTGGACCATGACGGACATCAAGGGGATATCATCTAACATTTGTACCCACAAAATACATGTGGAAGAGGATAAGAAACCCATTCGACAACCCCAGAGGAGATTAAACCCTCCTATGATGGAAGTTGTCAAGAAAGAAATAATCAAATTATTAGATTCGGGTGTGATTTATCCCATCTCCGATAGTAATTGGGTGTCTCCTGTGCAGGTAGTCCCTAAGAAAACTAGAATTACAGTAATCGAAGGAGACGATAGAACGCAAAGAACAACAAGAATTCAGAACGGATGGAGGGTATGCATTGACTACCGAAGGCTCAATCAAGTCACTCGGAAGGACCATTTTCCGCTACCTTTCATCGACCAAATGGTGGAAAGACTTACTGGAAAGTCTCACTATTGCTTCTTGGACAGATACTCGGGGTTTCATCAAATTCCCGTTGCACCCGAAGACCAACAGAAGACGACATTCACTTGTCCATTTGGAACGTTCGCTTACAGACGCATGCCATTTGGGCTATGCAATGCGCCAGCCACCTTTCAAAGGTGCATGGTAAGCATATTTTCTGAATATGTAGAGAAGAGCATCGAGGTGTTTATGGATGATTTTACAGTTTAAGGTAATAATTTCGACCAATGTCTACATAATTTAGAAAATATTTTAAAGAGATGTGTTCATACATGTTTAGTCTTAAACTTTGAAAAATGCCATTTTATGGTAGATCAAGGGATTGTCCTTGGACATGTAGTCTCTAAGAAAGGCATTGAGGTTGATCAAGCCAAAATTGACACTATCAAGAACTTGCCTTACCCCTCATGCTTGCGTGAGGTTAGAAGCTTTCTTGGACATGCAGGTCTCTACCGTAGGTTCATAAAAGACTTCTCTAAAGTGGCTGAACCAATGTGCAAGCTACTACAAAATGAGGTGGAATTCGACTTCAACGAAGCATGCAAGAAATCGTTCGAGGAACTAAAGGAACGATTCACCACAGCACCAATCATCCAAGCACCGGACTGGAGCTTGCCATTTGAGCTTATGTGCGACGCAAGTGACGCTGCTGTTGGGGCTGTTCTTGGGCAAAAGAAAGGGAAAGATCCGCACGTGATCTATTATGCATCTAAAATGCTAGATGATGCCCAAAGAAATTATACCACGACTGAAAAAGAACTCTTTGCAATAGTTTTTGCCTTGGAGAAATTTAGATCTTATCTATTGGGCACAAAGATTATTGTATTTTCTAACCATGCGGCATTAAAGTACCTCTTGGTCAAGCATGAGGCCAAGCCTAGACTAATCCGTTGGATTCTTCTTATTCAGGAGCACAACCTGGAAATTAAGGACAAGAGCGGCAGGGAAAACCTCGTGGCAGATCACCTAAGCCGCTGCCTAGCAAAGGGAGACACAAAACGAGATTAGAGCAGAATTTCCAAATGAAAAACTGTTCTCTATCGCACTGTCTAGCCCAGAGTCTAGGCCTAGACTTCAGCCAAACCCGCGACCATGGTACGCTGAAATAGTGAATTACCTTGCAACTGGTAAGCACTATGGTGATATGACTACCTATGAGAGAGTAAAGGTCAAACATGACAGTAAGTACTACGTTTGGGATGATCCTTATTTATGGAAAATAGGCTCTGACCAATTACTTAGAAGGTGTATACCTAAAAGTGAGACATCCTCAATTCTTAATTTCTGTCACTCTCAAGCATGCGGAGGTCACTTTGGAGCTAGGAGAACAACCCTAAAAATCTTGGAGGCTGGATTTTATTGGCCAACAATTACTCAAGATAGTTTTCTATTTTGTAAATCTTGTCCTGCTTGTCAAAAGGTGGGAAATATTAGTTCTCGAAATGAAATGCCTATGAATTTTATTTTATCATGTGAAATATTTGATATATGGGGCATCGATTTTATGGGACCTTTCCCTACTTCTTTTGGCAACAGATATATTCTCTTAGTTGTGGATTATGTATCAAAATGGATAGAGGCGAAAGCCACTAAAAATGATGATGCTAGAACTGTTATTTCCTTTATTAAATCTAACATCTTGAACAGGTTTGGAATTCCTCGAGGAATCATAAGTGATCGAGGGACACACTTCTGCAACAAGATTTTATCTTCTCTTTTCAGGAAATATGGCATCACACATAGAGTATCCACAGCTTACCACCCTCAATCAAACGGCCAAGCAGAAGTGTCAAATAGAGAGGTAAAGTCAGTCTTGGCCAAGACAGTATGCCTAGACAGACGCGATTGGAGCCAGCGGTTAGATGACGCATTGTGGGCCTGCAGAACGGCTTACAAAGGCCCAATCGGGATGACACCTTACAAGCTGGTCTACAGAAAGACATGTCACTTGCCAGTAGGGTTGCAACACAAAGCATATTGGGTTATACGAAAGTGCAACCTTAGTTATGACGAGGCTGGCCAAGAAAGGAAGTTACAACTCCACGAGTTAGAGGAGTTGAGAGACCAAGCCTATGACAATCAGCTGATTGTCAAAATCAGAATGAAAGCCTACCACGACAAAAGAATTATTGGAAAACCTCTCCACACAGGGGAGAAGGTTCTTCTTTATAATTCACGTTTTAAGTTATTTCCTGGAAAATTAAAAACAAAATGGGAAGGCCCTTTTGTTATTACTAATGTTTACCCACATGGTGCAGTAGATATTAGGAATAAGAAAAAAAGTGCTGAGCTCAAGGTGAACGGACAAAGGTTCAAGCCGTTCTATGAAAATTTCCAGGAAGGAAAAAGTTCTGAAAAGGTGGACGTGCCACCAGAAAACAAATGAAGAAAAATTCAGAGTCAAGCCTAGGACTTAAAATAAGGGCGCTACAAGGGAGGCAACCCTTGTTTCTTTTAATTTTAGGATGTTTTTTATTTTTTTATCACATTTGATTTCGCTGGGTTATTTTTGATTTTGTGCAGGAAATTAAGTGTGGGGAAAGTGAAGCAGTCTTGGCCGAGATCTAGGCCAAGCCTTTGGGCTAGACTGTTGTGAGCGGACTACCCCTTTTTGAGAATTAGTGGGACACGTGTCAGCGCCGTCTTTTAAAGCCTTTAATTGCTTTTTGAACGGACAAAATTCAAAACCAATTAAATGGAATTAATTGGCAGCGTGGGAAAATAAAACTACCACCTCTGCAAATTCCCTCTCCCACTCTGACACGATCTCCCCACGAACCAACAAAAATCCGCCCTCTCACCTGAGCTAAAAAGCAACTGCCCCTTCTTCTTCTTCTTTCCCAAATCGCACGAACTACCAAGCAAAAATCCCAAACCCAAAACAATTTTCTCTTCTCTCGCATCCATGACTGCACCTAATCCATCCTCACCCATCGACATGCCAGAGGCCAGCGACCACCTCCGTGGAGCTCCGCCGCCTGTCATGCCGTCCGACGGCATCTCAGCTGCACGACGACTACTCGAAACGCTGGAGAATGAGGATTCCATGTCCTCCGAAGACGATTTGCCCGAGGAATCGGAGGAAAGCATCAAGGGAGCCGACCGAGCTGTGGTCGTGAGCGACGAGGACTCCGACGACGTGATTCCTCTCGCGAAGAGGATGAAACCCACCGTGCCTGCGTCTGCTGGAGAGAGAGAGCAGACGGGAGAGCAGGCTGTTGAAGAAGCTGTCAACCGCCGAAGCTTCGAAACCAGCTCCGACCTCCGCTGCAAGTAAACCTAAGCCCACTGCCGGCGCAGCCACTGTTACCACACCACCACCGCCACCTCCGGCGAAAACACCAGGCACTGCTCCACCAAAGAAATCGGGGCGCATCAAGCGAGTGGCCCATAAGAAGACGCCAACTAAGAAGCCGGCGAAGACCCCAATTCAATCGCCACCGCCCCCAAACCCTAAGAAAAGTGCCGCTCCTTCCACTGCCAAGAGCAAAGGGAAGAAAAAGGTGGTCAAGGAAGAACCAGTTGAGGACGATGAAGACGATCCAGTCTTGGCCAAAACTCAGGCCAAGACTGCTAAGGTACACTCTCTTCCTCCCCTGCACACACTCAAAGGCTGGTTGAAATTTGATACACCAGACCTTAAGGCCAAATTGCGTACTATGCATTCCTATGATATTCCCGCTTTTGCTAGATTACAGTTTGATTTTCTTGATGAAATGGCATTAGGAAATAAAATTAGGGAATTTGTGTATGCGATTGGATGGGTCTCTTTTATGTCTTTACCCCTAGCATACAAGGTTTCCTCATCAAACCAGAAAGATGTGTGAAACTCAAGGCACATTTCGGGGAATTTGACGAGGAAACCTTGTATGCTAGGGGTAAAGACAAACCTGATTTTGCTGCGCTTGATGTGATTAATTTCAGATTGTGTGATAAATGGAGTCACTTGTCTGTTGATGCTTTCAACTCGTTGTTAGGATTTGCATATAGTGATGAAGCATTTTTTGACTATCCCACTGATTGGGATAATAATGCTGCTTTTAGAGAGATCACTGGTGATCCAGATGCTAGGTTTGATAGGAACTCTAAGGCACATGCCATTTTGAACCCTGCGCTTAGGATGCTCCATAGAACCTTGTCTATCAACCTTTCGGGGAAGACAAAGGTTTCTGGGAATTTAGCCAAGTCTGAACTGTTTTTGCTTTGGTGCATTTTGCACAAGAAAAAAGTCAACTTAGGCTTATATTTGGTCCAAGTGTTGCATGCTCGTGAGTCTAAAACCAAAATGTTTTTTGGGTCTTTGATTACTTGGCTTGCTATTGAAACTGCTAAGCTAGATTTAGCTTCTGCTGATTTGCATAAATCTTGCTCCCCCAAAATACTGGATTTTAGATCCTTCGACCAAATGGGACATTTCCATTTGGAAGGAGAGTTTGTTGCATGTAATACAGGTTTTACACCTGTTGGGGAGCACATTTTCTCGAAGAAAAATGGAGGGAGGTACAAGCTGCGTCTAGTACAAATCCCTGGAGAAGAAGCAGAGAGCAATATTGCCCCGGGTCTTGGCCAAGACGCTGGCCAAGACACCACCATTCCTGATGCTGCAGCTGATCTACGCCAAGACTTAGGCCAAGATCCCCCTGCCAGTAATATCAACGAGCCTCCAGAGTGGGCCAGAGAATTCCTAGCTCGCCAGTTGCTCATCCTTGAGCAGCAGAAGATCATCCTGGATCGTCTTGGCCAAGACAAGGGCCAAGACCAGACTCAAACATCCACCAGTGCGGCGGTGCCTAGATGGGCCCAAATACTTAATGATCGGCAGGACGTCCTCCTTGAGCAGATGAAGCTCACAAGGACAAACGTCCTCCATGTTTATCAGCACCTCTAAGTCCACCTCAAGTACATCAAGGCTCTAAACGACAACTTGAGCTCCGAGAGTGATTCGGAGTCATCTGATGAGGAAGATGAGCCTGCAGCACAGCCCGTCAAGCCACCACATCAGTCCATGCCTCCTCCTGCTCCAAGAGATCCAAAGCCAACGAACCCTCCTGCCCCTGATCTAGGCCAAGCCTCAGGCCAAGATCCCCCGACCCCTGTAACTTGAGTTGCCTCTGCCCCCAGGTCGTTTCTGTCCTTCCTTTTATTTTTCTGTTATGTCTTTTATTTTTTGTCTCTCCACACAATGAGGACATTGTGTCTTTTAAGTGTGGGGAGGGTGATTATATGTCTTGTGTTTTTTGTGAATATCGAATGGTTATTGTGAATATTGAGTCAATTTTGTGTGTTTTAATTTTTTGTTTTCTTTAAGTCAGTTTGTCCAGCTTAAAGTCTGTCAAATTGCATGATTTTTATTGGTATTTTTCTGCATGTTTTGAGTCTGCTTTGTGAGTGCACATCCGAACCCCTGTTTTCTTGCTTAGATTGTTTAGTCTTTCGGTGGGACTGCATGTAGACACTTCTCTAGGGGATACAATGCTTTAGTAACAGGGAAGCGAATGAGCGTAAATGATCAATGCCTTAGGGGCATATTATCTAATGTTTCCCAAACATTAACCATCCATATGGTCGTAAGGACACTTAGCTAGAACCTTAACTCTTTTAGGGTGATGGGGTCTTGCTGATTTGAGTGTGTCGTTCTATCTGCTGTAGTGTGAGACAAATAAAGGTGTTAGAACGTCATAGGGCAGACATAGCAAAGGTGGAAGTCCCCGCAGAAAAGGACAAGCTCTATCTATGTGCCGTGTCTGTAAAAATACATAGGACACTTGATTTGTCAAAGAAAAAAATTGCTAGGACATAAAAGAAAATAAAAGAAGAAAAAGAGAAAAATCTGTCAAAGTGATTTAAATGACACCCGTCTTCAGGCACTTTTGGATAGACGACACTCGGTGGGACTCAAATTTTAGTGAACTCTGTTGCCCTATACCTTATCAATCTACTCTAATGGGGTGTCTTGATACCATGTGGAAGGTGGATGTTTGGGGTATTGATTATTCTTTGTTATTCTAGCATTGGATATCTTAGTGAAGTGTCTTGGCAGATCCAGTGAAGGAGTAAGCAGTCTGAAATTAAGAAAGTCCAAGGGGTTCAGGGTGTCTGTTTTGTTTTGTTATGTTTTTATTTTTGAGTCTTTGAGTCTGTATGCTTAGGGGCAAGCATAGTTTAAGTGTGGGGAATTTGATTACATTGCATTTCATCATGTTTTATTGTCTATTTACTTATTGTATTGGGCAGTAAAACTACTGATTTATCCTTGTATTTCCCACATCTTAGCAGATCTGGTGTGGAGGCAGCATTTGAGGAATTTGATCTGAAGAGAGCTGGAGCTGTTTACCTGAGTCTAGGCCTAGACTTTGGCCTAGACATGTTCGCATCCGAAGCAGCGCGCCCCAGAATCATCTTGGCCAAGACTGCGGCCAAGACACTTTCGCGATAAGAGCCTGAAGCGTGGACCTTTTGGACCGCTTCCACATTGGGCCTTACAGCTGGCACGTAGCAGCTGCCCCGCAATTGTAGAGGGATCTGAAGTCAATCTCTTGAAGAATCCCGCCGGGGATCTCCCTCTTATTGTAATTGCGATTTACTTCCTATTTTAGAACAATTTATTGTAGTAATCTTTTAGGAGATTTTCTAGGAATTAGAGTTGGAGTAGGACAGAGGTCTTTAGGGCTATTTAGCCGAACATTATTCAACTCTGTCCGCGATGATGAAGTTACGCAATCCTTCTTCTCCTTTCTCTTTGTTTCGACATTAAAACACTTTGCTCCGGATTTTATTATCTCGGATTTATATTATATATGCAATTAAATATTCTATGTTTTTATCCATGAGTATGAGAAGCTAAACACCCATTCTTGGTAAGGGTTGATGAGCTGAAGTTCTTATGCGATCGTGAGGCTAATTCGCACTTCACAATCTCTTCTTTTGTATTTATTTATTTCTTGAACTTAATCTATCGCTTACTCACTAGAGACAAGGTTTAATCATCCTTGTACCCTAGTAGAGAAGAGTTGCAACCGGTCTAGAAGGAAAGGGAGCACCCGTCGGCTAGACAAAGTAGGTGACTAGTCTCGCGCCAGACTAGAAGAAATAAGTAATCTAGGTCAAGACCAGATTGACAACCTAGGGTTTCCATGGGGAAACACCTTGACCTAGGTACTGTCTTCCCCTATACCATTGAGGAAGCGAACAACCATTCAAGACAACAGTCAAACGGATAAACCCTTTAACCAGCAAGGTGTCCCTTGGCTAGGATTATCAGGAAAGGGAGCACCCGCCAGGTAATTTGAAGAGGAGGGAAGACAGGAGTGAACAGGAGCACCTCCACTCTATAGTAGTACTATGAACGAAGAGATGAATATCCTTAAGTCTATGATCGAAGCATAAGAACGCAAGCTCTCATATCATCCTTACCTGGAATTCCACCTTTACTAGACTTATTCCAATCTTGACCCCGGTCTTGGCCAAGACTTTGGCCAATACTATTTTAAACTGTTTTCACTACTTTTTGTTTTGTCTTTAGTTTCAGACTACACCCAACCAAAACTCAGTGACGAGGAAGTCAACTCAAGAACTACGTTTCCTAGAGGTCTCTGTGGACGATCCTCTTACCATCATCTACAAATCCTTGTAGACAGTGATAAGTTGTATTTCTACCCCCAATTCCATAACTATTTCACTACTATATTTGACGTGTTCAACACGCGATCACTCATCCTTTTGCCGTAAGCGAAATAATGAGGTTCAAAATCGGCAAAGAAAGATTCAAAAGGCTCGTTCCTTGTTTTCTTCGTATTCTTGCGACCACGACGCTTAGCAGGACTCCTGGAAGGCCTCCAGGGAGGTGAGAAAGGAGGATTGTCATAATCGGGTGAAGTTGGAGGAGTCAGGGGAGAATCACGAGCGGCAGTATACAAAAAATGGGAGTCAGCCATGGAGATATCAGTCAGAGTACGAAGAAGGAAGAAAAGAAGAGATGAATAAGAAAAAGGGGGAAGAGACCCATTATATATAGCCGAGGCGAGGAAGCGTTCCTGCCTTTTCGCATGTTTTCGAAGATAATTAATTTGATCAGGGGTAGCAACTATTGGGGGAAAGATCTGGTTTGGCAACTGTTAAAAATCTGCACCAACCAAAAGGCACCGAAATCGTTGCTCAATCCGTTAACACTGAAAAATGGCGCAAAATAAATTCAGAGCGGTTAAGATATGAGAGAATCGTCATTATGAGCCAGGTAGGCAAATAAAGTTATGGAATTCCAAGAGACACCAAGCTCACAGTTAGTGAGAGCAGAAGTTGTTTTTCAAGCGAGACAGCATGAAAGGAAGAGAAATATCGACAGCGTGGCAAGCTAATAAGGAAGAGCATGACACTGTTCATGACAAGGGAGACACGACACTATTCATATAGCCCCTAGCCTAGCGGCCGACCCTGGGATGGTCGACATCAGCGGAGGCGGCTCTCACGCGACATCCGCACGGCGACATCCCATCCCAGGCCATCCTTGACGTCACTCCACATGACGTCATACCGCATGACATCACTCCCTGCCACCCCAGCGACATCTATCACCCCAGCGACATCCACTCGGGGGTAGCTCCTACCCCCTGTCGGTACATTCCTTTCTTTACCTATAAATACCCCCATCTATTCTGATAAGGGGGTAAGCCTAAGATAGCGTACTGAAACCCTGCCATTTTGACTACTCATACTGACTTAGGCATCGGAGTGTTTACACCTGAGACCCCCTCCGGCGCTTTGCAGGTGACGAAGACCCCGGAATAGTGTTCCCGACCAGCCCAGATCAGACCGATCCTGCCCAGCATTTCTCGGACTCTTATCAATGCTTATTATATTTATTAACTTTGTTATTGTTTAATTATTTATGTTTAGTTAACTATTTATTTATAAGTTTATAAAATTTTACGCCAGTCTCCTGATGCAAATTGAAAAAATAAGAGTTATATATTTAAGTATATACTCCCTCCGGACACAAATAATTGTCACTTTCCTACGATTTCGTTGGACATTATTAATTGTCATTTTACCTTTTATAACAGTGTTTTTAAGACAACATGACTCAAATGCCCTCTTCATTAAACTCTATTTACAAACATCCAAAATCCAGCCTCTTTAAGTTTCATCCGTCCTTCACTAATCTCTTTCTATTAGCAACCATTGTGGAGGGAATTCCAATTTCACTTCGGGTGGGAAACCAAATTTTGCGTGGTTTAAACCGAGGCTACTATTACTCCATTTTTCCTTCCCTTTTTGAGCAAATTCAATATTGACATCCTTATACTTTCTCTTCCTCACCTCTGTTCAATTTCGCCAAAAATAAAGTTTAGGGATTTCAAAAATTACAAATGAAAAGCGTCGATTATTGGGTAGATTCCCAAGACGAAGAAGAAGAGCATGTGGTTGAAGAGGATCCAAGAGAGAAAGCAAGGAATGAAGTCGTCGAGGAAGAATGTATGATTGTTGAGGATACATTCGATAGTGATGATCAGATGGCCTTTGTTCTAGCAGTTGAAGACGAAGAGGTTCAATCTATGGCTGACAATGGGAAGACTGGTGAGGTAAAAGTGAAGGATGAAGCGTTAATGGTAAATGGTGATAAAAATGTTGTGGTGATTGATGATGAAGAGATAGTGGTGATTGATGATGAAGATATTGTGGTGATTGATGATGAGGATATTGTGGTGATTGATGATCAAGATATTCTGGTGAATGATGAGGAAGTAATGGTTAAGGATGTTTCGTCGGCAACCAATGGCAAAGAAAATAGAGATTTTGATCTAAACAAATTGCCTCTGTCAGGTATGCTCAATTTCTCTGACCCTTCCGTGGAGAAATGCTTCATTGCGATGTTGCGCAAGTACCAATCAAAATATTATTAGTCGTTTATCCTGAAGATTAGTGTAGTTCTGCCTGTGTGCTTTTGTAAAAGCTTGATTGGAGTAAAGAATTTGAACCTTTTGTGTAAAGTGGAATGGAATACATTTTGTGCTATTTTTTTTGTACTCCTTTCTGGCACTTGTCTGATATTGGATTGGACTTCAGTTTATGTAAGCAGAATACTTTTGGGTTTGTTTCTCTGTCGGTTGCATTATTTTCTGTACATTTATTTTGGTTGTCTGGGTTTGCTTGAAAACCAGCTTCTCATTAGTTTATGGATGAGTTATGCTCAATCGTTTCCTATTTCTGGGTTTGATTGAAAACCTTTTGGTTGCATAACAGGATATGCAACCTATTAATAATTTGTGGAACATTTTAGGTGGTGAGTAATCAAGGAGTTAAAAATAAAAACCATAGTCATTCTGCTCCTATTCTTCTTATTCTTTCTGTATCATTCTCTGGTGGACTCTTTGATTTGATACAAGTGTTTCTGGCCATGGGACTTCTCAAAGTTTGCATCTTTTCCTTTGTGCTTCTTCTTGCCGCTTTCCTGTTTTCTTGTCCAGTGCACTGTGGTAATTAATCTCTCCATTCTTTGCTTAATTTTGAAAGTTTCTGTCTTGTGTGAATGATGTAACATGCATGGATGACTTGAATAGATTATGTTATTAGACTTGTAATCAGCAACTTATAATGAGATTTCAAAGTTCAACTTTTATAATGAGATTTCAAAGTTCATTTCTGTTCTGTTCTTTAAGAAATCAAGGATTGATACTTGTAAGCTGGTGCAGAGTGTTGAATTCTATATTCTAATAGAAGCCAAATAAGGAATTGTTCTATTTGCATCTTAGCAATCTGGTTGATTAACTAGATCACAATCACTGCCATTGAACTAAAGCAGCTTTTTATCAATGTTTGATCTTATACATTATTTTGCAGATAAGGATGACGATTTTCTTCAAGGTCTCAACAGTCACAGGCAATCTTTAAACCTGCCACCCCTAGCGAAGAACAAGAAGGCAGGATTATTAACAATGCTTGATCTATCAGCAGTAGGTGGAAATGCTTGAGGGCTTTAATGAAATGGATGCTTTGGCAGAGCGTGGCTTTGTCCCTGGATTGTCCAAGGTTCCAAATCCTTCTTGATCTCTGCAGTCTTTGGAATAAAACACATGCCTTAACCTAAAAGTGGTTGTGTATTCATTGCAGGAAGAGCGGGAAAACTTGGCTAAAAGTGAGACCTTTGCCATTAGAATATCTAATATTGCCAATATGGTTCTTTTTGTGGCTAAAGTTTATGCATCAGTTAGAAGTGGCTCATTAGCCATCATAGCATCCACCTTGGACTCTCTTCTTGATCTTTTGTCTAGCTTCATATTGTGGTTTACTGCATTTTCCATGCAAACACCTAATCCGTACCAATACCCTATTGGAAAGAAGCGCATGCAACCATTGGTTAGTCCTCCTCAGTATTTTTCTTGAATTCAAACCTGCATTGAGTTGACAGTTCCTATTAATTTGTGTCCAAGGTCACTCATCAATTTTGAATCAATCCGATTACCAAGGTTTTGTCTCCACCACTAAACTTTACTAACACAATAGACAATAAACCTTAACACGTGCTCCTTAGACATATGTTTGTATTTTTTTCTGAAGCTGATCATATGAATGATGGACTTTTAGCTCGTTTTCTAACATTGCTTCAGATTATGCAAATTGGGCTTTCTTTCATAAATGTCTTTGCTCTTTAGAGTACTGTTTCACAGCAGCATTCTTATAAGAGAAAAAAATTTGTATTTTCTCTGCATGCTTCCTTGTAGTTGGTTCATATAGTATTCCAACACCAACTGATTTGTCTGAACACTACTATCTTTATATGTTTTCCTTTTTTATGTAATAATCCTGCAACATTGACATTGTAATATAAATGTTACTAATCCAGGTATTGCCAGAATTGGAAATTATTGAAAGCTGAGAATCCCTGTGAGTTTACAGATTTCAGAATTGAAAAAGTTTATAGCTTTTCTGATAAATGATAATGTAGAACAAGGCGAAAACTGATTGGCTGCAATTGTTTGTTGTATGTATCAGGAAATTTTGGAGGTAGAAATAGAGGATGAGAAGCAATTGGATGACAACCCTAAAAATTTCTAATGCAATGTCTATGAATAGCAAATTATGTAAACTTGTTTGTTTTTCTATTTTGCTGAGCAATGCAGTGAATGAGAAGAATATTGTGTTACTCTGAGAACATATCAGGAGATTGTCTTTTACATTTAAGGTTCTTTTGACTAAAATCTCTACTGACCTCTGTAAGCCATTCTGTTCCATCAAAATCTTCTGGCAAACATAAAACAAGCAACAACTTTCAAGATCAATGAGCATAATAGCATCAGTTAGATGCAATTGCTGCAAATTTGGATCTTTACAAGCAACGTAAAATGAAAAATCATGAGAACCAAATGGTTAACTCTAACAGGCTATCATTCATTGATTCGGAATTTTCAGTTTACAACAATACCCATATTGATGACCTGTGAATTTTCTGTTAAAAAAATCATTGTAAATTAACTTTGTACAATTTTTTTGAACCTTTCGTGTTTCCAGCGGTGGAGTGAGGCTTGAGATCACTCCTCTATACACTGATGAGCTCGGAATTCGCCATTCGACAACAACTTTACTAGAAGTTTTTCTAGTCTTTCTGCTCCTGGACCAGGCCTTAAAACATCAGCATCTCCCCAAACTGAACACGTGATATTTCGAACCTCCCCACCCAAGCACCAGCCACCAGGCACAACCTCACCATGTTGCGTTTAAGAAATGGTCAAAAACCACTGAAAATAGTGGCAACAAGCATCCACGATAACCATTTCCACTGAAACAGACAAATAGAAGGATGCTAACATCGTGAATACAAGCTAGACAATAATAATAATTCAAGGTAGAAGGAAACATAGTCCCAAGAAAAATTCCATCCGTTGAAAATTGCATAAAGTGCTTAAAAATAAAGATGCACTAAACCTAGTGACGTATTGATGGGCTGAAACTCATAAGATTGCCTTTACTTCTAAGTGAGCTTCAAATGAGAGGTGAGGCCTTGGAACTAGAATGTGAAACTGTGAAACATAATCAAAAATTGCACAAGATGGGGAAAGGAATTGCACCTTACAATAATAAAAAGATGACGAACACAATGCAGGAGCTTAAACTGTCCAAAATACAAAATATTCATAGAACTGCACACTATGGAGCATGAAATCATAGTAAAAGAAAAGTAGTATTCACATCTTCTAAAGCAATTGGTTACTATAGAATTTTCTAGCAGCAGGCAGGAAGATATACACGCACTGTGCATAGTGGGAAAATGAATCAATGACAAAGTAGTAGTAAGAGCTAATGGGTACTTGCCACTGTCAACTTTCCAACCATTGGTGGATAGACCTTGTATCCGTTCGAAATGAACACACAATAACTACAAATAAAGAAGTCAATCTTGCAGACTCCACACAACAGAAAACCTAGCACTGATTACTATAACAGGAAAACTAAGCAGACGACTACACAAATAACTAAGCAGACGACTACACACACAACTAAGCAGACGACTACACACACAACTGATGTTTAAACCAAGTAGATTTCAATACTACACAGAACAGATAACCTGCAGTTTTGGCAATGACATTATCCAACTCCATATCTACTAGCCAAGATCAGTACAAGCTTCAATCCCCTACTTTAGCTGCTAGAAATATACAACAATAAGATCAAATTCTGTCTACTATCCACCCAAAATATCAGACAGCGATTGATCTAGCCATACAAAATTATTAGGCAACTATACTCCCACGAAATCATAATACTCTGTTTCTACCTAATACTATTGGCTACAACTAGTGGCAATGGCTTAGCCTCAAAAAAATTCAACCTTTGATTCACAACTTTAAGCTCAAATAATCCCCCTTATGACCACCTGAGAAAGATTAGAATGAAGTAGTCAATAACATAAAAAAATAGGAAACAAAAGAGTATATGAAACATACTACAACAACTGAAACTTACAAGGTTTATTGAGGGAGATGAGCAATTGTAGTTTCAATAACAACTGGATCGCATGGCAGTCTTGCTGGTAAAATGCCTAGCCTTTCCAACTGATCCTTTTTAAGGTGAGGCATTTTATATGTATTGGAACCTAGGCAGCTAAGGACTTCAATTATGCAAGACTGAAGAGTGATGAAAATGTTGTTTGATTTGTAATCAGAAAATCATAAAAGGACTTCTCAATAGCTGCAATCAATTGAACAATTGATTTTGCACACTTTCTCTTGCAAACTTTGAATTGCTCTAAAAAAACCCAAATCTAACACATTTAGATCAGGGGAATTAGGTGGTTGACATACAATCCTCACATTCAATCCTGAATTCCTAACTGCCAGTAAGAAATCAACAGCATCCTCATATATATGGGTCTTAGCATTATCTTGCTGAATTAGAATTGCCTTTGTTAGGCTATCCCTAGGCCATTTATCTTTAATTGCCAGAAGAATTTTTGATATCATGAACGTTCCAATCACATCTCTATTAATCCTTGGGATTGCCTTTACTTCTAAAGTCCCAGCTACTCTATTGACGCTAGACCTAACTGCCGCAACCTCATCAACCATTGGAAACACACCTATTTTACCATCAAATGTGCAATTTCCTTGAGAATCATACCTGGGTCTAGCAACAGCTGCCATGAACATGATTTTTGGAATGAAGTTGGTGCTTCTGCAGTTTCGCATTGGTTCTTCTTCATCTGGTGTGAGGTAGTATGTTTGAATCTTCCTCGTCATGCTGAACCATTTCTCGTCGATGTGAATGACGTTTTCCATTTGAAGGAAGGTAGGAGTTGTTGAAACAGTCGCTGGGTCTATCATGGATAGACAATGTTCTATCCTTCCAAACCGATTACCCTCTGTCAGTGAAGGATGGATGTAATTAGTGTACCGCTTCAATTCACCAGTCTTCATTTTTAAAACCAAAAAAGACTTTGACATACCCAAAACCTGCGCAAGACACCTTAATGTTGTTCTCTTCCTCAAAGGAATTTGTCTCACCCTCTCCACATCAATTCCAACCGTCTTTCGCCTACAATTTCCCAATATGGTTTTTAAAACCTTGTGTTTACCAGATTCCTTCCCCCGTTTCCACAAAGTTGAATTGATCTCATAGAGACATTAAAGTGTAGAGCAACCTCCTTTGTTAGAGTATGGCTCAGCTTTCCGTCGAAGCTTCTTTGAAGGAGCATGGAATAAGCAACAAGGCGTTCCACATCGCTCAACTCCTTCCAGTTAACGGTGGGTTGTGGTTGATTGTCAGCTTCCATAAAAAAATTGAAAGACGATTAGAACAGAACATTGGATTTTGTAGAAACTGTTATTAATCATCACATTAACACAGACTTACCTTCATTGTGAAATTGCGTTTCTTCATCATCATCATCACGAAAGACTGGAAAATTGGACAGGATATCTTCATCTTCATCGGTGAAGTCAAGAAATGGAGGTGATGGAGTATTGAAGGGATTTTAGGGGGGGAGAAGTTGAATGAATCACTCAAAAAAGGCTCCATTATTCCTGCGAAAAAATAGAGAAGGAACCGGCGTAAATGATATTGGTTAAATGAGAGGGAATGATTTGAAAAATTTAGGAAGCCTACATTGGGAAATGGTGGGAAGATGAAAATTTGAAGTACCAATTCAAATGAAGAAAGCCAAAATTTGGGCGGAGAATCCAGACCCATTCGAAGGAAGCCAAAACTCCAGCCTTTAAAAATTTAATAAGTGAGAATGGCAGTGGTTGTTATTTTCCAAATAGTCAGGGGCAATTTCAAAATTTCAAACAATAAAATAAAATAAAAAATTATCCACTCCCTCATGGCCACTGTGCCAGAACGACATATATATATATATTCAGAGGGAGTATTATTTATATTTTAATATTTTAATATTAATATTCCCGCACAATGCACGTACGTGACACTAGTTTGAAATAAAAGGCTAGGATAAATTTATTAAGGTTTTTGGTGAGGGAAGAGATATGATGAGTTAATGGGCTGAGAAAGAGAGTTAGGCTTGATGGGCTAGAGTAGGAAGAATGGGCTTAAATGGTAGAGAAAGTACGAGCTAATTTTCAAACACACGAATAAAATATGTAATTTTATACGATAATAAAAATAATAACATGTAAAGATTAAAAAAAACTAATAATAAATAAATAAAAGGCGATATATCTAGGAAATAAAAATAAAAGATGAAGCTCTTAATAATATTGGTAAAAAATAATACTACCTCCGGACCTAAAAAAATATCGTTTTGAGTTCGGGTACAGAAATTAAGAAGAATCTAATTTTGCACTGTTCGTACAAATTTTACCTCTTGTTCCCTCTTGAATTTACAAGCATGCCATTCATGTAATTTCATCTGCTTCTCACCTCGCCAGGCTCCTACCGTAGCCAACCACCACCATCATCCGGTTACTCCTAGGATTGTCAACTAGTCCCGGGACCCGGACCCGGGTCTTTTGTCGGGACCGGGACCATTTTTTTTGCCCGTTTTTCTGGTCTGGTCGAGACAAATTCGACTCTATCGAATTCGGGTCTCAACCGAGTGAGACCCAGACTCGGCTGGGTCTGACCCAACCAAATGCAGACCCGGCTAATTACCACCACACAACAGACGATACAGACCTCTCATCTCATTCTCATTCTCATCAACATAAACAACAAACCTTCTCTTCTCCATTCTCCTCGGTCGGCTCCCACACAACTAGGGCTGCCCAAAAATTCGAAGACCCAAATTTTTTTATTTCGGGTCGGGAAATTCGGGTATCGGAAGTTTGGGTATCGAAAATCGATACCCGAACTTTTACATCGGGTCGGGACGAGATGAAAACTTATAAGTTAGGGTACCCGAAATACCCAAACTTACAAGGGTAAATATGTAATACCCAAAATTACCTATCTCATTCCCCTCTCTCTTGATCTCGATCTCATTCTCATTCTCTTCTCTCGAATTTCACTCTTTGTCATCTATCATCTTCTTCAGTCTTTTCCCGATCTCTCCTCTTTTTCTCTTACTGTCACCATAACCAACACACCATCTTTAAAACCACCACCAGCGCCAACCCATCAACAAATTCAACACACCATCGTCACCGGCGACCCACCAACACACCATCTTCTTCACCACCATCATCAACGCCGACCCACCCCATCGTCACCACCATTTTCTCTTACAGGTAGGGCTGCTCAATTTTTGTTTAATTTTTAATTTAATTTAGGATTTCAATTAGAGTTAACCCTAATTTTGAAAATTGTAATGCTAGAAGGACGTCTTATCCTCTTCTTGATGGTGATGTGCTTTATTTACTTCTGTTGATATGTGTTTATAATGGAAGAGTTTGTTATGTAGTCATACCAATTTTGGCGCATCTACGATGATTATGCATTCATCTTTCTATATTCTTCTATGTATAATTAATGTTATTGTTTAAGAAATCATGTGAAAGGGGACATGGGATTGACTCCTTTTTTTTTTAAGCTTGTTTTATTTCATACTCTATTAGATACTTAGAATAATTCATACTGATAAATTTATGTTACTTTTATCCTCCTAGCCGACTGCATGAGAATAATGCAAAAGCTTTTTTTTCCATCTCTATGCATGAAATTTATGTTACTTTTATAATGAAAATTTTGCAAAATTTGTCATTTTTCCTCCCAGGTGACGAATGAGAAATTCTAACTTGATTTTCTATTTTATTAATTAGGAGGAAGATGTCTGATAACCTAGGAGATGTGGATGTGGTAATGCAAGATAAACAACAAGCAGAAGCTGCGGTGGCAGTGGAAAATACACAAACGCAACCTGCAACGCCGGCTACTTCTATAATAAAGAAAGAGAAGAAAAGTAAGGAGATTGTTGGAAGATCAGTGGTGTGGAAGCAGTTTACAAAGTACCAAAATGAGGATGGAGAATGGAAAGGTACTTGTATATATTCTAAATGCATGTGATTCTAAGTTAGATGGTACAAATGGCATGAGAAATCACATGAGAAGGTGTAAAGAAGCACCCCATTCTAATTACCCTAGGCAAACTGAAATGACAACTTATCTAAATCCTAATGGTAGTAAGACTGTAGGACCTTGGAAGTTTGATCAAGAAGCTTGTAAGAGGGCTTTAACACTAATGATAACAGAGGATGAACTTCCTTTTAGGTTTGTAAAGGGTGCAGGGTTTAGGAAGTTCATGGCTAATGTGCAGAATAGGTTTGTAGTACCTTCTAGGAACACAATTAGTAGGTTTTGTTATAAGTTGTATGTTGAGGAGAAGTTGAAATTGAAAGGGTTTTTGATGTCTAATTGTGAAAGGGTTTCTATTACCACTAAGACTTGGACATCCATTCAAAGGATTAACTACATGGTTGTAACTGCTCACTTTATTGATAATGACTAGAATTTACAGAAAAAAAGTGTTGAATTTTTTTCCAATCACCAGTCATAAAGGTGATGCTATAGGAAAGGCTCTTGAGAAATGTTTGATTGATTGCAATCACAGTAGATAATGTTAGCTCAAATGACTTAGTTGTTGCCTGGATTAGGAAGAGGATGAATCAATGGGGTATAAGTATTTGGGGGGGGGGGGGGGGTTTGTTCATGTAAGGTGCATTACACACATAGTGAATTTGATGGTATTGTATGAGCTTACCACTGTGGGAACCTCAATCATTAGGATTAAAGAGGCAGTAAGGTACATTAGACAATCTCCATCTAGACTGACTAAGTTTAAGGAGTGTGCAAAAAGAGAGCATGTTGAGTCTAAATCATTGTTGTGTTTAGATGTGTGTATTAGGTGGAACTCGACCTATTTGATGTTAAAGTTTGCGTTGAAGTTTAAGAAGGCCTTTGAGGCATATGAGGATATGGATCCCTTCTACAAGATTGAGCTTGTGATGAGGGAAGCAAAAATGAAATGAAGAGGATTTGGCAGATATTCTGACGTTTGATGATGAGGAATATCCAGAGGATGATGGTGTTTAATATGTGAATGCAAAAACTGATGGTGGTGGAGGTGGTGTACGAAAAGAAGGTGATTGGGTGAATGTAAGAAGATTGTGTCACACCTGATACTATCCTAGTTGCCTAGGATGCGCTTGAATGACGATCTAGTTCGAAGGTTTGAGATTGACGCCTTGTGATAGGAGCCTCCAAGCTACCTTTCATGTCATCCTTCACCTAATGGCTTGATCCAGCAACATCTCTGGCCTTGTTTCCATGTGTAGAGGTTGTATGAACCTCGCTGGATGCTTTGTAACGTCCTTGGCTTAAGGTATTCATTTGATTGGCATTGGCCGCAAGGCGTGTGCGCGTTGTGCGTCCGATGGGGCTAGTCATGGGGATAGAATTGTATCATTCCCTCCCCCTTCGAAAATATTCACCCTCAAATCTGATTCTTTTAAGACAACAATTCTATCCAAGTTAGAATCAACAAAAAAAACACAAGAAGGAAAGGGATTACCCAAGATATCCAACTTGACGGCGGTGTCTTTATGTGTGGCGATGGTTTGGGTCAAACCAATGTCTCCCTTCGCGGCTGACTTGTTGACTTGAGTAGGTAACCAAGGCTGGTGTAAGAACATCTTTCCTCTATCAACAATCACAAAGAACCACTTTAATTCTTCATGGTATTCCTCGCATAAGGAACATTCAAACGCTCCATGTGAGCTACGACTTTCTTCCTCCATTGCCCCTTCTCACTAAATCTCAAGTCGAGATTCCGTAATAGGGCAATCACTTCTCGTCTCCACATATCCTCGCCTGGTGATTCCTCCGACATGACTCTTGAAAGTAACAACACAAAAATAAAAAAAAGTGTAAAATGCCCTAAAAACTAATCACTCCCTCACGTGTTTACTCTCGTGTTTAGCTCTTTATTGATCTCAAAATTTACCTTGTCTTCAAGATACCATTATTGTTAATCATGTGTTCAAACCAATTCAAGACAGACGCAAGAGTTTAAAGAAAAGCTTCCAAGAAGACTTACAAAGATAACTCACTTCAAAAGGACTTTTAGATGCTCAACAAGAGGTTAGTTGCTAAAGCAATCAACTAAACAAATTTTGAACTAGAGTAGAAGATATATAGAAGGAATCAAAGAAAAGGCTTAGAAGACTCAAGTAAATTCACCAAACTGTGAATGATATGCATTTAGGTGTATGCGATTTGTTTTTGAGCCATCTCTCAATTTTGACCACCAAATCTAATGATTCTTTTTGCAATCACTTCACAATACTCTGTAGTATTTTTTATTTTATTTTTCATTCTATTTTGATTTTTTTTTAATTTTTTGCAAGAATTAAAGAAAGACTCTTTTTGGTATTTTTGACACTTTTTGGACAGAAAATAAAGACACACAAATCGCACAACGATTTGTTCAACAAGACGCATACAAAGAACTATTGCTAGTTCAACTCGACTCACAAATAACTAACACAAGAACACAAGAAGATTGGTTATAGAAGGGATAGAAAAAGAACCAACCTTAATAAGGAAAACAGAAATGTAAGGATAGATACCAAACCTTGAATGCCTTGAGCTCCACTACCAACTGATATGATCTTAGTTGCCTAGGATGTTCTTGAATGATGATCTAGTTTGAAGGTTTGAGATTGACGCCTTGTGATAGGAGCCTCCAAGCTACCTTTCATGTCATCCTTCGCCTAATGGCTTGATCCAGCAGCGTCTCTGGCCTTGTTTCTATGTGTAGAGGTTGTATTAACCTCATTGGATGCTTTGTAATGTCCTTGGCTTGAGGCATTCATTTGATTGGCCTTGGCCGCAAGGCGTGTGCGCATTGTGTGTGCGATGGGGCTAGCCATGGGGCTAGGATCGTATCAACCTTGAGGTACTTTTATAATTTAACTTGCTTTGTGTCAGGGTCTAAGTATGTTACTAAGAATGCTTATTTTGATCAAGTATCTAATGTAGCTTCCATGTTGAGAGGTTGGGAGAAGAGTAGTGACATAGAACTTAAGAGATTGGCAGAAAAAATGCATGAGAAGTTTGATAAGTACTGGGGTAATGTGGATAACTTTAATTCTCTTCTTTATATTGCTGCTGTGTTTGATCTAAGAAAGAAGATGGATTATGTAGCTTTTGCTCTATTAAATATGCATAGGGAGTTTGTTGGGAAAGAGTTGGCAGAAAAAGTGAAGAGGGATACAAAAAGAATATATGTAGGGTACTGGGAGTTGTATAAGAAGGGAAAAGAGCATAGTGTTGTAGGTGATACTGTTGTGGAGAAGGGAGGGTGTAGTGGAAGAGAGTATTTGTGAGGGGTCTGTAGACATAGCTTCTGAGTTGATCAGTGCTGTTGATACCCGAATTTTGACGCCATTTTTACTTAGTTTTAGCATTTCTGTCATTTATTTAATTTACCGTCATTTTTACTTAAATTACAGTCGTCTGTAGTTAAGTTACTATCGCTAGCATTTTTAGGGTTTTCATCGCATTTTAGCATCATCGTTAGCTTCGTCAGCTTTCGAAATCGCGTTTTTAATTTTTCGTCAAGTATTTTTGTTATTATTATCATTATTATTTTTAGCCTTAAAAATCACATTTTTTACTATCCAGCAGTCGTTTGCTAGTTTTTTCTTCATTTTTGAGCATCTCGTGAATTTTAGGATTTTTTGTATTTTATCGCATTTTTTAGTATTTTTATTATTTTATTATTATTTTTATTCGAGCTTTTATTGGACCCGAGTAAGCCTGCTCGGACAGCAACTTGACTTTAAAATGTTTTCCATCAACTAGTTGCTAGATTTTTTTCTGCTCGCAACGGTCTACAGCGTTTCGTGTAATTTTTGGCTTAACGTCTTTATTTTTCCGTTCAAACGTTTCACGCAAAAATAAACACGTTAAACGAAAAATTCTCGTCATTCGCTGTAGACGGTTAAACCCGTCGTATTTTTCTCTACGCGACGGTACCTTCGGCTCGAAAAGTCAGAACGTTTGGTCGCGGGAACCGGCTCGAGGCCATTTAAATCAGATGAAAGGCCATTTGATCATGGCCATTGATCTGGTCAACCAAGGAAAGTCAACCAGATCAATGGCCCTTGATTTAATGTGCATAATGCACATGCACAGTGCACGCACGAGGGAAGCGACCGAAGTCCTCGCCCGAGCCAACTGCTCCCTAGCCCCTACGCCTCCGCCATCATCACACCTCCCTCTAGCCTTGCCACCGTGACCAGTCGGCCACCCACGCGCGTCTCCGGCGTCCTCCCATCCACGCATTTTTGGCTATAAATAGCCACGGTTTCTCAACGAAAAAGGGGCCGAAAATCTTACAAAAAACTCTCGCATGAAAACAACCCTGCTCCCTCTCCATTCTCCTAGCCAATTCATCCACCCGAACCAAGGAAAAGAAAGGCAAGCAAGGTGAACTTCTTTCAAGCTTTCTCTCTCTAAGCTCCTCTCTTTTAATTTTCGTTTTTAGCCTTAAGCCTTTGATCAACAACTCAAATCTGTTTTAAAAGCTTTGTTTCCATGCTAACTTCACTTCCCTTGCCTTAATTTAATCATTCGTTGCTTTAACTAATTAATTGCTCAAAAAATGTTTAATTAACATGTTTCTTCTTCTTTTAAAACCGTGGCTTCTTCTCCCGTTTTGGGGTGCTGTTCTTGCTTGATTGGATCGTTGGCATGTTGAGTGATTGATCCGAGTCGAATTGGGGGGGGTTACAAGTGGGTTTTGGGTCATTTGAGTCGCCGGCCACGGCGCCGGCGACGTGGGAAGCAAGAACAGCAGGGTTGTTCTTGCGAGGAAGAAGAAGGGAGGGTGACGGGCTAAGCCCGTCCCTCCTTTTATTTATCATGATGATGGGCTTTGGCTTAAGCCAAACCCATCTTTTCTTTTCCTTTCAAATTAAGCTATGGGCTGGGATTTATTCCTAGCCCATTTTAACCAATTTCAGCACATGGGGCCCAGCCCATTAATTCTTCGTCAAGCATTCGAGTCATTTTTTTTCATGCTCGTACGTAATGTTTAATTTAATTCGTATACCATATTTAATTAATCATTATTTACAATACTTGTTTATTATTTCGCTTTGCTTAAATATTTATATACCATGATTAAATATTTATGCACGAAATTAAATAGCCGTATACCATGATTTAAATGCACACATGCGTCATTTCCGGTCCATATTTTTCGTATGCTCGTTCTTGCGACAACTTGTTATTTAATTATTCTATATCCGAATTGCTTCTTTCTTATCGCAATATTTATTTTCATGATATTTAAATTCAGTCATTTATTATACCGCCTATATGGTCGGTCGCTTTTTAATTTCCGTAAATATCACCTGCTTTAATTTTTCGCAAAACTGCTGGAAATCCTTCCGCAAATTATCAATTGTTTACTTTTCCGTACTTTACTTTTCTGCACTTTAACTTTCAGCAATTTAAATTCAATACCGCCTACATGGTCGGTCGCACTTATCAACTGCTTATTTTTCTGCACTTTAAATTTCAGCAATTTACTTTCAGCAATTTAAATTCAATACCGCCTACATGGTCGGTCGCAATATCAACTGTTTATTTTCTGCAATATCAACTGCTTTAATTTTTCGCAAAACTGCTGGAAATCCTTCCGCAAATTATCAACTGTTTAATTTTCCGCACTTTACTTTTCCGCACTTTAACTTTCAGCAATTTAAATTCAATACCGCCTACATGGTCGGTCGCACTTATCAACTGCTTATTTTTCTGCACTTTAAATTTCAGCAATTTACTTTCAGCAATTTAAATTCAATACCGCCTACATGGTCGGTCGCATTTTAATTCTCGTAAATATTCAACTGCTTTAATTTTTCGCAAACTGCTGGAAATTCTTCCGCAATTTATCAAATGTTTATTTTCCGCAATTTATCAACTGTTTATTTTCTGCAATCTATCAACTGTTATTTTTCTAAAAATATCAACAGTTTATTTTCTGCAAATATCCAACTGTTTATTCTCTGCATTATCAACCTGTTTTATTTTCTGCAAATCATTAAACTTTTTTTCTTCCCTGTAAATCGCCAATAGCATTTAATTTTTCTGCACAAATCAAAACAGCATTTCATTTTCGTATGCGTAAAATCCATCATTTTTCGCATGCAATCAACCTAGCACTTAAATTCTCGTATGCGTAAAATTCATCATTTTTCGCATGCAAATCAAAACAGCATTTCATTTTCGTATGCGTAAAATTCATCATTTTTCGCATGCAATCAACCTAGCACTTAAATTCTCGTATGCGTAAAATCCATCATTTTTCGCATGCAAATCAAAACAGCATTTCATTTTCGTATGCGTAAAATTCATCATTTTTCGCATGCAATCAACCTAGCACTTAAATTCTCGTATGCGTAAAATCCATCATTTTTCGCATGCAATCAACTAGCATTTTAATTCTCACATGCGTAAAATCCATGATTTCTCGCATGCAATCAACTAGCATTTAAATTCTCACATACGAAAAATCCATCATTTTTCGTATGCAATCACCTAGCGATAAATTCTCGTATGCTTAAAATCAATCATTTTTCGCATACAACCAAACTCAGCATCTCATTTCGTATGCGTGAAATCCATCTTTTCTCGTATACAATCAACTGTCATTTAAATTCTTGCATTCATAAATTGCTTATTTATTTCTCGAGCTATCGCTAACACTCTCATTTTGTAGGTTAATTTCAAGCTTCGCTCGAAAGTACGCCTCACAAGTCCTTTTTATTTATTCGAATGCTTTCTGCAAATATCCATCGTATGCATGATATATAGAACTGCTAGAACTAAAATCAACCCACATGCACAACGTGTTTAAAGACCTTCTTAAAATGCCGCGTTCATGTGATTTTAATTCTCGTTTATATTGACTGCATGTACATGGGGACTTTCGATCCCACAGCAAACTATCGTTTTAAATCCATCATTTAAAATGGTACTCTGGTAGCCATCCATGTTAGGATCACGTAGTAATTAATCTAATCATGCATGGCCCGATGATGAAAAAAGAGGGCGCTCATTCAGTCTTACGGAAAATTCAGTCCCCTCACGTTACGATCAGGAATAATCAATCGGTCTTGATAAACGGTAACCCCGTCAGATAGACGTTTTAATTATTCCTGAACGATTACGATCATAAATAAGACTAAAGTGACGATTCCTCTGAGGGCCCCCTTTTTCAAAACGCATTTCTCAAACACCTTTTTAAACACCTCTCTCATCAACCGGTAACCGTTTTCGGATGTGACTCGGGCGCCTAACACCTTCCCGAGACCATAATACGACCCCGAACCTTTGTCTGGGGTCCAGACCCCTTTTTTTGTGCCTTTAGTTTTTTACTTATTATATTTCCTATGCCATGACGATTAGGGTTCCCTAAGCCTAGCAACCAAATTAGGGTGGCGACTTCATTGCATGCTGCGAGGCGTCCATCTACGCTGAGCATTGTAAGGTCCCGAATTTCGTTGCACACTCGTGAATTAGCATTCCTCTGTTAATTTTCGTGGGGCGCGACAGTTTGGCGACTTCACTGGGGACAGTAGGGTCGGAGCCGGTTTTATTTTTTAGAGAGGTGTTTTCTTTGTTTATTTATTTGCTTTGATCAATTGCTGGTCTGTTTATTTATTTGCTTTATCAATTGTCATATGCATTTCATAGCGCCCTACACCCAGGGGACAATTACCAAAATAGGAGGGTAGTAGTGACGCCCTAGGACACATGTCCTAGGTAGTGTTCACCAAACCCAACTCGGATGAACCCCTAAAGCCAGTCGAAAGGTTATACGATTTCGCAAGGAATCGGGCGACTGGACGACACTTTAGGGACCTTTTCATGGTATCATCCGGGAACCATTCAAGCCAGCTAGAAATGTCAGAATCAGAGCCCCAGCACGTGCATCATAATTATAACTGTTTTTCGTGGCTCTATTTGTCTTGATGGCATTTTGATCTGATTTTTCCTGTTATACAAACTGCGGGTTTCTCACACCATTTACTTAGCACTTGAATTTTACTTTCGTCCCCAACAAGACCCATTTTGCTCATTCGCTATGACTGCGCCTACGCTACTTTCATTTGATATTTTCGGGGGACGAAGCTTCGATGATCAAGCTGCCCGAGGAGATCTGTTAAAACAAGGGTTCGCCCCTGACATCACCACTAAGATTAAGGTAGAAGCCGTGGACTTCGACTTAACTAGGATTCGGATGTTGAGAAACGAGCTGACTGAAGACGAGGAGACCCAGTTTGAGGGTAGTTATGGCAAGCTACTGACCCTAGTGGACGTGAAAACTGATTGGGATTGCATCCGGGCAGCCCTGAAGTTCTGGGACCCCTACTATCGTCGCTTCTCTTTTGACAAAGAAGTAGATCTGACTCCCACGCTAGAGGAGTACTCAGCTTTGATGTGCTTCACCTCCCCCATTTCAGCCATATACCAGAACGTCCGACTCGACTCTGCAAGTGTAAAAATAAGGCTCGACAAGCTATTAGGAATCACTACTCCTGTTAGAGAGGGTGACTACTTCTGGTGCTGGTCGGATATCGAGGCACGGTTTGAGCTGTCCAATGGAGTGAAGCGCTTAAGGATCCTGGCCTTTGCCATTGTGGGATTCGTCATTTTCCCAAGGATGAGGAACGCCATCGACTTTTCAGCAGCCAACATCTTTTACGAGATGGAGGTTAATTCCATCAATCCTACCACAACCATTTTGGCCGAGACCTTTCGTTCCTTGGACTCCTGTCGGAGAAAGGGAAAAGGGAGACTTACCTGCTGCGCCCAGTTGCTGACAGTATGGCTAATCAGCCACTTCAAACAGATTCCTGATCAGTCCATTTTCTTCGAAAGCTACATAAGGTCGTGCCCTCTGCTCAGAGTTATCAACGCCATGACCACGGACAAATGGGAGATGGAAAACAAGGACGTCTGGATTGACCGATTCGTAAACCTCTCAGAAGAGGACTTCAGTTGGCATGCCAAGTGGCTGCGAACCTCCAATCCCATCGTCTGTTGTGGACCCCTACCATGGGTTCCTTTGATCGGAGCATGGGGATGTACTCACTATTGCCCAGCCCTGTTACTCAGGCAGTTTTGCATCACACAAATCATTCCGGTAACATTCGGCATGACGAAATCAGATCTACCCCACACTGGAGAAAATCAGAACATTCAGTTGTACGCCCAAGACTGGGCCCACCCCTTTTGTCTCAAAGGGCGCATTGCCCCTGCGGCAACGATACCACAATACCCACAGTAGAGGATGAGGCGAGTCAACGGCAACGTCTTGCCTCACCCAAAAAATCAGAAACCAATGGAAGAGGAAGGGGAATCGCAAGTAAGTGGAGGAATAGATGCCATGGCATATGCCCAAGTGGTAGAACAGATGCGAGCGGCGCAAGAGAAACGAGATCTGATGATAGAAGAAAGGGATATCGCTGAAGCTCGTCAATGTGGCCTGGAAGTACAGATGAATGAACTGGACAGGCATCACAAGGATTTCGTCCGCGTACAAGCATTACAAAAGAAGGTGGCCCTCAGGGCCTTTAAGGAACGTTTGAGCAGCGAAACCCGCAAGAGAGAAGCGTCAAGCGCCATAATTGAAGACCGGGATTCAACGATAAGGGTCTTGACTACTCGCGCAGATTTGGGGGATAGGAAGAACCAGGCACTGCAAAGCCGAATCACTGCTTTAGAGGCTGAGTTAGAGATGCAGAAAGGGGAGATGGCTTCAATGGAATACCTTTGGCATGAGCAAGAGAATTCCGATCCCCAGGATTGACACCTTCATAGGAAGGCTCGAATATCGGCAAACCTTTTCTTTTTCATGTAACTAGGATCCCTGATTTCATCTATCTTAGCCAATTTTGATGAATTTAGGTTGTTGGCAAGTTTACCATATTTTTGTAAACACTTTTAATAAAGTCGTACTCTTTCGGATATTTATTAGATTACTTCATTTTTCACATATCGACTATCCGTCCGATACCACACAAAACACCATCACAAAAAGAATGAGAAAATCCCTCCTGGATAACCACAATCATTTCACCCAAAAAAAAGAGAAGAAAAAACCGAAAAATCAGACCAAACATCCGAAAAACAGCCAAGTAGCGTTCACTCATGGCTGTATCCTCTTAGCTTATCACAAAACACTCCGAGTTCATAGCATAGATCATCGTCTCTCCCCTCGGTTGGGTTCACCAGGCATCAGGCCTTGCATCGTCGAAAGCATAGTATAAAAGAGATCTTCTTAACGTGGTGGCATTGGTTGCCCCTGCGGAGTTGGGTTTCGCCGTTAGCATCTCAGATTTACTTCATAACGTTGGAATGTATAGAGGCTTCCTTCGTATCTTGCCGACAACTGGGATTCCTCGCCTCTCCGACCGCCCTGGAAATATCAAATGAAAGTATTGCCGGAAAAGTGAATGAGCAAATGTGGAGACCTCGGGATTGCACATCACCTGTATATCCTCACTTATACTTACTCTTTTCTGCGTTTTTCCTTTTTCAGGTTCACAATAGCTCCGCGGAAGCAAGCTACTCCGCACAGGCTCCCTTTAACTAGACTTCAAAAGCGAAAAATGATTGAACAGGCCAAGACCGATGAAGCACTAGCAGCTAGAATCGTTGAGTTAGAGGAGCAAGTTAGGATCACTACAGAAAGGGCCACCAGGGCTGAAAAGGAAAGAGATGAAGTTGTCGCCGAATTGCCACCGGGTTTCGATCCCCCTCAAGCAAGAGGACCTCCCTCTTCGCTCACCGTCGCAGGACCTTCTGTACCCCCGCTACTTTCTGTACCCCCGGGGCATTGGAGATGGGTTAGCCCATTCACCGTACCCACCGCCGCAAATCCACCAGTTAAGACGGGTGAAGAGATCTCCTCGTCACTTCAGCACCTTTCAACCAACCCTACCGTTGCAACAAGTACAACCAGACAATATTCCTACCCGTCTCAGGGCTGTTCTACCCGAGTCGCGATTTTTGGACCATCGAAAGCTAAGCTTCCGGGAGGCGATCTGACACATCCACAATCCTCTCTTGAATATTCACCGACCATAGGTCTTGGCACCATTAGTGCGAAAGGGGCCGGTATTGATCGATTGGGTCCCCCAGAGGAAAAACTAAGGGCTATTGAGAGATATGACCCTAGGGATCCCGCTGTTGAAAGCATAATGCTAGGAATCACGACACCTCGGGAGTTCAAGAGGCCACAATCTGAGGGGTGCCCGGGGATTGAACGTCCCAAAACTCGCCTCAAAATTCACCACCACGAAATATCCGAACGGTACAAGCTCGATGTAGAAATCACACCTGACCGTTCTGATTTGCAAAATCTAGAGAAGAGGGTTGAGGAATCAGTAAGAGCTTATGCTCAGAGATGGAAAGAACTAGCCGCAAGGATTTCTTCTCCTTTGGATGACAGACAACTCTTGTCAATTTTCGTGAATACCTTCAAAGCTCCCTACTCCGCTTATCTTACCCTCGGTCCTTCGAGTAGCTTCCCCGACATAGTCCAGATTGCTGAGAGAGTGGAGCAAGAGATTAATTCCGGAAAGATCATCATTCCTACGCCAGGGGCGATGCCTATCATAAGGAGAGACGTTGGCTTTGTCTCTCCCCAACCTAATCACAGACGACCTTGCCCGCCGCCTCCCCCTTATTTGTCACCACCACTATATCGACCCACCATTTTTTCTTTTCCACCAACGCTCGTTGCTAATAGGGCTTCCCAAAACCCTGCACCATCTCTACGTTTCCCATCACCCCCAACACAAATACCGCAACTTACCCAACCTAGACCGTATAATCCACCAAATAAACCTAGAAACCAAGATAACCGTTGGGATCGAAGGCCACTGCCACCGCTTCCCGTTCCTTCGGAAGAGATTTACGAGCACCTTTTGGCAGCTAAACAAATTGCACCCACCCCAATCCAACCTTTGCAGCCTCCTTATCCAAATTGGTACGATCCTAATGCTAGATGCAAGTACCATGCTGAAGCTCTTGGTCACACCCTAAAAGACTGCCGCGCCTTTAAGAAAAAGGTATATCAATTGATCAGAGGTGGGTGGATCTCTTTCGAGGATTTAGCCGAAAGGCCCGCACAACCTAGGCCCTCCAATCCACCGAAGGCACCAAAACGAGGACCAGTACCGCCACTCCCACTTCCCGCGGGAGAGATCTACAAACATCTCTTGGCAGCCGGTCAGGTTGTGCCGATCCCGGCCCGACCTCAGCAACCTCCGTACCCGATTTGGTACGATCCCAACGCTACATGCGAGTATCATGCTAGGACACCGGGCCATACGCTGGACAATTGTTTTACTTTCAAACGGAAGGTAAATCAACTAATCAAAAGCGGATGGGTCTCCTTCAAGGGCTTGGCCAAAGGGACCTGACATGACCACCAGCCCTCTCCTGAACTGCGCCACGGGTGGTGAAGGTATGAATGCTATTTCGATGGAAAAGGCGGGGAAGAAGACTTGTGAGGTAGAGGCAGTCGACACCGTCAATAACGGTCTTCCCACCTCTTGTTCCCTCAAATATATGTCTCAAGCTGGGCCAGTAACGAGTGAATTTGCTGATACTGGGGGCATGACATGGAAGGCCGAATGTATCCCCACATCAGAGCCACATTCTCCCTCACAGTCAGAGTCGTCGACATGAATCCTACCGTGGTCAATATAGCTTCAGATTCCTGTATTGATGCTCCGGGAGAAGAAGAATCGTCGCCTGGTTCAGTCATTTTCGTAAAGAAGTCAGGGGAGTCTGTGTGCAACTGGACCATCGCCATGCTTCCGAATGTCTCTCCGAAAGTACTCCTTTTGAAAAAAATAAAAAAATAATAAATATATATGTGTTTTTTACGTTTTCTTGCAAAGACATTTTGTAGGGACTCATGTTTCCTTTTGTTAAAAATCAATATGTATGCAATTTCAATTTTTATGCATCTCTTCTTTTCGCAGTTTAATTTCGGGATGAATGTTAGTTCGGATTGTCTTGATAAAACCTATGTCTTTACTGGCGAAGAAATCTTCATCAAGACCAAAGACAAGGCTGAAGTTTCTGGCAAATTGGCCCGTTTCCTGGAAAGTTCAGAAAAGGAAATAACCCCTCATCAGGAGAAATTGGACGAAGTAAACTTGGGGGCAAGCAACGAGAATCAGAAGTTGGTCAAGATCGGAACCACCTTGGACATGACTCAGAGAGAAAGGTTGATCTCTCTCCTCAAAGACTACTCAGACGTATTCGCGTGGTCATACGCCGATATGCCAGGTCTCGATCCTGGGATAGTCGAGCATCGCATCCCCTTGAAGCCTGAGTTCCAACCTGTCAAGCAAAAACTTCGGAGGATGCATCCAGACATCCTTCTGAAAATCAAAGAAGAGGTTACCAAGCAGCTAGATGCGGGTTTCTTGAGAGTTGCCGAGTACCCCGAGTGGATCGCCAATATAGTGCCAGTGCCTAAAAAAAGATGGGAAGGTCCGCATGTGCGTGGACTTTCGGGATCTAAACCGAGCCAGCCCCAAAGATGACTTCCCACTTCCCCACATCGACATATTGGTAGATAGTGCCGCCAGAAATGACATGTTTTCCTTCATGGACGGATTTTCGAGATACAATCAAATCAAGATGGCACCCGAAGACAGTGAGAAGACAACCTTCATCACGCCCTGGGGAACCTTCTGCTACAAAGTAATGCCCTTTGGATTAAAGAATGCAGGAGCCACTTATCAACGTGCTGCCGTCACCCTTTTCCACGACATGATGCATAAGGAATTGGAGATATATGTCGACGACATGATAGCCAAGTCCCGTGGAACGCAAGATCATGTGGACATATTGAAGAAGGTATTCGAAAGGCTAAGGCAGTTTCAGCTACGGCTAAACCCAGCTAAGTGCACCTTTGGGGTGACCTCCGGAAAACTGTTAGAATTCATTGTCAGCAACAGGGGCATAGAGGTGGATCCTGATAAAATAAAAGCAATACAAGAGCTACCCGCTCCCAGCACCGAAACAGAAGTGCGAAGCTTTTTAGGACGTATCAACTACATCGCTCGCTTTATCAGCCAGTTAACCCTCACCTGCGAGCCGAGGTTCAAAATGCTAAGGAAACACGAAGAAGCAGAATGGGACGAAGACTGCCCGAAAGCCTTCGAGAAAATCAAGACATATCTGCAAAGCCCACCAGTACTGGTTCCCCCGACGCCAGGACGACCCCTGCTCATGTACATGACGGTCACAGCCAGCGCCATGGGATGTGTTTTGGGACAGCACGACAAATCAGGAAGGCGTGAACAAGCCATCTACTACCTCAGTAAAAAATTCAACGAGTGCGAGATGCGCTACTCCATGTTGGAACGAACTTGTTGCGCCCTAGCATGGTGCGCTCGAAGGCTCCGACAGTACATGTTGTATTACACGACATGGCTAATCTCTCGCATGGACCCACTGAAGTACATCTTCGAAAAGCCGTACCTATCGAGTCGCATTTGTAGATGGCAAGTCTTGTTAGCTGAGCACGAGATCATCTATGTAACCCGGAAAGCAGTTAAAGCAAGCGCCCTCGCCGATCACTTGGCTGATCATGCCTCAGACGAATATGAGTCATTGAGCTTCGACTTCCCCGACGAGGACATCATAGTAATCGAAGAGGAGATCGCAGCAGACCTCCGAGATGATGATTGGGGGACCATGTTCTTCGATGGTGCGGTGAACCTCTCGGGCAAAGGAGTGGGAGCCGTGGTCATAGCCCCAGACGGCCGTCAATTCCCCATAGCATGTAAGCTGAACTTCCCGTGCACTAATAACATCGCCGAGTACGAGGCATGCGTCAGCGGTCTAATGGCAGCGATCGACTTGAAAGTGAAGAAGCTCAAGATCTTCGGTGATTCAGCACTCGTCATCTACCAAGCCCAGGATCTCTGGCAGACACGGGATTCTAAGCTCATTCCTTATCAAAAGTTGCTCACTCAGCTCACGCGGGAATTCGAGGAAACCAAGTTCGACCGGGTCGACAGAGAAAAGAACCGCTTCGCAGACGCATTGGCCACATTGGCATCAATGTTCAAGTTAGAGTGCGGGATAATGCTTCAGCCATTGAGAGTGGAAGTAAAGGAAACTCCGGCTTGCTGTGTCATCTTAGAAGAAGAACCCGATGGGAAGCCATGGTTCTACGACTTGGTACAATTCATCAGAAATCGGGAGTACCCACCGGGGGCAAGCCGGGTTAGCAAGAAGACCCTTCAACGCTTAGCACTAGACTTCTACCTCGACGGCGAGGTTCTATATAAAAGGAGAGCTGATGGAGCTTTGCTTCGCTGCGTCACCATGACCGAGGCAAAGAGAATCATAGCAGAGATCCACGAAGGGGTTTGTTCCACACACGCAAGTGGACACATGATGGCCAGGCAGATAATGAGGCAAGGTTATTTTTGGCTCACCATCGAACGAGATTGCATCAGCTACTTCCGGAAGTGTCACAAATGTCAAATCTACGCGGATCATCTCCATGTCCCTCCAGCCCCACTCTTCAGCATGACATCGCCTTGGCCTTTTGCGATGTGGGGAATCGACATCATCGGCCAAATTCATCCCACAGCCTCTAATGGCCATCGCTTCATCCTTGTAGCAATCGACTACTTCACTAAGTGGGTAGAGGCCACCTCTTATTCCAGCATCACCCCGAAAACGACCATGCGCTTCATTGAGAGAAACATCATTTGCCGTCATGGGGTCCCAGAAACCATCATCACGGACAATGGCACTAACCTCAATGGAAAATTGATCGACAGTCTTTGCCAACGTTGGAAGGTAAAGCACCGAAACTCGTCACCATATCGACCAAAGATGAATGGCGCAGTCGAAGCAGCAAACAAAAACCTGAAAAGGATCATCCAGAAGATGGTGGTCACTCACAAAGACTGGCACGACATGCTCCCCTTCGCATTGCATGCTTATCGGATAGCAACTCGCACATCCACAGGGGCAACTCCCTATTCATTAGTATACGGCATGGAAGCCGTAATCCCTCTTGAGGTAGAAATCCCTTCTCTCAGAATCCTGGCGGAGTCTGAAGTAGAAGAATCAGATTGGGCAAGAGTGAGGTACGAGCAGCTGAACCTCCTTCCCGAAAAGCGCTTGGCCGCTATCTGCCATGCACAACTGTATCAGCAGAGAATGGCCAACGCTTATAACAAGAAAGTACGACCTCGCCATTTCAAGACTGGGGATTTAGTGCTGAAGAAGATTCTCCCTCATCAGGAGGCTAGTCAAGGAAAGTGGGCCCCAAGGTACGAAGGTCCGTACCTGGTCAAAAGTGCATTCTCAGGGGGTGCCCTAGTATTAACCAACATGGATGGAGACGATCTCCTAAGACCGGTGAACGCCGATGCAGTCAAGACCTACTACGCCTGAAGCGTCGCGAACCGCCATCCGGCCAGACCAAGGACATAGAGTTTTATCATGACAATCTAGCACAAACATTTGTCCTGAAATTAATAAAACAAGTTTTTCAGGAGATGCGTATTGTTTTAAAATTTTGTTATCCTTTTTCTTGTTAAACTGGTGAGATGACAAAAGGAGGCATGGCATAGATGGCTCCCCAGGAGTAGCTCAGGGCACGGCGTTTAGACTAACGCCACTAATCAATTTTAAGTTTTGCAGGGATGTAAGCTCCCATGCCTCAGTTTGTCATCATGATAGAATCAGGGAGTTCCGCTCGTGGCAGCTCTTGAATTGCCGCAGCAAGCCACCTTCAAGAGCGAATCAGGAAAGATTTTAAGGCAAACCATCGCCCTCTAAAGCAAAGTTTCTTTGTCCCGCAGTGCTACCAGCACAACCGGCACCGTAAACCACCGGTCTCGAAGGACTGAATGCTGGACCGAAGTCACAAAGCCCATCCAACGCCGACTGAGCTGTCGGAACGCTAGCAACATTGGCTCTCATCGCTGTCACCAATTCAGAGGAGCCCATCACCAAAACGCCAGTGTCGCCCAGCGCACCTTCGCAAGCGGAACTGCCAGAAAAGAAATACGATGAAAGCCTATCCCCCCTAGGATCACAATCAACATACATGATGCGGTCTTGTTCAAGAAGCTCCTCAACAGAATCAGCACGAGGAAGATCGATCCTCTAATTTGTGGGCCACCAGCGGCTGACTGACGATATCACCCGAGCAAAGATAAGAGCTATGATCAAGCCTCTAGAGCAAAGCCATCATCAACAAACATCCAACACAAGTCACACCACAGTGACCTATGGATGGCCCCTCCAAAAGGGAGAGCTTAAAAACTTATCCATCGCATTACTTTCACCAAAAATGGTCTTGCATTTACTCCTCATTTGTCATCACCTTGTCTGTTTCAGGAACCGGGTTACCCCCATTTATTGTCGGCATAAGAACGGTAAGCATACGCCCATGCAGCCCCGCTGCACATTTTGGAGACAGAGGGTCTTCCCCTTTATCCCCAAGCAATCAAGAAGCCAATCAACATAGGTCCGGCAATGACCGGTAAGCAAAGTGAACCAGCTGCAGATCTCGTCCTCACTCCGACTTGGATCGTTGGTTCCCACAAAGCAGCTGGAAAAGAAACCAATCAAAGCAAAGCGTCCCTGAGCTGGGACGACGTCGTAGACACCCTCGAAAACTGGGCTAAAGGAAGGGAGAATCCCTGAACTTATCTCGTTTTTCTTCTTTTTCTGATTAATTTCCCTTTCTACTCTGTTGTCCCCTCTTTATCTCACAGGGACTTGAAGTATCTTACTGTCATCTGCATGGAACTTGTGGAAGACGCCCTTGCAGTCCCGCTGCACATCTTAGGGGAGTCTATCTTTCTTTCCCCTTACTTAAATTTGTTTTCATTCCTGCTCGCTTTGTTAGCTTTAAATCAAGTACGGTCGTCTGGCCCACTGGGGGGCAACCTTAGATTCTCATTAGAACGTTGCCAATAAGTCACCCCCCCCCCCCCCCCCCACATCTAGCAATCAATCACCTAGCAATCAAACATCCAGCAATCAAGCATCCAGCAATCAAACATCCAACAATCAAACTCTAGTAATCAAACATCTAGCAATCAAACCCTCTAGCAATCAAATCACCGATCAATCAAAAATCCCTCTTTAGCCCGGCTCAAACAAAAGCATACTACTTTCATAAGCATTTTCATGCATAACATAGGTTAGGAATATTTAATCCCTCTGTTAACTCCAACATCTATCCCAATTACGTGTCGTGCCACGATATTACCTGTTTGCTCTTATATCCGCGGTTTGCTCCGACGTAAGCAGTCACAAACAAATCCCGGTAAACATCTTTGAGCCATCGCGCCTTATCCTTCATGAGTGTAAGAGCCTGACTAGGTACTAGTTGAGTTCGCATAATATCCAGGGTACATGCGCCATTAGACATGGGATAGCTATAAAGTGACATGGGACTTTTACGATTTTCTCCACTTTTTTCGTTTTTTCCCTCTTTCCACCATATATGTCATCACTCCCCCAAACCTTCGCTATCACTCATACCCCGGGAGCCAAAGAGCAGTTTCAGCTAAAATTGCCAGCCGGAAGTAAAAGCACGCCAAGTTCGAGTTCACGACAAAGGAGACGGAAAAGGTCACCAGGAGATCGCTAAGGACTATCACCGAAGAAGCAGCAACGACGAAGGCCGAGGCCTCAAGACAAAAGGGGAAGAGATCAAGATAAAGGTTGTGCTTGCTCTGCTCTGTTGCATTTCAAATCAAATCAAAAAGGGGAGGGATATATATAAAAAAAAAAAAAAAAAGGGGAGAGGAAAAAGAAAAAGGAGAGAGGGGAAAAAGGGAAAAGAAAAGAAAAGAAAGAAAATGCTCAGAGATCTTTGAACAATCGAAGAGCCAAAGCAAGCACAGCCCGGGGACAACTCAATTCGAGAAATCTCGAAGAAAACCTCCCCAATGGACTCGAGAGAAAGAGGCCCGAGGCCAACTCGAGAAAGCTCAAAGCATCCTTCCCCAGGAAGTCAAGCAAAAGAGGCCCAAGGCCAACTCGAGAAATCTCAAAGCAAGCCTCCCTAGTAAGGACATGAGAAGAAAAGGGCCCCAGGCCAACTCAGGTAGTGAGTCGCAAAAAGAGCAGCGACGACACTCCCCAATGAAGACTCAAGAACAGGGCCCCTGGCCGAAAGAAAAGCACCCCCAGCAAGGATCCCAGAGCTCATGCACTCTATCAAGAAGGCATCCTCAGCAAAACACGAAGAAGTTCGCATACCTCGCCCACATCAGGGCCACTTAGCAAGACATTGCCCACATCCGGGACAATCAGCGAAACATCACCTTCATCAAAAGCCTCCCCAGCAAAGCAAGCTCTCCCAAAACAAACTTCTTTCCGGACTTGTCATGTCCTTTCATTCTTTTCCGTAAAAGTCCCATCGATTATTAGAATGCCCATGCATGTGCATCTTCAGTCGAAGTCTATTCACTCGGATTGACATTGCGAACTGTAAATTATGTATCATGTTAGTTGCATCTTTATGAGCGTTAAACACTTAGCCTTGTTTCAGAGCGTGAGTGCAAACACTAATATCAGGTGAGGACTGCTTACGGCTGCAAATTGTGGGAAAGTCTTGTTCTTGGGGTCGTTACCTCCTGAGCAGGATGCAGGCGCATTCTAGGATCGTATCAACACCATTGGTGACAAGCATAGCCTAGTTTCCAGCATAGCATCTCCTCCTCCCAGAGTGACCTTAGTTTAGTTTCCGCATTCCGCGTCTTCTCCTACGGGAATTGGCGTTATTTGCATTCCAGCCTTAGCATCTTCTCCTCCCAGAGTGACAGCATAGCCTAGTTTCCAGCATAGCATCTCCTCCTCCCAGAGTGACCTTAGTTTAGTTTCCGCATTCCGCGTCTTCTCCTACGGGAATTGGCGTTATTTGCATTCCAGCCTTAGCATCTTCTCCTCCCAGAGTGACAAGCATAGCCTAGTTTCCAGCATAGCATCTTCTCCTCCCAGAGTGACAGCATAGCCTAGTTTCCAGCATAGCATCTCCTCCTCCCAGAGTGACCTTAGTTTAGTTTCCGCATTCCGCGTCTTCTCCTACGGGAATTGGCGTTATTTGCATTCCAGCCTTAGCATCTTCTCCTCCCAGAGTGACAAGCATAGCCTAGTTTCCAGCATAGCATCTTCTCCTCCCAGAGTGACAGCATAGCCTAGTTTCCAGCATAGCATCTTCTCCTCCCAGAGTGACCTTAATTTAGTTTCCGCATCTCGCGTCTTCTCATACGGGAATTGACGTTATTTGCATTCCAGCCTTAGCATCTTCTCCTCCCAGAGCGACAGCATAGCCTAGTTTCCAGCATAGCATCTCCTCCTCCCAGAGTGACCTTAGTTTAGTTTCCGCATTCCGCGTCTTCTCCTACGGGAATTGATTTTATTTAGTCTTCAGCCTTAGCATTCTCCTCCTCCCAGAGTGACAGCATAGTTTAGTCTCCAGCGTAGCGTTTCTTCTCCTTCCAGAGTGACATCGTAGGTTTAGTTTTCAGCATCAAGCATTTCTTTTTCTACCAGAGTGATAGCATAGCGAAGTTTTACCTTTTCAGCCTTGGTATTTCTTTCCCTCCCAGAGTGTCATCCTTCACATAATTCTACATTTCTGCATAATTATTCTCCTCCTCTTAGAGAGACATCATTAGGACAAATTATTCACACTTCATGCGAATCGCGCATTATCCTCTTGAAACAACGTCAGTCACATGTCAAGCAATTACCCCCCCAGTGGAGCCGTCATTTATGTTTTCGTAAAAATACCTTCGATTTCCGATAGAGTAGTTGTCATTTACATTTTCTGCAAATTATGTTTCTCTCGATATCCGAATAGATCTAAATTTATATATATCTTTGCAGGATCAACAACCTATCTCTTCCCAGAGTGACGTCAACAACCTACCTCCTCCCAGAGTGACGATGTCAAAGCATGCCTCCTCCCAGAGTGACATCAAGCGAGCACCTTGTATCCCCAGTGACAGCATCCATCAACTACCTCCTCCCAGAGCGACATCATCACTGTAAGTTTAAGGTAAGACCTGCTGTGTCGCCAAAATTCGGATATCTAGGGGCAACTGTCTTTACTGCTTATCAAATACTTCGATAAGACAGTAAAGAGGGGGCAACTGTTGATACCCGAATTTTGACGCCATTTTTACTTAGTTTTAGCATTTCTGTCATTTATTTAATTTACCGTCATTTTTACTTAAATTACAGTCGTCTGTAGTTAAGTTACTATCGCTAGCATTTTTAGGGTTTTCATCGCATTTTAGCATCATCGTTAGCTTCGTCAGCTTTCGAAATCGCGTTTTTAATTTTTCGTCAAGTATTTTTGTTATTATTATCATTATTATTTTTAGCCTTAAAAATCACATTTTTTACTATCCAGCAGTCGTTTGCTAGTTTTTTCTTCATTTTTGAGCATCTCGTGAATTTTAGGATTTTTTGTATTTTATCGCATTTTTTAGTATTTTTATTATTTTATTATTATTTTTATTCGAGCTTTTATTGGACCCGAGTAAGCCTGCTCGGACAGCAACTTGACTTTAAAATGTTTTCCATCAACTAGTTGCTAGATTTTTTTCTGCTCGCAACGGTCTACAGCGTTTCGTGTAATTTTTGGCGTAACGTCTTTATTTTTCCGTTCAAACGTTTCACGCAAAAATAAACACGTTAAACGAAAAATTCTCGTCATTCGCTGTAGACGGTTAAACCTGTCGTATTTTTCTCTACGCGACGGTACCTTCGGCTCGAAAAGTCAGAACGTTTGGTCGCGGGAACCGGCTCGAGGCCATTTAAATCAGATGAAAGGCCATTTGATCATGGCCATTGATCTGGTCAACCAAGGAAAGTCAACCAGATCAATGGCCCTTGATTTAATGTGCATAATGCACATGCACAGTGCACGCACGAGGGAAGCGACCGAAGTCCTCGCCCGAGCCAACTGCTCCCTAGCCCCTACGCCTCCGCCATCATCACACCTCCCTCTAGCCTTGCCACCGTGACCAGCCGGCCATCCACGCGCGTCTCCGGCGTCCTCCCATCCACGCATTTTTGGCTATAAATAGCCACGGTTTCTCAACGAAAAAGGGGCCGAAAATCTTACAAAAAACTCTCGCATGAAAACAGCCCTGCTCCCTCTCCATTCTCCTAGCCAATTCATCCACCCGAACCAAGGAAAAGAAAGGCAAGCAAGGTGAGCTTCTTTCAAGCTTTCTCTCTCTAAGCTCCTCTCTTTTAATTTTCGTTTTTAGCCTTAAGCCTTTGATCAACCACTCAAATCTGTTTTAAAAGCTTTGTTTCCATGCTAACTTCACTTCCCTTGCCTTAATTTAACCATTCATTGCTTTAACTAATTAATTGCTCAAAAAATGTTTAATTAACATGTTTCTTCTTCTTTTAAAACCGTGGCTTCTTCTCCCATTTTGGGGTGCTGTTCTTGCTTGATTGGATCGTTGGCATGTTGAGTGATTGATCCGAGTCGAATTGGGAGGGGTTACAAGTGGGTTTTGGGTCATTTGAGTCGCCGGCCACGGCGCCGGCGACGTGGGAAGCAAGAACAGCAGGGCTGTTCTTGCGAGGAAGAAGAAGGGAGGGTGACGGGCTAAGCCCGTCCCTCCTTTTATTTATCATGATGATGGGTTTTGGCTTAAGCCAAGCCCATCTTTTCTTTTCCTTTCAAATTAAGCTATGGGCTGGGATTTATTCCTAGCCCATTTTAACCAATTTCAGCACATGGGGCCCAGCCCATTAATTCTTCGTCAAGCATTCGAGTCATTTTTTTTTCATGCTCGTACGTAATGTTTAATTTAATTCGTATACCATATTTAATTAATCATTATTTACAATACTTGTTTATTATTTCGCTTTGCTCAAATATTTATATACCATGATTAAATATTTATGCACGAAATTAAATAGCCGTATACCATGCTTTAAATGTTTATACATGATTTAAATGCACACATGCGTCATTTCCGGTCCATATTTTTCGTATGCTCGTTCTTGCGACAACTTGTTATTTAATTGTTCTATATCCGAATTGCTTCTTTCTTATCGCAATATTTATTTTCATGATATTTAAATTCAGTCATTTATTAAACCGCCTATATGGTCGGTCGCTTTTTAATTTCCGTAAATATCACCTGCTTTAATTTTTCGCAAAACTGCTGGAAATCCTTCCGCAAATTATCAATTGTTTACTTTTCCGTACTTTACTTTTCTGCACTTTAAATTTCAGCAATTTACTTTCAGCAATTTAAATTCAATACCGCCTACATGGTCGGTCGCAATATCAACTGTTTATTTTCTGCAATATCAACTGCTTTAATTTTTCGCAAAACTGCTGGAAATCCTTCCGCAAATTATCAACTGTTTAATTTTCCGCACTTTACTTTTCCGCACATTAAATTTCAGCAATTTACTTTCAGCAATTTAAATTCAATACCGCCTACATGGTCGGTCGCACTTATCAACTGCTTATTTTTCCGCACTTTAAATTTCAGCAATTTACTTTCAGCAATTTAAATTCAATACCGCCTACATGGTCGGTCGCATTTTAATTCTCGTAAATATTCAACTGCTTTAATTTTTCGCAAACTGCTGGAAATTCTTCCGCAATTTATCAACTGTTTATTTTCCGCAATTTATCAACTGTTTATTTTCTGCAATCTATCAACTGTTATTTTTCTGAAAATATCAACAGTTTATTTTCTGCAAATATCCAACTGTTTATTCTCTGCATTATCAACCTGTTTTATTTTCTGCAAATCATTAAACTTTTTTTCTTCCCTGTAAATCGCCAATAGCATTTAATTTTTCTGCACAAATCAAAACAGCATTTCATTTTCGTATGCGTAAAATCCATCATTTTTCGCATGCAATCAACCTAGCACTTAAATTCTCGTATGCGTAAAATTCATCATTTTTCGCATGCAAATCAAAACAGCATTTCATTTTCGTATGCGTAAAATTCATCATTTTTCGCATGCAATCAACCTAGCACTTAAATTCTCGTATGCGTAAAATCCATCATTTTTCGCATGCAAATCAAAACAGCATTTCATTTTCGTATGCGTAAAATTCATCATTTTTCGCATGCAATCAACCTAGCACTTAAATTCTCGTATGCGTAAAATCCATCATTTTTCGCATGCAATCAACTAGCATTTTAATTCTCACATGCGTAAAATCCATCATTTCTCGCATGCAATCAACTAGCATTTAAATTCTCACATACGAAAAATCCATCATTTTTCGTATGCAATCACCTAGCGATAAATTCTCGTATGCTTAAAATCAATCATTTTTCGCATACAACCAAACTCAGCATCTCATTTCGTATGCGTGAAATCCATCTTTTCTCGTATACAATCAACTGTCATTTAAATTCTTGCATTCATAAATTGCTTATTTATTTCTCGAGCTATCGCTAACACTCTCATTTTGTAGGTTAATTTCAAGCTTCGCTCGAAAGTACGCCTCACAAGTCCTTTTTATTTATTCGAATGCTTTCTGCAAATATCCATCGTATGCATGATATATAGAACTGCTAGAACTAAAATCAACCCACATGCACAACGTGTTTAAAGACCTTCTTAAAATGCCGCGTTCATGTGATTTTAATTCTCCTTTATATTGACTGCATGTACATGGGGACTTTCGATCCCACAGCAAACTATCGTTTTAAATCCATCATTTAAAATGGTACTCTGGTAGCCATCCATGTTAGGATCACGTAGTAATTAATCTAATCATGCATGGCCCGATGATGAAAAAAGAGGGCGCTCATTCAGTCTTACGGAAAATTCAGTCCCCTCACGTTACGATCAGGAATAATCAATCGGTCTTGATAAACGGTAACCCCGTCAGATAGACGTTTTAATTATTCCTGAACGATTACGATCATAAATAAGACTAAAGTGACGATTCCTCTGAGGGCCCCCTTTTTCAAAACGCATTTCTCAAACACCTTTTTAAACACCTCTCATCAACCGGTAACCGTTTTCGGATGTGACTCGGGTGCCTAACACCTTCCCGAGACCATAATACGACCCCGAACCTTTGTCTAGGGTCCAGACCCTTTTTTTTGTGCCTTTAGTTTTTTACTTATTATATTTCCTATGCCATGACGATTAGGGTTCCCTAAGCCTAGCAACCAAATTAGGGTGGCGACTTCATTGCATGCTGCGAGGCGTCCATCTACGCTGAGCATTGTAAGGTCCCGAATTTCGTTGCACACTCGTGAATTAGCATTCCTCTGTTAATTTTCGTGGGGCGCGACAAGTGCTAGAGAAGAAAGGTTTAAGAGGTTCAAGGAAGCTAATGTTGGAGGCTCCCTCTAAATCAAGTCAGAAATGGAATCTTACTTGCAAGAGAATGTTATTGAAGGAGGTAAATCATTTTCCATTTTGGACTGGTGGAAAAAGCATGTTCCAAGGTTCCCTGTTCTTTCTAAGATGGCAAGGGATGTACTAGTTGTCCAAGTTTCCACAGTGGCATCTAAATCTGCATTCAGTACTCGAGAAAGAGTCCTTGACTCTTTTAGGACCTTTTTTTTTTACTCCAATGGTTGTGCAAGCCTTAATATGTGCACAAGATTGGTTTAGGACATCAAGAGAATCCATGAAAATTGAAAAGGACCTTGTTGAGCTTGAACAATGGGAAAATGGTAAGTTTTTTTTTTATTGCAATTAAGTTCTGGACATTTATTTTCTACATTTAATTACTCATATTTTCTATTTCTTGGAATATTTTGGTTTTTAGAATTCTCTCAAATGGCAGTGGAGACCACCATTCCAGAAATTTAGTTGCTTGGAGTCACTTGCTTGGACTATAAAATGGCAGTAGAGGTGTGTGCAAACTCATTCAAAATTTTGGAATTCACTTGCTAATTTCACTTGCTAATAGTTGATTCTGTTCTTATTTTATGCTAGAAAGCTATCCTCTAATGTTCTTTTTATGATTTTAGGTGATATCATAGTATCATTTACGTAATGGAGATTACTTGCTTGGACTAAAATTTGCAGTGGAGAAGGGAGTTAGTTGTATGGTTAATTTGTATGATTATTGTATGATTAAAATTGTTGTTGTTATTAAATTGTTGTTGTAGGATTGGATTTACATAATTAGTTGGATTATTTGTATGAATAAAATTGTTGTTGTTAGTATTGATTAAAATTCTGGAAAATTATTGGAAAAATTGGTTTAAAATCATAATTTCAAAATTTTCAAAAATCCAAGAATTTCCAAAATTATGATTTCGGAAAGTCAGGATCGGGACTGCAATTTACAAGTTCAGGATCGGAAAAAATAATTTGAATTTCGGAATACCCAAAATTTTGAAGTTCGGGTCTCGGAATTTCTGAAGACTAGACTGTACAGCCCTACACACAACAACACAATCTGTTGCTCCGTCTTCTCATTTGCTCTCACTTCTCATATGCTCTTGTCATCTGTTCTCCTCCGTTATCACTTCTCAAGTTCTCACCTACTGCTCCTCCTCTGTTCTCTGTTCTCTGTTCTCCGTTCTCCGTTCTCCGTTCTCCGCTCTCCATTCTCCGTTCTCATACTACCGAACAATAACAAACAATCCCTTCTAATCTTCATTTACTCTCCTTCTCTCACACAACAACAAACAATCATACCGGAAGGCACACCCTCACCACTGAGTTGATTGAGGTGAGTGATATGCGTGTGTTTTCTAGATATTTTCTCTTTAATTTTGCATATTTTCCCTCCTTGATGCTACTAACTTGCTCTGTTTTCAATACTTTTTGCCATATCTAGCCCTGGAGGAGAAAAAGACAGAAAGCACACGCCTTGGGATGGAATTGAGCAGCTTTGGAAGTCCCCCAGTCTTCGTCGCGGCCTAGACGTATTTCCTCAGTTGAGCCCTAGATGCGCGCATTCGTGTCCAGCCCGGGACTATCTATGAAGCCGAAAAGTGCTGCGTTTTGCCCTCGATCAGAAGTCGCACGTGCTTGCAATCCATCTTGGAGCGCACGAAGAGAGACGCCAGCGAGATTCCTCTCTGATCCCTTTTGAGCGTCCTGGGAATATTCTCCCTAGGACGTGGTCCAACCCAGCTGTCCCTTTCCTCCCATTTTGTCTTCTTCTCTTAGCTGGATTTGTCCTCTAGTTAGCTTAGGGTTGTATATAAACAGTAACTTTAGGATTTTTAGGGTAAGCAACATTGGTAGGAGGCAGAAATCAGCATACTTTCTATTTTTTGGGATTTGTTCCTCCATCTTCAAGCTGTAGCCGCCGACCAACCTTACTCTTTCACTGGAGCTTTTTAGCTCCGGCTGGTATTTAATAGTTTTCTTCTCATTTTCTTGTTTTCCTTTTATGCTTGCTATCGAATCCATTTATATTTATGTTATTATGAGTATGAGTAGCTAGATCCTTTTGTCTTAGCAAAGGTTTTTCCAAGGGTTACAAGGGTAGTTGTGAAGCCTTAATGTTCTTCATAAACTCTTATGCGTGTATTTAATCTCTTGCCATTTTACTGTCATATTGCACTGGATCTATAGAAGCCTGATCAACTGCTGTATTTTTCTTTGTAATTACTGCCATTTCGTTAGAATCAGTAGGCATCTAGCCCGGAGTCATCATGTTGCTGGTCCAATCCGGCTAGGGCTGGAGGTTAACTAGGGTGGATCTGAAAACATCTTACCTTAGACGTGTCTTCCTCCACTTCATGGGCCTCTAGATCTCCCCATAAGCGAACCTTGGGGAAGGACGGAGTGTCAAGGTCTCGCCCATAAGCGTACCTTGGGCGAGACTTCTCTTACAAAGGTAGACAGGAGGCCTAAGCGTACCTGGCCTCTATAGCACATCTGCACTGTGAGAGTGGAATATCCTTGAGCTGATGACCAACTAGGCCTAGACGCAACCCACGGAATCACTTTGCTAAGACTCTTTCCTATCATCTGATTTACCCCTCTTGTGATACTGTTTTATTGCCTTTAGATAATTTTTACTATATTTTGTTCACTTGTTAGCTTTAGTATCCAAATCTCGCTGGTTAATTTCATTAGCCAGCCCCAAACCCCCCCAGTGTCACTTGTTACTGTTTAGACCTGGACATACACTATGAACAAAATATTACCATTAATCCTTGTGGTTCGACTCTGATTTACCCTATACACATTTATTGTGCATTTTGCTAGCAGAAAATATTACTTTTGAGTGACGATCAGTGAGTTCTTTTAGCTATTTCATTAAATTAGGTTCTGTAATTTGAGATTTTTAGTTTTTGCTGAACTAGGTGCCTATATTTATGTGTTTTTTGTTTCTCTTGTTTGATTTGAGTTTGTTTTGTTGTTAAAAATGCTTTCTTTCTTGTTCCCTTATCAGTTATATCATTATGGTTTCTCCTCATTTGTTTTTTTGTTAAAAAGATTTGCTATCAGTTGATTCTTCGATCATTTTAGGTACTACTTGGGTGAATATTACTGTTGTTGATGTGGGTATGTGTAATTAGGATGGTTTTCATTTTCCCCAGCTTCAATCCAGTTTTTCTTAAATGTCTCTATCTAGGTGTTTTTACAATTTGACTTCGTGTTATACTTGTCTCCTATGAAATGAAAAAGAAGAAGAACAATAAACAGCTTTGTATGCTATAAGTTCTAGTTTTGTTCTAATATACAAAATTTATTCCAAATGTAGATGGAAAATTATAGTGATTACTCCTTGGAAGCTAATTCGAATACAACAACAGATGAGGAAAGGGATGTCATTGATATCCCTCAAGAAGATGTTCCACCTACAGATGAAGAAGGAAACGATGATGGTCCACCTACAACAACTACAAGTAATAAAAGGAAGAAAACTCTCACTTCAAAATGGTGGGAATTTTTTGATTTATTGTCGGCTACTGAAAGGGACAATCATAGATGATCCCAATGCAAGAAGTGTGGAATAAGGTACGAGTACAAGTCTAGTAATGGAACTAATAATATGAAAAAGCATACTCAAACTTGTCAAAAATTTGCGCAATCTCAACCCGATTCAGGCCAGTTTCAAATAGTAGGACCATATGCTTCATTTAGCAACATAATAAAACCTGCTTTTGATAGTGTTGTTTTTATAGATTTGTTGGCACAATGTGTTATCAAGCATGATCTTCCATTTCAATTTACTGAGTGAGAGGGTGTAAGAGACCTTTTACGTTGTCTTTGGAGGCAAGATTTGAGTGTTTGTAGTAGAAATACTTGTAGAACTGACGTTCATAAAATGTATAAAAGGGAGAAGAGTAAAATTTTAGCCATTGATAATATCTAGAGTGGGATAGGGCTTCTAGCTAACTGTGACTGTTGACGCTCCTTCATGTTTGACTTCAAATGACCTGCAAAGCGCCGGAGGAAGTCTCCGACGTAAACTCTCCCACGATCAAGTTAATATTGTGTATTTTTATAGCAGTGAAAGTATGAGAATAATAGCAGTGTATGTGCCCATACCTTTACCCTCCTTTACCCATGCTATTTATAGGCTGGTCATATGACCATTGCATTTGCGTTAATGAAGACAATCAATGCCATCAATGGAGCCATTACTTCTATAAGTAACGTACGTAATGGTCACTCGGAAACCGTTTCATGTCATTAACTGCTGGATCATTATGGTCACCGGTACTCAATTACCGTTAATAAACTCTGTGTTTATTACCGTTAATAGCCATTACCAGATCCGGATCCTACCGGTAGAACACTGACTGACAACCGTTATTTCTCACACATACCGGTTTACAACCCGTTTCTTATGCTAGTACCGGTTTTCTAAATCTTCCCGGCACTAATCGGTCAACTCATATTCAACACGCCCATGTGGCTCATACGACTAGTCAACCTTGAAGTAAAGGACCATAATGCCCTTGTGGTTTCCTAATATATTATCAGAAACCCAACTGAAAACGAGCCCGAGTGTTTACCAAGGGCTATTACTCCCTTCAAATCTTTAGCTCCGATTCCTACACTAGGTTCCAGTCTATGATTACCGGTACTAGGTTCCGTTATCGCCTTTAATACCGGATGTCTCCCACGTGTACCTTTTATACTTTTAAGACATTTCAAAAATTCCGCCAAAATCAAAAGGTCAGAAATAATGATGACTTACACAGGCGACGATGTGGCGCATTTCTGTCCATATTTAGTTGCCCGTCTTCCAACGGATATAAAGTTTTTCAATCAACAGACGTTTGCGCTTTCTATCCCCAAAATGACGATTCAACAATCGCGCATGTTGCTTAATCATCGTGTCCGTTCGATTTAGATTACCACGCGACCGCCCGAAATGACGCGTCTCACGCCATTTCCTAATACAAAATGACCCACTTCTTTCCTTTTTACACTTCCATATTCAGAAACCCTAACTTTTGCTCTCAGTGCCTCTTCAAAGCTTTCCTTCATCTCCGCATCGTTCTTCGAGCTATTTTAGGTATACCATCTTCTTCTCTTCTCCGTTCATAACTCTTTTTATACTATGCCTCACTGCACCTGTGTCGTAGCCAAAGACGTTGAAGAAATGGACCACACTGCCTCCCTTATCACAAAGAATGACACTCTGGGTGCTATCTTGTCAAGCATGCATGTGAAGATTACCGATGACTATCGTGTCTTCGTCACCGGTCGAAAACTCAGGCTCACTAGTACGGATTTCACTTTCCCGCCGAATCTTGTACACAAAAATATTCCAGTACGGATTTCACTTTCCCGTCCATGAGATGGTGCAAGACCTGCTACTAACATACCAACTCAATCCAGCCTAGATATCTCCTCCCGCCTGGAGTTGTATCTAAGGCTTCATACGGATCTGCAAAATATACGGAGTAACGCCTACCGTTAGGCTATTCCGGCACTTCTTCGTCCTTTACTATCACAAAGGTTTGATTAATTTCTCCCCGAGGGGGCACACAAAGGACATCCTTGCATTTCTCATAAACTTCTAGAAGATCGAGGAATCAGTCAAACTCTGGAAAAAAACTTTGGAAAGAGAACTTCTTTGTGATAGAGTTTCCAGAAACTCAATGGAGGCCCGATTTCAAATTCTCCATCAGCGAAAATGACTGGAGATCACCTCGCACCCTTACGGATCTCAAGAGTGCCGACTTCGCCAAACGAGTTTTCATGTCAAGAAATTGGCTATGGGCGTCCCACTCAAACAATTCGGCGAGGGTGAGTGCTTAAAGTTTAATTAATCAAATTCCTTTTTTCTGACCCTTATATTTTTCCTTGACTTTTTGCAGTTGTCGACAAAGATTGGAAACCGACTTGTGTGAGATGGCAGAACAAGAAAATAGCTGCTTCCCAACCTCCAGCTAAGAAGAAAAGAAGTACCGGTTCTGGAAGAATTACTGTTACTATCCCTCAACCGGCAGTTCAGGTTGCTTCCGAATCCAGCCCCCCAGATCTAGAATTTACCGCTATTACCACCGAGATTGACCAAGTCTTAGAGGGTGAGATTGCTGTAGAAGTTGACCCGATTGTTGTTGTAGAACTAGCTACCAGAGTTAACCAAACCTTTCCCACCGTCACCATATCAATTGGAAACTCTTCCAGCGAAGAGAGAATGCCAATCAAATCCCTTGTCACCGTGGATCGCAGCGTGAAGAGGAAGTTGATGCAAGAAGGGCTATCAAAAGAGGCCCTCAAACTCCGAATCTCCGGTGAGGACTCGGTGCCACTAAATGGCGTACAAGATTCTCCTCCTCCTACTCCCAAAACAGCGGTTGAGCCTAACTCCATTACTCCTACTGAAGTTCCAGTCCAACCCCTGGAAACCGTCACTCCTCTTACTCCTACTAAGACTGCCATGGAAATCAGTCCAGAGAAGGCTCTATCCACAACCTCAATTCTTGGTCTAACTGTACCAACTCTTGAGGATTCAACCACTGAGCTGCCTCCCGTCTTTACTGATATTCCCGGCCTCAACCCTCATGATCCATTCGAGTTGGACCCCCTCCTTGCCAAATGCTTCTCCAAGAGTCCAGTCAACTCCTTGGGCGATCCAGACGTTCACCCCCTCTACTTACTGGCCGGAACCAAGGTTCCTCTATTCCCGGTATCGGATATTTGTCTCTCTCATCCTCCGAATCTCAATGTTATGATATCAGACCAAGGTCCCACCGGTACCCCCATTGGCAAGATAAATCTAAGGAACTTTGCCTATGAAAGTTGCCGAGCCCTTGGAATGTCGGATCCAAACTGTCATGAAATTCAAATGGGCCAATTGATTTATGAGATGATGACTTCTGATGTTGATAGAGCCAATTTTAAAAGCACGCCCTTCAGCGCCCAACTAGACTATCTTCGCAACACCACATACACACTCATGGCTCACGCCCAGTATGTGTATGAAACCGTCGCCGTCTGCAACAACACTAAAGTCAGTATCCTTGGAGCAGGAGCTAACCCTGGCTCACCAAGACTTAACATCTGCCCAGCAAAGCTTGGAAGAGAAACAGGTGTTACTTGATGTCGTTCCTTCCCGGATCGAGAACTAGAGAAACGCAACTACCACCGTCGTCATCATGGGTTGCATGGATTACTACGGAGTCAAGATCTTCAGCCCCACCAAGGCTGGCCGATACGCCGATCTTCGGATCCAGGCACTCACAGAAGAAGATGTCAATGCAAAGTCGGATCCGAAAGATATGGGTGACGATGACGATAAAGATATGTCTGATGATCCTCCATCTCCTCCAGCCTCATAAAACTTATCTTGTATGCTTAGGCAGATTTTGTATTAGATAGGATTTTGTAACTGTTGAACTATTAGATGTATCTGTGTTTTCTCAGACAAACTATCTTTCCCTTCTTGCGATTATTCTCTTTTAACTTGCAGTTCTACTGCTAGCTTCACCATCGATCTATACTTAAGTAAATTTTTCTAAGAGAATTTTTTCCAAGAGAATAAACCGGATCATATAGGGAAAATTGTTTCACCAAAAAAGAAACAAAAAGAAAGATCAAAAGAAAAATGTGAAAACACGTTACCATTTCCCACCATTTCCCGTTTCTCCTAAGGAAACAAAATTTAAACCGTACAACCATCCTATCAATAGATTGGAATGGGTTTAAAAGTTGCGCCGTTACCAAGTGGATACATTTCCAAATCATACCACTGTCTATCAAGACCATAATGGGTTTGGATAATGTAATTAGCACATCCGGGCGCTACCCGAATGGCCCAATAGGTTTACCGGGCTCATGTCGGTAAAGCGTACACACTAATACCGTACCACCATCTTATCGAAAGATCGGAATAAGTATAGTTGTGATGTTAGCTCCTTCAAGCAGCGCCTGAATAGCCCAATAGGATTACCGGGCACTCATCGATAATGCGTAGATACAATAAATCGTACCACCATCTTATCGAAAGATCAGAATGGGTTTACTTGTATTAAAGAACCATCACTACCATATAGTCATCTGTCTTGAAGATAAAGATGGATCCTCATGAGGTCTTTTACTTGAAAATACATCTATTGCCCGCCCTCTGCCATTATCAAAATGGGTCCAGTGACGCCTTATGAGGGATTATAGCAGAACTTCTGCGTACCATCTTCCCGTATCCTAACAAGACTATAACCACATACATTATGATCTGCATAAAGTAAAGCGCAAAAACATGTTTTTTAACGTGGTTCAGCCAATAACGCCTATGTCCACGGTGTCATTATTTATTCACAAGTTACAAATAACACATCCGCTCTTGGATGATATAATTTTAAATTAATAATATTCTAAGAATTGGACAAAGGAGTACCATCCATCTCCTCAATATGATATACACCCTTATCGATAACCCGCATAACCCGGTAAGGCCCATCCCAATTAGGACTCAACTTCCTCATCTTCTGCCCTACAACTCGCCTGTTACGAAGCACCAGATCTCCTGCCTTTAACAACCGTTCTTTGACGCTCCGGTTATGATATTTTGCCATCTTGCGCTTATAATGCAAATTCTTTATAAAATTCTGCTCGCGAAGTTCTAGTAATAGATCAAGCTACGCCCGTAATAGATCCTTATTTCGTTCTTCATCAAAATACTCAACTCGTGAGCTAATGGCTCCAAGCTCTACCGGTGTTATGGCTTCAGTTCTATAGGTCATGGCAAATGGTGTTTCACCGGTACTTGTTTTTTCGGTCATCCAGTAAGCCCACATGACATTTGGTAATTCATCTACCCATTTCTTGCGAGCCCCTTCCAAATGTTTCTTAATCCCGCTTAAGATCATCTGGTTAGTCACCTCCGTCTGTCCATTTGCCTATGGATGTGCCACTGATATGAGCCTGTGCTCAATAGACAATGGCCGACATCTCTCCTGGAAATAAGCGCTGGTGAATTGCGTTTCGTTGTCACTTACCAAGATCCGAGGAATACAAAACTAGTAGATGACCTGGGTCTGAAATAAATGCCATGCTTTTTACGCCGTAATTACCGAAACTGCTTTAGCCTCCGCCCATTTGGTAAAGTAATCTACTACGACAATCACAAACTTGAGCTGAGAACGAGCTTTAGGAAATGGCCCCAAAATATCAATTCCCCACTGAGCAAACGGGCAAGGACTAATCATAGCCGTTATATCTGTTGTTGGCTGTCGAGGAATCCTTATAAATTCTTGACATTTCCTACATGGTCGCACAAATTGATCTCAATCCCTTCTTATCGTAGGCCAATAGAAGCCTAACCACAAAATCTGTGTTGCCATAGTTCCACCGGATACATGTATTCCACAGACACCTTCATGGATCTCGCGAAGTACGTACCGGCCTTCTGCCTCAGAAATGCATTTAGCAGTAGGATGAGAAAAACAACGACGAATAAGTTCCCCGTCATACATAGAACACTTATCTGCCTGTTTGAGAATCTTCATTTTCTCCTTCGAGTCTTCCGACAATGTTCTGTTCTTGAAATAGTTTACGACCAGTACCCTCCAGTCGTCTTCTCCTTCCGCCACGCTTAAGGCCAATTATTCTTCCATGAAAATAGGCGTTACAATTTCCTCCACTAGGACATCCATAGGCATAACAGCAGTCAGATCAGCAACTAATTTGGCGATCTCATCCACCTCAGAATTCTCCTCACGAGGCACCTGCTCAATTTCCACCCATATTACTTTCTCTTTTAGCGTTCCCAACTCATTCTGTACCTTCTCAAGGTACCGGAGCATCATGGGGTTCCTGGCTTGAGAAATAACATTAACCTTATCCACGATTAACTTAGAGTCTCTGTAAATTACCAAGCAAAGATCACTTAGCTCCCCATGATCATGAATACCTTTAGTGCTCAATTCTTTCCCTATACGGAGCCCTGTTAACAATGCCTCATACTCAACTGCATTATTAGACAACGGTTTCAGAATCCTTAGTGCATATCTCATCTTAATTCCGTCTGGACCTGAGATGATAACACCGGTACCCACCGACTCCTGATTTTTTACTCCGTCAACATGAATTACCCACGTATCTCCACAGGTTTCCGGATGCTGCAGTAAATCATCATTGATTATGCTTCCTTCAGCTAACGGTTGACCCAGAAATGTGCACTCTACGAGAAAATCAGCTAAGGCCTGAGCCTTAATAGACGGACGTGACTGATATTGCAACCCATACTGCTCCAACTCGATAGCCCAAATAACCATCCTACTGGTAGTCTCTGGTTTTTTGAATATCCGCTTCAATGGTTGATTTGTTAATACGATGACCGAGTATGCCTGGAAATATCTGGTCATCTTCCTCGTCGCCTATACCAAGGCATAAGCTACCTTCTCTATCCGGCCATACCTGAGTTTGGCATCCTTTAGGATCCAGCTTACGAAGCAAATGGTTGATGGCTACTGTCCTCATCTCGTACCAATACTGCACTAACCACCTCTTCTGTAACTCCCAAATACAGATACAGAGTATCTCCTTCCTCCGGTCATGTCAGCAATAAGTCTGACATTAAATACTCCTTCAGGTCATAGAAATCCTTCTCACATTCTTCTGTCCAGCCAAACGGAGCTTTCTTTCTAATTAGCTTGAAAAAAGGGAGACATCGTCCCCCCTGTTTAGAGATGAAGTGACTTAATGCAATGACTATACCGGTAAGTCTTTGCACTTCCTTGACGTTACGAGGTGATATCATATCGTGTATTGCACGAAGCTTTGAAGGGTTGGGCTGGATTCCCCTTCGATTGACAATATATCCCAAAAACTTTCTCGTTTGAAATGCGAACATGTATTTCTTGGGATTGACCTTCATCCCATACTGGTGCATGACATTGAATGCTTCCTCTAAATCAGCCAAATGTGCCTCGAAGCTCTTACTCTTTATTGGCATATCATCGACATATACCTCCATGTTTTGACCAATCTAGGCTTCAAAAATCTTGTTATCTGTCATTTGGAATGTTTCCCCTGCATTCTTCAACCCAAACAGCATAGCCTTATAATAATATGTTGCCTTTGAGGTTATGAAGGTCGTTTTCTCTTCATCTTCTACCACCATAGGAATCTGATGATATCCAGAATTGGCATCCAATGAGTTCAAGTACTCGTATCTTGCGGTCTGATCTACCAACTATTCGATCTGGGGAAGCAGATAACAGTCTTTTGGGCAGGCTTCGTTCAAGTCCGTGAAATCTATACACATTCTCCATTCCCCGTTAGGCTTAGGGACAACTACCGGATTAGCCAACCAATGAGGATATTGTACTTCCCGTATAAAGCCGGCCTTGAGTAACATGGCCACTTCTTTCTCAATGGCATCAGCTTTTTCCTTAGAAAATGAGCGTCATTTATGTTGTATCGGCTTAGATGTAGAATCTACATTCAGCCGATGCTCTGCCGTTTCCCTAGGAATTCCTGGCATGTCTGATGAAACCCAAGAGAATTCTCCGACACACTTCTTCAGTAACTGTACCAGCTGTGCCTGCTCTTCTGGGTTAATTTCTCACTGACTAAGAAATTGCCTTCCTTAATGCCTTCAACCGGTACCGGTATCATTTTCTCTAACGGTCGAGCCCGTCTTTCATCCTGTTGGTCAAATGGATCACAAGCCACACAAACGTACCAGTCGCAGGTACCACCAGTCATGACCAGGTAATATTCTGCCGCCAACTTCTGATCTCCCTTGATGGTAACGACCCCATCCCAAGAAGGATACTTCACCTTTAAATGTCATTGCGAGATTACCGCCCCAAAAGCGTTTAGAAACGGACGCCCCAAGATGCCGTTATACGGCAGGTTGAGATCCACTATCATGAATAATTACTGCATTGTTCTCTTTCCATTATCTTCTAAAAAGAACACCGGGAAATACGTTACCCCTACTATCGGAATGGGAACCCCATCTACCCCAATGATGGGTTTTACACATGGGATCAATTCGGCTTCCGGGCGATTCATCAATTTATACGCCTTATATGACAATAAATTAACAGCACTACCGTTGTCAACCAAAGTTTTGGCCACCCTATAACCACCAACCACCGTTGTTATAACCATTGTGTCATTTTGGGGATAGATGACTCCTTGTTCATCCTCCTCTGAAATGAAATGACCATTCGGTCAAGTATATTGAACCCCACATATTCTCTCAAGAGTTCCTCTCTCTTCCTCTTCTCCCCAACTACGGATTCACCCATGTTCTCAATTACAGCGCTGGAGGACCCTTCTATGTTCTCGGTTCCCCCTGCTATCAAACAAATCAAAGGTAAATCTCTCATGGTCATCGTCATCACCTCTTTCGCCTTATCCTTCCGTTTATCGACGATAGGAATTTCTATGGGACCTGCATTTGCAGTTTCATCCCTGTTATTAATTTGCCGTATGTCATGAGCTTGTCGGCGACCTTGAGTTGTAAATTCCCCCAAATATCCTTCTTCGATTAGCCGTTCAATTGTCGTTCTCAGCATTTGGCATCTTTCTGTGTCATGATCGTTAGCCTTATGGAAACAGCAATACAAGTCTCTCCGTTGGCCGAGGCTGACTCCTGGCTTATTAACAGGATACTTGATTGGCAATCCCTTTCATTCAATGACAGCCAATATTTCTGCTTTAGGCAGCAACAAGGACGTGGATCAACGATCTATTTTTCCATTAGAACGCGAATTTGTTTTCTTCGAAGAGTACTATTTTTGACTCTTCTCCTCAGCTTTCTTCGACGGGACTGTCTCTGCCTATTTACTCCTCTGATAATCAGCTTACTCCATTCTGGCATAGTTGTTAGCCCGGATGCGTAAAAGATCCAGAGTCAATGGCGAATCTACCAGCAATGTATCCTCTAGCTTATTCTTGCTACCCGATTTTTGATTTTAAATTTTTCGTCTTTCACATTTCTTGTCGTCAATTTTCTAAAATCATACACCCGCTTATTTTTGTCCAACCAATATTTATTTTTACGCTTAATGTCATTTAAATTTTAGTGCATAGTTTTTCCACATTTTTATCGCTTTTCTTGTTCAAACTCGTATCGATTTCGAGTAAAATTCTTGAAACCAAGGGTCGAACATTTTCGTTCATTAGCCACTTATTTTTTTTATTATTATTTTAACTCGCGCCATTTCGTTGTATTTCACTTAATTTATACGTTTAGCAATTTTTACGTTTGAACTTTTATCGTTTACAAGCGTATTTTTTTATCGAACAATATGATGAATTTTCGTCACTTACTGTATGCTAATTATTTCAGCTTATTTTATTCTACGTTATAGCATCTTCGGGTCGATTTTTTATCCATTTTCAGGCGAAATTGCTCGTACCGGTAGATCGAACCAGAAAAAATCAATGGGAGAGTCAACTCTTGGTCATAGCCATTGATCTGGTTGTTCAAGATGGTCAACTAAGATCAAACGGCTGTGGTAATTACCACGTAAGCATGCCATCCTCTTCAGTCGGGTTCATGCACGAACCCAGGAAACAAGCTTTCCTCATCTCTTTGCGATCAAATCTTGCCTCGATCGTCGTCCCTACAGAACCAGCAGCCTCGAGCCTCGCCAACAATCCTCAGCCACACAACCATTCCCACCACTACTCGTCGACACGTCACCCTCGTTCAACCGACTTACTCGCCTATAAATACCAAGCTCGAGGGATTGATTGAGGCGGGGATAGAGGAACTAAATGAAGAGTTCACAAAACTCTATCCTCCACTTGTCTATTTATTTTTATACTTTTATGCATTTTTTTCTTATGTTTTCCGCCGTAGTAGCAACGGTTCGCCGCAGCCTTGCCAAAGCCGCCGCTGCACTGCCGAGCTGCTGCGCTGCCTCGTCGGGCCGCTGCTGTGCCATCGTGCCTCTCCTCGCCTCGCCGTTGTTGTGCTGCTCCGTGGCCGTGGCCTGCTGCACTGCCACTATTTCTGGTTTGGGCCAAAGGAAGAAGACAACGTGAAGGGAGATGATGAATAGAAGGCTTGGCTTCATTTTAATTAGTGGGCCCAATTTCTAGGCCCAGTGGGCCTAGTCCAATTTTCATCCCATCGCGTTTATTTTTTGTACTGTTTATTTATTTTCATACGCTTGCATGTTTATTTATTTTCATATGCTTTTGCATGTCTAATTATTCTGCTTGCGTCTAATCGTCAACAAATAATTATTCCCCTTACGTACGATAATTCCGATGCCGATTATTCATATGCTTGTACCATTCAACTAATTATTTTTGCATGCCTTCGAATGCCGAAATAACTATTTTGCTCGCATGTAATTGCTAAATTAATTATTTCACTCGCAATAAGTCGTTAAATATTCATCTGTTTTTTGACTATCATTTTTCCGAACTAATAATCTCGACTTTGTAGGGCAAATCAATCGATTCCCTTCACAAGTACGCCTTTCTTACTCTTTTATTTATTTCACGCTTTTTCCGCACATATTCATATATACATGAATATTTAAAATTGTTAGAATTTTATTGGTCAAGATCACTAAAGTAGGACTTTTATTTTTCAAACATGATTTTAAACACCTCTTTTATCCAGTAAGCTTTTTTAGGATGAGATTCGAGTGCCTAACACCTTCCCAAGTCCATAAATCGACCCCGAACAGCTGTTCTCGGGTTCAGACCCATTTTGCCTTAGCTTTTTTATTTTTATGCCATGACATTAGGTTCCCTAAACCTAGAAACAAAAATAGGGTGGTGACTTCATTGCATTATGTGAGATGAGTCTGATTTCGTCTCACATCTCGTCCCAAACCCGCCTCGCGCAAATAAATTCCATAAAGGGATGCGACAGTTTGGCAACTTCACTAGGGATGAATAGGGTCGAAGCCGGATTTTTTTGAGGTGTTTGTTTTTTTTTTCATACAGGATTAATTATTTTTCATGTATTTAATTGATATGATAAATTGTTGTATTATCACATGATTTTTTATGCATGATTATCGTTTTTTAATAAATTGCTAACATGATTACTCGCTTTGATAAACTGTCATCGCATATGCATATCCACGCATAATCCCTATCGTCGGGCATTTTCAAATAGGTTTAGGTCAGTAGTAGTGAAGTCCTGGTAACCTTTCACGAACCCACACTCAGACTCGAACCCCTAAATGGGTTGAGCACCCCGAATCCTTTTATGATTCGGTAAATGCTCTAGTATCCATTTACTGAGGGACCACTTCTATGGTATCGTCCGGAAACCTTCCAGCCAGAATAGAAATAGTTGATGTCACCCCAGCATGTGCATCATAATGAATTGCGTATATTGCAACTTTGTTTCGCTTTTTCCACTGATTTCTCAAAAAAATTCCATTTACAACTGATTTCACAATTTTTCCACATTTATAATTTTTTTCCGCAATTTTCCACATTGGAAATCTTTTTCCGCAAACTTTCCACGTTGGCGACTTTTTCCGCAAAATTTCCACATTGGCAAATTTTTCCCAATTTCTCCCTATTTGCATGTTTTTGCAATACCTCCATGTTTGCAAATTTTTCCACAACTTCTCGATATCTATGAATTTTTCCGCAATTTTTCCACGTGTCAAATTTTTCCACGTGTGCAATTTCTCCGCAAATTATTTCACGGGTGCAACTTTTTCCTGTAAGTTTTCACATTGATAAATTTTTCCATGTGTGTAAATTCTTCTGCAATTTTTCCATGTATGTAAATTTTTTCCGCAATTTTTCACATGCAGATTCTTTCGCGATTTTTCCATGTTTATAATTTTGTCTCATTTATTTTCGCAATTCTCCATGTCTGCCATTTTTTTTATAGTGCCTGCATAATTGTTGTACTTACCCATCTCTTTCTCTCACAGCGTGTAGACCTCGGGACGACATTTTGCATAATTAAATCACTGCTTAAACTTATAATTATTTCACTCGTTCATTTTTCAAGAAAATATTGCTCCCAGAAAGCAAACTATTCCTCGCAAGATCCATGCGACTAAACGGCAAATATGAAAGATGACAGAGCATGGACGGAGGAGACATTAGAAGCTAAAATAACTGAGTTAGAAAAACAAGTTCGGGTTGTTACGGCAAGGGCTGAACAAGTTGAAGAATGGGAAGGGGCAATGATTGATTTTCCGCTCGGTTTTTACCCCTAGGGGAGCCATCTGCTTCATCTGCGGTTGCTGTTACTTCCATGCCCCCATCATCTCCTAGTTCATGGCAACCCTTTTTCCTTAATCCAAATTCCTTTCAGTACGTCACATCGGTTATCCCGACCTTTGAAGTTGGCATCACCAGACAAGGCGGTACACCCATTGGACCATCTCTAACTAGGCCCAAGCTCGATCTCGGGCCATTCCACTTGATTCACAATTCATGGACCATCGGGAACTCAACCTCATGGGGGCAATCAGATACAACCACGTGTATCCTTTGGGTATCCATCAGTTATTGGTTTTTGCCACCAATAAAACAAAGGGGCCAAGTATCGACAAGATGAGTCTGTTATAGGAGAGAGTGAGGGTTCCTTTTGACCCAACAGCTCTCGCGGATATGTGTATGGTATCAGGGATTACCATACCTCGGAAATTTAAGATTCTAGAATTCAAAAAGTACACTAGGATCGAGTGTCCCAAGACACACCTCAAAACTACTGCAATAACATGTCAGAGGTGATACATAATGAACCTTTGTTGATCTGTTTATTCAGGGAGAGTCTGGCCAAGCACGCCCTGACTGGGTACATGGGTCTGGATAAGATCAAGATCAGAGAGAAGAGAATCGGCGGATCGGTGAAGGTTTATGCTCAGAAATGGAGAAAATTAGCCGTTGGAATCTCTCCTCCTTTGAACAAAAAAACTCGTGTCAATTTTTGCGAGCACCATCCAAGCTCCTTATTACCTTCATCTCATCTCCAATTCATCCAGCAACTTCCCTAACATGGTCTTAGTGGCAGAAAGATTGGAACAAGGAATCAAATCCGAAAGGATCGATGTTTCCACGCTAGAGAAAACACCCAAGGGATCGCCTATTACGGAAGGAGATGTCAGCATTGCCACCCACAGACCAGGCTGCGGGCAACCTTTTCCATCGCCTCCACCACAACCCACACAATTTAAACCACAAAACCCACCAAATAACCGTAAGAATCGGGAGCCACTATCACCTCTTCCCGTTCCTTTGGGAGAAATTTACAAGCATCTATTGGTAGCAGGGTAAATTATACCCATTCCACAACAACCTCAACAAAAATGGTACGATCCTAATGCAAGATGCAAATACCATGCTGAAGCTCAGGTTCACGCAATAGAAAACGGTTACGCCTTTAAAGGAAAGGTTAATCACTTGCTCAAGAGCGGATGAATCTCTCTAGAAGGGTTAGCTGAAGGACTCTACCCGACCACCAGCTCTTGAATGAACGCTCTCCAGGCCCATGATGGGCCCATTCAGCTTATTCCTTCAGCAGGAATATCTCCAATATTTTTTGTATATCAGTCGAGCCTACGACTATAAACCAGGGCGCTTCATGGGAGGCAACCCACATGAACAACAAAGCTTGTAAACTGGGGGGCAAGCAGTTGAAACGACGACCAGAAGAAGGCGTCAGGGAGCATCAAAGGTTGAGCACATTTTTACCAGGGGGCAAGGCGTAGGGAGCGGTAATTCACAATAAAGAATTCTATACGTCCAACCTACCCTTGTATTGAGATCATCGTTACTCAGCGGAACGGAGAAGACATCCCCCTACCAGCATTTGAAAATTCTTCATCTAAATTTGTACTGTCACCAAATGCCCTTTGCAGACCGTTTCTCATCTTGGTGAAGAAACATAACAATGATAGATGAGTGTCCTTCCGGGACCCCAGTCAACATAATGTGGTCTTGGTTCGGTGCTACAACAACGTTTACACCCTACATGGCTTTAGACTGCAGATTCACAATTCAACCGTGGTCAAATCCTTCATGATTTGAATTTGACCATCACAACCATTTTCCGCGAGACTCCCCATGTACACACATTGTGATTGTCATGTGAAGATCAACCCCCTAATTGGTGGGCCACTAAAAGTTGACTTTAAAGGTATTTGGACTCATCCGTAATCCCTTGCTACAAAAGCTGAAGTGTTAGGGCTCCCCTGCAAAGAAACAACTGGTTAGATTCCCCAATGGCAACCTGAATCTCCAGCTGACCAAGGATTCTCTTTTATCACTCCAAAGGAAGTTCAAGCCAACCCCTTGAACAAATCATTAACAACTCGTCATCCCCAACGCAGAAGATGTCTCCTCATCCAGAGCAGTCAAGGAGCGAATCGGGAAAGATTTCAAGATGGTTCTTTATTCGCTACAATGACTCGGTCTCTTTGCAGAACATCTTGCATTTGCGAACAACCAGTCTCAAGGTTCATCGTGAGCTCATCTTTCCTTGGAGACCCGACCAAGTTCAGAAATGATTCAGTTGTTCCCAAGACAGAATATACAGAAAGATCATGCGTTTCTAGAAAAAAGTTATCGTCCAATCATAGAGCACTATTCAAGAACTTAATTACCATCCTTCAAGATGTGGTGATTGACTATGACGGAAATGTTAGAAATGTCTGCAACAATACTATTATCCAGTTGGAGTGCGAATGATGTTAGGCCCAAACTCACGAAGCTGACTCCCCGCTGATGAACCTGTCAGATCGTTAGCTGTCGCTTCCTGTACACATATCTAGAGAAGTCCACTTACCTCTCTGCCTCTTTAATTTTTGTACAATCATTCATTCCTACATTGGGGGCAATTCTTTTCTTAATTATTCATAAAATTACCCTCACGTTTTTTTTCTATAAAATTGCTAAAACTATTAAGATCTGTTATAAACTGTGTATAATTTTTGTTTGAATAAATCCACACTACCCTCAAAATTTTCAAACCTTCCATAGATTGAGTGTGTTCAACATGTTATTGCATCACAGATAACTTATGCATCCATTCGAAATGGTATGACATACATGATCTCGCCTGCTAGCTCTTATATCTGCAGCATGTTTAGACGTAAGCAGTCATAAACACATCTCTGTGAGCATTTTGGGCCTTCACGCCATACTTCTTTCATGAGTGCAAATGTCAAACTAAGTGCTAGTTAGATTTGCATAATATCCTGGGTACATGCACTATCAGACATGGGATAGCTATAAGATGACAGGGGACTTTACTCTTTGCTTCCACCTTTCTTTGGTTTTCTCATTCTTTTATCTTCAAACACTTTCTTTTGCTCTCTAAAATTTCTCGCTTCCACTCGAACCTCCCTAAATAATGAGCAGTGCCCAACTGAGGTTGTTAACCGAAGGCAAGGTACACATCGAACTTGGGTTGCGCAAGAGGGGTTCCAAAATCTCTAGAGATTGCTGATGATCAACACCAGGAAAAGGACCGAATAAATAAAGACATGAAAGCCCCGCCAAAGACAAGACAAAATTGTACTTGCTTTGCTTGCAACAAAAAAAGAAGAAAAAGAAACAGAAAAAGGAAAAGGAAAAAAAGAAAAAGAAAAAAATAAGAAGAAAGAGAAGTGTTCAAAGAACATAATCAACAAAAAGAAGAAGCATGTACAGAAAATGGTTCTAAGTCAGTCTTCCAAAGGAGGAAAATGCTACTTGTTCCTGCAGCAACTAGAGCATTAGAAAAGCAGTGGTGGTGCACGGCAGTAGCAACTGGTCCGACCAATCTCAGACCCAAAAAGGGAAAACTTCATCGTCTTGGGTTCATCAAGATTCAAAAACCCAGTTGGGTATTTCGAAGAAGGGGTCTCGGGTTGTATTCAAACAACAATTGGTGGAGAAGAAACCTGACATTTTAAAGGAAAATCTTCAAGGTTTCACCAAACTCTCGCAAACTGCGCTCGATGTGCGCCTTACCTCCGGTTAGCAACCTCAGTTGAGCATCGCTCATTAAAAAATAAAAAAACCTTTCTTATGCCAAAAAACACTCCCTTCCTAAAACAGATTCTTTCTTCTCTCTGTCTATCCACAACATATTTCTATTCTCTTGCAAATTCCTCTTGATTATAGAAGACCCATGCATGTGCATCTTCATTTGAAGTTTATTCACTCAGATTGACATTGCAAATCTGATCTATGTGCTATGCTTGTTGCATTTTTATGAGTGTAAACACGTAGCATTGTTTCTTAGTGTGAGCGCAAACACCAATGTCAAGTGAGGATTGCTTACGTCTACATGTTGTGGGAAAGTCTTGTCCTTGAGGTCGTTATCTCCTGGTCAAGATGCAGATGCTTTTCTAGGCTTGTATCAAGCATGCTTGTATGACAGAAAACTAGATGACATGTTTTCCAGAAATGCTTAAATTTGTTAAACCTTCTCTTGATAGGGAAGTTGTTTCTATCTTAACAAAATGTTAGGGGCAAGCCTTAGGGTAGTGTGGGAATACTTTCATATACGACATATATGATTTGATCTCCTTCATTGTTTCCCATTTATCAATTGCTTTCTCTTTTTTTCCATCCATGTTGCTGCTTCGTATTGGTTTCCTTCCTTTTTGCAGGATACAGATATACTTCGGTGGAATCTCACACTGTCATGAATCTCCACCAATTAAACAACAAAATGAAAGCAACCAATATCCGAATGGAGCACGTTACCACTTCACCATCAACTTCATGTGGCGGATCACGCTCCCCCACCATCCAATCAAATACCCGAATGAAGTACGTTATCACTTCCTCATCTACTTCATATGGCGATCAATACTCGAATGGAGCACATTACTACTCCACAATCAATTTCATGCGATGATTCACACCCTCATTCACCAATCAATACCTGAATGGAGCACGTTACCACTCTATAATCAGTTTTGTGCGGCGGATCACGCTTCCCAACCGTCCCATCGACGCCCGAATAGAGCACGTTACCACTCCATAATCAATTTCGTGCGATGGTTCACACACCCATTCACCAATCAAATACCCGAATGAAGGTATGTTATCACTTCACTTCCAGCTCATTCTATACGGTGACTTGGTCACCCATTTTCCCATCCTATTTTTAAATGATGTGAAAGGCCATGTCCCTCACATCCTATTTTTTAAATGATGTGAAAGGTCATGTCCCTCACATCCTATTTTTAAATGATGTGAAAGGTCATGTCCCTCACATCCTGTTTTTAAATGATGTGAAAGGTCATGTCCCTCACATCCTATTTTTAAAATGATGTGAAAGGTCATGTCCCTCACATACTATTTTTAAATGGTGTGAAAGGTCATGTCCCTCACGTCCTGTCTTTTAAAACGTTGTGTTTGGTCATGACCTCGCAACATATCTTCAAATATCCCCAACATACAAGTAAAGTTATGTTATAATCAACCAACGTCAGAGCAAAGGTACGCCCTAATCCTTAATTATTTTCCTGCATTTCATCTCCTCCCAGAGCGACTTTGGTACATGTCTTTTAAATGTTGTAAGCGGTCACGTTCCCACAACATGTCTTTTAAAAGGTATGAAGGGTCACGTCCCCACATCCTGTCTTTTTAACGTTGTGATTGGTCACGTCCCCACAACATGTCTTTTAAAAGGTGTGAAGGGTCACGTCCCCACATCCTGTCTTTTTAACGTTGTGAAAGGTCACGTCCCCACAACATATCTTATAAAAGGTGTGAAAGGTCACGTCCCCACATCCTGTTTTTAACGTTGTGAAAGGTCACGTCCCCACAACATATCTTATAAAAGGTGTGAAAGGTCACGTACTCACATCCTGTTTTTAACGTTGTGATTGGTCACGTCCCCACAACTTGTCTTTTAAAATGTGTGAAAGGTCACGTCCTCACATCATGTCTTTTTTAACGTTGTGATTGGTCACGTCCCCACAACTTGTCTTCTAAAAGGTGTGAAAGGTCACGTCCTCACATCATGTCTTTTTAAACGTTGTGATTGGTCACATCCCCACAACTTGTCTTTTAAAAGGTGTGAAAGGTCACGTCCCTCACATCATGTCTTTTCAAACGTTGTGAAGGTCACGTCCCCACAGGATGTCCCTTTTCAAATATTTAAATTTGCATAGTTGAGTCAGATACATCAGCATCAGACAAACACTCAAGTATCAAACAACAACAAACTACAAGTACGACCCTCGCTAGAGCTGAAGTTTCCAGTTTTTGCATAGATGTCCGACAATTGCAGTGTCCCCGTTCGGATGTCAAGTTTACATTTTCTGCATCGACTTCCGACAATTGCGGTGTCTCCATTCGGGTGTCAAGTTTACATTTTCTGCATCGACTTCCGACAATTGCGGTGTCCCCGTTCGGATGTCAAGTTTACATTTTCTGCATCAACATCCCAGTGGACAGCAACGTCTGAGTGGCTTTTACATTTTCTGCATCAGCATCCCAGTGGACAACAACGTCTGAGTGGATTTTACGCTTTCTGCATCAACATCCCGGTGGACAGCAGCGTCCGAGTGGATTTTACATTTTCTGCGTCAACATCCCGGTGGACAGCAGCGTCCGAGTGGATTTTACATTTTTTGCATTAGCATCCCGGTGGATAGCAGTGTCCGAGTGGATTTTATATTTTCATCACCAGCATAGGGACTACGAGTACTACCCCCGCCCAGGTCAAAATTCTCCAATCGCTCACTGCTAGATAAGCCTGCATTTACATTTTATATTTTTCAAACCATTGCTGGTTCGGGAGCAACCATCTTTACTGCCATCAAAAATCTCGGTTACACCGGATTTTTGATAAGACAGTAAAGAGGGGGCAACTGTTGCTACCCGATTTTTGATTTAAAATTTTTCGTCTTTCACATTTCTTGTCGTCAATTTTCTAAAATCATACTCCCGCTTATTTTTGTCCAACCGATATTTATTTTTACGCTTAATGTCATTTAAATTTTATTGCATAGTTTTTTCACACTTTTATCACTTTTCTTGTTCGAACTCGTATCAATTTCGAGTAAAATTCTTGAAACCAAGGGTCGAACATTTTTGTTCATTAGCCACTTATTTTTTTAACTCGCGCCATTTCATTGTATTTCACTTAATTTATACTTTTAGCCATTTTTACGTTCGAACTTTTATCGTTTACGAGCGTATTTTTTTATCGAACAATATGATGAACTTTTCATCACTTACTGTATGCTAATTATTTCAGCTTATTTTATTCTACGTTGTAGCATCTTCGATTCAATTTTTTATCCATTTTCAGGCGAAATTGCTCGTACCGGTAGATCGAACCAGAAAAAATCAATGGGAGAGTCAACTCTTGGTCATAGCCATTGATCTAGTTGATCAAGATGGTCAACCAAGATCAAACGGCTGTGGTAATTACCACGTAAGCATGCCATCTTCTTCAGCCGGGTTCATGCACGAACCCAGGAAACAAGCTTTCCTCATCTCTTTGCGATCAAATCTTGCCTCGATCGTCGTCCCTACGCAACCAGCAGCCTCAAGCCTTACCCACAATCCTTAGCCACATAACCATTCCCACCACTGCTCGTCGACACGTCACCCTCGCTCAACCGAATTACTCGCCTATAAATACCAAGCTCGAGAGATTGATTGAGGCGGGGATAGAGGAACCAAATGAAGAGTTCACAAAACTCTATCCTCCACTTGTCTATTTATTTTTATACTTTTCTGCATTTTTTTCTTATGTTTTCCGCCGGAGTAGCAACGGTTCGCCGCTGCCTTGCCGAAGTCGCCGCTTCACTGCCTCTCCGGGCCCCTGCTGTGCCGCCGTGCCTCGCCTCGCCTCGCCGTTGCTGTGCTGCTCCGTGGCCATGGTCTGCTGCACTACCACTGTTTCTGGTTTGGGCCAAAGGAAGAAGACGACGTGAAGGGAGATGATGAATAGAAGGCTTGGCCTCATTTTAATTAGTCATGGGCTTGGCTTGAGCCAAGCCCAAATGGGAAGGAAAGAAAATAAAAGGGGTTGGGATGGTCTAATGGGCCCAATTTCTAGGCCCAGTGGGCCTAGTCCAATTTTCATCCCATCGCGTTTATTTTTCGTACTGATTTTTTGTATGCTTGTACTGTTTATTTATTTTCGTATGCTTACATGTTTATTCTGGTTGCATCTAATCGTCAACTAATAATTATTCCGCTTACGTACGATAATTCCGATGCCGATTATTCATATGCTCGTACCATTCAACTAATTATTTTTGCATGCCTTCGAATGCCTAAATAACTATTTTGCTCACATGTAATTGGTAAATTAATTATTTCACTCACAATAAGTCGTTAAATATTCATTTGTTTTTCGACTATCATTTTTCCGAACTAATAATCTCGACTTTCTAGGGCAAATCAATCGATATCCTTCACAAGTACGCCTTTCTTAATAAAAGGGGCTGGGATGGTCTAATGGGCCCAATTTCTAGGCCTAGTGGGCCTAGTCCAATTTTCATCCCATCGCGTTTATTTTTCGTACTGATTTTTTGTATGCTTGTACTTTTTATTTATTTTCATATGCTTGCATGTTTATTTATTTTCGTATGCTTGCATGTTTATTCTGGTTGCATCTAATCGTCAACTAATAATTATTCCGCTTACGTACGATAATTCCGATGCCGATTATTCATATGCTCGTACCATTCAACTAATTATTTTTGCATGCCTTCGAATGCCTAAATAACTATTTTGCTCGCATGTAATTGGTAAATTAATTATTTCACTCGCAATAAGTCGTTAAATATTCATTTATTTTTCGAGTATCATTTTTCCGAACTAATAATCTCGACTTTCTAGGGCAAATCAATCGATTCCCTTCACAAGTACGCCTTTCTTACTCTTTTATTTATTTCACGCTTTTTCCGCACATATTCATATATACATGAATATTTAAAATTGTTAGAATTTTATTGGGCATGATCACTAAAGTAGGACTTTTATTTTTCAAACATGATTTTAAACACCTCTTTTATCCGGTAACCTTTTTTAGGATGAGACTCGGGTGCCTAACACCTTCCCGAGTCCATAAATCGACCCCGAACTGCTGTTCTCGGGTTCAGACCCATTTTGCCCTAGCTTTTTTATTTTTATGCCATGACATTAGGTTCCCTAAACCTAGAAACAAAAATAGGGTGGCGACTTCATTGTATTATGTGAGATGAGTCTGATTTCGTCTCACATCTCGTCCCAAACGCACGTCGAAATTCCAAAAAGGGGTACGACACTTATCGAAATTACAATTCCGTTTCATTGCCTCAACGGCAATTTCTACCATTACATCAGTCATGACGGCCATCTCCAAATTAAACCACTCTAGGTATGCTTTCAAAGACTCGCCAGACTTCCTTCTGATGTTTAGTAAATCCGCAAAGGATTTTTTGAGTGGGATGGAAGTACTGAATCTGCTACGGAACCGCTCATCCATACAAGCAAAACCATCTATAGAGCTAGTCGGTAACCCTTCAAACCATTTCCTCGCAGCTTCGGTAAGTGTGAGGAAAAAAAGTTGGCAAAGGGCTTCATCCCTTCACGTTTGGATCTTCACAAAGTCCTTTACCCGATTAAGATTGGCAATAGGATCTTTAGTTCCATCTTATTGTTCAGTTGGTAACTTGATTCTCCTACTGACCTGGTACCGGCGGACCTTGTGACCCAAAGGATGCCCTTGGGTCGTCATCCCGTTCCCTTTGATGCTCTAAAGACACTAAACGAGAATCTCTGTGAGCCTCCCTTCTATGGTTGTTAGGTTGATTCCTGACCGATCGATGTTCTGACGGTGACCATAATTCCCTTGTGGGTTCCTTATATATTATCAGCCATGTTACAATGAGCATCGGGTAAGATTAGCTTCACTTCTGACTGTTGGACTTCTATTACCACCGAAGGATATGTTACTTTGACAACTCATTTTATTGATAGAGAGTGGAAGATTCATAAAAGAATTTTAAACTTTAGCTATATGTCACCTCCTCACAATGGTATATGTTTGTCTAAAAAACTCTTATCATGTTTGACTGCTTGGGGGTAGACAAAAGAGTTATGATAATTACTTTGGATAATGCTTTATCTAATGACTCATGTATTGATTTGTTAATTAAAAAGTTGAGGAATAGAGGAGTGATATTTTTTAATGAAGATTATGTTCACATTCGATGTTGCGTACATATAATTAATCTCTTTGTTCAAGATGGATTGAAGGAAAAAGTAGTGGATCCTGCTGTAAAGAAAGTTAGAGAAAGTGTCACGTATGTGAAAGGATCTCAAACTAAGAATGTGTTGTTAATTGTTCACTTGATGGTAAAAGAAGTCCGAAAATGTTCCAACTAGGTGGAATTCAAGGTATCTCATGCTTGAGAGTGTTATTTACAAACTTCACATCTTCCATAAGTGAATGAGATATTGTAGAGAAGGTGTCTAAGTTATTGGGCATTGTTGCTACCCGATTTTGGATTTTACATTTTTCATTTTTCGCATTTCTATCATCAATTTTCAAAAATCGCACTTCCATTTATTTTCATCAATCTGATGTTTATTTTTACACTTAATGTCGTTTAAATTTTATTTCATACTTTTTTTGCATTTTTATCACTTTTCCGTTCGAACCCGTATCAGTTACCGAGTCAAATTCTCGAAACCAAGGGTCGAACAATTTCGCTCATTAGCTACTTATTTTTTGTTATTTTTCTAACCCGCACCATCTTTTGGCGTTTCGTTCAATTTTTATTTTAAGCATTTTTTTTCTATTCGAACTTTTATCGCTTACAAATGAATTTTTATTTAATCTTAGAATGAACTTTTCGCAGCTCGCTGATTATCATTTATTTTGTTTCATTTTTAATAGCTTTGGGGTTCAAGTTTTATTTATCTTTAGCGAAATTTTCTCGTACTAAAAGCTCGAGCCAAAAATAATTTGCTCGTTTGCATTAATTTGCATTAATGCAACATTAATGCATTTCTGCAAATTTGGCCACCTTCTCCCCTATTCCCTATAGCTCTCTCGATTCTTCCCCGGCCAAGATCAACTTAAGCTCATGTCAATTCACTGTACATCAAGGCCACCTCACCTCATCTCCACCGCCTCATCCATGTTATAAATAGCATGGAGTACGGTTCTTCGAGGAGGGGGGAAAAAGGGTAGTCGCATCACCACAGCCTTCCAGCCTCACCGCCGCAGACTGCCATCTTCTTTTCTTCACCACCGAAGCGCCGCCACCCGATTTGCCGTTGTTACTACCGCCTCAACGCTGTTGTTGCCTTGCCGGCGATGGAGGATGAAGACGAGCCACTGCCGTACTCCGCCACTGCTGTTGCTGCATCACCACTGCCGAGCCACTTCTGGGTTGCTTCGTCACCACTGCCGAGCCACTGCTGGGTTGCCGTCGTCGCCTGTCAAGCTGCTGCTACCCGTCGCGTCACCGGTTGCCGTAACGACGCGGACTAAGGGAGGGAGAAGGCTGCACTGCTGAGTTGTCGTTGCTGCTACTGTCTTCGCCTGCTGCCATCGTCGAAGCAGTTTCTGTCGCTAGAGCCAAGGCGCCATGGCTGCTGGTTCTGTTTGGGTTCAACGAGAAGGAAGGAGATGACGTTGAGGAGGAAGAAGGCTGGGTTGTTTCATTTTGGTTTTGGTCATGGGCCTTGGCCCAACGAGAAAGAAAAGAAAGAGGTTGGGCTGGTCTAATTTGCCCAGCTAATGCGAACTAGTGGGCCCAACTTCTAGGCCCAGAGGGCCTAGTCCAATTTATTTCGATCCATCGCATTTATTTTTTGTAACATTTTCGTATGCTTGTACTGTTTATTTAATTTTCGCACTTGCATGTTTAGTTTAATTTTCGTATGCTTGCATGTTTAAATTATTATTTTCGTATGCTTTTGCATGTTTAATTATTTTGCTCGCATATAATCGTCAAAAATAATTATTTCATTTACGTACAATAATTTTGATGCTAATTATTTGTATGCTCGTACTTTCTAATTAATTATTTCTGCATGCCTAAATAATTATTCCGCTTGCGTCTAATTGCTAAAATTAATTATTTCACTCGCAACAAGCCATTAGATATTTATCTACTTTTCGATTATCATTTTCCCGAACTAATAATACCAACTCTGTAAGGTAAATCAACCGCTCATACCCTTCGCAAGTACGCATTTCTTACCCTTTTATTTGTTCTACTCTTTTTTCGCATATACGCTCGTATGCATGAATTATTTAGAAATGTTAGATTTAAATTTAATCTGTTGGGCATGATCACATAATTTAGGATCTTTTATTTTTCAAACATGATTAAACACCTCTTTCTCCGGTAACCTTTTTAGGATGTGACTCGGGTGCCTAACACCTTCCCGAGTCCATAATACGACCCCGAACCAATGTTCTCGGGTTCAGACCCATTTTGCCTTAGCATTTTATTTTTTATGCCATGAATTTTGGTTCCCTAAACCTAGAAACAAATTAGGGTGGTGACTCCATATGCATCATGTGAGATGAGTCTGATTTCATCTCACATCTCGTCCCAAACCCGAGTCGCATTTGGAAAAATTCCAAAAAGGAGGTGCGACAGTTTGGCGACTTCACTATGGAGGCTAATAGGGTCGGAGCCGGAATTTATTTTTGAGGCATTTATTTTTATTTACTTGATTAATTGTCATTTTTGGCATGCTTTTTATACATGATTAATTATTTTTCATAATTGTTGTATTCTTGTATGATATTTTTGCATGATCATTATTTTTCATGTATTTATTCACGTTGATAAATTGTTGTATTTTTATACATGACTGATGTTTTGTTACTCGCTTTGATAAACTGTCATCCATACGTAATTTCACTTATAATCCCTATCGCCGGGCATTTCCAAATAAGATTAGGAGGTTAGTAGTGAAGTCCTGGGACACGTGTCCCAGTAAGCTTTCACGAACGCTAAACTCAGACTTGAAACCCTAAATGGGTGAGCGCCCCGATTCTTTGATGTTTCGGTAAGCAATCACATATCCATTTACTGAGGGACCACTTTTATGGTATCGTTCGGGAGCCTTCCAGCCAGTTAGAAGTAATAGATGTCACCCCAACGTATGCATCATATTAAAATGCGTATATTGTGACTGTGTTTCATTTTTCACAACTGATTTCTCAAATCTTTTCCACATTTACAACTGTTTTCGCAATTTTTTCCATGGTTACAAATGTTTCACAAATTTTTCCATGTTTGTAAATTTTTCCAAAACTTTTCCATATCTAAATTTTTCCGCGATTTTTCCATGGTCACAAATTTTTCTATATTTCTAAATTTTTCCACAACTTTTCCATATCCAATTTTTTTCCGCAATTTTTCCACGTGCTAAATCGTTTTCCGCAATTTTTTCATGTGTGCAATTTCTCCGCAAATTGCTCCATGGGTACAACTTTTCACGTAATTTTTCACTTTTCCATGTATATTTTTCGAGGAAAACATTGCTCCCAAAAAGCAAACTATTCCTCGCAAGATCCCCGCAACTAGACAGCAAACACGAAAGATGGCAGAACATGTTAGAGCGGAGAGAACATTGAAAGCAAAGATAACTGATAACAATTATGACCCTCTTAGGGGCGTTACGGTAATTATGACCTTACCGAAGGCGGAATCCTGTAGCTCTATCAGACATCTGAGTCGTCGGCTTTAGACTGGAAGGTGTTTCCTGGGATGGTCGACATCAGCGAGGGGGAGGACTCACGCGTCTCTGCACGCACGGCATTATCCCGTCCCAGGTCACCATAAGGTATCGCCCGCGGAACCCTCTTCAAAGGTATCGCCCCTGACATCACCGTAAGGTATCACCCCTGACGTCACCGTAAGGTATCGCCCCTGACGTCACAGTAAGGTATCGCCCCTGACGTCATCATAAGGTATCGCCTGCGACGTCCTCCAGAGAGATCGCTTTTCGCGGGATATCACCTCTTTGTTCAGGTATCGCCCCCAGCGGCTTATAAATACCCCCTCAGTTTAAAACAAAAGGAAAAGGCCAAAAATTGCTTACTAAAACCTCTGCCATTTTTGAACCACTTACTGACTTAAGCATCGGAGTGTCTACGCCGGAGCCCCCCTCCTGCGCCTTGCAGGTGAGTTCGACGACAACTACAGCAACTCCGACTGACATAAGCCATCATCCCGATCGTATAAGAAATAAAATCTTAACAAATTGGTGCTTTCATTGAGAGCCTTGGTGTATTAAGTGAGCATCCTTAATAGCCAAGCTCTGTTCTACCTAAAGATCGGAACAGTCATGACTTCTGAGTCGGAGCAGACGCGACCCCCATCTTCTAATGTTCCCTTCTCGATTCGTAGACAGCTATTCCTTTTTGCTACTGCTGATCTTTCTGTGACAGCACAACAAATCAGTTCAGAATCTCTAAATCCTTTGACCAGGTCTGTGGTGGAAGCTCTTTCCTCGCAAGCGACCATTTCGTTGTCCCAGATGGCGGGATCCAGCTTCTCTACTCTTGCTCTGAGGGGATTTGTGTTAAATAGAATAGAACACCCTTTTGCGAGTGAAATAGTGGCCATTCGTTCTCGGTTGGACTATTTGACTGAAATGGCTGCCAGAATGACACCTGAAATCTCCGGGTCGAGTGTCCCTCCCCATGTCATGTTCACACCGTCTATTGTCACCGAGCGGCCCTTGTCGACGTCATTACAGGGAAATCTCCTGTCAACTTTATCCATAGTTGATCCCCCGATTAATTTTGTGCAGCTCAGTCAAGGACGAGTGGAGCCTTATGTGTCGCAAGTGCCCCTAGGTCCCATCCCGCTGGAGGATCGGCACCTAGAGGAGGCCAGAAACCGTTGGGACAGTGGAAGAGAAGGAGCGAATAGGGATTTGTCTCCTGAGCGCAGTGAAAGATCCAGCAGTAGGAGATATCGAACTCGCTCGCCCAGGAGCCACAGTCGGTCTCCTAGGCGACATCCCACGCCAGATCCACGAAATCGGAGGCGTCCTGCGGAAATGTCTCCCCCACGCCAGGAGCGTGAAATTCTTGATGACACATCAGGTCATCCATTTAGCCGTCGTATAAGACGCCATAAGGTCAGTCGACATGTGAAGCTTCCCACTAAGACTTATGACGGCACTAGAGATCCCATTTCACACATCAATAAGGTGAAGGATTTCGTGCAGTTTCAGACGCATAGCGATGCGGCGTTTTGCCAAATATTTGTTATGACATTATCAGGAGTCGCGCGCCTCTGGTTCGAGGGCCTTCCGGGCGGATCCATCAGCAATTTCGCACAGTTGGAATCCAAGTTCCGGAGCTGGTTCAGCACAGCGATTCCAATCAGGAAATCTGCCGCCGCGTTATTTGACTTACGTCGAAGGCCTCAGGAAACTCTGAAGGAATTTCTTTGTCGATTTGATCTGGAAATGTCACTAACGTCGGGCGTTACCATTGATTATGCTATAGAAGCCTTGAAGAGGAACTGCCGTTATAGTAAATTAAGAGATGCACTAATGGTGGACCCTCCAGCGACTCTGGACGCTTTAAGACTTAAAGCCCATAATTACGCGAAAATAGAAGAAGAGGAAAACAGAGAGAGAACCTATGGCATGCCACCTGAGGTACCTCTGATTCCAAACGCTCCTGCAAATACCATTCTTGATGACCGCCTCACCGACGAGTATGCTCGGTGGAAAGATCATATTCCCAAAACCTCCAGTGGGCGGAAAGGTAACACTTCAAAGGGAAAGCCTGGCAGTTCCCCATCTCAACGCCAAGGAGATTCTTCTAAAGGTCGGGCATACGATCCTGATTTCCCTTCCCTTAATCTACCAAGGGCAGAGATTTTAGCGATAGTGGAACAGCGAAACCTTCCCATCCGGTACCCTGCGCTTGTAAAGCCCAGAGTACTTCTAGGGAGAAGAGAAAATGCTTATTGTAAGTTCCACAAAGCCAGGGGGCATTCTACAGAAGTATGCAGGGACTTAAAATCAGCAATAGAACATTTGGTGGAAGAAGGTTACTTGGGAGAATTCGCAACCAAAGTAAGAGAAGACACCAGAAATAATCCCACGAAAAGGGTCACAGATGACCAACAAGTATCCCTTCGCGTCCCACAAAAGGATAATGCTCTCGGAGGAAGAGGTGAGGAAACTTTCGCAGTAGATGACGAGGGCTTCCCTATGATTAACATCATAGCGGGAGGGACTCCTTACATGGATGAACCAGAACTACCGACGACGGCGTTAGGAGAAAAACGCAAACGAGATGGCGCGACAAAGAAAGGTGAAACGATAAGCGTCCTAGATCGCATGGTGTTAGCTTTCTCCGAAGAGGACGAGAAAGGCGTTGTCTATCCGCATAATGATGCGTTGGTGGTTACGCCCATCATTTCCAGTCACGGAGTCAGAAGAACTCTCATAGATAACGGAAGTGCAGTGAACCTCTTCTCGTTGGAGGCTTACAATCTCATGAAACGGCCCGACAATGAATTGATACCTTGCAAGAAACCCATAATTGGGGTGGACGGGATCCCAATCCCAGTCACAGAGATAACTACTCTGCCCATATACTTCAGAGAAGACACCTCCAAGAGGATCTGTTATTCCTCGCCGTGGACTTAAACTTGCCCTACAATGTCATACTCGGACGACCTTTTCTCAACCGCTTTGGAGTGGCAATATCTCAGAAGCATTTGAAGATGAAATACCCCTCCTGGGACGGAGTGGTAGCGATAAAGGGCAATCAAAAATTGGCGGTCGAATTTTACCTGCTCATGACCCAAAAGAGTTGTGATAGGTATGTATGTATAACAGCGGACCCATATGAACAAGGTGATGAGAAGCGCGCTCAACCTCTTGACAAAATGGTGCTCATACCAGTAATCGGCATAGAAAAACCAGACTTCCTTGTCAGCGAAAGGCTCAGTTCAGAAGAAAATCTTCAGTTGGCCCAGTTATTGAACAAGTGTCGAGGAGAATTTGCATGGAAACCCGCAGACATGCCGGGTATATCGCAAGAAATAGCCGAGCACCGACTCAACGTTGACCCTGGCGTTAAGCCGATCCAGCAAAAGCGGCGCGCGTTCTCTAAGGAAAAAGCCTTAGCTGTTGATAAAGAAGTAGCAAAGCTCCTTGACGCTGGTTTCATCCGCGAAGTTCAGTACCCCACCTGGTTAGCTAACCCAGTCCTCATTCCTAAGTCCAATGGAGACTAGCGTATGTGTATCGACTTCACCAATTTGAACAATGCCTGCCCCAAGGACTGCTACCCGCTTCCCCGCATCGACCAATTAGTCGATCAGACTACCAGGTACACATGTTTGAGTTCACTTGACACCAACTCCGGGTATCACCAAATTCCCATGGCCATTGAAGATGAAGAGAAGACTGCCTTCATCACTCCTACGACCACTTACTGTTATACGGCGATGCCATTTGGGCTAAAGAACGCGGGGGCGACGTTCCAACGTATGAGAAACAAGATATTCGAAGAACAAATAGGGAGGAATGTGGAAGCCTACGTTGACGATATACTAGTAAAAAGCGCTAGCTTTCAGGATCACTTGTGGGATCTAAAGGAAGTCTTTGACGTGATGAAACGACACAGTATGAAACTGAACCCCCAGAAATGCATGTTCGCGTTTCAGACGGGAAAATTACTGGGCTACGTGGTCAGCCAAAAAGGAATCCAGCCTAATCCGTCAAAGATTAAAGCCATACAAGACATGATATCTCCAAGAACCATTAAGGAAGTACAAAGGCTAACAGGGCGCGTTATCGCCTTAGGGTGCTTTATTTCCAAACAAGGCGAGAAGTGTCTTCCTTTTTTCAAAGTCATACACAAGAAAGCTTCCTTTGGGTGGACCCCGGAATGTGAAGAGGTGTTTGTTAGCCTAAAAGACTACCTATCGTCCGACCTACTGCTGACAAGGCCGGAGCGGGGTGATACTTTATATTTATACCTCGGTGCTGCCGACGAAGTGGTCAGCGCCGTCCTCGTTCACGACGATAGCCACACGTACCTCCCCGTGTATTTTGTAAGCCACGTTCCGAAGGATGCAGAGTTGCGATACGCCCGAATTGAGAAAATAGCGTTCGCGCTAATACAAGCCACTCGAAAAATGGACAGATACTTCCAATCCTTTTCCGTTATAGTACTTACAAATCAACCGCTGAAAAGGATATTTCGAAAGCCTGAGTCCTCGGGAAGAATGCTAATCTGGGCTCTTGAACTCGAGCAATACGGGTTGCGGTATCAGTCTCGGCCATCTGTAAAGGCTCAAATCTTGGCAGATTTTATAGCGGAATGCACCTTTACGGAAGATCCGTTAACAGACGTACCCGAAGAGGAATGGGGTGATTTGGATCTCCCGTTTCCGGAAACTTATACGGACCTCTGGATCATTCATGCAAATGGGGCTAAAAATCAAGAATTGGCTGGAGCAGGAATCTTTATAAATGGGTCGCACGATATGCGAATACAATACGTTATCTGAATCCTGCAGCCATTATCCAATAATGTCGCAGAATATGAGGCGCTACTAGCCGAACTCTGGATAGGGAGAAGCCTTTCTTCCAAAGGTAGGCACGATACCAGAAGAACAGGAGACCTGCGTCTGAAATTTTGTGGTGACTCTAAACTAGTGATCGACCAGGTCTTGGGGCGCTCTCAAGCTAGGGAGCCCATCATGGTCCAGTATCTCGCCAAAGTGATGCGGGAGTTATTAGAAATAAAGAAAGAAGGCATGCAAGTCAGTTTTGAGCACATTCCCCGAGAGGACAACGCCGAAGCTGACAACCTTGCCAAACTGGCTGCAAACCCGGAAGCATCCATACCCAAAGGTGTGTATTACCGAGAATTACCTGTACCCTCCTTCATGGAAGAGCAAGCATCTCTGTGTGTGGAAGAACTCGAGAACGACTGGTGAATCCCCATAATCAAATACTTAAAATACGAAGAACTGCCTGAGAATATCGCTGAAAAGAAAAGAGTGCTGAGACAGGCAGCTCGCTGTACGTATTATGATGGGGACCTGGTTCGAAGATGCTTTTCGCACCCAGCGGCCAAATGTATAACGGAACAAGAGGGTCTTCACACTTTGCGCAAAATTCATGAAGGGATATGCGGTATGCACGTATCGGGCGGCACCCTGGCTGCACAAGTCTTTAGATTTGGATTCTATTGGCCCACCATCCGAAAAGATTGCCACAATTATGTGCAAACTTGCCCGAAATGTCAGGAGTTCTCTAAAATTCCTCGACGTCCCGCCACTGAAATATCTGAGATCATCGCTCCTTGTCCTTTTGCTAAATAGGGGATCGATATCCTGGGCCTGCTTCCAAAGGTAAGGTCCCAACTAAAATTTGTAATAGTGGCAATGGACTACTTTACGAAGTGGGCGGAGGCTGAAGCGGTCGCCAACATCACGGCGGAAAAAACTTGGCGTTTCTTCAAACACCAAGTTATCATGAGGTTTGGCGTACCCCGTATCCTAATCAGCGATAACGGGACACAGTTCACCAGCCAATTCTTCAAAGACCAATGCTCGGAATTCGGGATAGAGCAACGATTCTTTTCCGTGGCTCACCCCCAAACCAATGGACAGGGAGAAGTGACAAATCGGAGCATCCTCAGTGGCATTAAGAAAAACCTGGAGGGGTCTAAAAAGAAATGGGCTGACGAGCTGCCGTACGTGATGTGGGCGTACCGCATGACCGTTAGAACCAGTACAGGAGAAACGCCTTTCGCATTGGCCTTCGGAACCGAGGCTGTTACACCGGTAGAAATCGGTACCATGAGCCTGCCAGTGGCCCACTTTCGAGAGGAACTGAATGAGGAAAGGTTACGAGCTAACCTTGACGCGTTACCGGAGGTCCGAGTAGAAACCCTCCTGAAAACGCAACACTACAAACAAAAGATGGCCCGTTACCATAACAGGCGCGTCAAAGAACGGTTGCTAAAGGCAGGCGACCTGGTGCTCAGAGACAAGCGAGCGGCTGGTCAACGTGTGGGGAAGCTCAGCCCAAACTGGGATGGACCATATCGCGTTACCCGAGTTATCGGAAAAGGAGCCTATCATCTGGACACACTCGATGGTACTCCCCTATCTAACTCTTGGAATATTGCTCGTTTGAAATTATATTATCCTAGACCTTGAATTATCTGCACCTTTGACTAATGCCAACCCTAACCTTAGCTAATGCTCCCTGAGAGAGCTTTCTTGGGTGTTGTGGTTGCTTTTTGTGCAGATAGAAAAGTCTTATCCTTGTGAATGTCGGTCCTGATCAGATGGCTCACTAAGTGAGGGCACGACCCAGAATGCCTTGAACTAGCGTTGGGATTGAAAGATCCCTAGCGCCCCCGGGGAGTGAAAAGTCTTATCCTTGTGAATGTCGGTCTTGATCAGATGGCTCACTAAGTGAGGGCACAACCCAGAATCCCTGGGAGTGAAAAGTCCTTTTCTTGTAATGACCGTTCTCGTGGAGACGGCCCATTAAGACAAGGCACGCCCCAAGGAAATAGTAACTCCGTTCTAGAAGCGAAAAGTCCCCTCTTAGTGACCGAACTAGTGTAGTGGGTCCACTAAGTAAGGACATGATTCTAGACGCGAGGACAACGCCTGAAAGTGAAAAGTCCTATCCTTGTGACGGCCTGTCCCGATCCGACGGCTCACTAAGTGAGGGCACTTTCTAGGCCGATCGTGGAAAGATGGAAATGCAAAAATCGCGAAATTCCAGCTAGTAACTAGAAGTGTAATCCCTAGTGAAGTAGAGCTGACAGAAAAAGTGATTCATGCATAAAAGTTCCTTGGAAAGGTCACAAGTTCGGAAGAACAAAACAGTAATGCCGTGGAGGCAATAAACAAAAAGCCCGATGGCTGCAGAAGAGGCGGCAAAGCTTGGGAATGTGTCAACCCTCGGGGTTCCTCCGTTTCCAACCCTCCGCCTTCGCTCGGTGAAAACCCACTTCATTAAGGTTGGTAGACTTCTGTCTGAAGGCCTCTGTGACCTCGTCGCCTTTGTACGCATCTGCTCCATGGACCTCTTCAAAGCATTCAACCAAGATAGTGACCGTCTGCTCGACGTGCCACAGGCTCTTATCGGCTGATTCCTCCGTCAGAGCGGCTCTCTCTTCCTCCAAGGTTGTTTTCTCCCTTGCCAAGGATGACTTCTCTCCTTCCAGTACGGCATTCTTTGCATCAAGGGTGGACACTTTCCCCGACAGCTCCTGCTGAGCTAGTAACAATCGAGTGCGTTCCTCCAGCAACTTATTCTTTTCATTTCGCTCTCGTGAAAGTTCAGAAAAGGACACAGTAAGAGAAGCAGCCTGACGCTGTATGTGCTCTGTCCAGTAGTGAAATTTCACAAAATTGGAAAAGAGATTAGAGCGTAGCGAATTTGCCTTATCATCATCTGTCTGCGAGAGGAAAGCTTCTCGCTCAGCGGCGGTCGACAGTATTTGGGCTGCCAAGAAAGCCGAAACCTTAACTGAACCATCACCCCCGAGAGCCGCTAAGCCGGTATTGCGAAAATCATATAAGCCCACTTGGTGAGTCACAGTGCCAGGCTCAGTCGAGGAACTTAGGTCCGCAGCATAGTCGAAGGTGGAGGCCCCTTCGCCACAACGTTGCGATAAAGGAATGCTTGAGGGCACAAAGGCCAGAGGGACAGGAGGGTGGACTTGAGAAGAAGAACCCCCTTGGACGGCATAAGAACCGTAAGGGTGGTAGCCCGTAAAGTCCTGTAAACCTTCTTGGTAGCCCGAGTTAGGACCATATGTATGAACAGGCCCACCGAAGGAATTGGGTGAAGCCCCGAAAGTCTCAGTCGTACCCATGTTCACCAAAAACCCAGAAGGGTGAGTCTGGGGAGCATCCATAGAAACAAAGGTGCTGTCCGGTCCGACTTTCGCTGCGGCAATAGTAGAAGATAAGCTTCCACCCTCACCCTCCGGCCGGGATCTCTTCTTAGAGCCAACCAGCACATAACCCATGTCGATTTCCCCTATGGGAGATGCGGAAGTAGAAACAGCGGTAGTATCCTGCAAGGAACCCAGTAGAAACACTGATAAGAGAAACGGGTAAAATAACGCCTGACATCAAGGTATAACGTATCGTGGATAAAAAGCACACTCACAGCAGTTGTGTCAAGAGGAGGCGCTTTAGAAGAAGCTACCGCGTCCGGAGAAGGAGTGAGAGCGGCAACACTCCTGGTTCTTCTCTTCCTTTTTCCTTTGTCAGGAACCCTAGGGGCTTTAGAAGGAGACGACCGAGTAGAAGGGGCAGCGACGGTTACAATAGGAATACCCAAAGGGATGTTGGTATTCTCCTCACCGGCTGAGGAAGAAGATACTTGAGCAAGGCTCACAGAAATAGCAGGTAGAACAGTGGAGTTATTGGCAGCTTCCGTAGAGGTGGCCTTCTCTTTTTGTTATCTTTCCTGGGCCCTTTTTAGTCGCCTCATAACGCTTTCAGGCTTGTAGTTGGGATCTGTCGCTGGATGATGGCAAAATAACGTTAGCATTACTATCAGTGATAATAAAGAAGGAAGCGACTCGACACTCACGTCTAACGCAGTCCTTCATATCGACTCTGCACGCTACATAGCGGATATGAACGCTGATTTCTAGTTGAAGAAGTTTGTCTAACTAGCCTTGTTCGCGCTGAGGAAGAGTCTCCGGCTGACCCCAGACGTTGTCCTTGACGTCTAGGTTAAACCCAGACCGCCACCAGGAACTGGGGTCTTCAGGAAGATCTATCACAAAGAACTCTTTCTTCCAAGCATCGACAGAGGACTCAATGTGGAGAAGTTTCCAAGTGAAGGACTTGAGTGAGTCATCGTCATAATGGGGCGATATCGTTATCACTCCCCGACACTTCATCAGCTTAAAAACTGATTTAAGCAGTAAAAGAGAAGGGGAAGTGATCCCCTTATATTTACAAAGTTCTAGGAAGGCACAAACGCAGCAGTACGCATTTGGGGCTAATTGAACAGGATTCAAATCGCAGGCAACGAGCAACTGTTTTATGAAAGAGTTGATGGGAAGCTGAAAACCGTAACGGAACATTTGTGTGTACAGGACCCTACGCTTGCCCGTCAAAATGCTATTCAAGCGTACCGACTCAGGGGCAACGGTGGCCTTATAACCATCAGGGATAACAGCATTATGTGCGGCTAAATGCTCACTAAGAGCGACCTCAGAGGTGATACTACTAACTGTAATATCCATCTTTTTCTCATCGGCAGATCTCGACTCAGAGCGGCGAGTCTTAGCCATGGCAGAAATAACAAAGTAAAGATGAAGAAGACGACGAAAGAAAAGAGGAGGTACCTTTAGAGAGAAAGCGCTTCGAGAACCTTGAACGGTGGAAAGAAAATAAGACGGCTAGAGAAAATATGAAGAAAGCAGAACGGCAAAAGTAAGCAAAAGAAAACAAGTATTGGGTTTTATAACCCTAGAAGTCAAAGAAACGACAGACGTTGCAGTCATTGCGTGAGAGGATCACAAGGAAAAGACTCAAGCAATGAGTACAATTCTAGAGAAGCGTGGCAACGCTTTGATTTTGCTAAAATTATAGAGCACGCTAGCCCATGGTGCCATAAAAAATGGACACGTGTGTCTATGCCAGGACGACTTTTCCCCCGCATTAATGAGAAGATCATGAGCATTAAATGCTCTGAAAAGAAAGGATTTTTTGAAATAAGACAAGAGCGATACTACACTAGAGGAGATAATGCGGAATGGCGTTAACCAAGCCGGTAACATCCGGGATAACGTGGAAAAGCGAAGCAGAGATTATCTATTATCTAAAAATGAAGTACAAATATCGTTTCGCATGGAAAGGCGTTATTACAATACAGAAAAAGTGAATAAATGGGAAAATCTTCCTAGAGGGTGGGCCTTGACCAGTCGATGGCCGGCACAGATATCGCCGCCACCATTTGCCTACTCCTCCCCGAGAGAAAGAAAATCTCCCCCGCCTTCGCCTAAATCCTTTATCTTCTTGGAAGTATAATCAGATAGCTTGGTCAAATCAACAGTTCCCTAGCAATAGAGATCTCTGAAGCTAGCGATACAGACCTCCATAGTCTTATTTTTCCACCAAGCTATCCTCGAGGGTACTTTGGCCAAATCCGCATCACGAGACAATATCTCTTCACGAAGGAAAGAGTTTCTTTTGTCGGCCGCCACTAGTTCCGCCTCCAGTAGCTCCACTTTAGCCTTCCCTTTGGATCTTTCTCGTGCGAGATCGGCGCGGCACTCGTTCAACTCTGCCCGAGTACGATCTTGAAGTTTGGACAGCTCTGTTACCTTCGCCAAAGCGGCATCTAATTGTTCCGTCGAATCGGGAGAGCGTCGAACCTTGTCTCTCTGATCCTCGAGGAAATAGTTCAGCTCGCGAAAGCTAGCCAGCATATCATTCAGGAGGCGTGAATGTTGAACTTCAGGAGGGTGCTGCAGGAACTCTTCCTTGTCCTTCGAAGAACTGAACATCTGAGCCACTATGGTCCCTACCGGCTCATCTCGCGATAGCGGATCTGATATCCCTAAAGCACGAAGCCCGTCAATACCGAAAGATGACAGATCCAGCTAAAACGCAACATTTCCTTGAGGACCTTGAGGGGAAAGGTTGGCGATAAAGGGAGGAGAGCAACTCTTTACGAAATTACCAACGCCCGAGATCGACGAAAGGAATAAAGGCTGAGGTTTCTTTGAGACAGGATTAGGAGGAACATTTGGGTTTGAAACCGGCACAGTCACGTCCGGAATACAGGAGGAAATTGGACAATCAGGGCCACCGGATGGCAAAGGTGGGTTCACCGCCGCGAAAACCTCATCAGTTTTGGAAGGAACAACGGAAGGTGCCTTGACAACCTCCGCCACTTGCGAGGTACTCGCGATAGGACAAGTGTCGACCTTAGTGGGGGGAACTGCGTTAACTTCCTTCAAAGGAGGAATAGGGGGACCAGTTTTTTCTTTCCGGATTTTCTTTTTGAGACGCTCCGTTTCAGCGGCTATTTGTATTAATCCAATATGCAAAAATTTATATTTTTGTTTAGCAATTTCTATTTGATGAGATTCAATTAATTGAAGTGTTTCAATTTGAGAATTTATTGGTAGCGGAGCCACTTGCCAGCACTTCCGGCGGAGGTAGAGGTAAGAATATTGATTGGAATATTATTTCTTACATCGGAGAAGAAGCCAATTTGGGTGTTTGGTCAGCCAGTAAATCCGTTGGTCAGCCCGCAGGAAGGGTGGTCCCGGTGGTGGTCCCAACCAAAAAGGTGTAATCTCGGAAGCAAGAACTAATATTACTAATTAATACTGTTATCTCTATTTCCCTGTAAAATACCTAAATAAAATCCGTTTTACCATGAAGCGCATCGCAAAATTCCTTGTAGGATCCAATAATCATTTCAAAGAAAATATATTAGACCACGATTTAGAAGAATATAACACACAAGAATATCAGATAGCAAAAATTGAACAACAATTGTAAAATTGGACCATACCAAAGGAACCTAAAAAGAAAATATATCAAATAGGAACACTAGATTTATTTCAAGATTATTTAATAGAAACTACTGAACGAACTATACCAATAAATCCTCAAATTGAAACACTTCAATTAATTGAATCTCATCAAATAGAAATTGCTAAACAAAAATATAAATTTTTGCATATTGGATTAATACAAATAGCCGTAAAACCTTTACATCGACAAGGTTTAGATTCTCCAATATTAATGTGCCTAAGGGACGCAAGATTTCAAAATTTTGATGATTCTTTATTAGCCGTTTTTCAATCAAACTTGGTTAAAGGACCAGTCTATTTTAATTGTTATCCAAACTTTTCAATATCTTTATTTGATCCTAATATTATAAAAACTTTAACTTTAAACATTAAAACTTCAGATAACATGATTAAAGACTCTAGAAATATAGCATTAATATACAGAATATATTACAAGGTAATGACAACTAATATAAATCCTAAAGCTATAAAACATTCTCCAAAAAATGAAACACTTTTAATCGAAGCTAATACGGAACATGCTATGATACAAACGCCAAAACTATTACAATGGAACCAAGTTACTTTACCTAATGAATGGATTTTATCTAAAGCAAACGAATCACAAGCCATAATACCACGGACACAACCAGTAAAAACTGAAGAAGATGAATATGGAAATATAAAATTAATATTTGAATCACATCTTGAACCCTTAAACACAACTAGTTTTAGAAGATCAGTAAGTAATATCGAAAGACCAATTTTATCTAGATCTTTATCAGGATCAATATTAAGAGGTGTTGATTTTAACAAAACTATTCCACGACCATATTATCAAAATATAGATCAAAATTGCGAACAAGAAATTATAAGATCACCATCTCCTACGCATAGCGATATGAAATATTTAAATCAAATAAATATGATTAAAACTGATAATTATAAAATAGATAAAGAAAGATTAAGAAAAGAATTTTATGATCCTTCAAAAATTGGACTAAGAACACAATTTTTTAAAATCTTTACTAAAGAAGAAAAAGATTATATTCAAGAAAGATTTTATAAAGATTTAGAAGAATTACAAATTCATATTCCATTTTTTACCTGGTTTCAAAAACAATCAGATTTACACGATATAAAAAACATCAACGTAATAAAATCTGCAAAACAGATATGGCAAACTGCCTTAGATACAAAAGTAAAATCTGTATATCCTCCATTAGAAGAAGTACATATAACACATCATAATAACATCATTGCAGCTTCGCCATTTAAACACATTACTGAAGAAACCAGAGATATAAACCTAAAAGATATTAAAAACATTCAAAATCAAAATAATTATACCAACCTCATGCTAAATACTTTAGCAACACAAATAACTACTGTAGAAGCAAATCTTCCTCCACCTATTCAATTTAAAAGTACTACAGTAGGAGCAGAAACTAGTAAGAAACAGGAAAAATTGAACATTCTTACTCAACCTTTATTCAAACCAATTGAAATTACTAATTCTGAAATAATGAATTTTAAATTTAAAAAAGAAGATGAATATTTAGATATAATAAATAAAAAATTAGATAAAATAAATATAAGATCTAAAAATCAAATTTCAATATTAACAGAAGAAATTGAAGAAAAAGAAATAAAAGACATCTCAGAGCAATTCCAGGAATTAGAAATTAATAAATTAAGAACAAAAAATTATCAAAAACCTAGAATAAAACACTTTTATCCTAGACCAACCTTTCCTGATGTACAATCAGAAGATATAAATACTAGAACTCAATATAATTACGATGGTCAAAGTATTTTAGAATGGAATTTAGATGGACAAAGTGAGCATAATATAATAACCATGTTAGAAAATATGATGATGGCAGCCACCGCATATAAAACAAGAGGAAATTCAGATAAATATGTAGCCCAAATAATTATTTCAGGATTTACAGGACAACTTAAAAGTTGGTGGGATAACTATCTCACTCTAGAAGAAAAATTAGAAATAATAAATGCGGTAAAAACAGAAAATGATGAATCCAAAGAGGACGCCACTAATGTATTAGCATACACTATATTAAAACATTTTGTGGGAGAACCAAGTCAATTTCAGGAAAAAACAACAGAAATACTAGTTAATTTAACCTGTCCAAAACTACAAGATTTCAGATGGTATAAGGCTATGTTTCTAACAAAAATATTCATGAAAGAAGATTGTAATCATTCCTTCTGGAAAGAAAAATTTATTTCAGGACTACCAAAACTATTCGCAGAAAAAGTAAAAACTAGAATTAAAAATATTTATAGTGGAATAATTCCTTATTCAATATTAACCTATGGTGAAATTATAACACATATTAATAATGAAGGACTAGCACTCTGCACCGATTTAAAATTAAAAGCTAAAATGAAAAATGAACTTCATCAAAGTAGAAAAGAATTAGGATCATTCTGTGCTCAATATGGATATGAAACAATAATACCTCCTTCACGAAAATATAAAAAACAAAGAAAATCAATAAAAAAAATTATAGAAACCCTAGATATCAGGAAAGAAACCCTAGATATCAGGAAAGACCTAATAAAAATTACCAAAGAAAATATTATAAAAAACGATTTAATAAATTTAAACCCAATAACCAAAATAAAATCCCTACCTATTTTAAGTGTGGAAAAAAAGGACATTATAAAAATAATTGCAGAATGAAACAGAAAATTCAAGAACTTCAAATTGATGAAGAACTTAAAAGTCAAATGATACAACTATTAAATTCTAGCACTGATGAAGAAAACTTATACCTAGAAAATACTAGTGGTGAAGAATTGGAAATTGACCCAATTCAGGATAACTCATCCAAAAGTAATGAACAATCTGAAGAAGAAAATACTAATATTTGCTCTTGTGTATATAAACAAATAAACACAATTACTAAAGAAAAAGAAATGTTGATAGAAATATTAGGAAAAATTGAAGATCCCGAAATACAAAGAGATTATCTAAATAAATTAAAAGATTTAATAATAAAAGAAAAAGAAAGTAAAGAAATAGAACCCTATAGTTTAAAAACAATTATTAATAGATTTTCCCCTAAAGAATCCAATATATCAACTCAAGATTTAAAAGAAGAAATAAAACAAATAAAAATAGATATAAAAAATTTACAAGTAGAAAATACTAAATTAAACATAAAATTTATGATGTTAGAACAAAACGATAAGCAACTCAAAAATTTAAAAGAACTAAATCACGAAATAACAAATGAAGCTTTAGGAATCACAGAAGAAAATTTCTTTTATACAATTTCTAGAATAGAATTTCAAAAATGGTATATTGATATAGATCTAATCATAAACAAAGAATTCCATATAAATACTTGGGCACTAGTAGACTCAGGAGCCGACCAAAATTGTATTCAAGAAGGAATAATACCAACTCAATACTATGAAAAGACTAAAGAACAGTTATATGGAGCTAACAGAAATAAACTTCAGATTAATTATAAACTTTCTAATGTAAAAATATGTAATAAGGGATTCTGTCTAAGAAACTCATTTATACTCGTAAAAAATTTAAATCAAAAGACAATATTAGGAACTCCTTTTCTTACCCAAATCTATCCATTCAATGTGGATAGTGAAGGTATAAAAACTAAAAATTTTGATACAGAAATTTGTTTCCCATTTATCCAAAAACCTCAACAGAAAGATATTGACTTATTAAAAAATTATTCCATCTCAAAAGATATTATGGTAATTCAAAAGAAAAAGCATTTACATTTTTTAACAAAAGAAATAAACTTTAAGAGAATTGAAGAAGAACTACAAAACCAGAATAATATAGAAAAAATAAAATACTTTCAAAATCTATTTGAAAAAGAAGTATGCTTTGAACTACCAAACGCCTTTTGGAATAGGAAGAAACATATAATAGAATTACCTTATTAAAAAGATTTTAATGAAAGAAATATACCTACCAAAGCTAGACCTATACAAATGAATAAAGAATTATTAGAATACTGTAAACAAGAAATAGATACTCTATTAAAGAAAAAACTCATTAGACCAAGTAAATCTCCATGGTCCTGTGCTGCTTTCTATGTTCAAAATCAAGCAGAAATAGAAAGAGGAGCGCCAAGATTAGTAATTAATTATAAACCTTTAAATAAAGTATTACAATGGATAAGATACCCAATACCTAATAAAAGAGATTTAATCAAAAGATTAAATGGAGCAACTATATTTTCAAAATTTGATATGAAATCAGGATTTTGGCAAATCCAAATCACTGAAAAAGATAGATATAAAACTGCATTCACAGTACCATTTGGTCATTATGAATGGAATGTAATGCCATTTGGATTAAAAAATGCACCTTCAAAATTTCAAAATATAATGAACGATATACTAAATCCATATACAAAATTCACTATTGTCTACATAGATGATGTACTAGTATTCTCAAAATCTATAACAGAACATTTTAATCATTTAAATAAATTTTTAAAAATACTAAAAGAAAATGGATTGGTAGTTTCAGCTACTAAATTAAAATTATGTCAAACAAAAATCAGATTCTTAGGATTTGATATTTACCAAGAAACAATTAAACCAATAAGCAGATCAATAGAATTCACTGATAAATTTCCTGATGAAATCAAAGATAAAAAACAATTACAAAGATTTTTGGGATGTCTAAATTATGTATCAGACTTTATTAAAAACCTAAGAACTACTTGTTTACCATTATATCAAAGACTCAGAAAAAATCCTCCACCATGGAATGAAAATATGACACTTATTGTTAAAAATATTAAAGAAAAAATTAAAAACCTTCCATGTTTGGGAATCCCTAACCCTTTAGCCGATTTAATAGCAGAAACAGACGCATCTGGCATCGGTTATGGAGGAATATTAAAACAAAAAGAACATGAAAAAGAACAATTAATTAGATATTGTTCAGGAATATGGATTGCTTCACAAAAGAATTATTCAACAATTAAAAAAGAAATTTTATCCATAGTATTATGCATATTTAATTTCCAAGATGACTTATTTAATAAAAAATTCTTATTAAGAATTGATTGTAAAAGTGCAAAATATATTTTAGAAAAAGATGTTCAAAATATAGTTTCTAAACAAATCTTTGCCCGATGGCAAGCTTTACTATCAAACTTTGATTTTGAAATTGAATTTATAAAAGGAGAAAATAACTCTTTACCTGATTTCTTATCTCGAGAATTTTTACAGGGAAAAATCTGATGGCATCACAAAAAGGAAAAGAAGTGATGACAACACAAAAAGAATGCAATAGAAAAACCAAATCATCCTATGCCATGAATATACCAACTACTCCTAACAAATATGAACCACTCAGATCCAGTTCATCCAAAACTGTCTATTCACAACTCGTATCTCCAAATACTTTCCTATTACCACAACCCCAAGAAAGATTTGCTCCAAACTACCTCTAAGCACTACAGGTCCAACCTCCAAAATCACCAGCTACTATTACTAGTAAACCTACTTTTACACTTCTTGGAACCCTTCCTACCAAACCTTCACAAACAAAAGGCCAAGGCCCAATAACTAAACCTTTTGTCAAAAGTATTAGCTATATTGAGCCAGAACACGGAAATGAACTTAAAACAATTGTATCCAATATATTTCCAAAAGATTTTCTATTCATCCCAAACTCCCTAGAAAAAAAACAGAATATTCTATGAGTTCATTCTTGTAGGCACCGATTCGGTTGAAATAGTTCATGTTGAAGATCCCAGATATCCTAACAAATACTCTTATTCCAAATGCAAAATCCTAAAAGTATTAACCTTATCCGATTGGAACATGAACCCCTTATACTGAAAAAACCTTTTCTTATCCCTTTCAACCAACCGGATTCAACTATCATGACTATCAAAAAGCATGGCAACATGCCTTTTTATATTCAAATTATCACCACTCCTGGTTTTTCCATTTTCATAATGATATACCAAGAAAATTCCCTCATTGGTTTTACCAATGGTGGAAATACTTTGGAGCATCAGAACTTGCCTATCCCCCAACAGTCAGCGAAGGTTTCGAAACTTTTCAAAAAAATTATCACTCTCAAATCATACCAAAACTAATGTCTTTCACTCTCATGTTCAAAATACCCTGGATAATATACTGGGATTTTGACATTGTTGACCGTAATGCTGCAGAACCACCCATACTAACAAAAAGATGGAAAGTGAAATGGTGGAAAAGTTTTCCACAAGAACAGGCATGTAAAAACACAGTATTACATAAATTAGCCGAAACCACAGTTACCATTTCCACTCCTCTATCACCATCTATATTCCTTTCATCCAAACATCAGTTACAAGCCAACCTAGCAAGTGCTTCGTCAAAAGATGAATACAAGAAAAAATTAAAAGAAACACTTTCTCAATTAGATGCAGATGAAGTAGCATCATCAGCAACACCACAAAATTCTGATCCAGATTATGATCCCGATATGATAGCAGAATTATATCCAGATTTGAAATAAATGTCTCTCCAAAGATTAAAAAAAAATATATATATATATATATATATGAAAAAGAAAAAATCTTACAGTCGACGACAATCGAGCATCTCAGCACAAAGACACATCATCCAAAGAAGACAGCAATTCAGAAAATCAAACAGATGGCATGACACATGGAAGACTCTAAGCTTATCAGACAAGATAAAAACCCACTTCTTCAAAATCAAGCTTTATCACCAACGACGGAAACAAGACACATGGAGAAACCAACATCAATCCGCCAAACCTTGCATACACCTCAGCCATCAAGTATACAGAAGAAGCACAGCTGCAACGCAACATCAGAAAAGGACAAGCTTCGAAAAATGTAAAATCTGTAAAATCTTATCTTTAGATTTTCTAAAAATAGTACTAAACTCTCCCTATAAATAGAGGGGTTTTCCCTCCGTTGAATGTAAGCAAGAATCTCCTGTACAACAATCTCTCAACGCAATAAAAGCTTAAGTTTCCCTTTGTAAGTTCTCTTTCAAAAATGTCTTTCATTTTCAAAGAATTATCTTACTGTTTCTCTGAACTAAAAACTAATAAACTTTCTGATTTATATGAATTAAAAGCAGAACTATCTTCTAAATGTGATGATATTCAAAAATATTATATTGAAAATCTTTATAATGAAATAATGGGTGAAAGTATAATTCCAATCTCTAATATTGAAACTCCTTTATGGAATGAAGATTTAATAAAAATTGAACTTTTCACAAATATGATAGAAGCCACGAATAAAACTATTCAAACTATTATGCATACCATTAATCAGTATGAAGAAAACGTTGAGAGCCAGAAAAAGAAACAGAAGATAGAAAAATATAAAAAATTAAAAGGAATCATCACTAATCCAACTACCACCATAAATCCAAACAACCTCACTTCAACTTCGCTTGAACTACCTCCAAATTTGATCTTCCCTGTACGAGCAGGGTCCAACCGACAAATGATCGAAGAATCTAATAAAATTATAAACACTCCTATCTCTCCACTTCAACATGAACATGAACAACTACGTCCATCCTCCTCAACTAACCAGCTCCCTCTTCTACTTATTCATTGGTAGCTCAGAGACAAGCGAGCGGCTGGTCAACGTGTGGGGAAGTTCAGCCCAAACTGGGATGGACCATATCGCGTTACCCGAGTTATCGGAAAAGGAGCCTATCATCTGGACACACTCGATGGTACTCCCCTATCTAACTCTTGGAATATTGCTCGTTTGAAATTATATTATCCTAGACCTTGAATTATCTACACCTTTGACTAATGCCAACCCTAACCTTAGCTAACGCTCCCTGAGAGAGCTTTCTTGGGTGCTGTGGTTGCTTTTTGTGCAGAAAGAAAATGGGGCACTTGGGAGAGAAAAGTCCTATCCTTGTGAATGCCGGTCCTGATCAGATGGCTCACTAAGTGAGGGCACGACCCAGAATGCCTTGAACTAGCGTTGGGATTGAAAGATCCCTAGCGCCCCCGGGGAGTGAAAAGTCCTATCCTTGTGAATGCCGGTCCTGATCAGATGGCTCACTAAGTGAGAGCACAACCCGGAATCCCTGGGAGTGAAAAGTCCTTTTCTTGTAATGACCGTTCTCGTGGAGACGGCCCATTAAGACAAGGCACGCCCCAAGGAAATAGTAACTCCGTTCTAGAAGCGAAAAGTCCCCTCTTAGTGACCGAACTAGTGTAGTGGGTCCACTAAGTAAGGACATGATTCTAGACGCGAGGACAACGCCTGAAAGTGAAAAGTCCTATCCTTGTGACGGCCTGTCCCGATCCGACGGCTCACTAAGTGAGGGCACTTTCTAGGCCGATCGTTGAAAGATGGAAACGCAAAAATCGCGAAATTCCAGCTAGTAACTAGAAGCGTAATCCCTAGTGAAGTAGAGCTGACAGAAAAAGCGATTCATGCAGTTTCCATACTAATGCCCTATGACGGCAGCGGAAAGGCTCCTACGGGTAATTACTATCTCTTGTAACCCGTTATGCTGCTGATCGTTTACAATTGAGAATGTGCAGAATACCTTTCGAGCAGCGAAAAGATTGACGACTGCACAAGCGGCGATACTATGAGGTTCGCCGGGAAAGTTAACCCGATACTAGCCTCAGCGATAACTGTTGCTGAAATGCTACGAGTCTGCTCGAAAAAAAAACATATTATGTCACCAGGATGGCAGCGACGCCCTGGGAATTTCAGAAAGAGAAAGCTAAAGAAAGGGAAAAAGCAGCAGCAAAAATATAAACTGTTTTTAATTGCATAAAAGTGCCTTGGAAAGGTCACAAGTTCCGAAGAACAAAACAGTAATGCCGTGGAGGCAAAAAATAAAAAGCCCGATGGCTGCAGAAGAGGCGGCAAAGCTTGGGAATGTGTCAACCCTCGGGGTTCCTCCGTTTCCAACCCTCCGCCTTCGCTCGGCGAAAACTCGCTTCATTAAGGTTGGTAGACTTCTGTCTGAAGGCCTCTGTGACCTCGTCGCCTTTGTACGCATCTGCTCCATGGACCTCTTCAAAGCATTCAACCAAGATAGTGGCCGTCCGCTCAACGTGCCACAGGCTCTTATCGGCTGATTCCTCCGTCAGAGCGGCTCTCTCTTCCTCCAAGGTTGTTTTCTCCCTTGCCAAGGATGACTTCTCTCCTTCCAGTACGGCATTCTTTGCATCAAGGGTGGACACTTGCCCCGACAGCTCCTGCTGAGCTAGTAACAATCGAGTGCGTTCCTCCAGCAACTTATTCTTTTCATTTCGCTCTCGCGAAAGTTCAGAAAGGGACGCAGTAAGAGAAGCAGCCTGACGATGTACGTGCTCTATCCAGTAGTGAAATTTCACAAAATTGGAAAAGAGATTAGAGCGTAGCGAATTCGCCTTATCATCATCTGTCTGCAAGAGGAAAGCTTCTCGCTCAGCGGCGGTCGACAGTATTTGGGCTGCCAAGAAAGCCGAAACCTCAACTGAACCATCGCCCCCGAGAGCCGCTAAGCCGGTATTGCGAAAATCATATAAGCCCACTTGGTGAGTCACAGTGCCAGGCTCACTCGAGGAACTTAGGTCCGCAGCATAGTCGAAGGTGGAGGCCCCTTCGCCACAACATTGAGATAAAGGAATGCTTGAGGGCACAAAGGCCAGAGGGACAGGAGGGTGGACTTGAGCAGAAGAACCCCCTTGGACGGCATAAGAACCGTAAGGGTGGTAGCCCATAAAGTCCTGTAAACCTTCTTGGTAGCCCGAGTTAGGACCATATGTATGAATAGGCCCATCGAAGGAATTGGGTGAAGCCCCGAAAGTCTCAGCCGTACCCATGTTCACCAAAAACCTAGAAGGGTGAGTCTGGGGAGCATCCATAGAAACAAAGGTGCTGTCCGGTCCGACTTTCACTGCGGCAACAGTAGAAGATAAGCTTCCACCCTCACCCTCCGGCCGGGATCTCTTCTTAGAGCCAACCAGCACATAACCCATGTCCATTTCGCCTATGGGAGATGCGGAAGTAGAAACAGCGGTAGTATCCTGCAAGGAACCCAGTAGAAACACTAATAAGAGAAACGGGTAAAATAACGCCTGACATCAAGGTATAACGTATCGTGGATAAAAAGCACACTCACAGCAGTTGTGTCAAGAGGAGGCGCTTCAGAAGAAGCTGCCGTGTCTGGAGAAGGAGTGAGATCGGCAACACTCCTGGTTCTTCTCTTCCTTTTTCCTTTGTCAGGAACCCTAGGGGCTTTAGAAAGAGACGACCGAGTAGAAGGGGCAGCGACGGTTACAATAGGAATACCCAAAGGGATGTTGGTATTCCCCTCACCGGCTGAGGAAGAAGATACTTGAGCAAGGCTCACAGAAATAGCAAGTAGAACAGTGGAGTTATCGACAGCTTCCGTAGAGGTGACCTTCTCTTTTTGTTCTCTTTCCTAGGCCCTTTTCAGTCGCCTCATAACGCTTTCAGGCTTGTAGTTGGGATCTGTCGCTGCATGATGGCAAAATAACGTTAGCATTAGTATCAGTGATAATAAAGAAGGAAGTGACTCGACACTCACGTCTAACGCAGTCCTTCATATCGACTCTGCACGCCACATAGCGGATCTGAACGCTGATTTCTAGTTGAAGAAGCTTGTCTAACCAGCCTTGTTCGCGCTGAGGAAGAGTCTCCGGCTGACCCTAGACGTTGTCCTTGACGTCTTGGTTAAACCCAGACCGCCACCAGGAACTGGGGTCTTCAAGAAGATCTATCACAAAGAACTCTTTCTTCCAAGCATCGACAGAGGACTCAATGTGGAGAAGTTTCCAAGTGAAGGACTTGAGTGAGTCATCATCATAATGGGGCGATATTGTTATCACTCCCCGACACTTCATCAGCTTAAAAACTAATTTAAGCAGTAAAAGAGAAGGGGAAGTGATCCCCTTATATTTACAAAGTTCTAGGAAGGCACAAACGCAGCAGTACGCATTTGGGGCTAATTGAACAGGATTCAAATCGCAGGCAACGAGCAACTGTTTTATGAAAGAGTTGATGGGAAGCTGAAAACCGTAACGGAACATTTGTGTGTACAGGACCCTACGCTTGCCCGTCAAAACGCATTTCTATTCTCTTGCAAAGTCCTCTTGATTATAGAAGACCCATGCATGTGCATCTTCATTTGAAGTTTATTCACTCGGATTGACATTGCAAATCTGACTTTGTGCTATGTTTGTTGCATTTTGATGAGTGTAAACACGTAACCTTGCTTTTGAGTATGAGTGCAAACACCAATATCCGGTGAGGATTACTTACGTCTACATGATGTGGGAAAGTCTGTCCTGGAGGTCGTTATCTCCTAGGCAAGATGCAGATGTTTTTCTAGGCTTGTATCAAGCATGCTTCTATGATAGAAACTGGATGATATGTTCTCCAGAAATGCATTAAACTTGTTGACCCTTCTCTTGATAGGGAAGTTGTTTTTATAAAACACTGGGGGTAAACTTTAGGGTAGTGTGGAAATTCTTTCATATACAACATACATAATTTGATCTCATTGAATTTTCCATTTATCAGTTGCTTTCTCTTTTTCCATCCATTACTGCTTCGTGTTTGTTTCCTTCCTATTTGCAGGATACAGATATGCGTCAGTGGAATCTCACACTATGATCAATCTCCGCCAACAAATCCATCCAACACCTAAATGCAGTACGTTACCACTCCACAATCAAACTTTCGTGTGGCGGTTCAAAACCCCACCTTTCAAAATTTGTGTGGCGGTTCAAAACCCCACCTTTCAAAATGTCGTGTGGCGATTCAAAACCCCACCTTTCAAAATTTCAAAATTTTGTGTGGCGGTTCAAAGCCCCACCTTTCAAAATTTCGTGTGGCGATTCAAAACCCCACCTTTCAAACTTTAGTGTGGCGGTTCAAAACCCCCACCTTTCAAACTTTCGTGTGGCGGTTCAAACCCCCACCTTTCAAACTTTCGAGTGGCGGTTCAAAACCCCACCTTTTAAAATTTCGAGTAGCGGTTCCACCTTTCAAACTTTTGTGTGGCGGTTTAAAACCCCACCTTTCAAAATTTTGTGTGGCGGTTCAAAATCCCACTTTCCAAGTTTTGTGTGGCGATTCAAAGCCCCACCTTTCAAGTTTTGTGTGGCGGTTCAAAGCCCCACTTTCTAAGTTTTGTGTGGCGGTCCACACCAATGTCCGGAGAGCGATGGTATCGCACGGATGTGCATTTACATCTTCGGCACCCACCTCCAACTGGCAGCAGCGTCTGGAAGGATTTCGCATCAACCTCCAACAGGCAGAAGCATTTTCAATTTCAATTTTCACATCAAGCATATCATTCTGCATCAATCAGCGACGACCTACGAGTACGACCTTCGACGTAGCTGAGTTTACTTTTCTGCATCAATCAGCCACGGCCTACGAGTACGACCCTCGACGTAGCTGAGTTTACTTTTCTGCATCAATCAGCCACGGCCTACGAGTACGACCCTCGACGTAGCTGAGTTTACTTTTCTGCATCAATCAGCGACGGACTACGAGTACGACCCTCGACGTAGCTGAGTTTACTTTTTTGCATCAATCAGCGACGACCTACGAGTACGACCCTCGACGGAGCTGAAGTTTACCTTTTCTGCATCGACGTCTGAGAATTGCGGTGTCCCCGTTCAGATGTCAAGTTTCATTTTCTGCATAGAGGTCTGACAATTGCGGTGTCCTCGCTCGGATCTCAAGTTATATTTCTGCAATCTACCCAGGTCAAAATTCTCCAATCACCCATTTCACTTTTCAGTTGTGTCGTGGTGACTTGGTCACCCGTGTTGCTGTGACGACTTGGTCGTCCACTTTTCAGTTATGTCGCAGTGACTTGGTCACCCATTTCACTTTTCAGTTGTGTCGTGGTGACTAGGTCACCCGTGTTGCTGTAACGACTTGGTCGTCCACTTTTCAGTTGTGTCGTGGTGACTTGGTCACCCGTGTTGCTATGACGACTTGGTCGTCCTCTTTTCAGTTGTGTCACGGTGACTTGGTCACCCGTGTTGCTGTAACGGCTTGGTCGTCCACTTTTCAGTCGTACCGTACGGTGACTTGGTCACCCACTTGCCAGCATGTCTTTTCAAAGGTGTGAAAGGTCACGTCCTTCACATCACGTCTTTTTAAGTGTTGTAAGCGGTCACGTCCCCACAACACATGTCTTTTCAAAGGTGTGAAAGGTCACGTCCCTCACATCATGTCTTTTTAAGTGTTGTAAGCGGTCACGTCCCCACAATACATGTCTTTTCAAAGGTGTGAAAGGTCACGTCCCTTACATCATGTCTTTTTAAGTGTTGTAAGCGGTCACGTCCCCACAACACATGTCTTTTCAAAGGTGTGAAAGGTCACGTCCCTCACATCATGTCTTTTTAAGTGTTATAAGCGGTCACGTCCCCACAGCACATGTCTTTTCAAAGGTGTGAAAGGTCACGTCCCTCACATCATGTCTTTTTAAGTGTTGTAAGCGGTCACATCCCCACAACACATGTCTTTTCAAAGGTGTGAAAGGTCACGTCCCTCACATCATGTCTTTTTAAACGTTGTGATTAGTCACGTCCCCACAACTTGTCTTGTAAAAGGTGTGATTGGTCACGTCCCCACACCCTGTCTGTTACGCTTATCTCTCAAGATAGTTTTTGTTTCGATGATTCATCCTCTTTCAGTAATTTTTCCCAACATATCATGCATGCATCTACTTTCCTGCACTAAGGTATCGACTGCGAGTGCTACCCTCGCCCTACCTGATTTACTTTTCCGCACAAAGGTATGGACTGCGAACCCTCACTCTACCTGATTTACTTTTCGGCACAAAGGTATGGACTGCGAGTGCTACCCTCGCCCTACCTGATTTACAATTCATCATCTACATTTTACCCCACTATCAGGGAAAGCGTTATTTACATTTCTGTCGATTTACTTTTCATCCTAGTATCAGGGACACATCATTTGCATTTCTGCATCTACTTTTCATCCCATTATCAGGGAGGTCTGCATTTACATTTTGCATTTTTCAAACCATTACCGGTTCGGGAGAAACCATCTTTACTGCTCATCAAAAATCTCGATTATATCAGATTTTTGATAAGACAGTAAAGAGGGGGCAACTGTTGCTACCCAATTTTGGATTTTACATTTTTCATTTTTCGCATTTGTATCATCAATCTTCAAAAATCACACTTCCATTTATTTTCATCAATCTGATGTTTATTTTTACACTTAATGTCGTTTAAATTTTATTTCATACTTTTTTCGCATTTTTATCACTTTTTCCGTTTGAACCCGTATCGGTTCCCGAGTCAAATTCTCGAAACCAAGGGTCGAACAATTTCGCTCATTAGCTACTTATTTTTTATTATTTTTCTAACCCGTGCCATCTTTTGGCGTTTCGTTCAATTTTTATTTTAAGCATTTTTTTTTCTATTCGAACTTTTATCGCTTACAAATGAATTTTTATTTAATCTCAGAATGAACTTTTCGCAGCTCACTGATTATCATTTATTTCGTTTCATTTTTAATAGCTTTGGGGTTCAAGTTTTATTTATCTTTAGCGAAATTTTCTCGTACTAAAAGCTCGAGGCAAAAATAATTTGCTCGTATGCATTAATTTGCATTAATGCAACATTAATGCATTTCTGCAAATTTGGCCACCTTCTCCCCTAGTCCCTAGGGCTCTCTCGATTCTTCCCCGGCCAAGATCAACATAAGGTCATGTCAATTCACTATATATCAAGGCCACCTCACCTCATCTCCACCGCCTCATCCATGCTATAAATAGCATGTACCACCGCCTTCCAGCCCCACCGCGGCAGACTGCCATCTTCTTGTCTTCACCACCGAAGCGCCGCCACGCGAGTTGCCGCTGCTACTACCGCCTCAACGTTGCTGTTGCCTTGCCGGCGATGGAGGATGAAGACGAGCCACTGCCGTACTCCGCCACTGCTGTTGCTGCGTCACCACTGCCGAGCCACTGCTGGGCTGCCGCCGTCGCCTGTCACGCTGCTGCTACCCGTCGCGTCGCCGGTTGCGTGCTGTTCTTGCTTGCTGGAACGACGCGGACTAAGGGAGGGAGAAGGCTGCACTGCTGAGTTGTCGTTGCTGCTACTGTCTTCGCCTGCTGCCATCGCTGGAGCAATTTCTGTCGCCGGAGCCAAGGCGCCATGGCTGCTGGTTCTGTTCGGATTCAACGAGAAGGAAGGAGATGACGTTGAGGAGGAAGAAGGTTGGGCTGTTTCATTTTGGTTTTGGTCATGGGCCTTGGCCCAACGAGAAAGAAAAGAAAGAGGTTGGGCTGGTCTAATTGGCCCAGCTAATGGGCCCAACTAGTGGGCCTAGTCCAATTTATTTCGATCCATCGCATTTATTTTTTGTAACGTTTTCGTATGCTTGTACTGTTTATTTAATTTTCGCACTTGCATGTTTAGTTTAATTTTCGTATGCTTGCATGTTTAAATTATTATTTTCGTATGCTTTTGCATGTTTAATTATTTTGCTCGCGTATAATCGTCAAAAATAATTATTTCATTTACGTACAATAATTTTGATGCTAATTATTTGTATGCTCGTACTTTCTAATTAATTATTTCTGCATGCCTAAATAATTATTCCGCTTGCGTCTAATTGCTAAAATTAATTATTTCACTCACAACAAGCCATTAGATATTTATCTTCTTTTCGATTATCATTTTCCCGAACTAATAATACCGACTTTGTAGGGTAAATCAACCGCTCATACCCTTCACAAGTACGCATTTCTTACCCTTTTATTTATTCTACTCTTTTTTCGCATATACGCTCGTATGCATGAATTATTTAGAAATGTTATATTTAAATTTAATCTGTTGGGCATGATCACATAATTTAGGACCTTTTATTTTCCAAATATGATTAAACACCTCTTTTTCCGGTAACCTTTTTAGGATGTGACTCGGGTGCCTAACACCTTTCCGAGTCCATAATACGACCCCGAACCAATGTTCTCTGGTTCAGACCCATTTTGCCTTAGCATTTTATTTTTTATGCCATGAATTTTGGTTCCCTAAACCTAGAAACAAATTATGGTGGCGACTTCATATGCATCATGTGAGATGAGTCCGATTTCATCTCACATCTCGTCCCAAACCCGAGTCGCATTTGGAAAAATTCCAAAAAGGGGGTGCGACAGGTGCCTTTTATGATATGACTGTTATTTTCTCAGAAACTAAATATTCAACTGCAAATATGTACTTCCCGGGTGTATTTTCAGCCTATATGACTTTGACAGAAGCAATGGATAGCGATGATGAGTTTATGAGGACCATGATAAAACCTATGTATGAAAATTTTGATAAGTATATGGGGGTTTAGCGAGATTTTAGCTATTGCTGTGATTTTAGATCCCCGATACAAATTTGTTTTTGTTGAGTGGTGCTTTAAAAAGGTTTATGGTGAGCATGATGGACCTTCTAAGGCTAACTTTCTAAAAGAAAAATTGATGCTACTTTTCATGGAGTATGCTACACCTACAAGTTCATCTCAAGGTGTGTCGACCTCATCAATTGTACCTCCTTCATCATCCACTTCAGTGTCTCGTAGAAGTCAAAACGCTTTTCAAGCAATGGAAGTCCTTTCTAAACATACTAGGTTAATTGTATGTTATGTATAAATTATTACAAATGTATGCCTTAATTTGGTTTTGTTTTGTTTAAATATGTGTTTGATTAATTTTGTTCTTTTATAGGAATTTGATTCAATTGAAATGGATGATATGCCTCAAAAGTCGGAGTTTGAGCAATATTTGGATGATTAAAGGATTGATAGGAGAACTTCGTTAGATATTCTAGAGTTTTTGAAGTCTAGTCAATTTCGATATCCTGGAGTTGCTGCAATGGTTTGTGATATTCTTACCATTCCGATTTCAACGTAGCTTCTGAGAGTGAATTTAGCATTGGTGGTAGAGTGCTTGATCAGTATATAAGTGTGCTTTTACCGAAAATTATTGAGGCTCTAATTTGCACTAGGGATTGGTTGTATGGATCTAAAGGTAATCTTTTTTCTATATTCTCATCTCATTAATATTGTTTTAATAGTTTAAGTTAATCATTCGTTTGCATATTACTCATTTTTAATTACATATTTGTGCTATGTTCGTGCATAAATGAAAAATTAGTTCGATGATCTTTGTTTAAATGTGGTGGAAATAGAGCTCGAAGATGGAGACATTGGAAAGAATTAATCTAGTTATATCATCTATGTTATTAACTCTTATATTATTGTAATGGTGTTTAAAATAATTATGGGTTATTTATTATGGTTCTGGTTCAGGTCCAGGTCAGGAGAAGAAGATCATCATCTTTGTTTTTTTTTAAACGGACAAACCAATAAAAAATTAGAGTCGGGTCCAATTTTTGCCGGGTCTAGTCCCGGACCACGAAAAACATGCGGGGTCAGGACCGGGTCTACTTTCCCAGTCCCGACCTCTTCGACATGGACGGTCGCCTCCTCATGGCAAGACCCAGTCTAAATTCCGCTCAGCTGGGCTTCGTCGGAGAGGTAGCCCGAGTGGACACCATAGTCCTCGAGCCACTGGTCAACAACGGGCACATCTCAATGATTGCCTCGATTGCACCCGACGATTTCGGGCAGTCTGGTTTCTTTTCTTTTTGTGCAGAAAAGAGAGAAGAGGGGATGTTGTTTAGGAAATCTACAACAAACCAAGAAACGGTGGTGATCAGATTTAGATATGGAAGAAGAGATTTGTAACCATGGAAGAAAGAGATGGTGATGGTGGGCAGGTGAGAAGAAAATGATAGCAATGCAAGGACAAGATAGTAATTATACTCTGAAAATATGTCAGAAAAATACTAAAATGATATTTATTTTGGCTCATTTGGGTTCGGAGGGAGTACCATAAATAAAAGATGGTTTGATTAAAAAATGCCAATTAAATATGAAATAAAGATGGTAAAAATGAGTGTGATAATACTTCCTCTGTTACTTTTCAGTTATCGTTTTTTTTTATTTTTCACGATAATCAAAATAATCATTAAATTACATTTATTTTATAATTTTTGACAAAATTACTATTATTAATTATGAACCATTCATTTTTAATTTTCCTCCAAAAAATAGTTAATTTAAAATTATTTAAGATTAATTTTGTCATTGAAAATTAAAATAAGACAACTAAATGGGCAAAACAATTTTTTAAAAAAGTGACAATTAAAAAGGAATAGAGTAATTAGGGTTATCAATAGTAATTTACAGGTACAATCACCCTAATCATGAGGTGATTAATTAGGTATTGGTAACAGTTAAAAGCAGTGTTTTAAAAACCGACCCGGCTAACCCGTTGAACCGGATTCAACCGGGGTTCAACAGAGGTTCGACCGGATTGATCCATTGGTACAGTGTGAACCGTTCATTCAGCGAACCGTTCGAGCTTAGATGATTGAACAGGATTGAACCGGTGTCTATAACGGGCCGGCCCATGCCTATAATGGGCCGGCCCATCAAATTTTCCATTTTGAAAAAAATAAAAAAAAATAAAAATTTAAAATTTAAAATTTAAAATTTAAAAAAAACACAAAACGGCGTCGTTTTGGGTTTGCCAAAACGGCGTCGTTTTAGTTTGAGATCGACCCAGTCGGGTCGATAGCAGGTCGACTGGGTCGCCGGTTTTGTAAAAATCAACCGGGTCGACCGGTCGAACCCGGGTCACTTGCAGGTCCGGTCCAAAGACTGAACCAGCCCGAAATCCTCATTTTGACGTCGACCTGGGCGGTTCAACCCCGGTTCGGTCCGGGTTTCAAAACACTGGTTAAAAGCTTCATTAGATCATCTTTCCTTTTATTTTATTTTCTTGTTAAAAAAGAAAAGTTGTAAAACAGGGAAAGGTTATATACACATTCCAGAATCCAGAGATAACAACCCTACTACCTGTCATACAAATCTACACTTCTACTTCAACCTTTTTGCCTAGCTTTACCTCTACACCACAACTGCTGAGAAAACCCATTGTAGTTACCTATAAAGCAAGGCCAAAACACCATAAATGAAGTCAAAAAAACATGGAAACAAATAATCGAACAATCCTTGGAGAAACAGGCGTCAATAGCAATGCCATCTTTGATCCTATTCAAAGCAACTGCCGAAGCTCCTGGTTTTCCTTTCGAAGGGACTTAAGTTCTTTTATCAGCTCAGCTTGCGTTTCGAGAATGGAGCCCATTACGCCAGAAAATTCCATCTGTTCAATGGTTCAACTAGTATATATCAACACTAAACACATAACACAACCAAAAGCAAAACGGATATTAATACTGCATATCAAACATACCTCCTGCATGTGGAATTGCCTTAAAATTTCAATATGAAGGTTCCTCGTGTCTTCGTGTATTGACTTTTGAAATGAATCGAGAGTTTCTTCAAGCGTACTTTTAAAGAGCTGAATGGTGAAGGAACTTCCCTGCTGCATATCTGATTGAGGGGCTTTATGTGATTGCGAGGCACCTCCTCCCTGCCATAGCAAATTGATGAGCATTTATATCCGGAGAAGAGAAAAAAAACTAGCTTAATGTTTTTCTATCATGTCTCATTATGACAGAAGCCATCTTATTTTGCATTTAGGATGGTATCATTAAGTTAAACCAGTCACATTCAACGCTTTCGAATTGAGACCATTGAAAGCCATCTGTGGTGATCAAGTGCAATGCTGGCACTTCTCTCTAAAACTGAATACTGAGATAAGTAGAAGCAAGCATCTATTAAAACTGTCAACTTTCTTACATTAATTGCAGGCAGATTTGCTGATTCTGTCATAGCTGATGTGTCAGATCTTGATAACAATAAGCTATTCAAAAGTTCTTCCCTGGTTTCAACTCCAGTTTTCTTTGTTTTTGGCGAACCAACTGAAGTATCACTGAAGGAAGCAGCAGTACTTATTCTCTCAGCATAAGTTGACAACCTACGAGGAAGTGTTAAAGATATTGGTCCTGGTGCGTCAAGGCTTGCCGGTCCCATGATGCCTCTGTTACCTTGAGATAAGGACATGGAACTAGAGGGAATATATTCTGGAAAGCCCGTTGAAGCCTCCTGGTTTAAGGTCGCATCTTTGGTGCGCAGATGTGAAAAGCTCTGGTTGGAATTCGGGAATGAGCTCATACTAGCCTGACTCATAGAAGATGAATCTTGCAAACCAGAAAACATTGGTCCAGAGGTTAAACCGCCAGAAGCTAGCTTCGCAAAACGAGTTGGTAGAGGCTGGCGTCCACTGGAAGGGTTATCAGATAATTGCTCACCACCCCAAGCTTCTGGAGGGGTGATAGAGGAATCTTCACTCTTGGAAGATGGCGTTGGAGTGGATCCCCCCAACAGTGTTAAGGACCTGGTATCTTCCTGTAAGAAAGTCATTAGATGTGCATAAAGACATTTCAATATCTTCCATTGAGTTCACGATAGAATCAAACTGAAACAACATATACAGAAACCTTGAAATCACCAACATAACAAAGGCCAAAGCCTAAAAGTTGATTTATAGCAGTGTCGATTATGAAAAAGTAACCCATAAAAACAACCTTTATCAAAGGCATTCACAACAATTTCAAAGTATTTGCTTTATGAATCATAAAGGGAAAATCAATACTGAATTCTTGCAACACATCAGCAACTTTGAAAGTACACTGCTAACTCATGTCAAACAGACCAACCACAAAAATTAGACAAATGAACACACTCGGCAAAAAACAACCAAGTGTTTTACAGAATAAAGACATCATTCCTCCACTATTTTTTTCTTTCTCTCCTTAATAAATTCATGCCAAGAGATAAATGTCGAACCTGTTTGGAAGTTGATGTGAATTTCGAATCAAATATAGGATGATCATTGGTTCCATCTTCTGCAAAAGGAAATCTCCTACTGTATGGAGAAAACAAGGATTGCGGCTTCTTATCAATGAGTAGATTGTCTCTTTTGAATCCCTCTCGCTCACTAAAAAGCTTATCAAGTGATGGTGTGACAGGGTGGACATCCACAAGTGGTGAAAAGACCTCCATATCATCCTTAAAATTATGACTAGAACGAGGAGCATGTAATCTTGTCAACGATAAACCAGGAAAAAGATGGGTTCGCTGTGGGGTTTCATCTAAAGACAAATTGGTGGAGCTTGACGAAACTCCAGTAACTGTTGCTGCAAGAGACACCGCTTCAACAGAAGTACCTGAGCGGGCAGTGTTATAAGGTCCAGACATAGCTGTGGATAATGAAACACTTGATGATGTTACTGAAGGAAGTGGATCAGGCATAAGAATAGAATCTTCAACCGTGCCTCCTAAAAGAGCAATCTCAGCCGTGCAGGTGCTCTCATTTACAATAATGGGTTTGGATCTTTGCCAGCATAAACTCGTAACAGCCTGAAGAATCAAATAAGACTATTAAAAAATGCTCTTGTTCAATGAGCAAAAGCACAAAACTGAATCACCAAAGTGGTGCAACATAACTATAAAAGATGCAAGTAGGACAATATGAGTCGACGTATTTATGAAATCCATGACGAGAAAATATCGTCAAAGTCATGTCACCCTATACCTTTAGTGACTTGAATCCAACTACCTAAATCTAAAGAATGAAAAGAGCTCTCATTTAAACTCCTTTCTTTAATGCACTTTATATAAGTGAACTTAACACAAATGGTGAAACCATCCTCAAAATAGACAATATCTAAGGCCCTATGATTGTCTCTTTGGCTTCATAATTACAAAGTGAAGTCCTCTTTCAAAGAAGAGATAACATGTACGCATAAGCAATATGATGAACCTTTCAAATAATATCCAGGATCATTTTCCAGAGCGCCAATTGTTGACTCCTCTGTTTCATGAAGGAACTCAGTGCCCATTCTAGTTTCGGAATACCTAATTATCTTCTCCAGATAGGGAAAATTGTATATCCTGTTATTGTAAAGTTCTTTGGAAGAGCACCATCCTATACATGACCCATAAATTAAACCACCATGAACGCAACATTCGCATTTTATCATTTTCACTTAAATTACTCAACAAATCAGAAATGAGATAGGAAAGGTAAGAAGTGCAGTCAACCAAAGAATTCTGATAATATGTACTTATACTAATAAAATAGTCTCATAGTATTCACTATTTACTATACTGCTATATTGATGCAGGATTGAATTGATATCTGCTGCATCAAAACAATTGCATATTTTACACCTGCAAAAAGCAAACCATTGAACAAAAGATCTACCATCAGGATTCTAATCACATCAGTTAGCCACATGACTAAACCATAAATGTCCACGTCTGCATATTTTCTCCCAACTCTTTCCATGTTCATCCTCTAACATCTAATGATAACATCAAGCACCAACAGTCATAAATGATTTGATTTGGGCACTTATCAAACAAATAATTGTTATAGACCAGTAATAAATTTGCTTTGGATTCATTGCATATTTTATGCAGGAGAAAAACATCCAAAGCTGAATCGCATTACCAAAAAAAACGAGGGTTCTCAAGAAAAACAAAAAAAATACATGAGAGAAAGTTTGATGTACTTACACAAAAGAGTTAAAAACTAAGGTGAAACTGCAACAGACAGCATGTATTTGCAAACACGAAAAAACTTGCTACTGATCAATTGTCTAGGAAAAGAAAACAACCTCAGAATTATTGTAGGCACGAAGAACAGTGAAAGGCTGTGGTTTTCCACGAACATCATAGAACACCACCCGACCATTACTGGTTCCAGCAGCAAGGATCCAACCATCATCTCTGAATGCCAATGAGGAGAAAGGTGCCTCATAAGCAATGCAAGAAGGGGGTTTTCTAGACCCTGAGTCGTAAGTATATAGCTTTTTATCCAGTCCAACACTAGCTATTATCTACAAAAGAAAGAAAAATGTTTAAGATAGCAGAATAGTCAACTAAATGTGCAGGAAAGGAACATATAACCTCAATGAGTTTCCCCATTGCAGGCACAAACAATAAACATATTATTCTTCCCCAATTGGGAAGAAAGGAGAGGTCCAAGGCACTCCAACTCAATAAAATAAACACAAGACCTTGTCATTTGATGGTGAGAAGCTAATACCAGCAGTTGGTGCGGAGTGTTGCTTCAGCCAAGAAACCTGAGGAACAGAACATCAATCAACATATGCCTAAATAACTTTTCAGACCAAACAACTATTGGAAACAAGTACATATAAAAGACATAGTCAAACATAAAGACTGTGTTTCCTGAAGTATATGTGAAGGACTAGAACATTTGTTGAGGGGGAAAAAATAACATGAGGAAAAAATAACATGAGGAAAAAATAAAGGAAATACTCCTCTTGCTTTCATCATGCTTCTGTTACACCCACGATTCCAACTCATTTCAAGGCATAATCACATGCAAGACTACAGTAGAAGCAATACTACAGAAACAACTTTTCATTGCAATATCCAAATCTATTTTTCCATGAAAAGAAATGCCAAAATATGCCATAACATCACTCAATACGAGAAACTCATACGAGCATAGAACTTTGTCATCTATATTTTGTGTTTTTGTGACTTTATACAAGCAATAACAAGTCTATTACACAAACCTTTGAGCTGCGACCAGTTGTATCCCACAGATGGACAGAACCGTCATCACCTGCAGTCACCAAGAGATGCCGACTAACCCGTGAATAATCAAGCACCCTCAATACCTGGTCTCCAAATCCATAAGATGATAATTAGCTTAAAATGCAGACTACAAATCACAACTATCAGACAGAGAGCGACCAAATCCACCAAAAAGCTAACAACCTGCTCGTTGGGGTCCTTCAGTTCTGTAGCCCTACCAGATGCAAGATTGTGAAGTATTAGATCACCGCTTAGACTGATAGAAGCCAAATGTTCATCTTTGCAATTGTACATAGCACCTGTAATTGTACTAGAATGACCCCTCAACCGCTTAATGCAACGCTTCCTCTGCAAATCCCATATTCTTACAACCTGACCACTTCCCCCAGAACACATGTACCTGGATCCTTTATTACTGAAGTTAATAGCCAATATAGATTCCTGCAAATTTAGGAATACAACTAGTCACAGCAGAAAATAAGTTTTTATGCAAACAATTGGGAACCAGATATTTAGTGAAGACTGCTAGGATAAATTGGCCACATTAAACACATCTTAAGTAGGAATTGCTGCAATTCAGTGCAGCATGGGACACAGGATAAGACCTTATTCTCCATTCAATTATAAAACATGCTGATGCATTGTTGCTTCCCTCTGTTATCATTTCTACTTTCAAAAGGCAAAGAATGCTACACAAGTTACTTTCTTAAATCATTGCTCAAGCATTTGTAGGTGGTTATCTTCAGAATCCTCTTATAAGCAATTAATAGAAATCAAAAGGAATAACGCTGATCACAAAGGGCGTCAAAGTTTGGATTGGCCACAGAAATGATGATTTAGTTGCCCGAAAGGTTTAAGTTAATGCTAACTGAGAAAGCTGATAAAGCTAACATCCTCTAAACTGCCCACACACGTGTGTGGTTTCAAGGTCCAATTTTCACATCTCGACAAAGGATTTCTTTTCTTTTCGAACAGCAGTAACTCAAACCCTAAGACATTGTGTGAGTACATCCTTAATGTTCGCAGACAAAGCTAGATGTAAGATCGCCTCAAAGAAAATAACTACCTCAATATTATCCCCACTATCTGTCCCAGCAACTGGAATGATCCCCATGCTCTGCCCATTCTTCCTCCACAGTGAGATCCTCTTATCCTCCCCAGCACTCGCCAACACCAAATCTGCAACCAAACCAAATGTATGTAATTAGATAAATAAATTATCAAAAACAACAAAGATTACGGGCTATGAATCCTAAATCTCCACCAAATGCAGCTAAAAATCGTTAGCTTTAGCTGATTTTGCGTTGATCAAAATTACTCAGAGGTTAAAGAGTCAGGCAGCGACTGACTGGTGTGGTTCCATTTGACTGAGTTGACGATGCAAGCAGGAGAAGGAGTGTAGGTCAAGGTGCAAGGATCGCCTGACTCCACCGACACATCGAAGAGCTTGACAGTGTCGCCTCCGGTCGCCGCCAGCAGTGCCATTGATGGATCCGCCAACTTCATCCTCCCTAATCCGTCCTTTCAATGTCTTCTCCCAGCCACCAAAAAATCCAACTGTCTAAACTTCAATTCTCTGCCAAAATGGAGGAGAAATTTGAAAGAGAAATGAAAAAAATTGATTCTTTTACGAAACTAAAAAAAAAAAAAACTCTTAAAAAATGGATTGTGAAAGTAGAAATAAAAATAAAACCCTACCCCACCCGAGAAAGACAGTGAAGGAAAGATGATTGCTAAAATTTGAAGGTGTATGGACTCTGTGGAGAAGAGAAGCGCCTTTTCTTTTGTTTGCTTTAAATATGATTTATTTATTTTCAATTTTTCTTTGGTTAATGCCTATTTAATGCCTATCAAGATTTGGAATTCTTCTGTTGAAAATAAAAAAAATTATATTAGGAGAATCACCATTCTTTATAAAGTTCAACAAAAATTGAACAAATTAGTTTCAATTAAGAGAATACCAAAAAAAAAAAAAATTTATCTAAAAAGACAATCGAACATCGATTATCAATTTTTCACTGGATGGTAAAATGAGCCCAAACTCAAATCCAAATGCAAATCCAAATTCAGTTGACCATATATTATCTGATTGGATTTGAGTTTATTCAAATGAAATTGGATTGAATTTGGATCGGGCTTGGATATCCAAAATAAACTTATCTAGCATCTTTTTCAATCTAAGGCAAACTCGATTGTAAATAGTTGAAAAGAAAATTTGGCGTTTCCTTCTATGGTTCTACCCTCATCGACTTCGGCGCCACCTTGTCACCACCGGAACTCCACTAGAACTTCCCTTTTTCACCTCCAATCGTGCACATCTCTTTCTTTTCTTCTCAACTTTCATGATCGAATTCTTCAGCTCACAGTCTCAATTATTGTTGAAAGGAGAAGAAGAGCATTAAATTGGAAGAGCAGGAGCATGTTCCTTAACGTTGATAGCTCGTCTCCAGCAAACCACGTCACTAGCAGGTTGGTGATAACTATTGACATACCCCCATGACATTTTAGTCCTGACAGGGTACCCTCATCTTCAGCTACTGTAGGGCCTGCCTGGCCTCCTACTAGTCCTGCTACCGGGGGGTGGTCGACGTCAGCGGAGGGGCCCCATCCAGCACTATATGGCGCCTATTCCCACCCCCGGTAAGCACACAAGCGGCATCAAGCACTCAAGTGGCATCTACTCGGCGTTACCCCATGGCCCCAAGCGGCACCTATTAGAGATGACACCTCTCTACTAGATCTCCTATAAATACCCCCCTAGGTAGAAAGGGTGGGGGGGGGGGGGGACTTTCTCTCTCTCTCCACACTCTCTCTCACTACTGCTCCTACTTCTACTGACTTGATCGTCGGAGTATCTGCGCCGGGGACCCCCTCCGGCGCCTTGCAGGTGTACCAGCAGCGAGGACCACACCCTCAGAGGAGAAGATCACCAGGATCCTTCCTACCCCGGGTACAATCCCTCCGATTATTATCAAAATGGTGCTTTCATTGAGAGCATTTAGATCTTCAAGTGAGTTCCTTAAGATCTAAAGGCTCTCCTTTCCGTATGCATATTTATCTCCATCATTGCTGCTGGGTTTTCTATTTATGGGGATTTATCATATTATGATTCAAGTGCTGCTCGGATTTCATTCATGATATAAATATATGTGATCAATATATTATTGAGAGTTGTTGTTGTGCACCAAAGGGAGCAGATCTGGAAAATGGTGATTTAAGATTGCTGTGCGTGTGATGATCTCAATCCATGCCAATAATTTATTATTATATATTCAAGAGAAAAGAGAAATATCGGATCGGGAAAAGAAGGGAGAGAGAGAGAGAGAAGCTGTGATTATCTTTGTTGTAAGATCAGATCTGGAAAAGTAAGAGAAAGAGAGAGAGGGGTTTGACTTTTGCGTGTGTTATTATTGAGTGTGTCAGAGGAAAATAATATTTGAGTTTCTGGGAAAAAGACGAAATATGTCGCTTGTGTGCTAGAGAGTGACGTCAGGTGAGGTGACGTCATATGGAGTGACGTCATGCGTGACCATGGATGGTGTGTCGCCCTATCAGATGTCCGCTTCATTATCAGACGTCGCTTCCTTATCAGACGTCCGCTTCCTTATCAGATGTTCGCTTCCTTATCGGATGTCCGCTTCCTTATCGGATGTCCGCTTTGTTATCGGATGCCGCTTCGTTATCAGCCGTCCGCTTTGTTATCGGATGTCCGCTTCGTTATCAGAGGTCCGCTTCGTTATCAGACGCCGCTTCCTTATCGGATGTCCGCTTCCTTATCGGATGTCCGCTTCCTTATCGGATGTCCGCTTCCTTATCGGATGTCCGCTTCGTTATCAGAAGTCCGCTTTCTTATCAGAAGTCCGCTTCCTTATCGGATGTCCGCTTCCTTATCAGATGTCCGCTTCCTTATCGGATGTCCGCTTCCTTATCGGATGTCCGCTTCCTTATCAGATGTCCGCTTCGTTATCAGAGGTCCGCTCTGTTATCGGATGTCCGCTTCGTTATCAGAAGTCCGCTTCGTTATCAGATATCCGCTTTGTTATCGGATGTCCGCCCCTGCCGTTGTCGCCCTTGCCATGTCATCAGAAGTCTCAGGACTTTCGGCGTTAGCGCCCAGAAAGTGCATTGCTGGCCAGTCATATCAGGTTTCGCGGGGAAAATCATATCTTTTCCGTACGTACTCGGAATTCTGCGTGTGATAGCTCGATTCGAAGACAATTCGACGGGCTACAATTCTTGTCAAGGAATCTCAGTGAGATATTGATGTTAACTGGGCGTTATTGGGATGCGAAATCTGGGTTTAAGATTCGTGATTCCAGCTATATCGGGTTTCACGGAAAAAATCATATCTTCTTCATGCGTGCTCGGAATTTTCTGAATAATAGCTCGATTTGAAGATAATTTAAAGGGCTATGGTTCTCATGAAGACATCGGAGTGAGATATCGACGTTTAGCAGGCACGATTGAGCCTCAAAGTGACGCTGCTGATTTGGTTTTCCCCCATGGCGACGGTGGGTGAAATAAATGATGATTCAGAATATAATCTAGTGGGTGAATATCTACCCCAGATGGATCTTTATATTATTTATTGGGTGAATAGCTACCCCGCTGGGAAAGCCCTCATAATGTAATGAGGCCATTCTCTCATCATCAAAAAGGTCTCCAACGACATGTCACTCTCCTTCGTAAATGCAAGGAAGGGAACGGGAATTAAACAACGGCCGAGTTCCTTGTTTATTCCCCTAATGTTGCTATCACCTTTAAGATTATCACTTTCCCCTTACCTCTATTTTTAACATTCTTAGAGGAAGCTAACCGAAGTTAACATTCTTTGCTAGTGTATTTGTACAGCTAACAATGCAGGTACTCAAGTGGAGTACAGATTGAAATCCTGGGGAATGTGAAAGCGTGCAATATTGCAGGTAGCTACGGCATAAAACCGCACAATTTGTAGGTGGCTTATAGTGTAAAGCCGCGTCAATATTGCAGGTAGCTCCGAGCAGCGTAAAACCGCGTCAATATTGCAGGTATCTACGGCGTAAAACCGCACAAATTGTAGGTAGCTTATGGCGTAAAGCCGCGGCAATATTGCAGGCGGTTCACAGCGAGGCCGGATCCAACGAGCTTGGATAGGAAAAGCGACATCAACGACACCCCGATATGTGCGGGAAAGTTGATGAAATATCGAAATAGTGAAGAGGCGAGTGCCTCCATGTGAGCGAGTGCCTCCATGTGAGTGACTCCTCTATGAGATTCGTGGTGCGTCCATGTGACCGGCGCCTCTATGTGATTTGTGGTGCGTCCATGTGAGCGACTGTCGCGCCTCGAAATTTAAAAATTCGCGAGTGTGCAACGAAATTTGAGACCTTCAGATGCTCGGCGTAAAAGGGACGCCTAGCAGCATGCAATGAAGTCGCCACCCTAATTTGGTTGCTAGGCTTAGGGAACCCTAATCGTCATGGCATACGAAATATAATAAGTAAAAAACTAAAGGCACAAAAAAGGGGGTCTGGACCCCAGACAAAAGGTTCGGGGTCGTATTATGGTCTCGGGAAGGTGTTAGGCACCCGAGACACATCCGAAAACGGTTACCGGTTGATGAGAGAGGTGTTTAAAACGGTGTTTGAAAAATGCGTTTTGAAAAGGGGGCCCTCAGAGGAATCGTCACTTTAGTCTTTTTTTATGATCGTGATGGGACTAAATTTTCCGTAAGACTGAATGAGCGCCCTCTTATTTCATCATCGGGCCATGCATGATTACGTGATCCTAACATGGATTGCTAACAGAGTACAAGTTTAAATGATAGGTTTTTGAAGTGAAAAACTGATGTGGGATCGAAAGTCCCCATGTACATGCAGTCAATATAAGCGAGAATTTAAAATCATATGAACACGACATTTTAAGCAACTCTTTAAACACGTTGTTCATGTGGGTGGATTTTAATTCTAGCAGTTCTATATATCATGCATACAGTTGATGTTTGCAGAAAGCATCGAATAAATAAAAAGGACTTGTGAGGCGTACTTTCGAGCGAAGCTTGAAATTAACCTACAAAATGAGAGTGTTAGTGATAGCTCGAAAAAAATAAATAAATAAATAAATAAATAGGCAATTTTATGAGAGCAAGAATTTAAATGACAGTTGATTGCATACAAGAAATGATGGATTTCACGCATACGGAAATTAAATGCCGAGTTGATTGCATGCGAAAAATGATGGATTTAACGCATACGAAAATTTAATGCTGGGTTGATTGCATGCGAAAAATGATTGATTTTACGCATACGAGAATTTAATGCTGGGTTGATTGCATGCGAAAAATGATTGATTTTAAGCATGCGGGAATTTAAATGCTGTTTTGATAAGTGCCGAAGAATTAAATGCAGTTGGCGATTTACAGGGAATAAAAAAAAAGTTTGATGGTTCGCAGAAAATAAAACAGGTTGATAATGCAGAGAATAAACAGTTGGATATTTGCAGAAAATAAACAGTTGATATTTGCGGAAGAATTTCCAGCAGTTTTCGAAAAATTAAAGCAGTTGAATATTTGCGAGAATTAAAATGCGACCGACCATGTAGGCGGTATTGAATTTAAATTGCTGAAGTTTAAAGTGCGGAAAAGTAAACAGTTGATAATTTGCGGAATGACTTCCAGCAATTTTGCGAAAAATTAAAGCAGTTGAATATTTACGAGAATTAAAATGCGACCGACCATGTAGGCGGTATTGAATTTAAATTGCCGAAAGTAAATTGCTGAAATTTAAAGTGCAGAAAAATAGAGTGCGAAAAAGTAAACAGTTGATATTTGCAGAAAATAAACAGTTGATATTGCGACCGACCATGTAGGCGGTATTGAATTTAAATTGCCGAAAGTAAATTTCTGAAATTTAAAGTGCGAATAATTAAACAGTTGATTTTTGCAGAAAATAAACAGTTGATATTACAGAAAATTAAAAGTGTTAGTACGACAAATAATCATACAAAGCATACGAGTATTTTACGAAAAAACGTGATCCGAAGTTTTGAAAACAATTGAAAATGGGCTGGGCCCAATTGAAGAATGAAAAGAAGTGAAAAATGGGCCAGGAATAGTGCCTGGCCCATGAGAATTTAAAAGGGAATGGGCCAAGCCCATTCCCGCGTGAACAGTGCCGTTGGCCTGGCACTGTTCATTCGTCACCTTTCTTGGTTGCCGGCGTACTGCTGGCGGCAAAGCTCCGGCCACAAGTGGTCGATTTGAAAATCGTTCGTACCGAAATGTTCGTCTCTTCGACGACTTCCCGACCATACCAACCCCGATTTTTAGTTTGACTCGTACAAAATTTAATTTCGAAAAAACGACAAAACTGTTAATTACCGAAAACTAATTAATTCGCACAAACTAACCGACGATTTTTAAAAGTGAAAGCGTGTATTTAATCTATGTTATGTGTGTGAATTAATGACATAAAAGAAAGAAATTAAATTGCTCAATCAAGAGGCAAACGAATTTAAACAAAAGTTTGGCTTAAAAACTGAAAAAAAAAGAAAAAAAGGCTAGAGAGAGAAAGCTCACCTCAAAGCCTTGAACTGGACGATCTTCGCTTGAAATAAGCAACTGATCAGAGGAGGGAGAGAGGGCAAGAAAGCTTGCCAATATTGTGCCCCGAATGCGTTGGAGGAGGGGGGCTATTTATAGCCGAAGATCGCGTGAGGAGGGAGACGCGGGGCTGCGCGTGGTGGCCGGCTGGTCGCGGTGGCAAGGCTAGGCGAGCTAGCCGTGATGATGGCGAAGGGACAGGAAGCTATGGACGCGACGGGAGCAGGTGGCTCGGGCGTGGGCTGCTTCGCTGCACTCCCTTGGCACTGTTCACGTGCATTATGCATGTTAATTCAGGGGCCATTGATCTGGTTGACTTTCCTTGGTTGACCAGATCAATGGCCATGATCAAATGGCCTTTTCTCTGATTTAAATGGCCTCGAGCCGGTTCCCGCGACCAAACGTTCTGACTTTTCGAGCCAAAGGTACCGGCGCGTAAAGAAAAATATGACGGGTTTAACCGTCTACAGCGAATGATGAGAATTCCTCGTTTAACGTGTTTATTTTCGCGTTCAAAAATGTGAAACGTTTGAACGGAAAAATAATAACGTTACGCCGAAACTTACACGAATCGCTGTAGACCATTACAACTAGAAAAAAATCTAGCAACTAGTTGGTGGAAAATATTTTAAAGTCAAGCTATTGTCCGAGCGGACTTACTCGGGTCCAATAAAAGCTCGCATAAAAATAATAATAAAATAATAAAAATACTAAAAAATGCGCTAAAATATAAAAAATCATAAAATTCATGTGATGACCTACAACGAAGAAAAAATTAGCAAACGACTGCCGGATAATTAAAAATGTGATTTTTAAGGCTAAAAATATTAATGATAATAATAATGAAAATAAATGCCGAAAAATTAAAAATGCGATTTCGAAAGCTGACGATGCTAACGATGATGCAAAAATGCAACGAAACACCAAAAAATTCTAGCGACATTAAATCAACTGAAAATGACTGTAAATTAGCTGAATAACAGAAATGCTAAAATTAAATAAAAATGGCGTCAAAATTCAGGTATCAACAGTTGCCCCCTCTTTACTGTCTTATCGAAGTATTTGATAAGTGTCGCGCCTCGGAAATTTAAAAAAAATTCGCGAGTGTGCAACGAAATTTGAGACCTTCAGATGCTCGGCGTAAAAGGGACGCCTAGCAGCATGCAATGAAGTCGCCACCCTAATTTGGTTGCTAGGCTTAGGGAACCCTAATCGTCATGGCATAGGAAATATAATAAGTAAAAAAACTAAAGGCACAAAAAAAAGGGGTCTGGACCCCAGACAAAGGTTCGGGGTCGTGTTATGGTCTCGGGAAGGTGTTAGGCACCCGAGACACATCCGAAAACGGTTACCGGTTGATGAGAGAGGTGTTAAAAAGGTGTTTGAGAAATGCGTTTTGAAAAAGGGGGCCCTCAGAGGAATCGTCACTTTAGTCTTTTTTATGATCGTGATGGGACTGAATTTTCCGTAAGACTGAATGAGCGCCCTCTTTTTTCATCATCGGGCCATGCATGATTAAATTAATTACTACGTGATCCTAACATGGATTGCTACCAGAGTACCATTTTAAATGATGGATTTAAAATGATAGTTTGCTGTGGGATCGAAAGTCCCCATGTACATGCAGTCAATATAAGCGAGAATTAAAATCACATGAACGCGGCATTTTAAGAAAGTCTTTAAACACGTTGTGCATGTGGGTTGATTTTAGTTCTAGCAGTTCTATGTATCATGCATACAATGGATATTTGCAGAAAGCACCGAATAAATAAAAAGGAATCGAAAGGCGTACTTTCGAGCGAAGCTTGAAACTAAAACCTGCAAAATGAGAGTGTTAGCGATAGCTCAAGAAATAAATAAGCAATTTATGAGTGCAAGATTTTAAATGACAGTTGATTGTACACGAGAAATGATGGATTTCACGCATACGAAATGAGATGCTGAGTTTGGTTGTATGCGAAAAATGATTGATTTTAAGCATACGAGAATTTATTGCTAGGTGATTGCATGCGAAAAATGATGGATTTTTCGTATGTGAGAATTTAAATGCTAGTTGATTGCATGCGAAAAATGATGGATTTTACGCATGTGAGAATTAAAATGCTAGTTGATTGCATGCGACAAATGATGGATTTTACGCATGTGAGAATTTAAATGCTAGTTGATTGCATGCGGAAAATGATGGATTTTACGCATATGAGAATTAAAATGCTAGTTGTTTGCATGCGAAAAATGATGGATTTTACGCATGTGAGAATTTAAATGCTAGTTGATTGCATGCGAAAAATGATGGATTTTACGCATGTGAGAATTTAAACGCTAGTTGATTGTATGCGAAAAATGATGGATTTTACGCATGTGAGAATTTAAATGCTAGTTGATTGCATGCGAAAAATGATGGATTTTACGCATGTGAGAATTTAAATGCTAGTTGATTGTATGCGAAAAATGATGGATTTTACGCATGTGAGAATTTAAATGCTGTGTTGATTGCATGCGAAAAATGATTGATTTTACGCATACGAGAATTTAAATGCTAGGTTGATTGCATGCGAAAAATGAGTGATTTTACGCATACGAGAATTTAAATGCTGGGTTGATTGCATGCGAAAAATGATTGATTTTACGCATACGAGAATTTAAATGCTGGGTTGATTGCATGCGAAAAATGATGGATTTTACGCATACGAAAATGAAATGTTGTTTTGATAAGTGCAGAAAAATTAAATGCTATTGGCGATTTACAGGGAAGAAAAAAAGTTTAATGATTTGCAGAAAATAAAACAGGTTGATAATGCAGGGAATAAACAGTTGGATATTTGCAGAAAATAAACAGTTGATATTGCGACCGACCATGTAGGCGGTATTGAATTTAAATTGCTGAAAGTAAATTGCTGAAATTTAAAGTGCGGGAAAGTAAAGTGCGGAAAAGTAAACAGTTGATAATTTGCGGAAGGATTTCCAGCAGTTTTGCGAAAAATTAAAGCAGTTGATATTGCAGAAAATAAACAGTTGATATTGCGACCGACCATGTAGGCGGTATTGAATTTAAATTGCTGAAAGTAAATTGCTGAAATTTAAAGTGCGGAAAAGTAAAGTGCGGAAAAGTAAACAGTTGATAATTTGCGGAAGGATTTCCAGCAGTTTTGCGAAAAATTAAAGCAGTTGAATGTTTACGAAAATTAAAATGCGACCGACCATGTAGGCGGTATTGAATTTAAATTGCTGAAAGTAAATTGCTGGAATTTAACGTGCGGAAAATTAAGCAGTTGATAAGTGCGACCGAGACCATGTAGGCGGTATTGAATTTAAATTGCTGAAAGTAAATTGCTGAAATTTAAAGTGCGGAAAAGTAAAGTGCGGAAAATTAAACAGTTGATAATTTGCGGAAGGATTTCCAGTAGTTTTGCGAAAAATTAAAGCAGTTGATATTGCAGAAAATTAAAAAAATGACCAACCATATAGGCGGTATTTTAAATGACTGAATTTAAATTGCCGAAAGTAAATTGCTGGAATTTAAAGTGCGGAAAATTAAACAGTTGATAATTTGCGGAAGGATTTCCAGCAGTTTTGCGAAAAATTAAAGCAGTTGAATATTTACGAAAATTAAAAAAAAGCGACCGACCATATAGGCGGTATTTTAAATGACTGAATTTAAACAGTTAGATATAAATGACTGAGGTTAGATAAGATGACAATAAATATTATGATAAAGAATGAGCAATTCATGTATAAAAACAATTCGAGAAACAACTTGATAAAAAATAAGCATGCGAAATATTTCACGAAAAAAGTGACTGAAACAATTCATGTATAAAACATATGAGAAATAGCATGTATCGTGAAAAATAAATATATGAAACATGCGAGCATTTTACGTAAAAAAATGACGAATCGGAGGCATGGAAAAACGTGAATGGGCTGGGCCATATTTAAAATTTGAAGAAATGGGCCAGGAACAGTTCCTGGCCCAAGGGAATTCATTTAAATGGTGATGGGCCAAGCCCATCACCTTTCCTTTATTTCGCACGAAGGGCCGAGTGGCCCATGGCATCATCTTCCTCCTCACGTCGCCGGAGCCACTGCCGGCGACGGAGGTGATGAACCAGGCGGCCAAATCGCCTGGTTCTTGGCCCAAAAGGAGCCTGTGCCCTCCACCAATGCAACCAACCAATCACAGCAGGAAACCAGCCACGAAAACAGTGGCAATTGCAACAAGAACACTACCGTGCATTAATCCGTTTAATTAGCAAATAAATATTTCAAGCATTTAAACGATTTAATTGATGCTAGCGTAATGAAATTAACTCAACACTCAAGCAATTAGAACACATTTGAGCAGTTAAGTAATCATCTAAAGCAAGAACGGAATTTAGAGAGAGAAACCGTAAGTGAGAGAGAGAGAGAGAAACTTACAATGTCGTTGCTGCCGCGAGCGGACGGACGAACGGGAGTGAGGCTTGAGGGTGCGTGAATTGGTCCAGGAAAATGGAGAGGGAGAGTGTTGTTTTTTTTTTGTAAAATTTCGGCCCCCTCGCGAAGGGAAATGGTGATGACTGATGCTTTGCTGATGAGGGCGAGGTACGTGAGCCTTTTCACTTTTCGCTGAGGATGCTTGCTTGACAGAGTGCGTGAGCTCTGGGATCCTTGCTGGGGGGTGCTTTTTGTTCAGCCTAGGGCCCTTTTCTTGAGTCCTCATTGGGGAGTGTCGTCGCTGTTCTTTTTGCGACTCACTACTTGAGTTGGCGTGGGGCCCCTTTCTGCTTGCTTTGAGGTTTCTTGAGTTGGCGTTGGGCCTCTTTTGCTTGACTTTACTGGGGAAGGATACTTTGAGATTTCTCGTGTTGGCCTTGGGCTTTTCTACTCGAGTTCACTGGGGAAAGTTGTCTTCGAGATTTTCTCGAATTGAGTTGTCCCCGGGCTGTGCTTGCTTTGGCTCTCCGACTGTTTGTATTCTTCGAATGTCTCTGAGTATTTCTCTCTTCTTCTTCTTTTTCCCTCTCTCTTTTTTTTCATTTCCCCTCTTTCTTTTTTTTTTTTTTTTTTTTATATCCCTCCCCTTTTTAATTTGATTTGAAAATGCAACAGAGCAGAGCAAGCACAGCCTTTGTCTTGATCTCTTCCCCTTCTGTCTTGAGGCCTCGGCCTTCGTCGTTGCTGCTTCTTCGGTGATAGTCCTTAGCGATCTCTTGGTGACCTTTTCCGTCTCCTTCCTCGTGAATTTGAACTTGGCGTGCTTTTGCTTCCGGCTGGCAATTTTAGCTGAAACTGCTCTTTGGCTCCCGGGGTATGAGTGATATTGACGGTTTGGGGGGAGTGATGACATATATAGTGGAAAGAGGGAAGAAACGAAAAAAGTGGAGAAAATCATAAAAGTCCCACGTCATTTTATAGCTATCCCATGTCTAGTGGCGCATGTACCCTGGATATTATGCGAACTCAACTAGTATCTGGTCAGGCCCTTACACTCATGAAGGATAAGACGTGATGGCTCAAAGATGCTTACCGGGATTTGTTTGTGACTGCTTACGTCGGAGCAAACCGCGGATATAAGAGCAAATAAGTAATATTATGCATCACACGTAACTTGGATAGATGCTGGAGTTAACAGAGGGATTAAATATTCCTAACCTATGCTGTGCATGAAAATGCTTATGAGAGTAGTATGCTTTTGTTTGAGCCGGGCTAAAGAGGGATTTTTGATTGATTTTTGATTTTTGATTGATTGATGATTTGATTGCCGGATGGTTTGATTGCTAGACGTTTGATTGCTGGATGTTTGATTGCTAGATGGTTTGATGGCCAGATGTTTGATTGCTAGATGGTTTGATGGCCAGATGTTTGATTGCTGGATGTTTGATTGCTGGATGTTTGATTGCTAGATGGTTTGATGGCCAGATCTTTGATTGCTGGATGTTTGATGGCCAGATGTTTGATTGCTAGATGGTTTGATGGCCAGATGTTTGATTGCTGGATGTTTGATGGCCAGATGTTTGATTGCTAGATGTTTTGATTGCTAGACGTTTGATTGCTAGATGTTTTGATTGCTAGACGTTTGATTGCTAGATGTTTTGATTGCTAGACGTTTGATTGCTAGAATGTGGGGGACGACTTATTTGCAACGTTCTAACGAGGACCTAAGGTTGCCCCCCAGTGGGCTAGACGACCGTACTCGACTTAAAGCTAATCAAAGCGAGCAAGAAAAAAAAATTTAAATAAAAGGGAAAAGAAAGAGGGACTCCCCTGAACCGCGCAGCGGGGCTGCGCGGGCGTCTTCCACAAGCTCCCTGCGGATGACAGCGAGATGCTTCCCGTCCCTGTGAGATGCAGAGGGGAAAACGGAAAGGGAAATTAATTTAAAAACAAAACTAAGATAAGTTCAGGGATTCTCCCTTCCTTTAACTCGGCTTTTTGAGGGTGCTTATGACGTAGTCCCAGCTCCAGAATGCTTTGCTTAGATGCGCTGATTGGTTTCTTTTTCAGCTGCTTCATGGGAACCGCCGATCCAGGTTGAAGGGATGATGAGATACGCATTTGGTCCATTTACTTACCGGTTCTTGTTAGACCTTCGTTGATGGGCTTCGTGATTGCTCGGGGGTAAAGGGGAAATCCTCTGTCTCCGAGATGTGCAGCGGGGCCGCAAGGGTGTATGCTTACCATTCTTCTGCAGGCAACGAATTGGGACGACCTAGTCCCTGAAAAAGACAAGGTGATGACAAATGAGGAGTAAATGCAAGACAATTTTTAGCAAAAGTAATGTGATTGATAAGTTTTAAGCTCTCCCTTTTAGACGGGCTATCCGTGAGTCATCGCGGTGTGACTTGCATCGGATGGGCTTTGGGATTTTGGTCCAACGTTTAGTCCTTTGAGACCGATTATTTGCGATGCCGGCTGCCCCGGTAGCACTGCGAGGAAAAGAAATCTCGCTTTAGATGGTGATGGTTTGTCTTAAAATCTTTCCTGATTCGCTCTTAAAGGTGGCCTGCTACGGCAATTCAACAGCTCCTACGAGCGGAACTCTCTGGTTCTATCGTGATGACGAGCTGAGGCGTGAGACCTTACATCCCTGCAAAACTGAAGAATGATTAGTGGCGTTAGTCTAAGTGACGCGTCTTGCATCCCGAGCTACTCTTGGGGATCCATCCATGCCATGCCTCCTTTTGTCATCTCACAATTTTAAGAAAAAACAGGGGACAACAAATTTTAAAACAAAGCATCTCTTGAAAAAAACTTATTTTATTCATTTCAGGACAAATGTTTGTGCTAGATTGTCATGATAAAACCTTATGTCTTTGGCTGACCGGACGCTCTGTCCACGATGCTTCAGGCGAAGTATCTCTTGACTGCATCGGCATTTACCGGTTTCGGGAGATCGTCTCCATCCATGTTGGTTAGCATTAGGGCACCCCCTGAGAATGCACTTTTGACCAGGTACGGGCCCTCGTACCTTGGGGCCCACTTTCCTTTGTTGGCCTCCTGATGAGGGAGAATTTTCTTTAGCACTAAATTCCCAGCCTCGAATTTGCGAGGTCACACTTTCTTGTTATAAGCGTTGACCATTCTTTGCTGATATAATTGCGCATGGCAGATAGCGGCCAAGCGCTTTTCGGGAAGGAGGTTCAGCTGCTCGTACCTCACTCTCGCCCAATCAGATTCTTCTACTTCAGATTCTGCCAGGATTCTGAGAGAAAGAATTTCTACCTCGAGGGGAATTACGGCTTCCATGCCATAAACTAATGAGTAGGGAGTTGCCCCTGTGGACGTACGGGTTGCTATCCGATAAGCATGTAGTGCGAAGGGAAGCATGTCGTGCCAGTCTTTGTGAGTGATTACCATCTTTTGGATGATCCTCTTCAGGTTCTTGTTTGCTGCTTCGACTGCGCCATTCATCTTTGGTCGATATGGTGACGAGTTTCGGTGCTTCACCTTCCAACGTTGGCAAAGATCGTCAATCATCTTTCCGTTGAGATTGGTGCCGTTGTCCGTGATGATGGTTTCTGGGACCCCATGACGACAAATGATATTTCTCTCAATGAATCGCATGGTGGTTTTCTGAGTGATGTTGGAGTAAGAGGTGGCCTCTACCCATTTGGTGAAATAGTCGATTGCTACGAGGATGAAGCGATGGCCATTAGAGGCTGTTGGATGAATTTGGCCGATGATGTCGATTCCCCACATTGCAAAAGGCCAAGGCGACGTCATACTGAAGAGAGGGGCTGGAGGGACGTGGAGATGGTCCGCATAGATTTGACATTTGTGGCACTTCCGAAAATAGCTGATGCAATCTCGTTTGATGGTGAGCCAAAAATAACCTTGCCTCATTATCTGCCTGGCCATCATGTGTCCACTTGCGTGTGTGGAACAAACCCGTTCGTGGATCTCTGCTATGATTCTCTTTGCCTCGGTCATGGTGACGCAGCGAAGCAAAGCTCCATCAGCTCTCCTTTTATATAGAACCTCGCCGTCGAGGTAGAAGTCTAGTGCTAAGCGTTGGAGGGTCTTTTTGCTAACCCGGCTTGCCCCCGGTGGGTACTCCCGGTTTCTGATGAACTGTACTAGGTCGTAGAACCATGGCTTGCCGTCAGGTTCCTCTTCCAAGGCGACACAACATGCCGGAGTTTCCTTCACTCCCACTCTCAATGGTTGGAGCATTACTCCGCATTCTAACTTAAACATTGAGGCCAACGTGGCTAATGCATCTGCGAAGCGGTTCTTTTCTCTGTCGACTCGGTCGAATTCGGTTTCCTCGAATTCCCGTGTGAGTTGGGTGAGTAGCCTTTGATAAGGGATGAGCTTGGAATCCCGTGTCTGCCATAGATCCTGGGCTTGATAGATGACGAGTGCTGAATCGCCGAAGATTCGGAGCTTCTTTACTTTTAAGTCGATGGTTGCTGTCAGACCACTGATGCATGCCTCATACTCGGCGACGTTATTGGTGCATGGGAAGTTCAATTTGCATGCTATGGGGAATTGACGACCATCTGGGGCTATGACCACGGCTCCCACTCCCTTGCCCGAGAGGTTCACCGCACCGTCGAAGAACATGGTCCACCAATCGTCTTCTCGGAGATTTTCTGTGATCTCATCTTCAATCATTATGATGTCCTCATCAGGGAAGTCGAAGCTCATCGACTCATACTCATCCGAGGCATGATCAGCCAAGTGATCGGCGAGGGCGCTTGCTTTAACCGCTTTACGGGTTACATAGATGATCTCGTGCTCAGCTAATAAGACTTGCCATCTACAAATGCGACTTGACAGGTACGGCTTTTCAAAAATGTATTTCAAGGGGTCCATGCGAGAGATTAGCCAAGTCGTGTAATACAACATGTACTGCCGGAGCCTTCGGGCGCACCATACTAGGGCGCAACAAGTTTGTTCCAACATAGAGTAGCGCATTTCGCACTCATTGAATTTTTTGCTGAGGTAGTAGATGGCTTGTTCACGCCTTCTAGACTCGTCGTGCTGTCCCAAAACGCAACCCATGGCGCTAGCCGTGACTGTCATGTACATGAGCAAGGGTCGTCCTGGCGTCGGGGGAACTAGTACCGGTGGGCTTTGCAGATATGTCTTGATTTTCTCGAAGGCTTTTTGGTAGTCTTCGTCCCATTCTGCATTTCCGTGTTTCCTTAGCATCTTGAACATCGGCTCGCAGGTAAGTGTTAACTGGCTGATAAAGCAAGCGATGTAGTTGATGCGTCCTAAAAAGCTTCGTACTTCCGTTCCGGTGCTGGGAGCGGGTAGCTCCTGAATGGCTTTTATCTTATCAGGATCCACTTCTATACCTTTGTTGCTGACGATGAATCCCAATAACTTCCCGGAAGTCACTCCGAAGGTACACTTAGCTGGGTTTAGCCGTAGCCGAAATTGCCTCAACCGTTCGAACACCTTCCTCAGGATGTCCACATAATCTTGCGTGCCGCGAGACTTGGCTATCATGTCGTCGACATATATTTCCAATTCTTTATGCATCATGTCGTGGAAAAGGGTGACAGCAGCACGTTGGTACGTGGCTCCTGCGTTCTTTAATCCGAAGGGCATCACTTTGTAGCAGAAGGTTCCCCAGGGCGTGATGAAGGTCGTCTTTTCACTGTCCTCGGGTGCCATCTTGATCTGATTGTACCCCGAGAATCCGTCCATGAAAGAGAACATGTCATTTCTGGCGGCACTATCTACCAAGATGTCGATATGGGGAAGAGGGAAGTCGTCTTTAGGGCTAGCTCGATTGAGATCCCGAAAGTCCACGCACATGCGAACCTTCCCATCTTTCTTAGGCACTGGCACTATGTTGGCGATCCATTCTGGGTACTCCGCAACTTTCAAAAAACCCGCGTCTAGTTGCTTGGTAACTTCTTCTTTGATTTTCAGAAGGATGTCTGGATGCATCCTCCGAAGTTTTTGCTTGACAGGCTTAAACTCAGGTTTTAACGGAATACGATGCTCAACTATCCCGGGATCAAGACCTGGCATATCGGCGTATGACCATGCGAATACATCGGAGTAGTCCTTGAGGAGAGAAATCAACCTTTCTCTCTGAGTCGTATCCAGGGTAGTTCCGATCTTGACCAGTTTTTGACTCTCATTGCGTGCCCCCAAGTTTACTTCGTCCAATTCCTCCCGATGAGGGGTTATTTCCTTTTCTGAACTTTCTAGTAAACGGGTCAGTTCGTCGGAGACTTCGGCCTTGTCTTCGGTCGTAGCGATGATTTCTTCGCCCTTAAAGACATAGGTTTTATCAAGACAATCCGAACTAACACTCATCCTGAAATTAAAAGCGCGAAAAAAAGAGATGCGTAAAATGAGAATTTGCATATATATTGATTTTTAACAAAAGGGAACAGGAGTCCCTACAAAAATGTTTTTGTAAGAAAACGTGCCAAAAACATATATATTTTTCAAAATGAGAAATTACGGAGAGACATCGGAAGCATGGTGATGGTCCAGTTGCCCACAGACTCCCCTGACTTCTTAACGAAAATGACTGAACCAGGCGACGATCCTTCTTCTCCTAGAGTGCAGATACGGAGGTCTGATACCCTGATTGGATTTTCATTGATGGTTTCAACGGCGAAGGGGAACGTGGTTCTGATATGGGGAATCGGCATTTTGCCCTCTGGCGCAGAACGTCCAAATAGCTTAGCCAGCTGCTTTTCTTTCTTTTCTTGGGCGATCCTGGTGAAATCGGCTTTGCTGGGTTGGTACCCTAACCCAAATCGATCTCCGAAGCTCTTCGGAGGCGCCCAGCCTTTCGATCCTTGTAACTCGGCCCCGAGCCGTTTTCCTAATTGGAAGCTTCCCTCTAGTGTTGACTTAGTGGTTGTTTCGGCTACCCCCGATTTTGAGGCTTCGCAAACGGGGGATCCCTCCTCGATCCAACCCGCGTTGATGATTTCAAAGGCTTGGAAGGAACTCTCCAAGGTTTCGGCAGTTTCGATGTAAGGCACGGATGCATGCTTGGCCAAAATCAAGGCTTCTTCTGCCTTTATTGTGATGAGGGCATTGTCTTTGACGTATTTGAGGCACTGATGCAGGGAAGAGGGGACGGCTCCCGCTGAATGGATCCAAGGCCGTCCTAGAAGCATGCTATAGGCGGGTTGGATTTCCATGATCTGGAATGTCAAGATGAAAGGGTGGGGCCCGATGACCATATCCAACTCAATGTTCCCGATGATCTCTCGAGTGGTGCCATCGAAAGCCCTCGCCATCATTCCGCTAGGTTTTATGAGGGAGGAATCGACCGGCAGCTGTTCAAGGACATGCCTGGGCATGACATTAAGTGCGAACCCATTGTCGATTAGGGCCTTTGCTATGACGTGTCCCTTACATTCCACCGTGATGTATAGGGCCTTGTTGTGATCTCTTCCCGAGGGGTCGATCTCTTCTTCCGAGAAGGAAATGCTGCTTAAGGCTTGGATCCTTCCGACAAGGTTTTCCACCCCTTCTGTGGTGATATCCTTAGTCACGAAAGCTTGTTTCAAGACTTTTAAGAGAGCTTGGCGATGCGGCTCTGAAGTGAGGATCAGCTCCATGATGGAGATACGAGCTGGGGTTTTCTTTAGCTGTTCGATGATGCTGAACTCGCTCTGTTTCATGATCTTGAGGAACTCAGCTGTCTCGTCCTCGGTTACAGGTTTGCTCAAACCTTGCGCCTCCTCTATCGTCTCTTCGCGGATCACAGGGTCTTTCCCTTTGGCTTGTCGTTGCTTTTCTACTTCCTCCGAAATATAACATCTTCCAGTGCGGGTCATGCCCCCGATATGAGAGGCTTCGCCGATAGCGAGTGTTGTTGGTGCGACTGCAGGAGGGGTGGTGACCACCGTGTATCCGTAGTTGAATGGGACCGCGTGTAAGTCCCGGCTGGGAGTATTCACAGCTAATGTGAATACTACTTTGCATGGGATCGTGGCTGCCTCCCCTGCCTGGGCCACATATTCGAAGGAGTAAGGTGCTGGTGGATTGTCCTCGATGGCGTTGATGGCTCCTTGGGTTTCCCCTTTGGTTTAAATGATCCCGCATGTTGCGAGTTGCTTGACTTTTTGCCGAAAAAGTCTGCAATCCTGGATGTCATGCTTGCTTTCCCCTTGGCAGAATAGGCATTGGGCCTGACTATTCCCTGGGAATGGCAAATAAGCGTTGTTGGCTAATGCGAAGAACAATTCTTCATTGGGTACTTCCCCCATCGACAGGTGAGAAAGGTCAATTCCAATGGAAGAAATGTCGCTTATCCCAGGATTATGGTGCGGTAGAGGACTGGTTGTCATATCAGGACCCCTTGTCAAACCCTTGGACAAGATTCGTCCTTCTTTGGTTAGGTGCTCGACCTTCTCTCTAAAGTCGTAGCAGTTTTCCAAGGAGTGTCCTCGGGTTCCGGCGTGATATTCACAGCTATCCTTTGGATCATACCAGCTAGGGTAAGGAAGGGATTGAGGAGAGAGTGGGGACGGTGTAATCTGCCCGCCTGCCAAAAGGCTTGCGTAGATCTCTTTCAAAGGAAACGGAGGAAGCGACCATGTCGGTGAAGGGTATGACTCGGAGTCTGAGGATTCCCAAGAAGGTAGTAAGGGCACTGTGCTAGAATAGGAAGGTGGTGCCGAATACCTGACGAGGTAATCGAACTTCCTGGAAGGTTGGCCCAAGGTGTCAATCTCGCGGTCGCCTTCGTCGCGGCGCGCGGAGAACCGCTTGCACGATGAAGTCGATCTTTTCTTCTGGACCATTTGTAGCGGGGTTCCATTGGCGTTATGCGGGATAGGAAATCCATCTCCGATCGTGTTGATGGATCCTTCCCCAGGGGTCACTTTCTGGGTTTGTATTACCCCGAGACTCGAGAGTTGTCTCACCTTTTCTGCGAACGACTTGCAGCTTTGGATCTTGTGACCGTCGCTCCCCTTGCAGTACATGCAGTGACTCGGATTGCCCCCTGAGTATAGCACATATCCCTCTCGAGCTAAGGCCTGGAAAAGCTGTTCTTGTGGCCAACTCGATGCGGAGGATAAATGGTCGTTGCTTTCTCCTGCCGAGATGGCATTCACCCCTCCCTTTCCTTGGGAATGATTGGGAAGAGGGTTGGTGGATGTGTTGGGTCCTTTTGCTAATCCTTCGAAAGATACCCATCCACTTTTGATCAAGTGATAGACCTTTGCCTTGAATGCGAAGCAATTTTCCAGAGTGTGACCTGGGGCTCCAGCGTGATATTCGCATCTTGCGTTGTGATCATACCACTTTGGGTAAGGAGGCAATTGAGGCTGAGCCGGAACCGGTACGATCTGTCCGGCCGCCAGGAGATGTTTGTAGATTTCTCCTGCAGGGAGAGGGAGAGGAGGTGGAGGCTCTCGGTTCCACCGATTGTTGGTCGTGTTTTGGTTATTTGGGTCTTTTGGTGGGTTATATGGTTTGGGTTGCATAGGTTGTGATGTTTGCACTGGAGGTGGTGGGAAATGAGTAGGATTTTGAGGTAGGATATTAGCGATTGGTGGTGAATTAAAAGGAAAGGAGGTGGGTTGATATAGTGATGCCGGCTGATACGGCGGTGGTACCAAATAAGGCGGTGGTGGAGGAAACGGCTGCCCCTGATTAACTTGGGGAGCGACAAATCCGACGTCCCTTTTCACGACTGATGCTTTCTTTGGTACGGACTCTGGTGTTGGATGCGTGATTCGCCCAGACTTAATCCCTTGCTCGACTCTTTCGGCAATTAGGACCATGTCGGAGAAGCTGTTTGAGGGGTTCGAGATCAGGTAGGTGTAGTAGGGAGCTTTGAAGGTGTGCAAGAAAATCGACAAGAGTTCCTTGTCGCTTAAGGGTGGAGAAATTCTCGAAGCCAACTCTCTCCATCTTTGCGCATAGGTCTTCACGGACTCGCCGATTTTCTTTTCCAGATTTTGCAGGTCGGCGCGGTCAGGAGCCACCTCCATGTTGAATTTGTATTGTCGGTAGAAGGCATCGGACAGGTCTCTCCACGTCCTGATCCTGGCTTTGTCCAGCCCCATATACCAAGTTAGGGCGTGTTTGGTCAAGCTTTCTCGGAATAAATGGATCAACAACGGTTCGTTGTGGATCATCTCTGCCATCTTGTTGCAGTATGCTCTGAGGTGGGTCTTCGGGCATTCTACCCCAGTATATTTTTCGAAGTCCGGGATCTTGTACTTCGGAGGTATGACGATCCCGGGGACCATGCACATGTCGGCGGGGCCGGTAGGGTCAAATGGATCAACCCCTTCAATTGCTCGGAGCCTCTCCTCGAGAAGATTCAGTCGATCCCCTTTCGGTTGCTCGGCCCCAATGGGGTTAGAACCGAAGGGCAGCATTGGTTCTGATGAGAACTGAGGTTGTGCTGGGTTGAAAGTGAGGAGCTGAGTTCCCACAGGTCCGGGAACTATGCTTGGAGGAATAGGAGGGAGATACAGGTCCTCTGGGTGGGCCTGGCTCTTGCTGGGGTCCACAGCAGGGTTGATTGAAAGGTACTGAAGCGACGGGGAGATCTCTTCACCCGTCTTAACTGGAGGACTCGCAACGTTGGGTACAGTGAAAGGACTAACCCATCTCCAATGGCCCGGGGGACCAGAAAGTGGCGGGAGTACGGAAGGTCCTGCGACGATGAGCGAAGAGTGAGGTCCTTTTGTTTGAGGGAGATCAAAACCCGGTGGTACTTCGGCGACAACTTCATCTCTTTCCTTTTCGGCCCTAGTGGCTCTTTCTGTAGTGATCTTAACTTGCTCCTCTAACTCTGCGATTCTAGCCATTAGTGCTTCGTCGGTCTTGGCCAGTTCAGTCATTTTTCGTTTTTGAAGTCTAGTTAGGGGGAGCCTGTGCGGAGTAGCTTGCTTTCGAGGAGCTATCGTGAACCTGAAAAAGGGAAAAACACAAAAAAAGTAAATACAAGTGAGGATATACAGGTGATATGCAATCCCGAGGCCTCCACATTTGCTCATTCGTTTTCCGGCCACACTTTCATTTGATATTTTCAAGGAGGTCGGTGAGGCGAGGAATCCCAGTGGTTGACAAGATACGACAGAAGCCTCTATACATTCCCCCGATATGAAGCAAACCTGAGATGCTAACGGCGAAACCCAAATCAGCAGGGGCAACCAATGCCGCCATGCCAGGAAGATCTCTTTCATACTGTGCTTGCAAATGACGTAGGGCCTGACGCCTGGCGAACCCAACCGAGGGGAGGGATGACAATCAATGCCATGAACTTGGAGGTCGTGATAAGCTAAGAGGACAAAGCCACGAGTGGGCAATATTTGGTTGTTTTTGTTTTTTTTTTGTTTTTTTTTTTTTGAGTGTTTGGTCTGATTTTTTAGTTCTTTGGGTGAAACGACTGTGTTTATCCCGGAGGGATTTTCTCTTTCTTTTTGCGATAGTCTTTTGAGTTGCGTTTGGATGGATAATTGATATGGAAAAAATGAGGCGATTTTAATAAATATCCGAAAGAGTACGACTTTATTAAAAGTGTTTACAAAAGTATGGTAAACTTGCTAAATTTATCAAAAATGGCTAAGATAGGTGGAATCAGGGGTCCTAGCTAAAAAGAAAAGATTTGCCGATATCCGAGCCTTTCCCTGAAGGTGTCATTCCTGGACGTTAGAGTCCTGTTGCCAAAGGTACTCCATCGAAGCCAACTCCCCTTTCTTCATCTCTAACTCAGCCTCTAAGGCGGCAATTCGGCTTTGTAGTGTCTGATCGTTGAAACTTTGTTCCCCGAAAATATCAAGTGAAAGTAGTGTAGGTGCCGACATATTGAATGAGCAAAACGGGTCCTGTGGGACAAAAAATAAAATTTTAAATGCAAAGTAACCTGCACGTGTCAGAAAATTTACAGTTCGTATAACAGAAAAATCACGTCAATATGCCACGACAAACAAGTATAATCATGATGCCTGTGCTGGGGCTCTGATTCCGACACCTCTAACTGGCTTGAATGGTTCCCGGATGATACCATGAAAAGGTCCCTAAAGTGTCGTCCAGTCGCCCGATTCCTTGCGAAATCGTATAACCTTTCGACTGGCTTTAGGGGTTCATCCGAGTTGGGATTGGTGAACACTACCCAGGACATGTGTCCTAGGGCGTCACTACTACCCTCCTATTTTGGTAATTGTCCCCTGGGTGTAGGGCGCTATGAAATGCATATGACAATTAATAAAGTAAATAAATAAACAGACCAGCAATTGATCAAAGCAAATAAATAAACAAATAAAACACCTCTCTAAAAAGATAAAAACCGGCTCCGACCCTAAGTTCCCCAGTGGAGTCGCCAAACTGTCGCGCCTCGGAAATTTAAAAAAAATTCGCGAGTGTGCAACGAAATTTGAGACCTTCAGATGCTCGGCGTAAAAGGGACGCCTAGCAGCATGCAATGAAGTCGCCACCCTAATTTGGTTGCTAGGCTTAGGGAACCCTAATCGTCATGGCATAGGAAATATAATAAGTAAAAAAACTAAAGGCACAAAAAAAGGGGTCTGGACCCCAGACAAAGGTTCGGGGTCGTGTTATGGTCTCGGGAAGGTGTTAGGCACCCGAGACACATCCGAAAACGGTTACCGGTTGATGAGAGAGGTGTTAAAAAGGTGTTTGAGAAATGCGTTTTGAAAAAGGGGGCCCTCAGAGGAATCGTCACTTTAGTCTTTTTTATGATCGTGATGGGACTGAATTTTCCGTAAGACTGAATGAGCGCCCTCTTTTTTCATCATCGGGCCATGCATGATTAAATTAATTACTACGTGATCCTAACATGGATTGCTACCAGAGTACCATTTTAAATGATGGATTTAAAATGATAGTTTGCTGTGGGATCGAAAGTCCCCATGTACATGCAGTCAATATAAGCGAGAATTAAAATCACATGAACGCGGCATTTTAAGAAAGTCTTTAAACACGTTGTGCATGTGGGTTGATTTTAGTTCTAGCAGTTCTATGTATCATGCATACAATGGATATTTGCAGAAAGCACCGAATAAATAAAAAGGAATCGAAAGGCGTACTTTCGAGCGAAGCTTGAAACTAAAACCTGCCAAATGAGAGTGTTAGCGATAGCTCAAGAAATAAATAAGCAATTTATGAGTGCAAGATTTTAAATGACAGTTGATTGTACACGAGAAATGATGGATTTCACGCATACGAAATGAGATGCTGAGTTTGGTTGTATGCGAAAAATGATTGATTTTAAGCATACGAGAATTTATTGCTAGGTGATTGCATGCGAAAAATGATGGATTTTTCGTATGTGAGAATTTAAATGCTAGTTGATTACATGCGAAAAATGATGGATTTTACGCATGTGAGAATTAAAATGCTAGTTGATTGCATGCGACAAATGATGGATTTTACGCATGTGAGAATTTAAATGCTAGTTGATTGCATGCGGAAAATGATGGATTTTACGCATATGAGAATTAAAATGCTAGTTGTTTGCATGCGAAAAATGATGGATTTTACGCATGTGAGAATTTAAATGCTAGTTGATTGCATGCGAAAAATGATGGATTTTACGCATGTGAGAATTTAAACGCTAGTTGATTGTATGCGAAAAATGATGGATTTTACGCATGTGAGAATTTAAATGCTAGTTGATTGCATGCGAAAAATGATGGATTTTACGCATGTGAGAATTTAAATGCTAGTTGATTGTATGCGAAAAATGATGGATTTTACGCATGTGAGAATTTAAATGCTGTGTTGATTGCATGCGAAAAATGATTGATTTTACGCATACGAGAATTTAAATGCTAGGTTGATTGCATGCGAAAAATGAGTGATTTTACGCATACGAGAATTTAAATGCTGGGTTGATTGCATGCGAAAAATGATTGATTTTACGCATACGAGAATTTAAATGCTGGGTTGATTGCATGCGAAAAATGATGGATTTTACGCATACGAAAATGAAATGCTGTTTTGATAAGTGCAGAAAAATTAAATGCTATTGGCGATTTACAGGGAAGAAAAAAAGTTTAATGATTTGCAGAAAATAAAACAGGTTGATAATGCAGGGAATAAACAGTTGGATATTTGCAGAAAATAAACAGTTGATATTGCGACCGACCATGTAGGCGGTATTGAATTTAAATTGCTGAAAGTAAATTGCTGAAATTTAAAGTGCGGAAAAGTAAAGTGCGGAAAAGTAAACAGTTGATAATTTGCGGAAGGATTTCCAGCAGTTTTGCGAAAAATTAAAGCAGTTGAATGTTTACGAAAATTAAAATGCGACCGACCATGTAGGCGGTATTGAATTTAAATTGCTGAAAGTAAATTGCTGGAATTTAAAGTGCGGAAAATTAAGCAGTTGATAAGTGCGACCGACCTTGTAGGCTGTATTGAATTTAAATTGCTGAAATTTAAAGTGCGGAAAAGTAAAGTGCGGAAAATTAAACAGTTGATAATTTGCGGAGGGATTTCCAGCAGTTTTGCGAAAAATTAAAGCAGTTGATATTGCAGAAAATTAAAAAAACGACTGACCATATAGGCGGTATTTTAAATGACTGAATTTAAATTGCCGAAAGTAAATTGCTGGAATTTGAAGTGCGGAAAATTAAACAGTTGATAATTTGCGGAAGGATTTCCAGCAGTTTTGCGAAAAATTAAAGCAGTTGAATATTTACGAAAATTAAAAAAAAGCGACCGACCATATAGGCGGTATTTTAAATGACTGAATTTAAACAGTTAGATATAAATGACTGAGGTTAGATAACATGACAATAAATATTATGATAAAGAATGAGCAATTCATGTATAAAAACAATTCGAGAAACAACTTGATAAAAAATAAGCATGCGAAATATTTCACGAAAAAAGTGACTGAAACAATTCATGTATAAAACATACGAGAAATAGCATGTATCGTGAAAAATAAATATTTCAAGCATTTAAACGATTTAATTGATGCTAGCGTAATGAAATTAACTCAACACTCAAGCAATTAGAACACATTTGAGCAGTTAAGTAATCATCTAAAGCAAGAACGGAATTTAGAGAGAGAAACCGTAAGTGAGAGAGAGAGAGAGAAACTTACAATGCCGTTGCTGCCGCGAGCGGACGGACGAACGGGAGTGAGGCTTGAGGGTGCGTGAATTGGTCCAGGAAAATGGAGAGGGAGAGTGTTGTTTTTTTTTTGTAAAATTTCGGCCCCCTCGCGAAGGGAAATGGTGACGGCTATTTATAGCCGAAGGGAGCCGCGTGGTGGCCGGACGCGGGCTGCGCGTGGAGGAGCTGGAGGCGTGATGATGACGGAGCTAGGGAGCTACGGCTAGGGGCTCGGACGAAGACGTGGCTGAGAAGGAGAGCAGGTGGCTCGGGCGCGGGCTCGTGGCTGAGAATTTCCTTGCACTGTGCATGTGCATTATGCACAATAAATCAAGGGCCATTGATCTGGTTGACTTTCCTTGGTTGACCAGATCAATGGCCATGATCAAATGGCCTTTCATCTGATTTAAATAGCCTTGAGCCGGATCCGTCGAGCAAACGTTCCGACTTTTCGAGCCGAAGGTGCCGGCGCATAGAAAAAAATACAACGGTTTTAACCGTCTACAGCGAACGATGAGAACTTCTCGTTTAACGCGTTTATTTTAGTGTTCAAAGGCGCGAAACGCGGGAACGAAAAAAATAAAGCGTTACACCGAAAATTACACGAAACGCTGTAGACCGTTGCGACCGGAAAAAAATCTAGCAACTAGTTGATGGAAAACATTTTAAAGTCGAGCTATTGTCCGAGCGAACTTACTCGGGTCCAATAAAAGCTCGAACGAAAATAATAATAAAAAATAAAAATACTAAAAAATGTGCGAAAATATAAAAAATCCTAAAATTCGTGTGATGACCTAAAACGAAGAATAATTTAAGAAACGACTGCCGGATAATTAAAAATGTGATTTTTAAGGCTAAAAATAATAATGATAATAATAATGAAAATAGTTGACGAAAAATTAAAAATGCGACTTCGAAAGCTGACGATGCTAACGATGATGCTAAAATGCAACGAAACACCTAAGAATGCTAGCAACATTAAATCAACTGAAAATGACTGTAAATTAACTAAATAACAGAAATGCTAAAATTAAATAAAAATGGCGTCAAAATTCGGGTATCAACAATAAGCAGTAAAGACAGTTGCCCCTATATCCGAATTTTGACGACACAGCGGGTCTTACCTCAAACTTACAGTGATGATGTCGCTCTAGGAGGAGGTAGTTGCTTGATGTCGCTCTGGGAGGAGGAGATTGATTGATGCTGTCACTGGGGATACCAGGTGCTTGCTTGATGTCACTCTGAGAGGAGGAAAGTGATGCTGCCACTCTGGGAGGAGGTAATCCGCTGACGTCGCTCTGGGAGGAGATAGGTTGTTGATCTTGCAAAGACGTAAACTTAGATCTGCTCGGGTATTGAGAGGCACATAAGTTGCAGGAAATGTAAATGACAACTACTCTACCGGGGACGGAAAGTAATTTTACAAAAATGTAAACGACAACTCCACTGGGGGGATGATCACTTGACATGTGACTGATGTTGCTTCGGAAGATAATGCGCGATTCGCAGAAGTATGAATGATTTGTCCTAATGATGTCACTTTAGGAGGAGGAAAATAATTATACAGAAACGTAGAATTGTATGATGTTGCTCTGGGAGGGGAAGAAATGCTAAGGTTGAAAAAGGTAGAACTACGCTATGCTATCACTCTGGGAGGAGAAGAAATGCTACGCTGGAAACTAAATGCTGTCACTCTGGGAGGAGGAGAAATGCTACGCTGGAAACTAAATGCTGTCACTCTAGGAGGAGGAGAAATGCTGAGGTTGAAAAAGGTAAACAACGCCGATTCCCGTAGGAGAAGGCGCGAGATGCGGAAATTAAACTAAGGTCGCTCTGGGAGGAGAAGAATGCTAATGCTGAAAACTTAAACAACGCCGATTCCTGTAGGAGAAGGCGCGAGATGCGGAATTTAAACTAAGGTCGCTCTGGGAGGAGAAGAATGCTAAGTGCTGTCGCTCTGGGAGGAGAAGAATGCTAAGTGTTGTCGCTCTGGGAGGAGAAGAATGCTAAGGCAGAAAATTTAAACAACGCCGATTCCCGTAGGAGAAGGCGCGAGATGCGGAAATTAAACTAAGGTCGCTCTGGGAGGAGAAGAATGCTAAATGCTGTCGCTCTGGGAGGAGAAGAATGCTAAATGTTGTCGCTCTGGGAGGAGAAGAATGCTACGGCAGAAAATTTAAACAACGCCGATTCCCGTAGGAGAAGGCGCGAGATGCGGAAATTAAACTAAGGTCGCTCTGGGAGGAGAAGAAATGCTATGCTGGAAACTGAATGCTGTCACTCTGGGAGGAGAAGAATGCTAATGCTGTCGCTCTGGGAGGGGAAGAATGCTAAATGCTGTCGCTCTGGGAGGAGGAGAATGCTAAATGTTGTCGCTCTGGGAGGAGAAGAATGCTAAGTGCTGTCGCTCTGGGAGGAGGAGATGCTAATGCTGAAAAGTAAGACAATGTCAATTCCCGTAGGAGAAGACGCGACATGAGGAAGCTAAACTAAGGTCACTCTGGGAGGAGGAGATGTTAATGCTGAAGAATAAACTATGATGTCACTCTGGGAGGAGAAGAAGGCTGATGCTGAAAACTAAATGTTGTCACTCTGGGAGGAGAAGAAAGCTATCGCCAGCGGCCTTGATACGAACCTAGAATGCGTCTGCATCCTGCTCAGGAGGTAACGACCCCAAGGACAAGACTTTCCCATGATTTGCAGTCGTAAGCAGTCCTCACCTGATATTAGTGTTTGCACTCACGCTCTGAAACAAGGCTAAGTGTTTTACACTCATAAAGATGCAACTAACATGATACATAATTTATAGTTCGCAATGTCAATCCGAGTGAATAGACTTCGAATGAAGATGCACATGCATGGGCGTTCTAATAATCGATGGGACTTTTACGGAAAAGAATGAAAGGACATGAAACGTCCGGAAATGAGTTTGTTTTGAAAAAGATTGCTTTGCCGAAAGGTTTTTGATGAATGATGTTTTGCTGATTGGCCTTGATGAGGGCGAGGGGTGCGAGCTCTCTCGCTTTTTGCTGGGGATGCTTTCTGGACAGAGTGCGTGAGCTCAGGGATCCTTGCTGGGGGTGCTCTTCGTTCGGAGAGGGGGCCTTTTCTTGAGTCTTCATTGGGGAGTGTCGTCGTTGTTCCTTTTGCGACTCACTACTTGAGTTGGCCTGGGGCCCCTTTCTCTTCTCGGGTTCTCACTAGGGATGCCTGCTTTGAGGTTTCTTGAGTTGGCCTTGGGCCTCTTTTGCTTGACTTTACTAGGGAAGGATGTTTTGAGATTTCTCGAGTTGGCCTTGGGCCTTTTTTGTCGAGTCCACTGCGGAAAATTTTCTTCGAGATTTCTCGAATTGAGTTGTCCCCGGGCTGTGCTTGCTTTGGCTCTCCGACTGTTTGTATTCTTCGAATGTCTCTGAGCATTTCTCTCTTCTTCTTCTTTTTCCCCTCTCTCCTTTTTTTTTTCTCATTTCCCCCCCCCTTTTTTTTTTTTATATATCCCTCCCCTTTTTGATTTGATTTGAAAATGCAACAGAGCAGAGCAAGCACAGCCTTTGTCTTGATCTCTTCCCTTTCTGTCTTGAGGCCTCGGCCTTCGTCGTTGCTGCTTCTTCGGTGATAGTCCTTAACGATCTCCTGGTGACCTTTTCCGTCTCCTTCATCGTGAATTTGAACTTGGCGTGCTTTTACTTCCGGCTGGCAATTTTAGCTGAAACTGCTCTTTGGCTCCCGGGGTTTGAGTGATATTGACGGTTTGGGGGGAGTGATGACATATATAGTGGAAAGAGGGAAGAAACGAAAAAAGTGGAGAAAATCATAAAAGTCCCACGTCATTTTATAGCTATCCCATGTCTAATGGCGCATGTACCCTGGATATTATGCGAACTCAACTAGTATCTAGTCAGGCCCTTGCACTCATGAACGATAAGACGTGATGGCTCAAAGATGCTTACCGGGATTTGTTTGTGACTGCTTACGTCGGAGCAAACCGCGGATATAAGAGCAAACAGGTAATATCATGCATGGCACGTAATTTGGATAGATTCTGGAGTTAACAGAGGGATTAAAAATTCCTAACCTATGCTGTGCATGAAAATGCTTATGAGAGTAGTATGCTTTTGTTTGAGCCGGGCTAAAGAGGGATTTTTGATTGATTTTTGATTTTTGATTGATTGATGATTTGATTGCCGGATGGTTTGATTGCTAGACGTTTGATTGCTGGATGTTTGATTGCTAGATGGTTTGATGGCCAGATGTTTGATTGCTAGATGGTTTGATGGCCAGATGTTTGATTGCTGGATGTTTGATTGCTAGATGGTTTGATAGCCAGATGTTTGATTGCTAGATGGTTTGATGGCCAGATGTTTGATTGCTAGATGGTTTGATGGCCAGATGTTTGATTGCTGGATGTTTGATGGCCAGATGTTTGATTGCTAGATGTTTGATGGCCAGATGTTTGATTGCTAGATGTTTTGATTGCTAGACGTTTGATTGCTAGAATGTGGGGGATGACTTATTTGCAACGTTCTAACGAGGACCTAAGGTTGCCCCCCAGTGGGCCAGACGACCGTACTCGACTTAAAGCTAATCAAAGCGAGCAGGAATAAAAACAAATTTAAATAAAGGGAAAAGAAAGAGGGACTCCCCTGAACTGCGCAGCGGGGCTGCGCGGGCGTCTTCCACAAGCTCCATGTGGATGACAGCGAGATGCTTCCTGTCCCTGCGAGATGCAGAGGGTAAAACGGAAAGGGAAATTAATTTGAAAACAAAAATGAGATAAGTTCAGGGATTCTCCCTTCCTTTAACCCGACTATTCGAGGGTGCCTATGACGTGGTCCTAGTCCTGGGACGCCTTGCTTTGATTGGTTTCTTTTTAGCTATTTTGCGGGTATTGCCGATCCGAGCCGTAGTGAGGACGAGATCTGCATTCGGTTCAGTTGCTTGCCGGTCCTGCTGGACCTTCGCTGATTGGCTTCGTGGTTGCTCGGGGATAGAGGGGATAACCCTCTGTCCCCGTGATGTGCAGCGGGGCTGCAAGGGCGTATGCTTACCGTTCTTCTGCAGGCAACAAATGGGGGTGACCCAGTCCCTAAAAAAGATACGGCAAGCACAAATGAGGAGTAAATGCAAGACGCTCTTTAGCAAAAGTAAAGCGATTGATAAGTTTTAAGCTCTCCCTTTTAGACGGGCAATCCGTGGGTCACTGAGTGTGACTTGTGTCGGATGTTGGTTGATGATGGCTTTGTTGTTAGATGCTTTGTCGTAGCTCTTGCCTTGGCGTGGGTGACACTCGCAGCCTGGCTGTCCCTCAATTAAAGGATTGATCTTCACCGTGTTGATCATGGTACGGAGGTTGGGATACTGCTTGAACCAGACCGCATTGAGAATGTTGACGGTAGTTCTAGGGGGACATCTTTCTGTCGTGCTTTTTCCAGGAGTTGTTGCTTGCAAGGGTGTGTTGGGCGACCATGGCATTTTGGTGATGAGCTCCTTCCGAATAGGTGAACGGAGATGGGAGCCGACGTTGCTAGTGTTCTGACAGCTCGGCCGGCGTAGGATGGACTTTGTGACTTTGGTCCGGCATTTAGTCCTTTGAGACTGGTTGTTTGCGATGCCGGTTGTGCTGGTAGCACTGCGAGGAAAAGAAATTTCACTTTAGATGGTGATGGTTTGTCTTAAAATCTTTCCTGATTCGCTCTTGAAGGTGGCCTGCTACGGCAATTCAACAACTCCTACGAGCGGAACCCTCTGGTTTTATTGTGACGACGATTTGAGGCGTGAGACCTTATGTCCCTGCAAAACTGAAGAGTGATTAGTGGCGTTAGTCTAAGTGACACGTCTTGCGTCCCGAGCTACTCCTGGGGAGCCATCTATGCCATGCCTCCTTTTGTCATCTCACAAATTTTAAGAAAGAGAAAGGGGACAACAAATTTTTTAAAATAACGAGCATCTTTTGAAAAAAAAACTTGTTTTATTCATTTCAGGACAAATGTTTGTGCTAGATTGTCATGATAAAACCCTATGTCTTTGCTGACTGGACGCTCTGTCCACGATGCTTCAGGCGAAGTATCTCTTGACTGCATCGGCATTTACCAGTCTCGGGAGATCATCTCCATCCATGTTGGTTAGTATTAGGGCACCCCCGGAGAATGCACTTTTGACCAGATACGGGCCCTCATACCTTGGGGCCCACTTTCCTTGACTGGCCTCCTGATGAGGGAGAATTTTCTTCAGCACTAAATCCCCAGCCTCGAACTTGCGAGGTCGCACTTTCTTGTCATAAGCGTTGGCCATTCTTTGCTGATATAATTGCGCATGGCAGATAGCGGCCAAACGCTTTTCGGGAAGGAGGTTCAGCTTGCTCGTATCTCACTCTTGCCTAATCTGACTCTTCCACTTTAGACTCTGCCAGGATTCTGAGAGAAGGGATTTCTACCTCAAGGGGAATTACGGCTTCCATGCCGTAAACTAATGAGTAGGGAGTTGCCCCCTGGGGATCTACGAGTTGCTATCCGGTAAGCGTGTAGCGTGAAAGGAAGCGTGTCATGCCAGTCTTTGTGAGTAACTACCATTTTTGGATGATTTTCTTCAAGCTTTGATTTGACTGGTCTAAACTCAGGTCTCAATGGAATGCGATGCTTACCTATCCCGGGATCAAGACCTGGCATATCGGCGTACGACCATGCAAATACGTCTGAGTAGTCTTTTGAGGAGGGAAACCAACCTTTCTCTCTGGGTTGTGTCCAGGGTGGTTCCGATCTTGACTAACTTCTGACTCTCATTGCTTGCCCCCTAAGTTTACTTCGTCCGATTCCTCCTGATGAGGGGTTATTTCCTTTTCTGAATTTTCTAGTAAACGGGCCAGTTCGTCGGAGACCTCGGCCTTGTCTTCGGTTGTAGCGATGATTTCTTCGCCAGTAAAGACATAGGTTTTATCAAGACAATCCGAACTAACACTCATCCTAAAATTAAAAGTGCGAAAAAAGAGATGCATGAAAATGAAAATTTGCATATATATTGATTTCTAACAAAAGGGAACATGAGTCCCTACAAAATGGCTTCATAAGAAAGCGTGCAAACATATATATGTTTTTCAAAAGGAGAAATTAAGGAGAGACATCCGGAAGCATGGTGATGGTCCAGTTGCGCACAGACTCCCCTGACTTCTTTACGAAAATGATTGAACCAGACAACGATTCTTCTTCTCCCGGAGCATCAATACAGGAATCTGAAGCTATACTGACCACGGTATGATTTATATTGACGATTTCGACTGTGAGGGAGAATGTGGCTCCGATGTGGGGATACATTCTGTCTTCCATGTCATGCCCCCAATATCAGCAAATTCACTTGTTACTAGCCCAACTTGAGGCATATATTTGTGGGAACAAGAAGTGGAAGGACCGTTATTGACGGTGTCAACTGTCTCTAACTCGCAAGTCTTCTTCTTAACCATTTCCATCGAAATATCATTCATACCTTCACCACCTGAGGCACGGTTTGGGAGAGGGTCGATGGCCGTGTTAGGTCCTTTTGCCAAGCCCTCGAAGGAGACCCCTCCACTTTTGATTAGGTGTTTTACCTTCATTTTAAAGGCAAAGCAATTGTCCAGCGTATGGCCCGACGCCCTAGCATGATATTCGCACACAATGTTGGGATTGTACCAACTTAGGCTTGGAGATTGCTGAAGTCGGCCTGGGATTGGCACGATCTGTCCAGTTGTGATGAGATGCCTGTATATTTCCCCTGCGGGGAGTGGGAGTGGCGGTACCGGTTCTCGATTCGGCTCCCTGGGTGGGATGGAGGGCTTAGGTTGTGCGGGTCTTTCGGTTAAATCCTCGAAAGAGATCCATCCACGTCTGATCAAACGGTAAACCTTTCTCTTAAAGGTGCGGCAGTCTTTTATGGTCTGACCAAGGGCTTCAGCATGGTATTTGCATCTAGCATTAGGATCGTACCAACTTGGATAAGGAGGCTGTAAAGGTCGGATTGGGGTGGGTGCAATTTGTTTAGCTGCCAAAAGGCGCTCGTAGATCTCTCCTAAAGGAATGGGAAGCGGTGGCAGTGACCCTCGATCCCAACGGTTATTTTGATTTCTTGGTTTTTTTGGTGGGTTATATGGTCTACGTTGTGTAAGTCACGATATTTGTGTTGGGGGTGATGGGAAAGGTTGCCTATCATTCGAAGGAAAAGAAATCCTCGCGGCTAGTTCTTTCCGTTTCTGAGCATAAGTTTTTACTGATCCCTCAGCCCTTTTCTCTAGATTTCGCAAATCAGAACGGTTAGGTGTGATTTCTGCATAGAGCTTGTACCGTTCAGATGTTTCGCAGTGGTGGATTTTGAGGCGAGTTTTGGGGCGTTCAATCCCCGTGTACCTTTCGGATTGTGGAATCTTGAATTTCTGAGGCGTCGTAGTTCCTTGTATCATGCTTTTATCAGCGGGATACCTAGGGTCATATCCTTCAATAACCTTTAGCTCGTCCTCTCGTGGTATCAATCGATCAACACTGGACCCTTTTGCACTAATGGCGCCAAAACCTATGGTCGGTGAATATTCACGAGAGGACTGTAGCTGTATCGGATTGCTTCCCGGAAGTTTAATTTCCGATGGTCCCGAAATCGCGACTTGGGCAAAACGAACCTGAGATGGGTGGGAACACTGTCTGGTTGTACCTACTGCAGCTGTAGGGTTGGTTGAAAGGTGCTGAAGTGACGGGGAGATCTCTTCACCCATCTTAACTGGTGGATTTGCAGCGGTGGGTACAGTGAAGGGACTAACCCATCTCCAATGGCCCACGGGGCCAGAAAGTGGCGAGAGTACAGAAGGTCCTGCGACGGCGAGCGAAGAGGAAGGTCCGTTTGTTTAAGGGAGATCAAAACCCGGTGGCACTTCGGTGATAGCTTCATCTCTTTCCTTTTCGGCCCTGGCGGCCCTTTCTGTACTGATCCTAACTTGCTCCTCTAACTCGGCTATTCTAGCCATTAGTGCTTCATCGGTCTTGGCCGGTTCAGTCATTTTTCATTTTTGAAGTCTAGTAAAAGGGAGCCTGTGCGGAGTAGCTTGCTTTCGAGGAGCTATCGTGAACCTGAAAAAGGGAAAAACACAGAAAAGAGTAAGTACAAGTGCGGATACACAAGTGATGTGCAATCCCGAGGTCTCCACATTTGCTCATCCGCTTTTCCGGCAGTACTTTCATTTGATATTTTCAGGGCGGTCGGAGAGGCGAGGAATCCCAGTGGTTGACAAAATACGAAGGAAGCCTCTATACATTCCAACGATATGAAGCAAATCTGAGATGCTAACGGCGATACCCAAATTAGCAGGGGCAACCAATGCCGCCATGCTAGGAAGATCTCTTTTTATGCTATACTTTTGACGATGCAAGGCCTGATGCCTGGTGAACTCAACCGAGGGGAGAGACGACAATCTTTTTTTTTGAGTTTTTTGTGATAAACTAGGAGGACATGGCCATGAGTGAGCGATACTCGGAGGTTTTGAATACTTGTTCTGATTTTTTTGGAATTTCGATGAGACGATTGTGTTATCCCGGAGGGATTTTCTCTTTTTGCGATGGTTTTTTGAGTTTGTATTGGAGGGATAGTTGATATGGAAAAGATGAGGCGATTTAATAAATATCCGAAAGAGTACGACTTTATTAAAAAGCGTTTACAAAATATGGTAAACTTGCCAACTTCCGAAATTCATCAAAAATGGCTAAGATAGATGAAATCAGGGGTCCTAGCTAAAACGAAAAGGTCTGCCGATATCCAAGCCTTTCCCTGAAGGTGTCATTCCTGGGCGTCCGAGTCTTCTTGCTCCTGCCAAAGGTACTCCATTGAAGCCAACTCCCCTTTCTGCATCTCTAGCGCAGCCTCTAAGGTGGTGATTCGGTTTTGCAGTGCTTGGTTTTTCCTTTCTCCCAAGTCTGCACGAGTAGTCAAAACCCTTATCGTTGAATCCCTATCTTTGATTATGGCACTTGATGCTTCTCTTTTGCGGGTTTCACTGCTCAAGCGTTCCTTAAAGGCCCTGAGGGCCACCTTCTTTTGTACTGCTTGTACGCGGATGAAATCCTTGTGCTGCCTGTCTAGTTCATTGATCTGGACTTTTGCGTAGCATTGACGTGCTTCGGCCATATCCCTTTCCTCTATCATCAGATCTCATTCTTCTTGCGCTGCTCGCATCTGTTCTACCACTTGAGCGTAAGCCATGACATCCATTCCTTTGCTCACTTGAGATTCCCCTTCTTCTTCCATCGGTTTTTGATTTTCAGGGCGAGGCAAGACATTTCCATTAACTCGTCTCGACCTCCACTGTGGATATTCTAGTATTGTGGTTGCAGGGATGCCGTGTCCTTTGAGGCAAAAAGGGTGGGCCCAGTCTTGGGCGTACAGCTGAATGTTCTGATTTTCTCCGGTGTGTGGCAGATCTAATTTCGTCATGCCGAAAGTTACTGGAATGATTTGGGTGATGCAAAACTGTCTGAGGACGAGGGCAGGGCAATAGTGAGTGCATCCCCATGCTCCGATCAAAGGAACCCAAGGTAAGGGTCCGCAACAGACGATGGGATTGGAAGTCTGCAGCCATTTGGCGTGCCAACTGAAGTCTTCTTCTGAGAGGTTTATGAATCGGCCGATCCAGACATCCTTATTTTCCATCTCCCATCTATCCGTGGTCATTGCGTTGATAACCCTGAGAAGAGGACATGACCTTATGTAGCTTGCGAAGAAAATGGTCTGATCAGGAATCTGTTTGAAGTGGCTGACCAACCATACTGTCAACAACTGGGTGCAACAAGTAAGTCTCCCTTTCCCTTTTCTTCGACAAGAGTCCAAGGAGCGAAAGGTTTCGGCCAGAATGGTTGTTGTAGGATTGATGGCATTTGTTTCCATCTCGTAAAAGATGTTGGCTGCTGCAAAGTCGATGGCATTCCTCATTTTCGGAAAGAGGAAAAATCCTACAATGGCGAAAGCCAGAATCCTTAAGCGTTTCTTCCCATTGGACAATTGAAAGCGTGCCTCAATATCTGACCAGCACTAGAAGTAGTCACCCTCTCTGACACGAGTAGTGATTCCTAACAACTTATCGAGCCTTATTTTGACACTTGAGGAGTCGAGTCGAACATTCCGGTATATGGCCGATATAGGAGAGGTGAAGCACATCAGAGCTGAGTACTCCTCTAGTGTAGGGGTCAAGTCTACCTCTTTGTCAAAAGAGAAGCACCGATAATAGGGATCCCAAAATTTTAGGGCTGCCCGGATGCAACCCCAATCAGTCTTTACGTCGACTAAGGTCAGTAGCTTTCCATAAATACCCTCAAACTGTGTCTCTTCGTCTTCAGTCAGCTCATTTCTCAACATCCGAATCCTAGTCAAGTCAAAGTCCACGACTTCTACTTTGATCTTGGTGGTGATGTCAGGGGCGAACCCACGTTCCAACAGATCTCCTTGTGCGGCCTGATAGTCGAAACTTCGTCCCCCGAAAATATCAAATGAAAGTAGGGTAGGTGCCGACATGTCAAATGAGCAAGATGGGTCCTATGGGATAAAAAAATGAAATTTTAAATGCGAAGTAACCTGCATGCGTAAGTAATTTATAGTTCGTATAAAAGAAAAATCATGTCAATATGTCAACAAAACAAATAGAGCCATGGCAAACAGGTATAATCATGATGCACGTGCTGGGGCTCTGATTCCGACATTTCTAACTGGCTTGAATGGTTCCCAGATGATACCATGAATAGGTCCCTAAAGTGTCGTCCAGTCACCCGATTCCTTGCGAAATCGTATAACCTTTCGACTGGCTTTAGGGGTTCATCCGAGTTGGGATTGGTGAACACTACCCAGGACATGTGTCCTAGGGCGTCACTACTACCCTCCTAATTTGGTAATTGTCCCCTGGGTGTAGGGCGCTATGAAATGCATATGACAATTGGTAAAGCAAATAAATAAACAGACCAACAATTGATCAAAGCAAATAAATAAACAAATAAAACACCTCTCTAAAAAGATAAAACCGGCTCCGACCCTAATTCCCCAGTGAAGTCGCCAAACTGTCGCGCCTCGAAATTTAAAAATTCGCGAGTGTGCAACGAAATTTGAGACCTTCAGATGCTCGGCGTAAAAGGGACGCCTAGCAGCATGCAATGAAGTCGCCACCCTAATTTGGTTGCTAGGCTTAGGGAACCCTAATCGTCATGGCATAGGAAATATAATAAGTAAAAAACTAAAGGCACAAAAAAGGGGGTCTAGACCCCAGACAAAAGGTTCGGGGTCGTATTATGGTCTCGGGAAGGTGTTAGGCACCCGAGACACATCCGAAACGGTTACCGGTTGATGAGAGAGGTGTTTAAAATGGTGTTTGAAAAATGCGTTTTGAAAAGGGAGCCCTCAGAGGAATCGTCACTTTAGTCTTTTTTATGATCGTGATGGGACTAAATTTTCCGTAAGACTGAATGAGCGCCCTCTTATTTCATCATCGGGCCATGCATGATTAGATTACTTACTACGTGATCCTAACATGGATTGCTAACAGAGTACAAGTTTAAATGATAGGTTTTTGAAGTGAAAAACTGATGTGGGATCGAAAGTCCCCATGTACATGCAGTCAATATAAGCGAGAATTTAAAATCATATGAACACGACATTTTAAGCAACTCTTTAAACACGTTGTTCATGTGGGTGGATTTTAATTCTAGCAGTTCTATATATCATGCATACAGTTGATGTTTGCAGAAAGCATCGAATAAATAAAAAGGACTTGTGAGGCGTACTTTCGAGCGAAGCTTGAAATTAACCTACAAAATGAGAGTGTTAGTGATAGCTCGAAAAAAAAATTAAATAAATAGGCAATTTTATGAGAGCAAGAATTTAAATGACAGTTGATTGCATACGAGAAATGATGGATTTCACGCATACGGAAATTAAATGCCGAGTTGATTGCATGCGAAAAATGATGGATTTAACGCATACGAAAATTTAATGCTGGGTTGATTGCATGCGAAAAATGATTGATTTTACGCATACGAGAATTTAATGCTGGGTTGATTGCATGCGAAAAATGATTGATTTTAAGCATGCGGGAATTTAAATGATGTTTTGATAAGTGCCGAAGAATTAAATGCAGTTGGCGATTTACAGGGAATAAAAAAAAAGTTTGATGGTTCGCAGAAAATAAAACAGGTTGATAATGCAGAGAATAAACAGTTGGATATTTGCAGAAAATAAACAGTTGATATTTGCGGAAGAATTTCCAGCAGTTTTCGAAAAATTAAAGCAGTTGAATATTTGCGAGAATTAAAATGCGACCGACCATGTAGGTGGTATTGAATTTAAATTGCTGAAAGTAAATTGCTGAAGTTTAAAGTGCGGAAAAATAAAGTGCGGAAAAGTAAACAGTTGATAATTTGCGGAATGACTTCCAGCAATTTTGCGAAAAATTAAAGCAGTTGAATATTTACGAGAATTAAAATGCGACCGACCATGTAGGTGGTATTGAATTTAAATTGCCGAAAGTAAATTGCTGAAATTTAAAGTGCGGAAAAATAGAGTGCAGAAAAGTAAACAGTTGATATTTGCAGAAAATAAACAGTTGATATTGCGACCGACCATGTAGGCGGTATTGAATTTAAATTGCCGAAAGTAAATTACTGAAATTTAAAGTGCGAATAATTAAACAGTTGATTTTTGCAGAAAATAAACAGTTGATATTACAGAAAATTAAAAGTGTTAGTACGACAAATAATCATACAAAGCATACGAGTATTTTACGAAAAAACGTGATCCGAAGTTTTGAAAACAATTGAAAATGGGCTGGGCCCAATTGAAGAATGAAAAGAAGTGAAAAATGGGCCAGGAATAGTGCCTGGCCCATGAGAATTTAAAAGGGAATGGGCCAAGCCCATTCCCGCGTGAACAGTGCCGTTGGCCTGGCACTGTTCATTCGTCACCTTTCTTGGTCGCCTGCGTACTACCGGCGGCAAAGCTCCGGCCACAAGTGGCCGATTTGAAAATCGTTCGTACTGAAATGTTCGTCTCTTCGACGACTTCCCGACCATACCAACCCCGATTTTTAGTTTGACTCGTACAAAATTTAATTTCGAAAAAACGACAAAACTGTTAATTACCGAAAACTAATTAATTCGCACAAACTAACCGACGATTTTTAAAAGTGAAAGCGTGTATTTAATCTATGTTATGTGTGTGAATTAATGACATAAAAGAAAGCAATTAAATTGCTCAATCAAGAGGCAAACAAATTTAAACAAAAGTTTGGCTTAAAAACCGAAAAAAAAGAAAAAAAGGCTAGAGAGAGAAAGCTCACCTCAAAGCCTTGAACTGGACGATCTTCGATTGAAATAAGCAACTGATCAGAGGAGGGAGAGAGGGCAAGAAAGCTTGCCAATATTGTGCCCCGAATGCGTTGGAGGAGGGGGGCTATTTATAGCCGAAGATCGCGTGAGGAGGGAGAGGCGGGGCTGCGCGTGGTGGCCGGCTGGTCGCGGTGGCAAGGCTAGGCGAGCTAGCCGTGATGATGGCGGAGGGACAGGAAGCTATGGACGCGACGGGAGCAGGTGGCTCGGGCGTGGGCTGCTTCGCTGCACTCCCTTGGCACTATTCACGTGCATTATGCATGTTAATTCAGGGGCCATTGATCTGGTTGACTTTCCTTGGTTGACCAGATCAATGGCCATGATCAAATAGCCTTTTCTTTGATTTAAATGGCCTCGAGCCAGTTCCCGCGACCAAACGTTCTGACTTTTCGAGCCAAAGGTACCGGCGCGTAAAGCAAAATATGACGGGTTTAACCGTCTACAGCGAATGATGAGAATTCCTCATTTAACGTGTTTATTTTCGCGTTCAAAAATGTGAAACGTTTGAATGGAAAAATAATAACGTTACGCCGAAACTTACACGAATCGCTGTAGACCGTTGCGACCAGAAAAAAATCTAGCAACTGGTTGGTGGAAAACATTTTAAAGTCAAGCTATTGTCCGAGCGGACTTACTCGGGTCCAATAAAAGCTCGAATAAAAAAATAATAAAATAATAAAAATACTAAAAAAATGCGCTAAAATATAAAAAGTCCTAAAATTCATGTGATGACCTAAAACGAAGAAAAAATTAGCAAACGACTGCCGGATAATTAAAAATGTGATTTTTAAGGCTAAAAATATTAATGATAATAATAATGAAAATAGATGCCGAAAAATGAAAAATGCGATTTCGAAAGCTGACGATGCTAACGATGATGCAAAAATGCAACGAAACACCTAAAACTGCTAGCGACATTAAATCAACTGAAAATGACTGTAAATTAGCTGAATAACAGAAATGCTAAAATTAAATAAAAATGGCGTCAAAATTCGGGTATCAACAGCGACGCCTCTATGTGATTTGTGGTGCGTCCATGTGAGCGACGCCTCTATGTGATTTGTGGTGCGTCCATGTGACCGGCGCCTCTATGTGATTTGTGGTGCCTCCATGTGAGCGGCGCCTCTTTGAGATTCGTGGTGCGTCCATGTGACCGGCGCCACTATGTGATTTGTGGTGCGTCCATGTGACCGGCACCTCTATGTGATTTATGGTGCCTCCATGTGAGCGGCGCCTCTATGAGATTCGTGGTGCGTCCATGTGACCGGCGCCTCTATGTGATTTGTGGTGCGTCCATGTGACCGGCGCCTCTATGTGATTTGTGGAGCGTCCATGTGAGCGGTGCCTCTATGTGATTTGTGGTGCGTCCATGTGAGCGACGCCTCTATGTGATTTGTGGTACGTCCATGTGAGCGGCGCCTCTATGTGATTTGTGGTGCCTCCATGTGAGCGACGCCTCTATGTGATTTGTGGTGCGTCCATGTGAGCGGCGCCTCTATGTGATTTGTGGTGCCTCCATGAGAGCGGCGCCTCCATGTGATTTGTGGTGCGTCCATGTGAGCGGTGCCTCTATGTGATTTGTGGTGCGTCCATGTGAGCGAGTGCCTCCATGTGAGCGGCTCCTCTATTTGATTTGTGGTGCATCCATGTGAGCGGCGCCTCTATGAGATTCGTGGTGCGTCCATGTGACCAGCGCCTCTATGTGATTTGTGGTGAGTCCATGTGATCGACGCCTCTATGTGATTTGTGGAGCGTCCATGTGAGCGGCGTCTCTATGTGATTTGTGGAGCGTCCATGTGAGCGACGCCTCTATGTGATTTGTGGTGCGTCCATATGAGCGACGCCTCTATGTGATTTGTGGTGCGTCCATGTGAGCGGCGCCTCTATGTGATTTGTGGTGCCTCCATGTGAGCGGCGCCTCTATGTGATTTGTGGTGCCTCCATGTGAGCGGCGCCTCTATGTGATTTGTGGTGCCTCCATGTGAGCGGCGCCTCTATGTGATTTGTGGTGCGTCCATGTGAGCGGCGCCTCCATGTGATTTGTGGTGCGTCCATGTGAGCGGTGCCTCTATGTGATTTGTGGTGCGTCCATGTGAGCGAGTGCCTCCATGTGAGCGATGCCTCTATGTGATTTGTGGTGCGTCCATGTGAGCGAGTGCCTCCATGTGAGCGGCTCCTCTATGTGATTTGTGGTGCATCCATGTGAGCGAGTGCCTCCATGTGAGTGATGCCTCCATGTGATTTGTGATGCCTCCATGTGAGCGAGTGCCGCCATGTTATCAGCATGTCTCTATGTCATCAGCGGCCTCCTTGTCAGGTGCCGCCATGTTATCAGCTGTCTCCTTGTCAGCAGCTACCTCCTTGTCATTGGTATTGCATACCAGGACCATTTTCGGTTGGGCTGGGGGCACAGAGTTCTTGCCGATTTCGTCAACAGCTTTTTGTTGGGCTCTAAGTATTGAGGTCTGTCCTCTCGTCACCTCTGGTCCATCACCGCCATTTTCTCTCTCTGCATAAAGAACGAATCTTTATTTTCTACTTTGGTTGCGGCTATGTCTTGGCGTTTTCTCGCAAGCCAACTAGAATGGCGAAGCAATAGCCTGACATGACAACCTAACGGCTTCTAGCAAGCTAGCAGCATCTCCAGCTCATTCCTTGGACATTCGACGCTGTCCATGCCGCCCCTAGCCTGGCGGCAAGCCCTGTGATGGTCGACCTCAACGGGGAGGCTCTCAAGCGGCATCTACCTCTACAACCGGCGTTATCCCATCCCAGGTCATGCCTGACGCCACTCGAAAGGACCTTAGCGTTATCTGTCAGAGATAACACCTATCCGCTACAGAGTTTTGGCAAGTACGGGAATAAGAATCTGCGGCGTGGGCATGAAAGGACGCAAAGGAATTCGAGGATCTGTACAAGCCTGCCGTGACGCAGAAGAGATATCACTCATCCATATACCGAGAATGGAGCCCTTGGTAAACACTCGGGCTCGTTTTCGGTTGGGCTTGTGATAACTATTGACATACCCCCAGGACATTTTAGTCCTGACAGGGGTACCCTCATCTTCAGCTACTGTAGGGCCTGCCTGGCCTCCTACTTGTCCTGCTACCGGGGGGTGGTCGACGTCAACGGAGGGGGGGGGGGCATCCAGCACGATATGACGCCTATTCCCACCCCCGGTAAGCACACAAGCGGCATCAAGCACTCAAGCGGCATCTACTCGGCGTTATCCCATGGCCCCAAGCGGCACCTATTAGAGATGACACCTCTCTACTAGATCTCCTATAAATACCCCCCTATGTAGAAAGGGGGGGGACTCTCTCTCTCTCCACACTCTCTCACTACTCTCTCTCACTACTGCTCCTACTTCTACTGACTTGATCGTCGGAGTATCTGTGCCGGGGACCCCCTCCGGCGCCTTGCAGGTGTACCAGCAGCGAGGACCACCCCCTCAGAGGAGAAGATCACCAGGATCCTTCCTACCCCGGGTACAATCCCTCCGATTATTATCAGTTGGTTGGTTCCCTCCCATCTTCTTCCTTCTAGGTTCTTTTTTTGTATGTTTCTTAACATCGGAGCGCATCTTCTGATGGGTCATATGTAGATGTTGATATGATAACTTCTTAGGGTCTGGTGTAACAAAGTTTTTTTTTCCCAGTTTACAAACACTCTCATTGCCCTGATTTCGAAGGTCTTTTTATTGATTTCTTAGAGAAATGAATCTTTCCTTTGGCATCTCATGTTACCAATCTTGGATTCATTTGGTTTCCTTTTTTGGTTTAGGGTAATGAGAAGTGAGTGATTGAACTGAATTTTATAGACATGCATTTATCAGTTGAAGTTAATATATTTTTTTTTAAATCTAACCCTACAACTTGATAATTCAAACAGAGAAATACCACACATTTTTGGATTGTTTGTATTGTGTTTCGTTTTACTTCTTATGATAGAAATCAAAGCTTATATGCCCATCGCCGATGATTTACACCCAGGGACGGATCTAGGATTTTTATTCAAGGTCCCTAAAAATTAATTTTTTTAGTATTTTAAAAGGAAGGTATGCGAGCTGAATGAAAAATTGAAAAAATGCTTAAGAGTATTTGTATCCGTCACTAAATAACAAATATTTAGATAAACTTAACAAAAAGATAAATAAGAAGACAATATAGAAAAAAATTAATTATACATTAGAATTCATACAATATACGTACTTTTTACAATTGTTCTCTACGAGTTTTCATTTTTTGATATCCTTGTATGATTCTCTCATTCTCTCAGTAATTCAAGCAAATGAATAAAATGATAAAATAATTATTACAACAATTCGACAAATTATTGACTCGCTATTATAAATGAACAATTTAATTGACATGAAAATAAATCGATGGGCCTAGCTAACCAAGCACAAACCGGATAGGCCCAGCAGATTGGGCTGGGAACAGTTCCCAGCCCATTGTCCTTCTTTTCTTGATGGGCCAGGAATGGTCATTCCTAGCCCATGACCAACCAAGCAACAAGCCCGACCTTGCTTCTTCTTCTTCAACCTTTTGCAAACGTAAGCAGTAGATAGCAGCTAGCAGGAGCAGCAACGGACCAGTGGCGGAAGGGACAGCGGATGAAAACTCATATTTTTACGTATTTTTTGATTGGCCCCCACCCTGACCATGGGCTGGATCCGTCCTTGTTTACACCGTAGAGGATAGACACTTGCAATGCAAGATATGCTTTTTGGTGCAAAATCCTTAGATAGCTGTATTATTGCTTCCTTTGGTTGTCTAAGTAACATTATTGCTTTGACTATTTCACCTGCCTCGTGTTTTACTCTTGTGCTTAGGCTGAATGCTAAAAGTATGCTTATAATACATACATTTGCAAAGTTGTATTGTCTTTTTACTCATCTGGTTTTTAATTTGTTTTGGAGCGTAAGCAAGGTATCTAGAAGAAACCTATTCAACTGTAACAACTGCTTATTTTTGAAGTACCTCGCATCCACTAACTCTAGTGCCCTCTTTGATGCCTTGAACTTCACGATGGTTATCTCCTTCTCTGTAAGTGCCCATTTATATTCTAGGTTCAACAAATCCTTTTGCTCCTTCCGCTTCATCACCGCTTCTGCACACCTAGCGAAATCCTTCGCCAGTGAGGATCCTGCAAAGACCTTCTCAATATGGTTGGTGTAGTATCTCTCAAATCAACTACTAGCTATGACTAGGAGCCATGCGCCATGACACGGGTCGTGGCACATGTGTTGGTGAGGCAGTTGTCACGGGGTGAGTATTTTGTACAACGATTGTCTCGTGCGGCACCTAGCTAGCTCGCCCTCTTGCTTGCTAAGTCAGCCTACAAACACACTAAGCCACAAAGTTAATGATGATGTTAGCACAAGTAAAGCTAAAGAGCAAAGAACTTAGAAAGGAATGCTCAAGACGTTATATGGGAGAATGTTTATGTATTAACACTTGTTTGATTGCTTGATGAATTTATGAGACTCCACCCCTATTTATACACAATCACCTCCACAATGGACGGTTAAGATCATTTTGATCTAATGGTGGAGATTAGGTATCTAGAACTATTTTAGAACTCTTTACATATCTACAACATTCTAGAAGCTTCCGAAAGGAACTACACACTTTCTAGTAGACTTGAGAAGCTCATGGCCGAAATAGGCCTTTATGGCCCATCTGGCAGGCCGCGGGCCATGCATCAGGCCTGCGGCGTGACATTCTCCCCCACCTATGACTGATATGCCCTTGTAGTCGTGGCCTCTTCGTGAAATGCCTCATTATCCGGTTAGCCCCTCCATCGCACTAAGTACTCCAGTTAGCTCGGATGTGTGCCTCTTCTTGGCACCACTCGGTGGGCCATGATAGATTCCACGACCTTGTCAAAAGACTTGGTCATCGCAGTTGGAGTGTATTGAGACTCCATGCGGGAAACGTCCTCAGTATCGGGATGGTAAGGTTTGAGAAGGTTCACGTGAAGCACTAGATGAATCTCAAGCCTCGATGGTAGCTCCAACTTATATGATACCTTGCCTATCCGCTTGAGTATGCAAAAGGGCCCCTCATAGCGCCTAAAAAGTCCCTTGTGAAAGACCTGAAAGTCTTGGCTTGATGAGTAAGGAGTTTCACCATGACAAAGTCCCCAATGTCATACTCCTTTGGTCGTCTCTTCTTGTGAAGAGACCTAAAAGTCTTGGCTTGATGAGTAAGGAATTTCTTGATGAGTAAGGTTGGCTTTAAGCACTTTGCTACATCTGCTTGCTCATGCCAACCTATGCCAAACTTGTATACGGCTGGACTTTTACCTATGTAGCCTCGTGCTACATCGCTAGGAGTCATCGGTTGTTGGCCCGTTGCAAGCTCGAACGGACTCATGCTTGTCGCCTCACTCCTATGAAGGTTATAAGATAATTGGGCAACATCAAGTAGCTTGTCCCAATCTCGCTAGTTGGCACTCACATAGTGCCGCAAGTACAACTCCAATAAAGCATTCACCCTCTCGGTCTGCCCATTAGTTTGGGGGTGAAAGCTCATTGAGAAATTCAGGCTCGACCCTATGAGCCTAAAGACTTCTGTCCAAAATTGTCCAGTGAACCGCATATCTCAATAACTCACGATCGTCTTCGGTATATCCCAATACTTTACCACATGTTTGAAAAATAAGGGCGTCGTCTCCTCGGTCGTGCACTCCTTTGTTGTTGGGACGAATATGTAATACTTAGAGAACCTATCCACTACGACCATAATCATGCAACACCCATCGGACTTGGCCAAGCATGTTATAAAGTCCATCAAAATGCTCTCCCAAGGCCTCTCTGGTATGAGCAATGGCTCCAAAAGTCCCGCGGGTTTCTACAAGTCCACCTTGTCTTGCTAGCACACAAGACAAGTCTTGAGATAATGTTCCACTTCCTCGTACATCTTTGACCAATAGTAGGCGTCCTCCATGAGTGTCACTATGTGCTCAATGCCTGGGTTCCCAACCCACTTGGAGTCGTGACACTCCTTAAGCACCACTTTCCGCAAGTTTCCCTACTTGGGAACGTACACTCGGTTGCCTTTAGCGTAGAGCAAGCCATCACTTAGCCAAAATTTTATCGCCTTGCCTTACTTGAAGGTCTCCACTGATACAATCCTATTAGCCAAGGATGCGTATGTCGACATTTGGATCTAGTTCAATAAGTTTTTATTTGACGTGGAAGATAGGGCTCACTAAGGGTGAGCGTAGACGGGTTGGAAGGCTGACCTAGCCGATGTCTAGTGAGGTTCTTGCTGGAATTTATACGTGAACTCGCACTCGGGGAGAACCGACCTAAGGAGACAAGCAATGGGCTTAGTTTCAGGTTTTACTTGCAAACGACCTGAGCTTGCAGACTCGAGTAAGAAACAAGACGCGAAGGAGTCCACCTTCAACACAAGAGAGTCCACTCTTAAACAAGATAAAGTCTCATTTTTTTATTAATCTCAAGGCTGAATAACAATGAGCATTAGCGACTCTATAAATAAATAAAACCCTACACACATGCGTACTAGGGTTTCGCAATAATCCTAAACAAGTAACTACCTTATTTAACTTAAGGAAAGTAAATAAAAATAATAATAATAGTATCTTAGGTAATTAATCAGTCTTCGCCCGAGCGGGCTTCAAGTTGGGCCGACTCCTTTGAGTAGCGCGACGCCTGGTGCGTACCTGGCGTGCGACAATATCGCTCTGGCCTTTCTTGAGTCTAGATGTGCCTTCTGGTATAGTCTTGGTCTCAATGTCACTATCATGATGTAGTTTAGGAATCCAAGTCAAACATCATCGTTTGGCTTTCACAAGTCGAAAGTGGCACGAACTTTTTCGCATAGTGCGTCCGCGAATCCTTGGCAACGTAGGATTCCAGTCAGCAAAAATGTCAACTTGGGCCTTCAGTTGATTGGCTCATTCAAATGTCCTCAAATTTGTACCTGGACTAGATAACACACAACATGGGCTTGTAATGATGTGAGGCCTCTGTTGTGAACCTCTCTGTGCCGAATGGGCTCGGGCACAGTCGACTTGTGCGGCTGGCGGGGCCTGCGGTGCGAGTCTTGGCCTGGAACTTGGTATATGCTGCTTGGCTCTCGTAAGAAGCCTCTTCAGGTTTGGCTCCATGTACCAGAGCGATGATAACCTCTCTTGGTGCTCCATCTCCCCAGCTCGGTGTCGTGGCTCAACGGGCCCTTGTGGTTACGCGTTGTGTGTACGCAATAGGTATGGGCTCCGCAAGCGTTGCATGGTTGTCTCGAGTAGCTTCTTTAGCTCCAGCACCTCCTTGTATAGGAGTTGCCCCTGTGGTAACCTCACTTGGTTATCCTTGGCGTGATTCTCGTCCTTGACTCGGCGTCTTGGCCCGATTGGGCCTAGCTGTACATTGTGCGTATGCGATGGGCACAGAATCGTCATCCACAAGCTTCTTGGCTAGATGATCTTGCTGCATTCCCTCTTTGTTGCGCTCAATTAAAGTAGTCTGGGCAGTGCTAATGGCTGAATGCTCGACGCTACGACTAAGTGTGTCTGCCACCAAGTTAGCCTTTCCTGGCTTGTATTGCAGCACATAGTCGAACTCTGCTAAGAAATCTTGCCATATAGCTTGCTTGGGACTAAGCTTCTTTTGCGTAAAAAATTAGCTAGTGGCAATGATTAAGCATTAAATTCTCATACTTTTACTGTCTAATTACTTGTAAATTGAGCAGTAAAGCTATTAATTTCTATGGATTCTCCCCACTTTTACAGAATTACTTGGAAGCGCAACAATTGAAGGACAGTAGCAGGAGGAGATGAAATTTGGCATTTGAATCTGTCTTGATAGAGACAGACTGCAGTAGGAGACTTGAGGATGTGAGATGGCAGTTACTGTGGCTACGAAATTTGAGGGATTTTCTATAACGACTGGAAGACTCCCTCTTGAACAATATTTGATCTTTCTCAAACAATTATCTTTATCTTTATCTTTATTTTTCCTTTATCCTTATCTTTTATTTTTGAAAGAGATAGAGTAGGACTAGGAAGTAGTGAAGCTTATAAGCTGCTAGAAACCCTTTGAGAAAGAGACTCTCTTTTTCTCTTTGCCAAATGACTATAAACATTTCTGCTCTGTAAATTCTAGTTTTGGAATTTATGGATTTAATTCCTTTCCTATAAATAACAAATTCATTTTCCTCCATGAATATGTTCGGCTAAATACCCGTTCTTGCTAAGGGTTGTTGAGCCAAGTTTCTTATACTTTGTGAGATCTAAGTATTCTTAATAATCTTTATCTCTGTAATTATTTATTTTCTGGTTTAATAAATCACTTTCTTGTTGAATTTTAGAATTGATCGCTCTTAAATTTTAGCTGAGAAGTTGCAGTCAACCTAGAAGGGGATGAGCGAAACCGGATAGGCCAAGTGGATAACTAGACCTCGAGATAGGCTAGAGAAAATGAATAATATAACTCAGACTCGATTGACAACTGAGGGCCTTAATTGCAAGGTAAACTTGAGTTAGGTGTTGTCTTCCCCTACGTCATTGATGACGATTGTGCTACCATTCAATCTAATCAAGCCATTAACCAAAGTAGTAAACCCTTTAACCAGTAAGGTATTATTTGGTTAGGATTGTCTAGTAGGGAGTACCCGCTAAGGAATTTGATAAAGGAGGGAAGTAGGAGTGTACAGGAGTCCTTACATTCCATAGCAACGCTATAGAGATGAAGATGAACATCATTGAATCAGTGATCGAAGCATAAAAACCACAGCTTTCAAAACGCCCTTACCAGGAATTCCCATCCTCTGAATTTCCAACCCAGCTATTTTGTCTTAGCCAAGCCCTTGACCAAGCCCATTTTACTGTTTAATTGTTATTCTTTTATTTTTAGTTCCAGAATCAAACCAACAATTCCAGTGACGAGGAACTCAATCGAAAACTACACACCCGAGGAGTCTATGTGGACGATCCTCTTACCACCATCTACAAGCCCTTTTGTGGGTCGTGATAAGTTGTACCTCTCTCTTAATTCATATCTATTTTACAATTATTTTGGGGTAATAGCATAAAGGCCCCCTGTACTATTTTTTAAAACAGAAACCTCCCCTGACTTTTAAAAATTTAATTCCGGCTCCTTTGTACTAAAGGTCAACGATAACCAACCCCATTCCGTTAGTCAACCTAACGGACTGTCAAGGATGACCCTTAATAACCAGTTACACAAAAAATACCTGGAAAGGAAAAATTAAATACTTTTTTACTTTCTTTTTCCCTTTCTCCCTTCCCTTCATCATCCTCTCTTCTTTTTTGCAAAACAAAAATTAAACACTTTTTTATTTTCTTTTTCCTTTTCTGCCTTCCATTCATCTTCCTCTTTTCTTTTCGAGCATCATCTCCTTCAACATTTTCTTCGACTTTTGGTATTTTTTGAAGAAATATTTTTTAAAGGATAACATTACGTTTCAGAAAATAATTAATGCCAAGTTTTCTTTTCTTATTTTTACTTTTATTCTTTCAAGAAAAATGAAAATAAAAATAAAAATTAAGAAACATGAAGAAAGTATTCAATATTCATTTTTCCATTCATCATCATTACCATCTCATCTTGACATTCACACATTCTTATATTTCCACCATTTTTTTCCTTTTTCTCCCCCATCATAACCAGCACCCTATCCAGAGCCAATTATAGCAAAATACTAATACTAATAATAAATTATAATGGGTGCGTGTTTTTCCACCATTAGAGTCAGCGGCTCTAGCAGCAACACCTCCGCCGCCGCCATAGCCACCGCAACAACAACAACCACCGTCACCCACCAGTAGAACCACCACCGTAAAGAATCGCAGCGGAGCACAAGGCGTCTAACCAAGTTTTGTTATATCCCTTTACTATTTTTATTTTTCATTTTTGTTGTTGAGATTGGTTTTCGTTCTAACCCGTTCCAATACCAATCTCCTTGCGTGCTTGTGTTAGTGTGTTGTTGTGTCGAGCTAGGGTTAGCTCTTGTGTGCAACTTCAATTAGTGTGTGTGTGTTTCGTATGAAACGTTGTGTGTTTTCTGTAAAAAAAAAAGTGTCAATCCAGTTTTATCATTGTGGTAGCTACGTTCAATAGCTAAAGGGTAAAAAAGAATCAATTCTGCCATAATAAAAAAGATAAAGAAGATTTGGCACTTTGATACAAAAAGAAGACAGTGAAAAGAGATCGAAATCAAAAGATCCAAAACGTCGACACGCTCACCCCTAGTGAATCCTATCTTCCACGTCAAATAAAAACCTAGTGAACTAGATCCAAAACGTCGACATACGTATCCTTGGCTAATAGGATCGTATCAGCTAGGACCAATTGGGATAAAGCATCGAGCCAAGGACGTCATGGATCTTCGAGCAAGGTTAAAACAACCTCTACACACGGGGACGAAGCGGGAGGAGCTACTGGATCAAGCCATAAGGAGAAGGATGACTTAGAGTCTGACTTCACAAGGCTTAAAGTTGTCGAAATCCATCTAAGCCATTTCGAGTCAGCGAGGTTCAGACCAGGGAGCTCTAAGCAATAATGGACCGATTGAGATGTCAGCTGAGTTTGGACCGAATTTGGGGACGTTTGCACGAGTGAATCGTCATTCGGCCCATGGAGACATTCTCGCACACAGGAATCCTACGCAGACACGCAAGAAGCGCTTATCTCCGAGCCAAGTTAGACAAGTCAAGGTCAGACACTTACGATCGACCTAAACTTCAAGATCTTAATGTGTTTGTGTCTAAGTTTGAGCCCAAACACACGAGCAATTTGCGAGATGGTCAAGGGCGACGTTGTCACATGCAAATTCCTACCAAGATACGGACTCACGGATGTGTCAGGTGACTATGTCCGAGCCATTTTGGTCTAGTGAGGCCCAGGCCAGGGAGCAAGACATCTTACCCGACTTTTCAGGATGTTAGCTCACCTTGGACCAGGTTTCAGCCCATTCAGACGAACGGCTTAAAAGATAGGGCTTACCGATATTTTTACGCGCAGTGTTCACGCTAGACATCACGCGACTTGAAGATTGTGGCCCATCCTTTGGCCTAGCCGTACGAAACTTTCTGGGATCTTCTAGAACATATTTATTATGCTTATTTATATTTATATTTACTTTGTTTTTGTAGGAAGGATTGTTTCCCTAATGGAAACTCTTACCTTTATTAGAATTATGGTTTACACCTAATGCTTAGTCTAAGTAGAGCCACTTGGTTCATTGTAAAGCAGACTTGATTTTGATAAAAAGATATTTGAGACGTTTGTCTTGTAGAGAGGATTCTCTATTGTTCGTGGACTTGAACCTTATGCTATTCCTCGGTCTCGCAAGCCAGGACTATGCAAGTAAAACTGAAGTTGCGACTGAATTGTGGACTCGATTCAAACCCCCATCACAAGACATCAGTTGGCCAGCTACCAAGCTCTGCCCAAGCTCACCCCTTGTGAGAACCTTACTAGACATCGGCTAGGCCAACTTTCAACTCTTCCTTCGCTCACCCCTAGTGAGTCTTATCCACCAAATTTTGCGTCAATTCCAAGCCTTCAAACTAGATCGTCAACTCAACGCATCTTAGGCAACTAGGATCGTATCATGTGGTAGCGGAGCTCTACGCGTTCAAAGATTTGGTCTATATCAATCTATCCTTTACTTATTTTATTTTGTTTTCATCGTTGAGGTTGGTTCTTATTCTACCCGATCTATAACCAATCTCCTTGTGTGTCGTGTGTTAGTTATTTGTGTGTCATTGTGTCGAGCTAGGTTTAGCTCTTTGTGTGCGTTTGTCAAGCAAACTTGTGTACATTTTGCTTGAGTTTATTATTTTGTTTCCATCCAGAAAAGAGTCACAAAATACCAAAAAGAGTGTGTTTATCATTGTGATAGTGAAAGAGTAAAAAAAAAAAAATTGTGCAAAAAGAAAAGAAGCAAAATACAAAATACAAGAGAGCATTTGTGCCACAAAATAGAAGAATATTTATGTTTGGTGACAGGAATTGAAAGGTAGCACGGAAGCACAAGTCGCATGCACTACACTCACACACTGTGAGCAATTTGAGTCGTCTTGAGTCAATTGAGCTTTTTCTTGATTCCTAAAACTATCTTCTACTCCAGTCTAACAATTGTTTAATTGATTGCTCTTGAAACTAACCCTTTATTGAGCATCAAAAATTCCTTGAAGCCGATTGTCTTTGTGTGTCTTCTTGGAAGCTCTTCTTTGAACTGTTGAGTCACTAACGGTTTGAGATGGAACAACAGAGACGTTGAGTGATTTAGTGAGATTATTATAGAGATTAAACACGAGAGTAAACACGTGAGGGAGTGCTAGGTTTAGTACAAATTTATGTTTTATTTTGTGTTGTGAAATTCAGGAAGTATAGGTATGACGGACAAATCTTCAAGTTGATTGTTCAAGGAATTACTTGACACCCTCAAAAATCTCCATACAAGATTTGGCGAGGTGGAGGATGAGAAAAGGAAGGTTTCGGTCGAATTGAGAACTAAGGTCAAGACACCTAAAGAGAAGGTGTCGAGTGAGCGTTTGTTCCGAAACGCTAACATGAGGGTTACCTCGAGTTCTCACACGCTTTGTGTGCCACGGCTAGAGAATAAAAATAAGGTACTGCATGAGAATCTAGCCGAGAGAGGAAAGGGCAAGGAGACTGCTGCACCAAAGCACATATGTGAGCCAAGGGTTACCAAGGTGAACCCTAGGTGCACGCTACAATAAGAGGCCCTAGTGCGCACCACAACACCCGCGCACTAAAAACCTTGCGCACCACGTCCCGACAAGCATGAAGGTGCTAAAGCACTTACTATTAGGCGTGACTTGAGTGTACAAGGAGAGGCAGAAGTGAGTAAGCAGAAAGAAGGCTTATTTCACACTCACTGCCTAGTGGAAGAAAGGATGTGCTCATTGGTTATCAATAATGGGAGTTTGGCGAATTGTGCAAGCACACAGCTTGTACACAAGTTGAATCTTCCAACTGTTTTGCACCCGAAACCCTACTTGCTGCAAGGGATGACCAATGGTAGAGAATTGAAGGTAACTAAGCAGGTTATGGTTTCATTCTGTATTGGGAGTTATAAGGATGAAATCCTTTGTGATGTGGTACCTATGCAGTCGAGCCATATCCTTCTTGGTCGACCGTGTCAGCATGATAGAGAAACCAATCATGTAGGGAAGAAAGACCTTTACAAGTTAGTAAAGGATGGCCGAAAGTTCACACTTGCCCCATTAACATTTCTTCAAATCCTTGGGGATCAACAACAACTAGTGAAGGCGTATGCCAAGTTTAAGATCATTAGAAATATTGAGAGAAAAAGAGGAGAGATGAGAGTTAAAAAAGGAGAGAGTGAGTGGACAAAATAGCCCCCATGAAAAGAATGAGCATGGAAAGAGAAAAAGAGAGGAAAATAACTCACATGAAAATAGAGAGCATGTGGAGAGAAATTGTGAGAAAAATAGCCTGCATGAAAAGAGTGAGCATGCGAAAGGAAAAAACATGCTTGAAAAGAGTGAGCATGCAGAGAGTGGCATTGAGAGAAAGGGAGAGTTGAGTGTATATGCTAGAGGGAAAGAAGTAAGGAACACTTTATGTGTGTGCAAAAATTATTTTGGCGCAAGCCCTACAAAATCCCTTGATTTTTGGCCATTGCACCTTGAAACTTCTAACCCTAACCCATTTGTATCTTCTCCTATTGGTGTTTCTTCTTTTGTGTAGGAAACTGGTGAATTAATTCCAGAGAAGAAGACCAATACCTTACTGCCTGGAGGATGGAAAGAGCGTCGTATGTCAATGGATCCTAGTTTGGCTAACCTTAGCCGCCAAGGTTTGATGTGTCTTTCCTTCCTTAAGTCTGACTTACTTGAGTACACTGTTGATTTTTATGATGATGATGTTAATTTTAATTCAATTAAAGATGATTGTGTGCTTGAGTCTACGGCTGCATCGTACACCTTTGATAAGTATTGGTGCAAGCGCAAACGTATGAATAGGTCGACTGAGCCATTGCAACTATTAGTTATGCATAAGTCGCATTGTGATGCTGTGTTAGGTCACTTTGGTGCAACTAATATTACTAACTTATTTCTTGAGGAGGCTTTGTGTTGTTATGACTTATCTTTAAGCCTTGTTAAGCGATGGAAAAATTCCTTTAGCATGGGAAGAATTATGGAGGAAGCCGAGCACGAAGATGCTAAATTGGACATCATGTCAATCACAATTTGGAGTTTCAAACAGAGTGGATAAAGGGACGTTTGGTTCCTTATGGCATGTATTGGTTTGTAAGTATGAGTTTGCATGGGAAGAATGTCTTCCGTCTATCTATACTACTTATAGCCTATTTGCGCATGCTATTAATTTTAATGCGCTATTGAAACTCGTGGATGGTTTTGATTCTATGACACCATGTGGTTTAATGTTGCTGCCTTGGAGTATATTGTTCAGCATAGGTAGCAGCAAGGAAATCGGGATGGTGCGGATAGCCCATGGACAAGCCAAACGCTATGGTATGCGCTTGAGCGTCAATATTGCTATTTTGAGAAACCATGGAAGGATGAGCGAGTCCTTCAAGTTATGTACTTGGGTCTGGCAGTGCTTATGTCTGAAACGGTTCCCAATCCAAGCACAAGTAGATATGACCGCTTGGGGTCTTACCCAACGCATTGTCATGTTCAATGACATTGCTGCCAAGTTGGATTTGCGAGGTTGGTATGGTTTGATTTGTGATTATTTTGATATTACTAAGTTCGTTTAGTCCCCTGAAGGTGAGGACAAGGGATCGGCAATGGTCAGAGTAATTCGTAAGCAAGTCGAGGATCACATAAGACGTTTAGACGCCAAGTTGGTGCTTCGAAGGTTCTATACCGGAACGCGCATGCTCTGTCGGGCTTATGAATGGGTGTGAATGTGCTTACATAGAAGGCGATGGATCTACCCATCTCATCGCCATACGCAAAGACACCACCGTCGAGTTGGATATCTTGGGTATTTTCTTCTCTTCGAGTGTGTCTTTTGTTAGAACTAACTTAAGGTATTGTGCTGCAGGTTTAGTTACAGATTCAAGGACGAATCTTGTGGAAGGAGGAGGGAATGATGCGATCCTAGCCCCGTGCCCCGCATCACGCGCACACACCATGCAGCTAGGACCAATTGGAACAAAGCATCGAGCCAAGGACGTCATGGATCTTCGAGCAAGATTAAAACAACCTCTACACATGGGGACGAAGCGGGAGGAGCCGCTGGATCAAGCCATATAGCAAAGGATGACTTGGAGTTCGACTTCACAAGGCTTAACATTGTTGGAATCCATCTGAGCCATTTCGAGTGAGCGAGGCTCAGACTAGAGAGCTCTAAGCAATACTGGACCGATTGAGATGTCAGTTGAGTCTCGACCAAATTTGGGGACGTTTGCACTAGCAAGACGTGTTCCCTGAATTTTCAGGATGTTAGCTCGCGTTGGACCAGGTTTTAGCCCATTCGGACGAACAACTTAAAAGATAGCCCTTACTGACATTCTTGCACGCAGTGTGCACACTAGACATCACGCGACTTGAAGATTGTAGCCCATCCTTTGACCTAGCCATACAAAAGCTTCTGGGATCTTCTAGAGCATGTTTATTATGCTTATTTATATTTATATTTACTTTGTTTTGGTAGGAAGGATTGCTTCCCGAATGGAACTCTTACCTTTATTAGAATTAGGGTTTACACCTAGCGCTTAGTATAAGTAGAGCCGCTTGGCTCATTGTAAAGCAGACTTGATTTTGATAAAAAGATATTTGAGACGTTTGTCTTTTAGAGAGGATTCTTTATTGTTCTTGGACTCGAACCTTATGTTATTCCTCTGTCCCGCAAGCCAGGACTAGGCAAGTAAAACTGAAGTTGCGACCGAATCGTGGACTTGATTCAAACCCCCATCACAAGACATCAGTTGGTCAGCTACCAAGCTCTGCCCAAGCTCACCCCTTGTGAGAACCTCACTAAACATCGGCTAGGCCAACTTTCAGCTTTGCCTTCGCTCACCCCTAGTGAGTCCTATCCATCGAATTTCGCGTCAATTCTAAGCCTTCGAACTAGATCATCAACTCAACGCATCTTAGGCAACTAGGATCGTATCAATCATGAACTTGGACCCCAAAAGGTAGTGCCTCCAAACACGAAGGCAATGGACCACCGCAGTCATTTCCTTCTCTTGTACCATGTAGTGCCGCTTGGTGTCATTGAGTTTTCAGCTCTCGTATGTGATCGGATGCCCTTCTTGCATGAGTACTTTTCCAATAGTAAATTTGGAGGCATGCGTGTGCACCTCTTATGGCTTGGTATGGTCCAAAAATTCTAAGACCGACTCCTCAATTATGGCCTTCTTCAACCTTGCAAAGGCCTCTTCGCACCTAGCAAACCAATCCCAAGTCTTATTCTTCTTGAGCAAATCCGTCAAGGATGTGGCGACGGAAGAGTATCCCTTAATGAAGCGCTTATAATAGTTCACAATGCTAGTAAATAAGCGCAACTCGGGCACTCGCTTGGGCAGCTTTGAAGAGTATCCCTTAATAAAGCGCCTATAATAGTTCACAAGGCTAAGAAATGAGTGCAACTGGGGTACTCGCTTGGGCGGCCCCCACTTTTGGATAGCTTTCACCTTGGCTTAATCCATCTATAACTTACTTCCACCGACTATATAGCCCAGAAAGGTCACCTCCGCTTGTGCAAACATGCCCTTCTCTTTCTTCACGTATAACTCATTGTCCCTTAAAGCATGGAAGACTTATCGCAAATGCTCCAAGTGCTCTTCTACCGTATTGCTATACATGACAATATCATCGAGATAGACCATGATAAATCTATCTAGGAAGGGCTGGAATATCTTGTTCATCATTGTGCAAGAGGTTGTGGGGGAATTAGTTAAACCAAATGGCATCACAAGAAATTCATATGAGTCATACCTCGTCACACATGCGGTCTTCTCTTAGTCACCTTCGGCAATGCGTACTTGATAGTACCCAGACCGCAAGTCAAGCTTGGTGAACCACCGTGCTCCACTAAGTTGATCAAATAAGTCAACTATGAGTGGGATCAAATACTTGTTCTTCACGATAACCTTGTTAAGCACTAGATAATTGATACATAGCAGCAAAGACCCATCATGCTTCTACTGAAATAACACCGGCGCTCCGTATGGTGCCTGCTTGGTTGGATAAATTCCACATCCATCAGCTCCTTTAATTGTTTCCGAAACTCCTCCAACTCTGGAGGTGTCATGCGATAGGGTGTAGCAGCAGGTGGTTGTGCTCCCAGCTGCAGCTTAATTTTATGGTCCACCTCTTATCTAGGTGGAAGTCTCTTTGGCAACTCGTTGGGCATCACGTCCGTGAACTCTTCAAGCACACCGTGGACTTCCTTGGGAATTTCTTCTTCCTTAATGGGTGCATCCTCGTCCATCTTCAATGTCGCAAGATACCTTGCTTCCTTATGCTCAACGTCCTTCATCAATTGCATTGCGGAGATTGACTTGGCCTTCACTTTCTCATGCAACACCGGAACCGCGCAAGGTTTTTCTTGTCAAGATTAATCAAAGTGTTGGCAAATGGCATGGGGAAAGCCCTCGTCTGATCTATGAAGTTGATACCTAACACGACCAGGTAGTCATCTAGTGGCACGATAGATGAATTCAAGTTTCCTTCCAAAGCACCTATGCCAACCTTCATCCCATAAGCAATTCCTTCAATCTCTTTAGGCTCCAAATTTACGGCCTTGAGCCACCCTACCTCCAACTTATAAGTGATGCCCAAGCACTTGGCTTCCTCCTTCTCTATGAAAATGTTAGAAGCTCCCGTGTCAATGAGCATTTTCACCTCGTGCCCATTGATCTTCAGTATTACGTACATGCATCCTTGCCGAGAGTTGTTCACCAATTCCACTTGAGGCTTCATAGGCACAACTTTTGTAAGCACCCAGCCATGACCACATCATGGCTCGAAGAGGACTGATCATCTTGGAGAAGTTCGGAGATCTTGGACTGATTTAGGCACTCCCTCGCCATGTGCGGCCCGCTACACAAGTAGCATTCCAGCTTCCTTTCTTTGCCTCCCTTGTTGCCTCCAAAATGCTTCTTATCGGGCCTTGGTAGGTTTATCCCTGTTCCCACCTTCCTTCGGCTTAGCCTGATCTCCCCCACCTTTGCCCTTGTTGAACCTCGAGGGCTTGGGCTTGGCTTGATTGGACTTTTTGTTCGACAAAGGACTCAGCAGCAACGATAGCCAAAGCCAAATCCTATATGTACTGCCTTTACAACTCAATCCTCGCTCAGATTGGAGCCCATCTAAGAATGCAAAGAGCGCCTCCTTCTCGGGCATGTCCCTAATCTCTATGTGCAGCTCAGTGAACTCCTTTACGTACTCGTACACATTGCCCTTGTGCGTCAGGTGTCGAAGCTTAGCCCTAGCTTCGTGCTCCATATTTTGTGGGTAGAAAATGGACTTCAACTCCCTCGTGAAGTCGGCATACATGTCGACAATCCCTGTCCCACGCTCGATGTCCAGGTACCTACGCCTCTACCATAGCATCACGGTATCGGCTAGGTAATTCACTACGGTCTTTATCTTTTCCTCATCCTTCACGATGTGGCATTGATCAAAGTAGTGGTCAAGACTCCACAAAAATTTCTCAACTTCCTTGACGCTCCTCATACAATGAAATATCTTGGGCCTTGATGCATCGAACCTTGATCATACAACCACTCATCCTTGGATGACGACCTATTTGCAAAAGATCCAATCATCCTTCATCTCTTGCATTTGCTCCATTAAGGTGGCCACTTGGGCTGGAGGGCTTGGATCGTCGCGACTTAGTCCTCGTATCACTTTTCACATGACTCGGCAATGACGTTGAGGCCACCTTGCATCTCCGCTTGGAACTCCTTATTCCCAGTGGAGAGTTCATTGATGCGCTAGTCCAGCTCCTCAAATCGATCCCGATCGCCGGCCACGACTAAGTGTAGGGGAATGGAATGCCCAGATAGGAAGGGGCTTTCCTTTTCCTCTTAACTAGAGGGGTCTCTTCCTCCTCATCCCCAATCTCCACCTCGACCACTTTCCCCTTTATCTTTGTCTCAGCATAGGAGTGGGGGTTCACCAGGTGTCCTCGCTTCGTCATACCCCTACTCATTGGCACACCCGATGGGGCAGGGACAGATCCGGTAATTTCCAAGGAGTCGCTAGACTCCTCCTCATCCCCCGGGGTCTTGATAGTGGGGTCTTCTGAGTCACCCTCCTCCTCATCTTCCTTATCCTCCTCATCATCTTCGTCAGCATCATCGCCATCGATATCTATGATGTTGTCAACCGCCATGCCGGAGGCATCAGGCAGTCTAGAGCTTGAAACACCAGCAGTGGTGGTAGCGTCCCTAACCACTGTGTCCTCCTCCTCACCAGATTCTTCCTTAGTGTCTGTCTCATACTTGCCATAGGAAGACTCGGCGGTGGTGGGTTTGACAGCGGTAGCAACTTGTTGGGCTTAGGCAGTAGCGTGGCTGTTGTCGGAGTCAGTCTCCTAGGAGCTGGACTCATACTCCCTAGAGGAAGACTCCGGCTGCGCTAGATGTGGAGTGGGGTTTTTTTTTATGGTGGTGAAGGAGTAGCAGCTGGTGGTATGGATTTTGGTGGTTTGGGTGCGGTTGCGGGAGATTTGGTGGTAGTGGGGGTGGACTGAGGTGGTTGAGTGGCAAGGACAGTGACGAGAGTTGGTGCAACGGGACTAGTAGCCGGGTTTGGTGTGGTAACCACCAACGGCTGCACCGGTGAGGACCGAGCAGCGGGGGTCTTTTTGGTTTTGGGGGATTTGGTAGTAGAGACAAGCGAGGGTGGTGTCATTGCTGATACGATCCTAGTTGCGTAGGATGCGTAACGAGTACCTTTTTTTTATCTAGTTCGAAGGATTGGATTTTTGAATGCGGAATAAATAACTCACTTGAGTGCTTAAGCCTCTTAGCAACCTGCGCTAAGCAACCTAAGCTAAACAATTGAGGTTCTTGACTCGGATCCCTAACCTTGTATTCAATTTGTGAATACCAACTTAGGTAAAACAAAACAATGGGGGTTTGAACTCTCTGTCTTTTACTTGCAAATTGACTTAAGCGTTCGGACTTAAGAAGTAACAAGGCTCGCACGTAAACATTTGAGAAAATCCTCTCTGAATTTAATTGATAAAAAGCTTAATTTACAAAGAGCACAAAAGGCTCTATATATAGGCAAAGCGCCTAGTGCTAGTTTAACTATAACTATAAGTTCTAATATGAGTAGGAATAGAAGTCCTATATAATAAATAACTCTAATAGCTTAATAAACTAAATAATAAATACTTAATTAAGTTCCAGAAGCTTCAGAATCTCAATCACACTAATGGACTCCAAGATAGGCCGCTTCCTCCAAGTCAGGCCGCTTCCTCCAAGTCGGGATTGGCCATGCATGTACACTGCGGCCAAAATGTACACCTGCATTAACTTTTGATTCGCTACTCTGATTGGGCTGAAACTTGTCCCAATCAAAATCTAACACCCAAAAACAATAGGAGGGTGCTCTTCTTCCTGGTCCGGGCCTGACTGGTCCGAAGAATGGTCGTTGGCGTTGACGAACGTATCCAAAAACCTTAATCCGACCGTCATAATGTCTCCATGAACCAACTCGTAAACGGCTCGTGCGTTTGACCTAAAATTTGGACAGCAACTCCCTGACATCCCAATCGGTCTTTTATTTTATCTAGGGCTCGTATAAATTATCGTATGCCCAAGGTGGCTCGGGGGTCAATCTCATGGAGGCATATGGTGTACGTTGTGCGCGTTTTGGCCGCGCCTTGCGCCAGGACTCTCTCCCTCGTAGTATAGCCTCCTCTACGTGTGCCTTGGCTCTATGAATGACTTGTGATAGCCTTGCGTGCTCGTCTTTACCTCGCGCTCGTATTCACCTCGCGCTCGTATTCTTGGCTTGATGGGCGGTATGCGCATGTGGTGCACTAGGGTTTATGCAAGGATTCGCATCAATTGCTGCCACGGATAGAGGGGTAGTGGATACTAGAGCAGTGGTCGTGGCAGGAGCGGTCGCTCTGGTGACTCTGTCTGAACGTGTGGCAGCATGCTTGGAGCGGGCCATTGATGAGGGCGGTGGGAAGTTGCAGACGTGAGGAGCATGTTGGGGAAGAGAACAAAAAGCAAAAAGCAAGAAAAGTAGGAGAGAGTGAGCAGGTGAGTAATGAAAAGGAAAGAAGAGTGTCTTGCCTTTATGTACCGCTGTACCAGCCGTTTGTCTTCTTCCGCGTGTGGATGGGGGCGTGAGTGGTCTAGCAAAATCCCAACTGCAACCAAAAAGGCACCAAATCCCAACCACAAAATCAGTCCTTTTCAAATAAAGAATATTAGCAGTTCTAATTTGAAAAGGAGTTGAAAAGGGTGGTGCAGAGAAGAAAAAACATTAATTTAGGATATAAAGGGGAAATAATTAAAAAGGAAAATGGAGAAAATCTGGGAGAGGAAAATTAGGAGAATTAAAATAAAAATCAAAAAGATCAAAAAGGGAAAACCATGAAAGGAAGAAAATCAAAGAGAAAAGGGAAAAATAAAGAAAATCCGTAGGAAGAATAATAAGAAAAAATAAAAATAAAAGAAAAAGTAGTCAAGGGAAAATGAAAGGAAAGAAACGTGGGTTACCTCCCACGAAGCGCCTTAGTTAGTGTCAAGGCCATGACGTCGGTGATACAAATTACTACTGAGAGGGTGGCTCAACCACCTCCATTTCTTCAGCTGTAAAAGGCTTGAATCCTTCGTAGAAAGGCTTTAAGCGATGGACATTGACCTTGAAGATGAGTCCGGTGTCCAAGCTCTGAATCTCAATGGCACCATGATCATACACTTTTATGACAAGGTAGGGGCTGATCCATTTGGACTTGAGTTTGCCTGCAAAAAATCTGAGACGAGAGTTGTATAGTAAAACATTTTTCCCAATAGTAAAAGTTTTGTGAGAGAGCAACTTATCGTGATAGGCTTTCGTCTTGCCCTTGTAGATCAATGCTTTCTCATAGGCATCATCCCGTAGTTCCTCCAGCTCCTGAATCTGCAGGCGTCGATGTTTTCCAGACTCTCCCAGGTCTATGTTGACCTTGCGGATGACCCAGAACACCTGATGCTCGATTTCGACCGGTAGGTGGCATGGTATAATATAGATAAGGTGGTAGGGCATCATACCGATAAGAGTCTTGAACGCAGTACGGTAGGCCTAAAGAGCATTGTCTACCTTCAAGCTCTAGTCCTTCCTAGATTGATTGACAGTCTTCTTAAGGATGGACTTGATCTCGCGATTGGACACCTCAGCCTGACTATTGGTCTGTGGATGGTACGTCGTAGACACTCGATGGGTGACACCATATTTGGTGAGGAGGTTGGCTACGAGGCGGTTACAAAAGTGCGTACCACGGTCACTAATGAGTGCTCACGGGGTACCAAACCTATTGAAAAAATAAGTACAGAGAAAATCTGCAACAACCTTGGAATGGTCAGTCTTGGTCGCCTTGACCTCAACCCATTTGGAAATATAATAAACCGCAAGTAAAATATAGATATTACCAAATGAGTTAGGGAAAGGACCCATGAAATTGATGCCCCAAATGTCAAAAATCTCTCAAGCAAGGATGTTAGTGAGTGGCATCTGATTCCGAGCAGCAATATTACTAGTCATCTGACAGCGAGGGCATGTTGCACAAAACATGTAACTATCCTTGAAGATTGAAGGCCAAAAGAAGCCAGCCTCCAGAACCTTTAGAGTTGTCTTCTTAACACCAAAGTGTCCTCCTCCAAGCATGGAATGGTAGAACTTAAGGATGAAGGGGACTTCGTTGAGGGTAACAGATCGTCGTATGATCTGATCTGAGCAATGCTTCTATAAGTACGGGTTGTCCCAAATGTAGTACTTTGCCTGCTTTCTGATCCTATATCTCTCCGCAACTGTGGAATCTGCAAGGAAAGAACTAGAAGCACAAAAGTTAGCAATATCAAAAAACCATGGGAATTGAGCAGTATGGGCTAGACACAGATGTTCATCTGGAAATGTGTCTCGAATGGGTGTCGATGTGTAGTCTTCCTTCAGAGGCAGTCAGCTGAGGTGGTCTGCAACCAAGTTCTTAGTGTCATTCTTATCCTTGATGTCTATGTCAATTTACTAAAGTAAGAGTATCCATCGTATGAGGCTAGGCTTACCATCCGTCTTAGTCAAGAGGCATCAGAGAGTTGTATGATCAGAATAAATAGTGACTTTAGTGCCCAAAAGATATTGATGAAATTTATCTAAAGTAAAGACAACTGCTAAAAGCTCTTTCTCAGTGGTGGTGTAGTTTCGTTGTGCGTCATCCAGGAGCTTCTAGGCATAGTAGATCAAATTGGTCTCACGGTCCTTCTTTTGCCCCAGTACAGCTCCGACTGCAGTATTACTAGCGTCGCACATGCTCTCGAAGGGAAGACTCCAGTCGGGTGCTTGAATGATAGGGGCTGAGGTGAGTTTCTCTTTGATGGTGACGAACGAGACCTTGTAGCTGGTGTAAAAAATGAAGTCAATGTCCTTCTGTAGGAGCTGGCACATGGGCTGGGTGATCTTGGAAAAATTCTTGATGAATCGCCTGTAAAAACCCGCAAGACCAAGAAAAGAGCGCATTTTGTGCACATAAGTGGGGTAAGGCATCTATGACTTTAATTTTTACCTTGTCAACCTCAATGCCCTTGCGGGAAACGATATGGCATAGGATGAGGCATTTGTCAACCATGAAGTGACATTTTTTAAAGTTTAGAATAAGGTTAGTCTCCACATAATGTTGTAAAACCTTTTTCAAATTAGCTAGACATTACCGTAAACAGTAAAATTGTCCATAAATACCTCAATGTCGTTCTCCACAAACTTGGAGAAAATACTAACCACGCATCGCTACGCATTGCAAATACTGAATGACATCCTTCTGTAGGCAAAGGTGCCGAAGGGACAGGTGAAAGTGGTCTTCTCCTAATCTTCTAGTGCCACTGGAATTTGGTGGAAACCGGAGTACCCATCCAAACAACAATAGTGCGTCTTTCCCGCGAGGCGCTCTAACATCTAGTCGATGAACGAAAGAGGAAAGTGGTCCTTCCGAGTGGCGGCATTCAACCTGCGATAGTCAATACAAACACGCTAGCCATTTTGGATCCTTGTGGGAGTCAATTCCCCATTTTGGCCAGTGGTAATGGTAATGGTAATGCCGGTCTTCTTCGGAACGACCTAGATGAGACTCACCCAAGTGCTATCAAAGATGGGGTAGACAACGCCAACATCGAGCAACTTGAGTATTTACTTCTTTATGGCATGTAAAGCGTCCACAGACCGATCCTTCCCTAATGTCTTGGTTGTATTCTTGTCCCTTCGGCGTTCAACATTCTCGCCCACGTTAGTCACATTTGAGTCATTAGCCATACTTCCCACTCGAACTTGTGCTCCGCTACCACTTGTCATAGAGTAAGTATTTTGCGCAGCGATTGTCCCGTGCGACACCTAGCTAGCTCACCCTTTTGCTTGCTAAGTCAGCCTACAAACACACAAAGCCACAAAACTTACGATGATGTTAGCACAAGTAAAGCTAAAGAGCAAAGAACTTAGAAAGGAATGCTCAAGACGTTATGTGGGAGAATGCTTATGTATTAACACTTGCTTGATTTCTTGATGAATGTACAAGTGACACTCCACCCCTATTTATACACAATCACCTCCTCAATGGACGACTAGGATCATTTTGATCTAATGGTGGGGATTAAGTGTCTAGAACTATTCTAGAACTCTCTACATATCTACAACATTCTATAAAGCTTTCGGAAGGACCTACATACTTTCTAACAGGCTTGAGAAGCTCATGGCCGAAATAGGCCTTTGTGGCCCATCTGGCAGGCCGCAGCTGTGCATCAGGCTCGCGGCGTGACAAAGTGCAGGAACTAGCTAGGCCTGCTAGGCCCCAGATAGTGCTGATCGTGGCATGCGCAGAAGAGCCATAGTGGCAATGAATTTATTTCTTTGTAATAAATTTATATATTTACTCTTTCTTTTTGCTAATGAGTCATTCCTTATTCCCTAACATTTGCTCCACTATTGCAATGTAAAATTAGAAACATGCCTAGGAGTAGAGGTGAACATTTGACCCGCCCAACCCGCCAACCCGAATCGACCCGACCAGCCAAAAGCTAAAAAAACGACATAACCGCCCATATACAGATACATAACCGGCCCGCCAATTTAGTGGTGGGTCGGTTCGTGGGTAAACTTTTAAAAAATCCGACCCGACCCTAACCCTAAGTATATAAGCATCTCTTCCTCCTTTCTTTCATTCTTTAGCCGCTCCCTTTTTTCTTTTCTTTTCTTTTCTTTTCTTCTTCCTCGCTTTCCCTCTCCAAACAAACAATCACAAACCCATCTCTCCCTAAATCTCAATCACCGTCACCCCAATCACCGCATTCTCATTCAACAACACCATCCTCTCTAACTCAAAAACCTCAAGCAGCTTCTTCAGCAACTCAACCTTCCTTGGGCAGAAAATCATAATCCTCATCCCTCATTTCTAAAATCTTCATCATAATCCCTCCTTCTCCTCCCATAATCTCTTCTACGCCGTTTCTTCCACGTCATGAACCACTCACGACGTCATCCTTCCTTGTCATTCCTCTTCACCGTCTTGTTCCCTCATCTCATCGTTTATGTTGATAGATATGGTGCTTAGTGATGGATCTGTTATTGATTTGATTTTTTCTTGTAAAAGTTAGATCTAGATTTAAGAAAAGTTAATCATGGTGGAGGTTTATAGATCTGATAAAAAGAGATGGTTTTTTTTTGTACGGGTTGTATTTGGTTTTGATTTTGACTTGGGTGGTCGACGGCGTTGACGGCTAGGTGGAGAAGATGATATTTTTGTTTATGTTTTAGGATTTAGGGTTTGTTGGAGGAAGAAGAAGATGAGATGTTAGCTTTTGTTTTAGGTTTGTTAGGCTTGGTTGATGGGCTCAGCCCAGTTGGAGGGAAAAAAGAAGGTTGAGTTTTTTTTTGTTGTTAAGCCCGGCCCATTATTTTAGGCCCAAAAATATAACCGCCAACCCGCGGATAACTGATCCGACCCGCTACACCCGCCAACCCGCGGTTATATGTGCCTATAACCGACCCGAACTGACCCGCTAAGTTTCGGGCGGATCGGTGGCGGGTTGGGTCTATAACCGATCCGACCCGACCCGTGTACACCCCTACCTAAGAGTAGGAATGTTTCCAATAATTTCTAAATTTTATCCTTAATTGCATTATGTCGCCATGTATTAAATGGTGAATTTTGAAACCCACGACAAGGCTTATTTGGACTGAGTTAGGTTGTTGTCTACTATTGGTTCTTGAATTTGAAAAAGTATAAGAATACATGATAGATGTTGGTTCATGTTTTTTGAGTAATAAATAGTAGTGAGATGTCATGCACAACCAAAAACAATCAGCTACTTGTTTATTTTTACTCTTCCAACACAACATTTAAAACTCTATCTATATTACGTCATTTCTTGGGGGACGTGAAACGTCTAACTGAGTTTAACTTTGAAGTTTGAAGCGCAGCACGCGGATGAGTTGGGAAAGTGAAACGCCAAATATTAAATTGCAGCTGCAACTACACTTGTGGTAGAAAAGCACATCCATCTATCTTTGAAAAATAAAATCTAAACATAAAAAAGAAGAGCTTGCATAGTATTAGCGTGAGCTTGTTTACAGAGCCAAGTATAATACTCCCTCCGTCCATAAATAATGGACGCGAGGGAGTGAATCACTTGGATTAAGAAAACTGACACTACTGTCAGCTGTGGGTTGGGCCGTGTTTGTGGGCTCCACCAAGCCAACGGTAACATTTGCGCTTCTTCTTCCTCCCTTTCTTGTTTTCGTCTCAAACGCTCTCTTTCCTCCATTTTTCTCTCAAAATTTCCTTCATTTTCTAACCCTAACGCGCTAAAATTTAGAGCCAAAATTTTGAGATTGAAAATTTGAATTAATCCGAAAATGAAATTGCTTCCCTCCTTTTCCAGTTTCATTTATTTATTTGAATTCCCGTTTGGAATTCAAATTACAGTATATTCCTCTTCATTCATACCCCATCGAATTCCAAGTCTTAAAAATATTCCCACTATTTTGGCGATGGCTTCTTCAAGCTTTGTTGTCAATGAGTTCCCAGACACTCCTCGTTCTTGTTTGTTGATGGAAACTTCATCTCCTTCAAGCGAATGGGCAGGGATTGAAGAGATACCAGAGGATGAGATAAAGTTTTTAACACCCCAAAATCAAGAAATTAGCAACCACGAAGAAGTGCATGAACATGTGGACGAGTTAGACTTAAACCAGAGGCCTCGGCAAGGTAAAATCTTCATTTTTAATTTCTGTCTAATTTCCAAATGGTAGTGCAGCATGTTCAATGACATTGAATTTTCATTTGTATGGTTAGAGAAGGAGAAAGAATTGACTATAGTAGAATGCCTGGATGTATTACAACTGTTGTTGGTAAAAAGTAACAATGGGGTGTTGAAGAGAGGAGCAACGAAGGATGTTGTTGTCCATTTTGGGGTTAGCATTCGAACAATTCAAAGTATCTGGAAGCGTGCAAAGGATTCTGGAAACAACTGTGCTGATAAATTCAGAGTGAAAAATTATGGAAGGAAACGAGTTGAGTTTGATTTGGAACGTATACGAAGTCTTCCTTTGAGGCAGAGGACAACACTAAGGTCATTTGCTTTCCACCTTGGTGTTTCCAAATCATTTCTGCATTTGAAGTTGTAGGAAAAGGTCATCAGGCGCCACACGAATGCCATCAAACCCACGTTGACTACAGACAATCAAGTTTCTGTAATGAATCACTGTATTGACAGTTTGGATCCATCATCATTACATCGTGATCCAACATTCAAGCGGATGGACAATACAGTGCACATTGACGAAAAGTGGTTCTACTTAACCAAGAAGTCTCAGACATATCACTTGTTGCACGACGAACCTGATCATGTAAGAACTATTAAATCCTCTCATTTCATACCTAAGGTTATGTTTTTAGTTGCTGTAGCGAGGCCAAGGTTTGACTCAGATGGATTATACACGTTTGATGGAAAGATTGGGGTTTTCCCCTTAGTTCAATCAGTTGCTTCTTTGAGATCGAGTCAGAACAGACCTCGCGGAATAATTGAGATCAAACCTATTGCTAATATAACAAGGGATATAGTTAGAGCATTTATGATTTCTAAAGTATTACCTGCGATAGCATCAAAGTGCCCAAGGGAAAGTATTAACGATGTCATTTATATTCAACAGGACAATGCCAAGAGTCATATTCACACTGACGATGTTGAATTTTTAAATGCAGTGCAGGGTAGTGGATTGAGTGTTTCACTTGTTTGTCAACCCCCTAATTCTCCTAATCTCAATGTTTTGGATCTTGGCTTCTTTAGAGCAATACAGTCATTGCAAAGCAAGGATTGCGCAAAATCCATTGTGCAATTGATTGGTGCTATTGAGCAGGCATTTCAAGAATTTGAAGAAAATAAGTGCAACTTTGTGTGGTTAACACTGCAGGCATGTATGATTGAGATTCTCAAATGTGATGGGTCCAATAATTACAAGATTCCACACTTTAATAAGGATCGAATGGAGAGACCAAGGGCTGTACCCATTTCATTAAGTTTGTCCAGAGAAATTGTGGACAATGCAGTTGCTCAACTACCTACTTAAAGTATCAGGTGAGTTTCTTTCAATTTCTGTCCAGTTTTATCACAACTTGATTTTGATCATGTATGGATTTGAAGAACTTGGATTGATCATGTGTGGATTTTGTTTTAGTCACATTAGATTTGAAGACCTTGGCTTTGAAGACCTTGGATTTGAAGAACTTGGATTGAAGACCTTGGATTTGAAGAAGTTGGATTGATCATGTGTGGATTTTGTAATGTAGATAGGATGTTGTAAAGAAACATCCAATCCTCTGTTCTAAAGATTTCAGATGATCAGATATTTTTTAGTTCAATTAGTTGCTTGGTTAATCTTGCCAATGTGTGGATTGGATGATATTTTGTATCTCTGTGATGATTTGTAAATTTTTTGACAATCCAGAAATGATATTAGTAGTTGTTAAACATAGTTTGGCAATTGTTTCTTTGCTTCTGATTTAATTTATGCAATTCAGTCCAGTTTTCAGGCCATCTGTGGACTAAATTCCAGTTTTCAGGCCACCTGTGTACTGAATTCCAGTTTTCAGTTAAGTTTTCAGGGCACTTGTGTATTGAATTTGGCAATCCACTCTCAAAACATACAATTGTAAAAAAGTGCAGGATAAAATAACTCGAATGGATTTTTATTCAACCAAAACAGAGCACAAAGCTCCCAACATTACATAGATTCTTTGTCTGCAGTTCATACAAATTCACCCTAAAACAGAGCACAAAGCTCCCTTGTCAATTTTACAAGTGCTAAGCCTAATCAAAACAGAGCACAGTTGCTCCCAAACAAAAACTTCAAACTAAACAGTGAAAGAAAAAAAAAACAGAGGAGTTAATGCAGGACTGGATACTTTTCTGAAGAGATTCCCGAAAAATCTGAACAGATTCTCAATCAGTTGCAGCCTTCACCTCTTCAAGTAGCATCTCACGACACAACTATTGTGGAAGCAATCTGATCTAGGTGACTATTGATAGGGTAATGCTTATCCTACTTTGTTGAATAACTGTGGACCGATGCAGACTTGAATTACCCAATCAATGCGCCTATTCAAAAGCTGTAACAACACAACTTCCTATCTTCCCCCCACTCCCTATATAGGAAAGGGTTATTAACCCTAACCAAGCCACACATTGCAAAGCATTAGACCTCATAATCCTTACTCTGCAGCCTAATTCCACCAACAATGAACCCTAACGAAGTCACTCACATCCTGAACATTGCAGGAGGTGTAACCACTCATCTCTACGAAGACTTCAATGATTTCCATACCAAACTCCTTCAGATAGAGCAGGACATCAACCGCTTGAAGACTCTCTATCGCAGGCTCAAGGAGATCAGGGTTGCTGCAGATTATGAAGATGACGGTCCAGATCTTGAAGAAGTCAACCTGACCACCAGCGAGGACCTTATGTCGGGGGGCAAAGCAATCACCAGGATGGAGACCAAGATGGAGTTTCTTAACATTTTCATCAACAACTCCAATGCAGCACATAGGTCTATGAACAAATTTGGCAACAAAATCACTACAATCCCAAAAACCAATTAACAGCAGTTATGTATTGCATTTCCAGTATATTATGCTATCGTTTTTTTTCAATAATAAAATGCTTTCGTTTTTTTTCCTAAATGCTTAATCTTTAACAATTTCCTTAAATTTTAAACCCACGTACGTAGAGAAATTGAAACAGAACAGATGAAGAAATTAAAAAAATGAAGAAGAACAGATGAAGAAATTAAAAAATAAAACCATAATCAACAATACCCAACACTAAATAATTACACCCAAAACCTACATCATTTTCATCAAACCATCTGGCAACATAAATCCAGATTCAAACCGAGAAACGAAGTATACAAAAAAATTAAAAAAATCCCACGATCCCATTAGAAAAAAAACAATACAACCTGATGTCGAAGCCTTTCACTCTCTTCGATATAGGAAAGACATTGCGGGGCACATCTATGCTTGTAAGGTCCTTTGCAATACCCAAAACCCTAACTTTCGACGGTATCTTCTCATGACAAAGGATAAGCGAAGAAACGATACTTCCCGTTTGCCCAACCGAATCGATTCTATCATGTTTAAACCTTGGGGATTTTTTTTAAATTTTTGCTTGAATTATTTTGAATTCCAAAGAGGTTGAGAGCGTTTGAAGAGAGAAGGAGAGGATGGAGAAGAGAGTGTTAGAGGCGAATGAATCGTTCTGATTCATATCTCCAACCAAAAAGTAAAAAACCCCATCTATTTCCACTTTCCTCCATTTTGCCCATGTGTCACGCGTTGTTCGACCAGAAAATGAAGTGGACACAAATACCAATGGCGTCAATTAAAAAAGGACACAGTTTTTGGGCTAAAACGTCCATTATTTATGGACGGAGGGAGTATATTTGAAGGTAAGAAAGAAACTAGACTTATTTCTTTGACTGGATTATACTCATTTGTCCATTAATTAGGGACCGATTATTCACTATTCACTACTACATATAGTTTTTGGCTTTATTAAAGAAAACAAAAAAGACAGCTTTCATCATCTCAAAATTGTGTGCCCAGCTTAAAGAAACTCAACATCGATCCTTAACACCTATGGGGTTGACAGTAATTCCACATCTTGGAACACCAATTTTGGAACAAAAAACAACAAAAAATATGATGTGGCTTGGAAGTGTTTGTTGTCGGGGGGAGAAAGTCGAGCTCAGTTTCTGGAAGATCTGGGACTTGAATCATAAACGAAATCAACATAGTTGACATCTCCCAGCCGATCCAAGGTCGAGGAAAGATCTGAGACTTGAATCTCTCTCCAATCTTCATCGTTTGTTCTGATTCCCATAATTAATGCGTCATTTGATTCCCATAAATAAGGATGCAAATAATCACATCCACGAGTATAATTTAGCAATGATGATGGCGTAGTAGTTGACATGTAGGGAGCATAATAACTATTCCTTCCATTTTTTTTACTTGACGCGATAAGAGAAAACACAAATTTTAAAATAGATGAACCCTTGTTAGAAAGTAAATATTAAAAAAAAATTATGGTGGGCCCGTGTTAGAAATAACATAAAAAAATTAAAAAAAGTGACTGTGTTAGTGGCCCCGCATAAAAAATAACATTAAAAAATTAAAAAAATGACTTTATTAATGGGGCCCTTTTCAAAAAATAATATTAAAAAATTAAAAAAAGTGATTTTATTAGTAGGGCTCTTATTAGAAAATATAATATAAAAAAAAGAGCATGGTGCATAAAAGCATCAATTAAAACCACACTTTGTTTTTTACTCTCCTCGCGTTAATTAATAATTGACGAAGGGAGTATTAAATGTTTCTTATGCTTTATTTATTTTTTGAGTTGTTTTATACATTTTAAACAATTTAAACCAATAGAAATATAAAAAATTGAAACTTTTAGAAAAGGGTCTATATTGCAATACTCCTTCAATTATCCTCAACTTGTCAATTAACGTTTCTTAGAATGCAACCTGTAAATTATTCTTTCTTTGCAAGGAATCTCTACATCTATTTATTTGTCCTTAACCTTAAATAATAAGTTATAATATTAAAAAATTAATATTAATTTTTTTTAAAACTAGAAAAGTTTAAAAAAATCTGAAAAGCGTTAATTGAGGGGTTATTGTATAAATTTCGGATAGTTGAGGAGATGTTACTACTTTTTTTTAAAAAAAATAAAAAATGGTTTAAATCCAAAAAAGGCACCTGTACATGAATTGATTGACTCATTTGGCACCTCTACTTAAAAAACGGTTTAAAAGGCACCTGTACTTCTTACGTATGACACATTTGGCACCCTCCCACGAACGGCGTCACCATTCCTCCGTTATCCTCTGATGTGGCACGCTACGTGGCATGTCACATCATCAACATGATGACGTGGCATGCCATATCAGCATATGTTAATTACATTTTTTTTTTCTTTTTTCTTTCTTTCTTTCTTTTTCTTTTTCTTTTCTTTCTTTTTCTTTCTTTCTTCTCTCTCTTCTTCTTCCTCTCTTCTTCTTCCACGGCAGAACCCCACTCCTATCCTCCTCCCAATTAATTAAAATCAATTAATCAATAACCACAATTTGATTCGAATCTAATCAAACATGCAAGATATTAAATAATTAATGAACCCTTTTAGCATGATTAAATCAAGAAACAATCAATTTGTGAAAAAATAAGAACAGATCCGAATTCGTTCATGCAAAACCCGGATTCGTTCATACAGGATCCGAATTCGTTTATACAGGATCCGAATTCGTTCATCACGACCCGGATCCGTTCATCACCACCCAATCCGGCCCCAACACATGCATCACCCATTCCCTCCACTTCAAATCGCCGAATCACCACATCAACCATCCACCCTCCGGCCAACCACCAAATCCATCTCCCTCGCCGATCAGCCACGATCCACCCATCACAACTGCCCAATCACCTCCCACAACCTCCAACTACAACCATCCAACAACCCGAATCACCACATCAACACAACCACCGCACCAACATTGAGAAATGGATCTACACAGGACCGCACTTAAGCATCCAATAAAAGCTAAAAGAGTAACAATAACAGGATCAAGACCTGCAACTCTTTCCGCGTTAGCAGCTCCACAAGGCTGGTATGCACAACAACAAATGGTTTCTTTCCACTTATAGCCAAAGTGCATTGGGTACAGGACTTTGGCGGACATATAAATCAGGAGCCTCGATGTTCAGTATTTCAGCAACCTCAGTCATCAACTGATGAAGCTCAGCAAGCTGGTAGGAATGGAAAACCCAATTACATCAATAAAACAAGCTAACAAATTTTATACACAAGCATCCCTAGTACATACATACACAAGAACCCTAAAAAGAAAATTCACAAAAAGGGTGAGCTCCAACAGTTACCTGGTTTTTAGAAACAAGAACAGAAGTGCCAATATTCTCCAAAAACATGATTTGCTCCGTCATTGATCCTTGAAAATAACATCCAAATAAACATCTTAATCATGTATCACAACTAAAAAGTTAAAGTAAAGACCCTAATTGAAATTACTACACAGAAGCATAATTACAAAATAAAATTACCTAATAGAGCCTTTCCTATATCATTTAATCCAGGAATTGCTCTCAAGATCAAGGTGTTCTGTTGAAAGGAGAGGAAAGTAAGAAACAAAACCCAAAAAAAGGAGCAAAATTTATACAATTTTAATAAAATTGCCCAAATTTAAACGGGTGGGGGACCTGTTTATCAAGAAGATGCCTGAAGTCATCGGCGTCGAGATCGGGAAAGGCAACAGGAGAAAGAAAAGAATGAAAAAGGAAAGGGCCCACGCTGCCTAACACCACGCTGGAAGAAGAAGAGAGGAAGAAGAAGAGAAAGAAGAAAGAAAGAAAAAGAAAGAAAAGAAAAGGAAAAAGAAAGAAAGAGAAAAGGAAGAAAAGAAAAAGAAAAAGAAAGAAAAAAGAAAAAGAAAAAAAGAAAAAATAATTAGCATATGCTGATGTGGCATGCCCCGCTATCAGGTTGATGACGTGGCATGCCACGTCAGCGGATAACGGAGGAATGGTGACGTCGTTCGTGGAAGGTGCCAAATGTGTCATACGTAAGAAGTACAGGTGCTTTTTAAACCGTTTTTTAAGCAGAGGTACCAAATGAATCAATCAATTCATGTACAAGTGCCTTTTTTGGATTTAAACCAATAAAAAATACTACATACCTAGAAAATATCGTTTAATACATCAGTTTTGATCATCTCACAGTATATTCTTATTTAAAATTTTTACCAACCAAAAATTAAAACCACGTTGACTAAATTATGAGCAAAAATATTAAAAAATCGTTGAACACGACTAAAAGTGCAAGAAGAGAACCGACTCGCAGGGAGCAAAATGATCCTTTAGAAAATTAAAGGGAAAACGCCACAAAAGGCACCTGTACGTTGGCTTTGAACTTTATTTGGCACCTCAACCTTTTTTCGTCTTTAAATGGTACTCGTACGTTAGTGTTTGATCACATTTGGTACCTGCGGCCGTTTCCGTCACCATTTTGCCGTTATGTAGCCTACGTGGCATGCCATGTCATCAAAATTAATGACGTGGCATGCCAAGTAGGCATTAGTTTAATATTTTTTTTTCCTTTTTTTTATTTATTTTCTTTCCTTTTTTTTCCTTTTTTTTTTCTTTCTTTTTCTTTCTTTCTTTTTTTCCCTTTTTCTTTTCTTCTTTCTTCTTCTTCCACGGCAACCACTACTCTCCTTCACCTAGTCATCTTCTTCAATCCTCCATCTCCTCCATCTCAACCCTAACCCTCAACCTCTATAACTCAACCAAAAATCAATTGGCCAAATTAAAACCAAAACAGCAGCCACCAAATACCAAATCCAATTCCTTCCCAAACCGAGCCGACGCAATGATGGTCTCCTGTAGCTCCGAGCAGATTTTGCTTTTACAAAAAAAAACTGAAAATAAATTAACCTACAACCCAGATCGATTGAACGTTACCTCAGATGGAGCAAGGTGGTGGCGGCGGTTGGAATGAAAGATGAAGAAGAGAGATGGGTGGTCGGTGTTCAGCAGCGGAGTGGAAGATGATGAAGAGAGCTGCAGGCGTGGCCGATGTTCAGCGGCGGTCGGGGACGAGGTGAGGTGTGGTTGTGTTAGCCGGCGGTGAGGAATGAGTGAGGAAGAAATTTTGAGAGCGTGAAAGATGAGAAAATTTTGAAATTGGATGGATCTGGCCTGGTGTGCGGCGCGACAAGATGGTAAGGATGGAAACAGTGTTTCATGTTTCCGTCGCAAGTGGTAATTTTTTGTTTTACATAATTGCTTATTTTAAAAAACAATGTTATATAATTTTTTTAATTCTATTTAAAATATCATTGAAATTAAACAAGAAAAGAGAAAGAAGGAGAGAAAGAAAAAAGAAAGAAAGAAAAAGAAAGAAGGAGAAAAAGAAAAAAAAAGGAAAGAAAATAAATAAAAAAAGGAAAAAGAGCATCATGCCGTGGAAGAAAAGAGAAAGAAGGAGAGAAAGAAAAAAGAAAGAAAGAAAAAAAAAGAAAAAAAAAAGAAAAAAAAAGGAAAGAAAAAAATAAAAAAAAGAAAAAAAGAAATATTAAACAAATGCCTACGTGGCATGCCACGTCATCATTTTGATGACGTGGCATGTCACGTGGGTTACATAACGGCAAAATGGTGACGGAAACGGCCGCAGGTACCAAATGTGATCAAACACTAACGTACGAGTACCATTTAAAGACGAAAAAAGGTTGAGGTGACAAATAAAATTCAAAGTCAACGTACAGGTGTGTGGCGTTTTCCCAAAATTAAAATTGTAAATTGTGAGTTTTAAAGCTTACTCATCCACTCTTTACCAAAGGGGGTGTCAGGTGTGTGGTTTGTGGTGTGGTGTGTGGTCATACTTTTGGCAATTTTACAGGGACTATATAGACGCTCTTCGTTCTATTGTTAGGGTTTCTGCTTCCGATAGTAATTAGAATTATTGACGGCCGGAGAGAGAGAGAGAACCAGGAGGAGAGAACGATCCGATGGCTACACAAGGGCAGGCGGTGATGGATGCTGCCGTACTGGGTGACATAATCAAGAGGTTAACGGAAGTCCGATCAGCTAGGCCAGGAAAGCAAGTCCAGCTCTCTGAGGCTGAAATCAAACAGCTTTGCGTTGCTTCTCGTGATATCTTTCTACAACAACCTAATTTGCTGGAGCTTGAAGCACCCATCAAGATTTGCGGTACTTCCTTTACATTATACTCCTTTTACGCTAATACGCTTATTGATTGTGGAGAATCCTTTCTTCCTTCATTTCCTTTGAAAGGCTATGACTTTGGCGTGCTTTGGTGTGAAATCTCCGTCGCGGTTGTATGTAGTCTCTTTTGTCGGGTTATTACATTGTTGTTTTTCTGGGTTGTTTTGTTGTCTTTATATACTGTATCTGTTTTGTTGTTGAGCAATCCTAAAATCCTCAGTTCAGAGAAATTCCTGTTGCTGTTTATGTCTGATGTTGTTTGCGCTGAAGCGTAGAAACTTAGAAGCGTTGACAGCCAAGCATTGCTTCCCCTTATTGGGTCTTTGGTAAATAGAGTATATGTTTACTGCTTTTAGTGAAGGTCTAGTATCTCTTGAATTCCTGGGCTTTTGACTAATAACTGACATTCGAATGACTAAAAGCATTTATACATTTTGCTACCTTCAAAATGTGGTTTGCTGGTAACAGGTGTTGTGGTTGTGCATTCAGTTCAGTGTCATTATTGTGGATTTTCCCTATCTGATGTTGTTAGGACTTTATTTGTGTTTCAGGTGACATTCACGGCCAATATAGTGATTTGTTGAGGCTTTTCGAGTATGGTGGTTTTCCTCCCAAAGCTAATTATTTATTTCTCGGGGACTATGTTGATCGTGGCAAACAGAGTTTGGAAACAATATGCCTATTGCTTGCCTTTAAGATTAAATATCCAGAGAACTTCTTTCTCCTAAGAGGAAACCACGAATGTGCTTCTATAAATAGGATATACGGATTTTATGATGAATGCAAGCGGCGGTTCAATGTCAGGATTTGGAAATGCTTTACTGACTCTTTCAACTGCCTTCCAGTTGCTGCTCTTATAGATGACAAAATATTGTGCATGCATGGTGGTCTATCTCCTGACCTAACAAATTTGGACCAAATCAGAAATTTGGCGCGCCCAACTCCTGTTCCAGACACTGGTTTGCTGTGTGATTTGCTCTGGTCAGATCCTTGTAGAGATGCGAAAGGATGGGGAATGAATGATAGAGGGGTTTCATTCACATTTGGGTCGGATAAGGTATCAGAGTTCTTGGCAAAGCATGACCTGGACCTTGTGTGTCGTGCACATCAGGTTATTGACCTTGACTTAGCTACCATTTCTCGTTTTAGTACCCATGATCTTCTTGTGGAACTCTAATTTGATTTCTTTCGTCTAGGTTGTGGAGGATGGATATGAATTCTTTGCAGAAAGACAACTTGTTACTATTTTTTCTGCTCCCAACTATTGTGGTGAATTTGATAATGCTGGTGCAATGATGAGTGTTGATGAAAATCTGATATGCTCTTTTCAGATTTTGAAGCCTGCAGAGAAAAAACCCAAGTTTATGACATCAAACAAAATATGATTGTTGCAACATCATGGTATGTTGTCGTATTCAAGGTCAGCTACTATTTCTTTGTATTCTTCGGCACCTGTTTAGCATTTGTGGGTGTGATGATCATGTTTGTACCTATGTAGGATGCCTTAATACCATAGCTGCACACTCACTCCTTGTTTTATGTTTATATTGTCTATCATATTAATGCTTTCTTTTTCTGAATATGGCCATTTTTCTTTATTAACTTTTTTGTTTTACTTTGCTTGATTCAAATTGTGTTTGTTGATTTCTCCTTAGCGTGTGAGTTAGTTCTGTTTTACTAATCTTCTGTGCATAAAGCTATAAACATAGGGGGGGGGGGGGGGGGGGGGGGGGGAATCTTTATCATGAAATTTCAACCACAAGTAGTTGATAAGGATCCCACGATCCTGAACCAATCCTATCTGGTTGGCAAATCCCCAGTTTGCTTGTAAGGGTCAAATCTAAATATATTGTTGTGATAATTGATCTCCTGTTTAATACTAACTAGTAAGTGCAGTTCAACCCCATGATTATGGACCCAAACTCATTAGTAGTTCCACATAACTTCTTTTTCTTCAAAAAAAGAGATTTTTTTTTCCCTTGTGAGTTTTAATATGGAAAGCATAATATCAGACCTTGTAACATTTGAGACAGTTTTGTTGGAGCACTATTTCATCATTATTAATCCTAATTGCTGTGAGGAAAACTGGTAAGTGTCAAATCTAAATATATTGTTGTGATAATTGATCTCCTGTTTAATACTAACTAGTAAGTGCAGTTCAACCCCATGATTATGGACCCAAACTCATTAGTAGTTCCACATAACTTCTTTTTCTTCAAAAAAAGAGATTTTTTTTTCCCTTGTGAGTTTTAATATGGAAAGCATAATATCAGACCTTGTAACATTTGAGACAGTTTTGTTGGAGCACTATTTCATCATTATTAATCCTAATTGCTGTGAGGAAAACTGGTAAGTTGTCACATTAACTCCAGTTGTAATTCATTGGAGAGCAAAGCATTTACAAAGGCACTTGCAGTTCTGGTGTCCATATAATCTCAGACTGCATTTGGCTCTAGGAAATAGGGCTGACAACTGGCTGTGTGGGGGTCCTTTTTGTCATAACCAACTCCAATCTTTACTGTCTCCAGTTTTTCTCATGATCTGCCCCAGAACTTATAACCCAACCCTGCAATATGCCCTGCCTATCCCAGATATACCCCCCTTCTCTTTGTTTTCCGTAAAAAGCTTCAAATGCTCATGAAGTAATGATAGATGCATGAAGGTAATTACATTGCTTGCCTGTTGCAGGTAAAAACACATGTCTTAATGTTCAAGCATTGAACTTACAATCACAAATAACATATAATAAGCTATGCCGTGTAAAACTGTGATTAATCAAATTTCACAGAATGCAAAATCTATAAGCAAAAACATTTTAATTTATCTTTGAACTTACAAACACCAAGAACAGCTGACATATGATACCGTTCCAAAAAATGAGAGGTCCAAACCCTCATTTTTATGGACTTCTAGAAGTCCCCTTCCTCCACTAACCAGGCTCTTTAAGCAGTTTTTATTGAGAATTTAGAGATGGGGGAGAAAATGATAGTGGAGGGAGAAGGGAAAAGTGACAATGGAATTTGAATTTAAAAGATTAGGGTTTTGACTTAATATTAGTATATATTTGTGGGTATAAATGTAATATTAAAAAAATCTGAAGGGTGCAAGTCGGATGGTTTTTTGGGTGCCTGCCCTTTGATTGGGTTTTTGTTGAGAACTACTGATACTGTTTCCACCCCTCTACAAAACTGAAAAGAAATCCAAAAGAAGACTTTTCCTGATCATAGCTGCTAGCGTTTGAGACCATGCAGCACAGGTCAAATTATCATCCCTACTGATAGATAGTTAGATGCCATGGTTTGAAGACCAACTGTCCTTGGACATGCTGAGACATGAAACTGCTGGTCCTTGCGCTGGCACAATTCTTTGTACGCGCTATTCATTTATATATTCCAATAATTTCTACAGTAAAAATTAAGCTATTTCTGAAATTTTTAGCTAAAGTGAAACAAGGGAGGGCTTTTATAGAGAAATATCTTGCAAACATGTTTGCTGTGGTTTATCAGCTAACTCTATACTTTGGTGCTGTTGTTTGTACTGCATAAACTTCTTGTATGCTTAGGTATTGGATTCCAGATTCGAATTCAATTGTCTGGCATTTTCTCGAAACTTAATGTGCCTAATTTTCAGTTTCTTCCATCCAGGTTTGTGTTGCAATTTTCGGTGAAGCTGTCTTTTACTGACCATTTGCTGACTTGGGATTTTTTAACCCTGATGAATGCAAGTGCTAGGCATCGTGCTCAATTCCATGGTTCTTAAGGGAAAAGCTTTTCAGAATCAGGTCCGGGGAGGTGCCTATGATGTGTCCCAAAGGCTTGAAGCAATCTTTTTTCCCTTGTCCTATGTGGTAGTTCTCAATGGTGCACCTGTACATACACTTTTTGGCCTTGTAATTCAACTCTTTTCTCTCGGGTAGGGTATCTAACCAGTGGCACATTCACTTAAAATGTTTTCTGTTAGACTCTGTTGGTAAGTGATTTGTACTTGCGTCTAGGCATATTCTCACGTTATGAGATGGTTGAAGGTTATTCGATGCTCTGCAGCATCCGAAGAATGGGGTAATTTGTGGATGTCAGCAGCATTTAGTACGACTGTGGTCCTTTGACTCTAATGAAATGCTTTAGATGGTAATATTATCATCTGCAGTGACTTGTAGTGGCCATTGAACAACCTCAGCATGTTAACCAAGGATGCTTTAGGTAATAGGATTTATTTGAGTAGGTCATGTTGCTGGCTGCATTTTTTTTCTTATGTTTTTTCAGTGAGGTTGCCATGCAACTGTGAGCAACGTCGCTTGTTTGATTCTTATGCATGAACTGATTACTTGCATCGGAAACAACTTCTCTTTATTGGGTGATTCGGTGCTACCAAGATTTGTATCCGAAGACACTTGTGGTTTTAGCTTTAATGGAAATGAAATAATAAATAAATTTAGCAATCAAGTATATATTCCAGTGTGAGTGTATCATTAGTGTAGTTGTTACATCTGAAATCCTTGATAAGATCAATCCCTAATGCGCTACATATATATTCAATCCTTATTGGCATTGTTGGTGTTGCTTTTCTTGTGGAAGTTGGGAAAGGATCATATATTAGCAAAGTGGCATGGGAAAAAGTAGTGAGGCCTTGCCAATTTTTTGGTGGCATTGGAGTCGGTGATACGATCCTAGGCCCATGCACCATACAACAAGGCGTAGTCGCACCATGGCGTCGAGCCAAGAGGGCCGTAGCGAGTCGAGCGAGGTTAAAACAACCTCACGGGGTTGAGAGAAGGGTCATCTCATGGAGCGAGTAGACTTTAGGCCGAGGAGGGTATGCGTTGCACCTTAGCGCACACACGCAAACCCTAGTAGGGTTCCATCGAGCCAAAACATGGAAGAAGGGTTCCGATCAGCGATCCATGATAAATACAAGACAGAAGGGTGTCTTAGGAGTGTCGTGGCCAAGTTTGAGGATAAACACACGACTCGATAGAGAGATTGCTCGGAGAGACTTAGTCGCATGCACCAAGGGTGCGTACAAGCGCAATAGGCGCGTTCGTTGGATCCAAGTGGGTTCGGGCGAGGTTATTTGGAGAGACCGACCTTGTGACATGTCTTTCAACATGTTAGGAAGGTTTGGGCCAAGTTTCAGCCCAAGCGCACAAGTAAAAGAGAGGATGGCTCTAGAGAGTATTTTCGTGCGCATTGACCGAGTCAAGGGTCAAGCGAATAGACCATGGCTAGACCAAGACCGAGCCATTGAGGGAGTTGAAGTCGGAAGACGTTTAGGACTTCTAAAATAATTAGGATGTAATTATTTAATTAATTATTAGAGTTATTTCTTGTTTAGAACTTCTATTTCTATTGTATTTAGAACTTAGGCTTTAATTAGATTTCCTAGTTTTACTTAAACTTGTACTAGGCTTTGCCTATATATAGCCGATTGGCTTCAGTAATCAAATAGACAGAATTTTAATCCAATTGATTGTTAAGACTATTGTCTTGGGTGGACTCCCATTTTCCGTTCGTGAACTTGAACAAAACCTAAGGTGGCGGCTTGTTAGGTGGATTCCTAGCGAACCTTATCCTTGCGAACCTCACTTAGTGATCGGCGGTGCAAAGGTGGACTCCTTGCGTACCTTACTTCATCAGGCGTTGTTCAAACCTTGACTTGAAGATCAGCGGTGTAAAGGTGGATTCCTTTGCGTACCTTACGTTGACGAGAAGAGCTTGAGTTATAATTTTGCGCAACTTCGAACCTTCCAACAACGATCGTTAATTCAACACATCCTAGTTATCTAAGATCGTATCAAGAGTAGAGAGGATCGTATCAATCGGCTCCTTATTAGATAGAAATAAGGCGCTACTATTTAAATGGTTATGGAGGCTAAAAACAGGTCAACATGGAATTTGGGGTGCGGTGGTAAAGGGCGAATATGGTTACCATGAGCAAGGTATGAGAAGACTGTTCCGCGGTACAAAATCTCAAAAGTGTGGCAAGGTATTTCTAGATTAGTGGAGGATCCAAACTCTTTTCTGGTTAAGCAGATTTGTAACTCGTATTGCAGATGGTATGGGTACCCTTTATTGGCAAGACAGATTGTTGAGAACCAACCTCTTTCCTTGAGATTTTCGAGTCTATATGATATTCTTTAGACAAAGATATGAAGGTTGGGGAGTTATACATATGATCTAATTTCAGTTGGGAATGTAGGTTGAGTTGGAGTCAGATGAGAGAGTCGAGGAAAGCTACGATGGAGGAGGAGTTGATGGGGCTGCTTGATACAATATCCCCACAACAAGAGCAAGAGGACACAGTTCTATGGTGGGGTTCTAAGCATGGTGAATATTTAATCAAGGCTGGCACTGAGCAATTATCGCGTTGGCTAAAATAATAGGGAGGGTGGATGTGAATTTGATTTTGTGCTGAATGTTTAATTATTCATCCTATTTTCCTACCGATTTGGATGTCGATACTGCTAATTATGAGCACTTTTTTATTCCTTTTTTGCAGAAAACATATCTGAAAGGCTGATTATTGGAAAGGACATGAAAAACCCATTGTAAAGCATGAAATTGTGAAGAGAAAGAATTCTGGGCAGCAAACAACTCAATCCAAGTCAGCTGGGCATGGGTTGAACATTAACAACATGTTTTGCGCTTCATCTAGCCAAAGAGGGTGCTAGTGGGCTGATCGTCACTCAAATACAATTTATAATGCTCGAATATATGTGTACAGTGGTAGTCAGGGTCGAACATAGGGATTGGGAGAGACTGATTCAAGGTCTTGAATTAAAACACAGAACAAAAGCACAGAAATGTAACAAACGGGGGAGGGGGGGTTTAGTTGACTAAGCAAGTTAGCCAAGAGAGATTTGGAGCTAACAATTTTAACTATGAAAGCAATAATCGGGGCCTCGATAGTGAAACTTGAATCGGGGTCCCGAAAGGTAAAAGATGGCAAATCAATGATCAAGGTTAGAACAATAAGGCAGAGAGACAAGTAAACACAATAAGTCAAATAGAGTAAAGATCTTAGCAAAGGATATTCTTAGGTTGCATTCGGGGGCTCGATTGTCATCAGCGCAAGGATATTCTATTCATGTGACATAGATATGACATAGGGACCGGATTCCTCGGATATCCCCTACTTTCCTCTTAAGAGAAACTACCACCCGTTTCCACATATGAGGTAGTCTTGACAGCCCGCCATCCCTCCAGGCACGAATGCGGGTGGGCAATACTCAGGTTGCCCATGAAGATAAGAAAAGACATATCTAGAGCTGAAGGTCCCTCAGTTTGTCAGGCTCGTGACCCCGCTCTAATCAACTACTCACCCTAGTTAGGCGAGACCATTTCGATAAGATTACCCCTAGACTAGGTGCCTACTTGTACCATGCAACTTCCCGACACGTTCCCAGCACATGGACGACAACAATCACACAGGAAAATTATCAGTTGATCAAGCCTCTAATTATTGATAAGCAATTGAATATGGGAGCAAGAGTATATTAAGCACGTTTAGGCCTCGAATCTACCCTTGCAACCCTTGAATTACCCTTGCTAAGAACTAAGGATTTAGCTACTTATGCTTGAAGAGAAATAAATCATAAATATAGAGAACATAACAAGTAAAGGAAAAGATTTAAGGGAGGAAAACTTGATTACTAAAGGCCGGAGCAATGCTCCGGTTTGCTAACAAGAACTAGAGAGATAAAACTAGAGAGAAGTCTAGAGTATGTAGATTAATTCTAATACACCCCAGACCTCCTCTTCTTTCTATCCTAGAAGTCCTATTTAACCTAGAAATTACAAGCACAAAATATCTTCCAGCCCAACTAGGAGACAAAATCCATTTAAGGAAAGCCTAGCACAAAGCAAACGTGCTCCTAAAGCACAAAACAGAAAAGCACAAAGCTGGTGGCAGAAGTCTGATTTGGCCAGCTTTGGCTGATCGGGAGCAGGTTTTAGCTGACTCGAGGTCTGACATGGAGAGATGGAGATACACTCTGGGACTTGTGCAAAACTCTCTGAAAAGTGTCGGAGGGGACACGTGGAAGCTTCAGCGAGAGGACACGTGGGAATGTCGTTCTTTACCCTTCGGGGTCTCGAATCAAGAATCCTTGTCGGGACCTTGAAGGCTATCTTGGTGTCAGAACCTCGACTTTGGTCTTGAAGCTCGGATTTGCACAAAAATGCTCCTAAAATGCATTTTTTCGCATAAACTCCCTTTGTTGGCCAAGATCTGCAATAGTGATGAAAACAAGGGTATATTAGCAGAATCATCCCTTAAATCAATGGAATAATAGGGAAAAATCATGCATAAATACAAGCTATCAAATAATCCCCACACTACCCAATGCTCGCCCTCGAGCATTCACAAAATTTAAAAATAACCCCCAAAACAGAACTAGCACACTTGACCATAGCACAGAGAATAAGCATGCTACTTCAACAGTCAGGACGTCGATTGAAACAACCTCTGCCTAGATGAACGCCTGGATCAGATCAGAAGGATAACGACCCTTAAGAAAAGACTTTTCTGCACTAGGCTTTGACATGAGCAATCCTCACTAGAATGTGTTCACACTCTCACTCGCAAGTAAGGGTAAGTGTTTAATGCTCAAAGAAATGCAAGTAACGCAGCACGAAATAGAGCATGCATATCAATCCGAGTTAAAGAGCACATGCATGGGCAATCAAACAATCAAAAGACTTTACATCGGGGGCAAGAATAGAAACAGAAGTAGCAAAAATAGGAAGGGTGGAGGAAGGAGGTAGAAAGAAAAGAGAAGGTATGGAGAGCAGAAATATGGAGAAAAGTTGGAAGGGAAGAGAAGAGTGGGAAGTGAAACCAATCTCAAACCTGGAATGCTTCGGGTGTGGTGAGACAGTACCGTCGAGGGCTCGAAGATGAGGGCTAGATAGGCTTCTCCTTTTCTGGCGGGGTCGGGACTTTGAGCGACTGCTGGCAGATTTCTTTCTTTCTTTTTGCACGTTTTTACCCCCATTTCTTTATACTTTTGAGAAAAATATTTTTCAATTGTTTTTTTTATATATGTTTTCTTTTTGAAAAGGGGGCGAACCTTTTTGACTTGTGGCTTATGGGGCAAGATTATTTTCCCTTTCATCTTGCCCTTGATCTGCTTTTGGCGTCGAATCTTGCTTCTTGGGGGAATCCCCACACTTTGGCCTTACTAATCGTCTAGCCCTCGATATCCCTCGGTACTGCTCACCTGCCAAGAAAAAATGGTCAAAGAGAGATTAGTTCAAGTGGTTTAGAAAGAAGAAACATGGAGGAGGAGTCGAGGGTGGAATTCGGGGGCAAGATGATGGAGAAGAGAATGAATGAAAGAAAAAAAGTGAAAGAGAATAAAAACAGAAATTGATGCAAAGTCTTTATTTAATTGTTGCTTTTCCATGTCTAATCGTGCCTATACCAAGGGGTATGATGCATACCTAGCTTGTGCCTAGTTAAGCATTGAATCGCACAAGAAAGAATTGTAAGTGTTTAGCTCAAGTGCTCACATGGTGCTTGTGACTATTCATATCTTGGCCTAGGTGCAGTCATAAGAGTTAACAAGCAGAAGATGAAATAATCGAGACCTTGACTATATGGCAGCATTTTCATTCTATGTGCACAAGTCAAGTGTGTGTGTCCAATATTGGGGTGCTTTCAAAACTGGGTAGCATAAAAAAGATGAAAATCCAACTTTTTTTTTCTAAAAAAAAAATAAAAATGCAGTTCAAGCAAGGTAACCAAATAAAGAAGATAAGACCCTCCCCACACTTAGGCTTCGCATTGTCCTCAATGCGAGAAGGGCACAAATTAAAAGCAGTAGTTCAAAATAAATAGAAAGGACATAGTTCAACAAAATATAAGAGAATGTTTTACTACCCACGTAGGGGCAAGGGATAAGATTGTTCGGGGTCTTGATCAGGATAGGGGAAGGTTGCGCCTGGAAACTTCCTTGGTGAGAGCTTGAAGTTCTGTCAGGATGGCACGATTTGTACTCAGGATGGCATTGAGGAGTCAGTGCGTGGTTTCATTAGTTGGCATTCTTTCGGGAGCTTGAGGAATTGGGTTTTGCTCTGGAACAGTTGAAGTGGTAGTTCTAGCTTGAGTAGCGGGAGCTCGAGCTTGGGGTCGGGGCCTTGAAAGATCAGGGTATTCAAATTTCCCTTCGATCTTGCCCTTGTTTCCTGCACTAAAACTCAGTACACCATCAGTAACACATAAAAATCCCATCAAGTCCAGGGTCTTGAGGCCTAGAATCTTGAAGGGTGAGGGATGCGGGTGCAGGTTCAGGTCTTCATGTTTCATGGAGTACAAGTTTAGGGCTAAATAAGTGATGACCGATCCAAGAACAGGTGAGCAACCTTGGGGGGTACTCGAGACATTGTGAACTGCAGAGGCGATCCAGTACCCGAGGTTGACCCTTTTCTTGTGATGCATGGCCCAAAGGAAAAACAACTCACTCTGGGATAACTGGCCCGAGGTCCTGAATTTTCCCGAGAGTGTGATGGATAGAAAGCGCTGCAAAATACGGAGTGAGGGGTCCTCTATCTCATAAGCCTTGGTCTGGCGAGATTCAAACACTGCTTTGGGATTTCTGGACACCACTTGAAGTGCCGCATCCTTGTCAAATTCGGATGGAATGGAAGTCAGGGCATTCTGGTAGGCATCTTCTTGCACTTCATCTCGGCGGACAAAGCGAAGGTAAACATTGAGATCATCTATGGACATCTGGTTCCACTTACCAACCAACCTAAAATTTAGACAAACGATGTAGGGACCTTGCTTACCTTTGGGTTTGAAGAGTTTGGGGTCATACTAGAAGGTAGTAAAGAACTCGAGGGTGAGTTCTATGTAGGTTGGCTTATCAATCAAAAACAGACTCTCCTAACCTATTCCCCTAAACAGTTCCCTAATTCGGGACCCAATACCCATCTTGGTATAAAATTCTAGATCTAACTTAACACATTGCCTAACACCCTTGGAATTCAACAGGCTCAACCTATCTAGAGATGATTTATCAGGAAACTTGACAAAAGCATTTAAAGTGCGAAGGTCAGATGTTACCCGTTGTTGGTTTCGGGGTCCCGAAGCAGAAACAGGTGTCAAGGCCTCGAATGACGGGTCCTCCTCAACTTTTTGCATTTTGCGCAGGGTCGCCGATGCTTTCCTTTTCCCTTTCTCCGCCGCAGAGAGTTTCCTCTTCTTGGTGGCCGGAGTTTCTGTCATTGGTTTCTCCGTTTTGGCCGGAGTTTTTCCTTTCTTCTTTTTAGGGTTAGAGCTTGCTTCCTTCGGGGCCTCAACCTCAGCCGCGACCTCCTCTTCTTGGGTTCCTTCGGGGGCTTGATCTTCCTGCTTCGGCTGTTCTTCTCCAGCCTTCTCAGCCGTCTCTTTCTCAGCTTTTTCTCTCTCCGCTCTCTCCTCTTCCAGGTTTTTGATCTCGGCTCTTCTTGCCTCTTCAAGGCTCTCACTGGTTTCATCCTCCTCCTCCTCCATGTCAGCTTTGAGGTCTCGATAGTCTGGTCTCAGCTCCTCTTTGTATCCGCCATAGGCAAGAGGCTCAACCTCCAATGGTTTTGAGGTTTTCTTCTTCTACCTCGGGTTTTTTCGTGTTCTTTTTGGTTTTGCTGCCGGCGGTGGTGGTTGGAGGTAATCGGACGACTCACCCCAATCTAGTCATTGTGGATGTTGGGGGTTTGGATACGAGGATGTGGAGATCGTCGAAATCGGAGTTGGGGTGGCTCTGGACCTCCTGGGATCCTGAGGATTTCGATAGGAATGAATCCGAGGCTGAAGGTGATGGTGGAGGAGATTGAAAAAATGGGGGAGGAAAGCGCGGTGGTGATCGGTTTGCTGCCGTTTGAGGGTTTGGGGGTGGTTGTGCACCAGAATGAGGAGTGGGGGAGCTTTGATGGGTTTTTGTGGATGTGGGGCTTTTTGTTTTCGCCATTAGAGAAAGGCTCTATTAATATTTTCTTTTGGTTGACAAAAAGTGATGGGTCTGAGTGAGAGGTTGAGGGAAGAAGATGTGTTGGCTAGGCGTTGGCTAGGTAACTGACGAAAGTGAAGGGTTTGCATGGGGTAGTAGGTTTAGTGGGATACAGAAAAGATGGAGAGAGGGTGATGATTTGATTTCCCTCAGTTCTCGGCTCCACGTGGCGTGCTGGGAGAGGAAGGGAAGTGTCCGAGGAGCCATGCGCCCGCCACCTGCACAAATCAGAAAAGTGAGTTCACTTTTTGAATTTTAAAAGAGAGGAAAGGAAGACAAAACAAAACGAATTTATGGGATTTGAAAAAGGAGGGGACAAGAGAATTAAATGGGATAAAGGAGACAAAAGAGAATTAAAACTACCCTAGGGAATATAAAGAGTACTCATAAAGAATAATAAAAAGCTGAGTTGACTTGGAATTTGAAAAAAAAATTAAAAGAAAGGAAAGGAAGAAGGAGGGTCAGAAAATATGGGATTTCCCCATACTTGGCCTTGATTAACATCCAGGCCTCGACGTTACTTTCGGATTCTAGGTCTCAAAGGTTGGGTCAACCACCTTCATTTCTTCGGCGGTCGAGGGTTCAAATCCTTCATAAAATGGCTTCAATCTGTGGCCATTGACCTTGAAAGGTTCTCTAGTGTCCGGATTTTAAATTTTGATAGCTCCGTGGTCGAAAATAGCTGTGACCTTGAATGACCCTATCCATTTTGATTTAAGTTTCCCAGAAAATATACGCAGACGAGAATTGTACAATAAAAATTTCTATCCTATTGTAAAAGTTTTGAGGATGAGATGCTTATGGTGGTGGGCTTTTGTTTTGCCCTTGTAAATCATGGAATTTTCATAAGCATCGCCTCGAAGTTCTTCGACCTCTTGAATATGGAGACAACGATCTTTGCCAGCTGTATTCAAGTCCATGTTGACCTTCTTGATTGCCCAAATGGCTTTATGCTCTATCTCTACTGGGAGGTGGCAAGGCTTGCCATAGATTAATCGATACGGTGTCATATCGATTGGGGTCTTGAATGCGGTGCGATACACCCATAGAGCATCTCCCAACTTAAGGCTCCAATCCTTCTTGGATTGGTTGACTGTCTTTTCCAAGATGACCTTGATTTCTCTATTCGAGACCTCGGCCTGCCCGTTGGTCTGAGGGTGATAAGCTGTAGACACTCTATGAGTTACTCCATACTTGTTGAGCAAGGAATAAACCATTCGATTACAAAAATGTGTCCCCCGATGACTGATGAGGGCTCGAGGTGTCCCGAATTGATTGAAAATATTAGTCCGTAGGAAGTCGACCATTACTTTTGAATCATCCATTTTTGTGGCCTTGGCCTCGATCCATTTAGAGACATAATCAACTGCAAGAAGGATGTACGTGTTCCCGAATGAGTTCGGGAAATGCCCCATGAAATCGATACCCCAAATATCAAAGATCTCGCAAGAAAGGATACTCATCAAGGGCATCTGATTTCTTGCTCCTATATTTCCCGTTGATTGGCATCGCGGGCATGTGGCACAAAACAAATAGCTATCCTTGAAAATCGATGGCCAATAGAGACCGACTCCCAAGACCTTGAGTGCGGTTTTCTTGGCTGCAAAGTGCCCTCCTTCGGTAGCTGAATGGCAGAACTTAAGGATTGATGGCACCTCATCCATGGTGACACAACGTCTAATGATTTGATCCGAGCAATGCTTCCATAAGTAGGGGATATCCCAAACATAGAATTTTGATTACTTCTTGATGCGATGCTTTTCAGAGCTCGAGGCCTCGATCGGGTAGGCACCAGTGGCACAAAAATTTGCAATGTCAGTGAACCATAGAAATCTGACAGCTTCAGCTAGGAAAATTTTCATCCGGAAAATTTTCTCTGATGGCCACTCGGGAGTCGTCTTCTTGAGTCGAGAGCTTGCTCAATTCTCCATCCCCTTCTTGTCCTTGATTGCGATGTTGAATTCTTGGAGCAAGAGGATCCATAGGATGAGTCGAGGCTTTGCGTCTGCTTTCTTTAGCAAACACCGAAGGGCCGAATGATCCGAATAGACAATCACATGAGTTCCCAAGAGGTATTGTCTAAACGTATCAAGAGCATAAACGATTTCTAAAAGCTCCTTCTCCGTGGTAGTATAATTCTGTTGCGCTGGATCTAATAGTTTAGAAGCGTAGTAGATGACATAGGTTTCCTTGTCCTTTTTCTGCCCCAATACTGCTCCTAAGGCCTGGTTACTTGCGTCGCACATGATCTCGAATGGGAGTGACCAATCGGGGGCTCGAATGATTGGGGCAAAAATAAGCTTTGCTTTCAAGGTCTCGAAGGCGACCTTGTATTCTTCATCAAATACGAACTCCACATCCTTGTGTAGCAATCAGCACATAGGTTGAGTTATCTTGGAGAAATCCTTGATAAACCTCCTGTAAAAACCTGCATGGCCAAGAAAGGAACGCACATCGCGAACATTAAGGGGGTAAGGCAAGGTCTCGATTACCTGAATTTTTGCTTTGTCCACCTCAATGCCTTTGTTGAAAACGATGTGGCCTAGAATGAGGCCTTGATCTACCATAAAATGACACTTCTCAAAGTTGAGCTCAAGGTTAGTTTCAACGCATCTTTGCAATATTTTTTTCAAATTAGAGAGGCATTCGAGAAAAGAATTACCATAAACTGTAAAATCATCCATAGATACCTCAATGCAATCCTCCACGAATTCAGAAAAAATGCTCACCATGCACCTTTGGAATGTAGTGGGGGCATTGCATAGCCCAAAAGGCATGTGTCGGTATGCGAACGTACCAAAAGGGCATGTGAAGGTAGTCTTTTCTTGGTCTTCGAGGGCGACTGGAATTTGATGGAAGCCCGAGTACCCATCCAAACAACAATAATGCGTCTTGCCCGCAAGACGTTCCAACATTTGATCAATAAAAGGAAGTGGGAAATGGTCTTTCCTTGTGGTTTCGTTCAAGCGCCTGTAATCAATGCACACACGCCATCCATTCTGGATTTGGGAGGGGATAAGTGTACCTTCGGGACTTGGACTGATTGTTATGTCGGTTTTCTTTGGGACCACTTGGACAGGGCTAACCCATGGGGAGTCAGAAATAGGGTAGATAACCCCGGCATCAAGTAACTTCAAGACATCTCTTTTGACTACATCCATCATGGGGGGGTTCAAACGCCTTTGTGGCTGGCGAATTGTCTTGCTAGCTTCCTCAAGGTGGATGCGATGAGTGCATAGGGACGGTGACAAACCCTTGATGTCCGCGATTGTCCAGCCAATAGCCTGTTTGAAACTTTTGAGAAGCTCTATCAATTCAACTTCTTAAGCCTCCTCCAATTTGTTGGAAATGATAACCGGGAGGGATTCATTTCCCCCTAGATAGGCATATTTCAGATGCAAGGGCAATGTTTTGAGTTCGAGGTCAGGAGCTTGCACTAGAGAGGGTGTAAGTCTAATATGATCTTCGCAATGGGGTGCCTCAATCGGGGGCTCGACTGGAAGGGTAGAATTTTCTTCTAGAGATGCTACGACCAAGCATAATTTGGCAGGGACTGCAATTGATGATGCCATTTCTTTCAAGGACTCAGGGGTGAGACTCCGGTTGAGGGCTAGCTTCAAGGGCTCGAAAGAATTTAGGTCAGTAATATCCTCGATGAAGGGGTCTATCACGTCAATGAAATTGACACTCGAAGATTCGGGGGGATACTTCATGGACTCTAGCATATTGAAACTGATAATTTCCCAGTCAAATTCGAGGGAGATGGAGGCATCATAAATGTCAATTTTTGCACGGGCAGTGGCCAAGAACAGGCGCCCCAAAAGTACATCTGTAGATTTGGTGGACGTTGGGTTCTCCATGGAAAGAACATAGAAATCTGCGGGGAACAGGAAATTGCCCACTTGGACTAGAACATCCATGATTAATCCTTTGCGGTAGACAACTGAACGGTCTGCAAGTTGGATAACCAATTTGGTTGCCTTCAAGGGCCCGAGTCCTAGATTGTTGTAGATAGTCAAGGGCATCACATTAATACTGGCCCCTAAATCGCACATTGCTTTTCCAATATCGATTGTGCCAATCCTGCCCGGGATAGTGAACATCCCTTGGTCTTTGCATTTAGGAGGGATCTTATGTTGGATGTGAGCAGACAAGTTGATCCCCACACTTATCCGATTTACCTCGGTGATCTTGCTATTGTCCGTGCAGAGTTGTTTAAAAAACTTGGCATATCGAGGCATACTCTTGATAGCCTTGAGCAGAGGGATGTTGATAATGACCTTACTAAACATCTCGAAGATGTCCCGATCCTCTTTATCTTTTTTCTTTTTGACCAACCGTTGAGGGAACGGGGGCTCGAGTAACTTATTGATATACTCTTGAGTGAACTCTTCCTCAACGGGTTACTTTTTTTTACATCGAGATTGCTTGATGGAGAAGAAATGGTCTAGCGCTGCATCATTGAATCGGGACTTCTTTGGTTTTAACGTGGGGTCAGTAGGCTCAGCTAGTTGTTCCGATGGTGGCTGTGTGATGTTGTCACAGTCGGGGCATAGATTGACAATATCAGCTTCGGGGGCTCGATTGTCCTTTTCCGAATCAGGATCCGGATAGACACGGGAGGGTATCTCGAGAGTGCTACGGAGGTTCATAGCACATGCCTCATGCTTTGGGTTGGCTTCTGTCTACCCAGGGAATCTCCCTCCTTTTTTTACTTCTTTCATTTCAGCCATGAGGGTGCGTATTTGCTTTTCAAGGTCTGCAATCTTTTTCTTATCAGAGGATGTCTCCTCATTTGGGGGCATGAGGAAGGTCTGATCTTGTGGTGGCTGTCTCTGATACTGATAATTGTTCTAAAAATTGGGCCGGGGCTTGAAATTTTGCATGTTGAAGGGAGGGGTGGTTCCTGTATGGATTTTGTTGATACTGTTGGCTAGGTCCTGACTGTTGAGAGTTTTTCCATCTGTAATTCAGTTGTTTCCATCCTTGGTTGTTGTTCTGGCCATATGGGGCATTGAATCCTCCCACGACATTGACAGGCATCTCTTTGGGGATGAATGGACAGGAGTCCGTGGGGTGATCTGATAGTTGACAGAATTGACAGGCCTTGACTTGGACTGGGTGTCCCGATGCCATATTTTGAAGCATACTAGTGATGGCCGCTAGATGGTTTTCCATGGCTGCTGAGCAGGCGTCTTGATTGTTGGTGGAATTGTTGAGAGGGGCGTTGTTTTTGGACATAAGCTCGATGGTGTCTTTGGCGGCAACGGGAGTGAGTCTAGTGATGGAACCGCCTACAGCGGCGTTGAGCAAGGCCTTGTCACGAGCCTTGAGTCCTTCATAGAAATACTGGATGAGGGCATGCTCGGAGAGGTTATGTGAAGGGCACAAGGCCTGCATTTTCTTAAAGCGTTCGATGTACTGCTCGAGGTCTTCTATGTCCTTTTGGAGGATAGACACTAGTTGCTTGTGAGTTACCATGGCGATGGACACCAGGTAATATTTATCTATGAAGGTTTTGGACATTTCACCCCACGAATTGATAGATTGAGGACGCAAGTCGTAAAACCAATCGAGGGCATCATCCTTAAGGGACCACATGAAGGCGCAGAGTTTGGCATGCTCAATACTAACATTGTGTGGCTTCATGGCGTCGCAAATGGAGTGCAATTGTTGGAGATGGCGGTGGGGGTTCTCCTTGGCCAACCCTCGATAGAGGGGTAGATGGTGCATGACGGCAGATTTGAGCGCCCAGTCATTCGGGACTGCTGGCCAGACGATACAACTGGTCGGGTCCTCGGGGGCAGCATTGAATTCATCGATAGTCTAGATTACTAGGGGACATCGTTCCCTTTAGGGCCTAGATCTTCCATTTTAGGTCCGTCTGGGTGGACAGGTGGTGTGTTGTAGAGGTCTTGATTATCGAGATCGTCCAGGGCGAAAAGGTTTTTGTCGAGGGCAGGACAATGGATGGGAGATCCTTGTGCTAGTCTTCGAAGTCCTCTTTCTGTCCTAGTGAGCTCGTGATCAAGGGGTAGTAGGTCTGGTGCAGATCTCCTGGTCATACAAACAAGAGAAAGAAATCAGTCTTGAAACAATCCCCGGTGGTGGCGCCAATTTGATCATCACTCAAATACAATTTATAATGCCCGAATATATGTGCACAATTGAAATGTGTACAGTGGTAGTCACAGTCGAACACAGGGATTGGGAGAGACTGATTCAAGGTCTTGAATTAAAACACAGAACAAAAGCACAGAAATGTAACAAACAGGGGGGGGGGGTGTTTAGTTGACTAAGCAAGTTAGCCAAGAGAGATTTGGAGCTAACAATTCTAACTATGAAAGCAATAATTGGGGCCTCGATAGTGAAACTTGAATCGGGGTCCCGAAAGGTAAAAGATGGCAAATCAATGATCAAGGTTAGAACAATAAGGCAGAGAGACAAGTAAACACAATAAGTCAAATAGAGAGAAAGATCTTAGCAAAGGATATTCTTAGGTTGCATTCGGGGGCTCAATTGTCATCAGCGCAAGGATATTCTATTCATGTGACATAGATATGACATAGGGACCAGATGCCTCGGATATCCCCTACTTTCCTCTTAAGAGAAACTACCCCCCGTTTCCACATATGAGGTAGTCTTGACAGCCCGCCATCCCTCCAGGCACGAATGCGGGTGAGCAATACTCAGGCTGCCCATGAAGATAAGAAAAGACACATCTAGAGCTGAAGGTCCCTCAGTTTGTCAGGCTCATGACCCCGCTCTAATCAACTACTCACCGTAGCTAGGCGAGACCATTTCGACATGATTACCCTTAAACTAGGTGCCTACTTGTACCATGCAACTTCCCGACACCTTCCCATCACATGGATGACAACAATCACACAGGAAAATTATCAGTTGATCAAGCCTCTAATTATCCTAAGTGAAAATATAATTAAAATGATAAGCAATTGAATATGGCAGCAAGAGTATATTAAACACGTTTAGGCCTCGAATCTACCCTTGCAACCCTTGAATTACCCTTGCTAAGAACTAAGGATTTATCTACTCATGCTTGATGAGAAATAAATCATAAATATAGAGAACATAACAAGTAAAGGAATAGATTTAAGGGAAGAAAACTTGATTACTAAAGGCGGGAGCAATGCTCCGGTTTGCTACAAAAATGCTTCAAGCCCGACGGCTAAGGAGAAGGATGCTAACAAGAACTAGAGAGATAAAACTAGAGAGAAGTCTAGAGTATGTAGATTAGTTCTAATACACCTCAGGCCTCCTCTTCTTTCTATCCTAGAAGTCCTATTTAACCTAGAAATTACAAGCACAAAATATCTTCCAGCCCAACTAGGAGACAAAATCCATTTAAGGAAAGCCTAGCACAAAGCAAACGTGCTCCTAAAGCACAAAATAGAACAACTCAAAGCTGGTGGCAGAAGTCTGATTTGCCCAACTTTGGCTGATCGGGAGCAGGCTTTAGCTGACTCGAGGTCTGACATGGAGAGATAGAGATACACTCTGGGACTTGTGCAGAACTCTCTAAAAAGTGTCGGAGGGCACACGTGGGAATGACATTCTTTACCCTTCGGGGTCTCGAATCAAGAATCCTTGTCGGGACCTTGAAGGCTATCTTGGTGTCAGGACCTCGACTTTGGTTAGGATTTGATAAAAATAATACCTAGCTGAATAGAGGTGCTCTCTCTTCTTCCCTTTTCACTTTGGTTTTTGGCGACTGTTCCGATTTTCAATCAATTTTCTTTTCTTCTTCCTTTCTTGATTTAATTAATTCATGCATATTATTTGTTCGATTTAATTATGTCGTGCTCTAGCTAATTCTCTTATTCTTGGTAAAGGCTCTAGGGTCATGATTTGTTTGTTGTGAGATCAAATTAAGCTTCATAAATTCCAAGTTTGTATTCCTATTCTTTTTATTTAAATGTCAATTTGTTCTTATTTGATTTAAGCCTGATCACTTTAGATTTTAATTCGAACAATTACAACTTTTCTTAGAAACGTTGGATGCTACATCGTTGATAGGAATCTGTAGACAACTAATTAGTTTGCGAGCTAATTAGAAAAAAGGATAGAATCTGATTTATAGGAGTAGAAGAAATTGTCTTCTAGATCGGGAAAGGTCTCTCCCCATGTGTAATCAACCTTTCAGTTAAACTTTATTAGGAGTACCGCCTTAAAGTTGTTGATTGGTTAGGGATCCGAGTAGGAGTACCGCCTTAGGAATCTTGGGTAGGAGGAGAGTAGGAGGCTCAGAGTACCGCTGGTCTCTATAGCCTTTCTATAAAATTTGGTTTTGAAAATACTTGCATCGATGATCAACGTATATGAATTGTGACCCGTAACGAGTCTTTACCGGGAATTTGTCATCATCTGAGTTCATCTAATCATCTCTTGTTTACTGTTTTTATTCTCTCTATTTTTAAATTAATTGCAACATAATCCCCATTATTGGTATTTACCACGGTTACGATTCTTGGTCATTTAATAAGAATTAGTTTAGTCGTGAAATCTCTGTGGTTCGATCCTTTTACCACTTGCTACAGTTTTAGTTAATTGTGCATGGTGAATTGTATGATTTATTTTTGTTGGTTTCAGCAACCATCAAATTTTGGCGCCGTTGCCGGGGATTTCATCGGTACTAATTTTGATTTCTTTATTTTATGACTAGGTCCTTTGGATCGCCATTACTTCCATACAACCCAGAGTTAACAAGAACAAAAACTCAGTACAAAAAATAGCGGACAGAAAGGCTGAGGGCAGAATCTGAAGAATCAGTTTCAGAAGAGAATTTTTCACAATCGCAGTCAGGTGACTCTTTCCCAGGCTTGGGAGAGAGTCCATTTGTGAGTGAGGAAAATTTAATTCTTGTTGATCCAGAAATGGCAAATCCGAATCCTAACAATGATCCACCACCACCTCCCCCTCCAGAACAGACCCTTAGGTAGTACCACAGCGAAGGACCAGCACCAGACACCTACTTCTGTGTCCAATACCCACTCGTAGAACATGATTGGAACCTCAAACCAAACACAATTCACAACCTAGAAAAGTTCTACGACCTACCAAATGAGAACCCCTTCAAACACCTCTAGAATCTCCATTGAGAGTGTGATACATTGAAACCACCTCGAGTTGACATCAATAAAGCCAAACTTAGAGCTTTCCCGTGGACCCTAGAAGACAAAGCTAGAAATTGGTTCCTTAGCTTACCACACAACTCCGTAAACACATGGTCCCAGATGTTGAGTCTCTTTCTCAACAAGTATTGGTCCTCTACCAAAGCAGGGAATGCTAGGAAAAATATAGTATCTATCCATCAACTTCCAAACGAGGATTTCGGGGAGTATTATGAGAGGTATAAGGATTTACAAGAGATATGCCCGAACCACAACGTCTCTCCCCAAAACCTTATACAGTACTTCTATGATGGGATGTGCAACAGATTCTTGCCGAAAATTGATGCTAGATGGCGCTGCTGGAGGCGCACTACAAGATTGCACACTAACAAGGGCAAATCAATTAATTCAGACTCTTGCCGAAAATTGCTATCAAAATGGCCCTGGAGATAGAGCAACACCCTCTGGTAACGTACCTGTTCTTGAAGAAAAATTAAATGAGATGTCTAACCGTATGGATAGTTTCTATGCAGGTCAATCTCGAGTGCAGGTACAACAAATGCAGCCGACTATGACATGTGGCGTATGTGGCTAGCAAGGGTATCCTTCTAACTAGTGTGTCTTGATTGCTGGAAACCCCGAAGAGGTCATCGCCGCAATGCAGTATCAGTAACAATATGGCCAATATCCACCCCACCAACCCAGATTCAATCCCAATTAGTACAATAACAATCCGGAATGGAGGGAGAACACGAACTCCAATCGTGTGGTACGACCGAATCAACAACCATACTCAAACCAAACACCACCTATGAACCTACAAAACTTTATCCCTAGACCCAATGTACCACAACTTTCAGCCCCACAACAGCCCCTACTACTCACTGGAGTCCCAATGGAAGATATGCTCAAACAGTTTATGCAAGCTACTCAAGCTAGCATCACAAATCTCGCCCAATCAACCCAAGCCAGTATTGCTACCTTACAAAGGGAGATAGGAGAGATAAAACTCAGTAAACAAGAGCAGGGAGGACGGTTACCATCCACCACAGTTGATAACGCGAAGCATAATGTCAGTTCCATGACATTGAGGAGTGGAGCAAAAATTTCGGACAAAAATGACTCTTTCCTAGGCCAGGGAAAGAGTCCAGAAGTAGTTTCACCGCCACCAGAATTTGAACCAGGGATGAAAGTGATTCTAGAAAATCCAGTACAGAGTGATCCAGTTCTAGAGACATTGATGAGAAAGGAAAACCAGGTAATCCCTCTTCCTTTTCATGAAAGGGCTGAAAAGTCCAAGAAGGCAAGGGAAGAGACAGTTATTTTAGATATTTTTTGAAAAGTAGCTATAAATATTCCTTTACTTGATATGATTGCGCAAGTGCCCAAATATGCCAAGTTTCTTAAAGATTTATGCACTAATAAAAAGAAGCTTGCAGGTATAGAAAGGGTCAACTTGAATGAGAATGTGTCAGCTATCTTTCAGAAGAAATTGCCCAACAAATGCAAGGATGGAGGAACCTTTGTCATTCCTTGTAAAATTGGAGAGCAGACCATAGACAAAGCACTTTGTGATCTTGGTGCAGGGATAAATGTCATGCCACTAACTATCTTTAAAACTCTTAATATCGAAGAACTCAAGGAAACGAGACTTATTATTCAATTGGCTGATAGGTCCATTATTTATCTCGTAGGAGTCATTGAAGATGTGTTAGTTCAAGTGAATGATTTTATTTTCCCTACTAATTTTTATATTGTTGACATGGATAATGATCATTCTACCAAGTTTGCAGGGAGTTTGATATTGGAAATTTGTGGTGAAATTATTAAATTTAATATGTATGATGCCATGAGATTTTCTGATGACATGCATAGTGTTAATTGCATAGATATTATTGATCATGATGCTGATAATATTCATGAATTAATTGCTACTAACCCTTTGGATTGCGTTCTTAGCAGAAACATTGACAAGCCAAAAATGCTTGAAATGGAGAAAGGTTTGGATATGAACGAGGAGAATAAAGAAGCTGTGACTGAGACTGACATTTCTAAACCTTGTACTGATGCTCCTAATAATTTAGAACCACCAGAGACTCATAACAAACTTCTACCTCCAATTTTGCAGGCCCCTGACTTGGAGCTGAAAAGTTTGCCAGACCACCCGAAGTACTCTTTCCCAGGCCTGGGAAAGAGTCTGCCAATGACAAATTTCAGCAAGCTGACAAAAATGGAGGAAGAAGGGTGTGTGAGAATAATGAAGGAGTACAAGGAGGCCATTGAATGGAGGATAGCTAACACCAGTGATGCAATGCACAACCTACCTACTGGAGACTGAACAGGAACAATGTCTAGTCCAAGACTATAAAGAGGGACGCTTCATGAGAGGAAACCCATCTATTTTTATTTTTATTTTATTTATTTCTTTCAATAAAATCCTTCTTGGAGGACTGATGGGAGTCTGATTTCTTTTAATAGGAGTTGTGGAAAGTAGAATGACATGTCGAGAGCATTTGTTTTGGCAGGAGCTGTTGAAGAGTTTTAGGAAAGCAGACTCGACTCTCTCCTAGACCTGGGAGAGAGTCCTTGCGAGATTCTTTGAACAACCAGCTGGTCGAGAAGCATTTTGACAATCCACCACCCCCACCTCAAGCTTAACACACCAGGTTACATCCTTCCTTTATTCAAGCTTTTAATTTTCACCTCTATTCTTTATCCTAAGTCACACATTGAGGACAATGTGTCCTTTTAGCGTGGGGAAGGAATTGTTTAGAATTGTTGTGATAATTTGCTTGAATGAGATGATGTGATTTTCCTGGAGTTTTTTTTTAAGATAATAGAAGTCATTGCATGATTTTGTTTCAATTTTTTGTGTTTTTAGGAAGACTTCATGATCTTTTTGCTATATAAAAATTGAAAAACATCTTGTTTGCTAAACATCCATCTAATCACATAGAAAGCAAAGACACTTGATTTAACAACTCCCTATTTTATTACCAAGGTAGTTCAATAGGGTTAACATTTCCAAGACTTGTAAGATGCATCTTCCTGGCATTCTTTAAACTCTATTTATTTGTATAGTGTCATGATGCTTGGGCTTTATGATTGAATTTTGCGAGAGAAAACATGCAGAACTAGCATTCTTTACCCTGCTACCTTTGACACATTGACCATCAATATAGGTCTGCCCCTAAATCATTTGTGGTTTAATAAAGAAAAACTTAAAATGCTAATGCTCTGATATTATTGCCTCATTTAAGCAAAAATACACAGAGAACTATTGAAAGGAAATTCAGCAGCTAAAAAAAAGAAGAAAAAAAGATGAATGTTTCAAACTTGTCTTGGTGCTCATGCCTCATTTAAGCAAGAGTATCTAAGAAACTAAGAAAAGCTGATTGAAATTAAGTGAAGGAAAAAGAAGTGATTAAAGGGCAATGTGGAAATAAATAGGCCGAAAATCTTCAATTAAGTAAATGTGGAAGGGGTAGTAGAAGGAAATGGGAATTGTTCTGTTGTGTTTTCAATTGCAGGGTTTGATCACTAAGCGATCGATTATGCTACTATCCAAATGGAGTGAGTTTAGGGTCTTGGTTAGGCCTTGGTAATCTAGCATGGAGTTGTTAACTGAAGTGCTAGAGGATTCTATGTGATGAGATGGATGTTTAGGAAGTAGGATGTTTTCTGATTTTTATACTTGTGTGTTTTGACTTGCCTATGATGGAAATGCTTGAGGGCAAGCATTGGGTTAGTGTGGGAATTTGATTTTGTGCTGAATGTTTAATTATTCATCCTATTTTCCTACCAATTTGGATGTCGATACTGCTAATTATGGGCACTTTTTATTCCTTTTTGCAGAAAACATATCTGAAAGGCTGATTATTGGAAAGGACATGAAAAACCCATTGTAAAGCATGAAATTGTGAAGAGAAAGAATTATGGGCAACAAACAACTCAATCCAAGTCAGCTGGGCATGGGTTGAATATTAACAACATGTTTTGCGCTTCATCTAGCCAAAGAGGCTAGTGGGCTTGGGCCGCACACTTGAAGGGAGCGCATCTTGCGCAACTGGCTCTCATGAAGAACTCCTTTGCAGAATCCTATTAGAATTTTCTATCTAAGATATTAAGATTATTTTATTTTAAATTAGATTTATCCTATTTTGGAGGAGATATAGTTGGATTAGGATTTGATAAAAATAATACCTAGTGGAATAGAGGGGCTCTCTCTTTTTCCCTTTTCACTTTGGTTTTTGGCGACTGTTCCGATTTTCAATCAATTTTATTTTCTTCTTCCTTTCTTGATATTAGAAATGTTGGATGCTACATCGTTGATAGGAATCTGCAGGCAACTAATTAGTTTGCGAGCTAATTAGAAAAAGGATAGAATCTGATTTATAGGAGTAGAAGAAATTCTCTTCTAGATGGGGAAAGGTCTATCCCCGTGTGTAATCAACCTTTCAGTTAAACTTTATTAGGAGTACCGCCTTAAAGTTGTTGATTGGTTAGGGATCCTAGTAGGAGTACCGCCTTAGGAATCTTGGGTAGGAGGAGAGTAGGAGGCTCAGAGTACCGTTGGTCTCTATAGCCTTTCTATAAAATTTGGTTTTGAAAATACTTGCATCGATGATCAACGTATATGAATTGTGACCCGAAATGAGTCTTTACCGAGAATTTGTCATCATCTGAGTTCATCTAATCATCTCTTTTTTACTGTTTTTATTCTCTCTATTTATTAAATTAATTGCAACATAATCCCCATTATTGGTGATAACAATCAAGACAACCCTAACGGTGTTACTACACTTGCGGCTCCTGCCGGACGGATTCCCATAAGTCCCGTAATATCTCTTCATATCGCCCGAAGATCAGCAAAGGATTCCTAGGATGGTCGACATCAGCGGAGGGGGGGACTCACGCGTCTCTATACGCACGGCACCATCCCAGCCTAGGGATCCCCGAGGTTATCGCTTCCGGCACCCCCGTCAGATATTGCTCATGACGTCACCTACTGGTATCGCTCGTGACGTCATCATCAGACATCGCCTGGACTGTTATCGCCAGGTATCGCCACCAAGGCCTATAAATACCCCTACTTTTCAAACAGAAGGTAAGATCAAGATCATCTAGCAGAACCTCTGGTTAATTCATACCCCCGAACTGACTTAAGCATCGAAGTGTCTACGCCGGAGCTCCCCCTCCGGCGCTTTGCAGGTACACCCGACACCGATCGCCGCCGTTCCGATCAGACACGACACTAAGTCTTATCAAATCGATATTGAATCTTATCAAATGGTGCTTTCATTGAGAGCCTTGGTATATTAAGTGAGCGTCCTTAATAGCCAAGCTCCGTTTAGTCGGAAGATTGGAACGATTATGACCACAGGATCGGAGCCAATCCGATCATCATCCTCTAATATCCTTTTCTCAATCCGCAGACAGTTATTCCCCTTTGCTACGGCTGATCTCTCCATGATGTCGCAACCAATTACCTCTGGATCTCTGGACCACTCGGTCGGAATCGCTGGAGGACTTGTCTCTTCGCAAACGGGCATTTCGTCATCTCAGATAGCGGGACCTGACTTCTCCACTCCTCTTTTGGGGGGATCTGTGCGCGGCCATGAACATCCCTTTGCAATGGAAATAGCGACCCTTCGTTCTCGGTTGGAATATTTGACTGAAATGGCCGCAAGAATCATGCTTGGAGCTTCTGGATCTAGTCTCCCTCCCCACGTCATGTTCACACCATCTATTGTCGCTGATCGACCTTTATCACCGTTGTTTCCAGAAAACCTCCAGATGCCTTTGTCCGCGGGAGATCCCTCAGTTAGTGTTATGCCGTTCACTCAAGGAAGAGTAGAAGCTTACGTACCACAGATGCCGCAAGGTCTCCTCCCACAAGGAGATAGGCAACTTGAGGGGGTTAGGAACCGGTGGGACGGACGGAGGGAAGGAGCCAATAGGAGTTTGTCTCCCGAGTACAGTGAAAGATCTAGTAGTCGAAGATATCGAAGTCGTTCGCCTAGGAGTCGCAGTCGATCTCCTAGGCGACATCTTACGCCAGAACCACGAAATAGGGGGCGTCAAGCTGAAATGTCTCCTCCTCGTCAGGCACGTGAGATTCTTGATGATACATCGGGCCACCCATTTAGCCGTCGTATAAGGCGTCACAGGGTCAGTCGACGCGTGAAGCTTCCCACTGATACTTATGATGGCACCAAGGATCCTATCTCGCATATCAATAAAGTGAAGGATTTTGTTCAGTTTCAGACCCACAGTGATGCGGCGTTGTGCCAAATATTTGTCATGACGCTGTCGGGTGTTGCGCGTCTCTGGTTTGAGGGACTCCCTGGTGGATCCATTAATAATTTCTCACAATTAGAATCTAAATTTCGGAGCAGATTTAGTACGGCAATTCCAATCAGGAAATCTGTCACCGCGTTATTTGACATACAACGAAGGCCTCAAGAAACTTTAAAGGAATTTCTCAGTCTCTTCGATTTGGAAATGTTCTTAACGCCGGGCGTTACTATTGATTTTGCTATAGAATCCCTAAAAAGGAACTGCCGCTATGGAAAACTGAAAGACGCGCCTATGGTAGACCCTCCAGTGACTTTAGATGCGTTGAGACTTAAAGCCCACAATTATGCGAAAATGGAAGAAGAAGAAAGCAGAGAAAGGACGTATAACGTGCCGCATGGGACGTCTCAACTTACCGCTGCTCCCGCAAAACCCCTTCCTGACGATCATTTTATCGACGATTACGCCAGGCGGAAGGATCATATCCCCAAAGCCTCCAATAGGCAAAAGGGTCATTTTTCGAAGGGAAAAACCGGTGGTTCCCCCACTCGACGTCACGGAGATTCTTATAAAAATTGGACGTACGACCCAGATTTTCCTTCCCTTAATGTGCCAAGGGCAGAGATTTTAGCGATAGCGGAACAGCGAAATCTTCCCATCCGCTACCCCGCGCCTACGAAACCAGGAGTGCTTCTAGGGAGAAGGGAGAATGCTTATTGTAAATTCCACAAAGCCAGGGGCCATTCCACAGAAGCGTGCAGGGAGTTAAGATCGGCGATAGAACGTTTAGTGGAAGAAGGATATTTAGGAGAATTTACCACCCAAATAAGAGAAGATGCCAGAAATAATCCCATGAAAAGGACAGCCGACGAACGACCAGTTCCTCCTCGCGTTCCGCAGAAGGATGATGCTCCCAAAGGAAAAGATGGGGAAACTCTTACGATCGACGATGAATACATCCCTATGATTAACATTATCGCGGGAGGAATCCCTTATATAGAAGAATCAGAACAACCGACCGCCGCAAAAGGAGAAAAACGCACACGGGATGGCACGACAAAGAAAGGAGATGCGATAGGCATCTTGGATCGAATGATATTATCCTTTTCCGAAGAAGATGAGAAAGGCGTTGTCTACCCGCACAATGATGCATTGGTGGTTACGCCCGTCATCGCCAGCCATGGAATCAGAAGGACCCTTATTGATAATGGGAGTGCGGTGAATCTCTTTTCGCTGGAAGCGTACAGCCTCCTGAAATGCCCTAATAATGAGCTAACGCCCAGCAAACGGCCCATAGTTGGCGTTGATGGGGTTCCCATCCCTATCACGGGGGTAATTACTTTGCCCATATATTTCTGAGAAGACACCTATAAACGATCAGAGAACTTGTTGTTCCTTGTCGTGGATTTAAATTTGCCCTACAATGTCGTACTCGGGTGACCTTTTCTCAACCGTTTCGGAGCGGTGATATCTCAAAAGCATTTAAAAATGAAATACCCCTCCTGGGATGGGGTAGTATCCATAAAAGGCGATCAAAAGCTGGCGGCGGAATGCTACTCGCTCATGACTCAAAGGAGTTGCGATAGGTATGTGTGTATAGCGGCGGACCCCTATGAACAAGGCGATGAGAAGCGCGCTCAACCTCTGGACAAAATGGTACCCATTCCGGCAATCGGTATAGAGGAAGCAAGCTTCCTGATTAGCGAAAAACTCAGCCCAGCGGAGAACCTTCAACTGGCTCGGTTACTGAACAAATACCAAGGAGATTTCGCATGGAAATCCACAGACATGCCAGGTATATCACGCGAAATAGCAGAGCATCGGCTCAATGTGGACCCAGATGCCAGGCCGGTACAGCAGAAGCGGCGCGCATTCTCTAATGAAAAGGCGTTGGCTGTGGACAAAGAGGTAACCAAGCTTCTTGGCGCAGGGTTCATCCGCGAAGTTCAATATCCCACCTGGCTAGCGAAGCCTGTCCTTGTTCCTAAGCCCAATGGGGACTGGCGCATGTGCATCGATTTCACCTATTTAAATGATGCCTGCCCTAAGGATTGCTACCCGCTCCCTCGTATAGATCAATTAGTTGATCAAACTGCCGGGTACGCCTATTTAAGTTCACTGGACGCCAACTCTGGATACCACCAGATCCCCATGGCCCTGGAAGATGAAGAAAAGACTGCGTTTCTCACTCCAAATGCCACGTACTGTTATACGGCGATGCCGTTTGGATTAAAGAACGTCGGGGCTACATTCCAACGTATGGCCAGCAAAATATTCGAAGAGCAAATAGGAAGGAATGTGGAAGCATACGTTGATGATATATTGGTAAAGAGTGCGAGCTTTCAAGATCACCTGCGGGACTTAAAGGAGGTCTTTGATGTAATGAAAAGGTATCGCATGAAGTTAAACCCCCGAAAATGCATGTTTGTATTTCAGATGGGAAAATTCTTGGGCTACGTCGTCAGCCAAAAAGGTATCCAGCCTAACCCTTCAAAGGTTAAAGCCATACAAGACATGATATCGCCAAGAACCATTAAAGAGGTGCAAAGGCTAACAGGGCGAGTTATCGCCCTTGGGCGATTCATTTCCAAGCAAGGAGAGAAATGTCTTCCTTTTTTCAAAGTCATACGCAAGAAAGCCTCGTTCGGGTGGACCCCGGAATGTGGGGAGGTATTTGTTGGCTTAAAGGATTATCTATCGTCCGACCTACTATTGACGAGACCTGAGGCGGGTGATACCTTATATTTGTATCTTGGCGCTGCAGACGAGGTGGTCAGTGCCATCCTCGTTCGCGACGATAACCACTCGCATCTCCCGGTCTATTTTGTGAGTCACGTTCTGAAGGATGCGGAGTTGCGATACGCCCGAATTGAAAAAATAGTGTTCGCTTATACAGGCTACCCGCAAGATGGACCGATATTTCCAGTCTTATTCCGTCACCGTGCTTACGGACCAGCCTCTGAAAAGAATATTTCGAAAGCCTGAATCTTCCGGAAGAATGTTGATCTGGGCGCTTGAACTAGAACAGTATGGATTGAGGAATCAGTCTCGACCGTCCGTAAAGGCTTAGATCCTGGCTGATTGCATAGCGGAATGTACCTTTACAGAGGACCCTTTGGCCGGCATACCTGAAGCGGAATGGGGCGATATGGATCTCCCGTTCCCGGAAACTTATACGGACCTTTGGATCGTCCATGTGGACGGAGCCAAAAACCAAGAGCTAGCGGGAGCTGGAATCTTTATAAATGGGCCGCACGACATGCAAATATGATACGCCATTCGAATCCTACAGTCGTTGTCTAATAACGCGGCCGAGTACGAAGCGTTGCTAGCCGGGCTCAGAATAGGGAAAGGACTTTCCTCTAAAGGGAGGCACGATACTGGAAGAACAGGAGACCTGCGTCTAAAAATCTGTAGTGATTCCAAGTTAATAATTGACCAGGTCTTAGGGCACTCTCAGGCCCGGGAACCCATTATGATTCAATATCTCGCTAAAGTAAAGCGAGAACTATTGGAGATAAAGAAAGAGGGCGTGCAAGTCAGCTTCGAGCATGTTCCCAGAGAGGAAAATGTTGAAGCTGACAATCTAGCCAAATTGGCCGCGAATCCGGAAGTGTCCATACCCAAAGGCGTATATTATCGTGAGCTTGCAGTACCATCCTTCATGGAAGAGCAAGCATCTTTTTGTGTGGAGGAGCGTGAGAGCGATTGGCGAATTCCCGTAATCAAGTACTTGAAACATGAGGAACTGCCTGAGGATACCACTGAAAGGAAGAAGGTGCTGAAACAGGCAGCTCGCTGTACGTACTATGACGGAGATTTGATTCGAAGATGTTTTTCTCACCCAGCCGCCAAATGCAAAACTGAGCAAGAAGGTCTTCACACCTTGCGCGAAATCCATGAAGGGGTATGTGGTATGCACGTATCAGGTGGCACCTTGGCGGCACAAGTCTTCAGATCCGGATTCTACTGGCCCACCATCCGGAGAGATTGCCACAACTATGTGCAAACTTGCCCTAAGTGCCAGGAGTTTGCCAGAATTCCTCGGCGACCTGCCACTGAAATATCTGAAATTATCGCCCCTTGTCCTTTCGCTAAATGGGGGATCGATATCTTAGGCCCATTCCCAAAGGCAAGGTCCCAACTGAAGTTTGTCATAGTGGCGGTAGACTATTTCACTAAGTGGGCAGAAGCTGAAGCGGTCGCCACAATCACGGCAGAAAAACTTGGCGTTTCTTCAAATATCAAGTTATCATGAGGTTTGGCATACCTCGTGTCCTTGTCAGCGATAACGAAACGCAGTTCACCAGCCAATTCTTTAAAGACCAGTGCTCAGAATTCGGGATCGAGCAACGATTTTCCTCCGTGGCTCATCCGCAAACTAATGGACAGGCGGAAGTAACCAATCGGAGCATCCTCAGCGGTATCAAGAAAAACCTAGAAGGGTCTAAAAAGAAGTGGGCTGATGAGCTACCATACGTGATGTGGGCGTACTGCATGACCGTAAAGACTAGCACCGGAGAAACACCCTTCACGTTGGCCTTCGTAACCGAAGTTGTTACACCGGTGGAAATTGGAACCATGAGCCTACGGGTGGCTCACTTTCGAGAGGAACTGAATAAGGAAAGGTTACGAGCCAACCTGGACGCGTTACCAGAAGTCCGAGAAGAAATCCTTCTGAAAACGCAGCATTACAAACAAAAGATGGCCCGTTATCATAACAGGCGCGTCAAAGAGCGGTTGCTGAAAACCGGTGACCTGGTGCTCCGAGACAAGCGAGTGGCAGGACAACGTATGGGAAAACTTAGTCCAAACTGGGATGGACCATATCGCGTCACCCACGTTGTCGGAAAAGGAGTCTATCATCTAGAGACGCTCGATGGTACACCCTTATCCAACTCTTGGAATATCGCTCGTTTGAAATTATATTACTCTAGAATTTAATTTTATCTGCACCTTTGATTTATGTCAACCCTAACCATGACTAACGCTCGAGGAGAGAGCTTTCGTGGGTGTTTGTGGTTGCCTTTGTGTAGATAAAAAAGGTGGTATCTTGGGAAGTGAAAAGTCCTACCCTTGTGATGGCCGATCTTGATCAGATGGCCCACTAAGTGAGGGCACGACCCAACATACCTTGAATTAGCGTCGGATTGAAAGATCCTAGACGCTCTCGGGGGTGAAAAGTCTTATTCTTGTGATGACCGATCTTGATCAGATGGCTCATTAAGTGAGGGCACTACCCGGTATATTTGGGGGTGAAAAGTCCTTTTCTTGTACTAACCGTTCTCGTGGAGACGGCCCATCAAGACAAGGCACGCCCCAAAGGAATAGAAACTCCATTCTAGAGACAAGAATCCTATCTTAACGGCTGGGCTGCTGCAGCCAGGCCATTAAGTAAGGACACGGTTCTAGACGCGAGGCCAACGCCCAAAAGTGAAAACTCCCTAGCCTTGTGATAGCCGTCCCGATCCGATAGCTCACTAAGATGAGGCACTTTACGGGCCGATCGTGAAAAAAGGGAAACGCGGAGAATCGTGAAATCCCAGCTAGTAGCCGGATGTGTAATCCCTGGTGAAGTATAGAGCTGATAGCGAAAGCGATTCACGCGGGTTCCAAGATGACGCCCTATGATGGCAGCGGAAAGGCTCCTACGGGTAATTACTATTCCTCGTAACGTGTTTTTGTTACTGATGGTTTACAATTAAGAATGTGCAGAATATTTTTCGGGCAGCGAAAGGAGTAATGATCTCATAAGCAGCGATATCGTAAGACTTACCAGGAGAACTAACCCGATATCAAATTTTGAAATTTTGGTGGGACTGCTAAGGAGCTACTCAAAAAAATAAGCGCATCGGGATAACGGGGCGAAGACAACGCCAAAGAAGGTCGTAAGGAGACAACTAAATGAAAGGAAAGATAGCGATAAAGGTTGTCTGATTACACCAAAATGTTTTAAGGAGTTATGAACTTCAGCGGTCAAAATAATTACAAAAATATAGTGACGCTTGATCACTAAGAGAAGGGCGGCAAAGCCTCGAAGAATGTCAACTGTCGGGGTTCCTCCGTTTCCAGCCTGCCGCTTTAGCTTGGCGAAAACCCTCCTCATTAAGATGAGCAGATCTTCGCATGAAAGCCGCCGTAACATCATCAGGCTTGTACGCATCGACTCCATGGACTTCCTCGAAACAAGCAACTAAAATAGCAGCAATCTGCTCGACGTGCCACAGACTCCTGTCGGCCGACTCTTCCTCCACGGCAGCCTTCTCTTGGGCCAAGGATGACTTCTCATTCTCCAAGACAGTATTTTTGGGCCTCTCTTCTGCCAAGACGTCCGAATGTTCCTTCTTCAGCTCCTGTTGAGCTAATAATAGTCGCGTGCGCTCCTCCAGCAACTTCTCCTTCTCATTTCACTCCCGCGATAATTCCTCCAAGGAGGAGGAAAGGAAAACAGTCTGACGCTGCGCTTCCTCCGCCCAATAATGGAACTTCATCATGTTAGTGAAAAGGCTGGAGCATAATGAGTTCACCCTAGTGACCTCGTTCTTGGAAAGGAAAGAATCCCGTTCCGCCGCAGACGTCAATACTTGGGAAGCCAGCAGAGCTGAAACTTCATCCGAGCCATCGCCAGTGTTACGGAGATCGTACAGTCCAACCTGATGGGTCACAGTGCCAACCCCACCTATCGGACCAAGATCCGCTACAAAGTTGAAGGTGGCACCTCCTTCGCCATATCGGTCCGACAGGGAGATGCTCGAAGGAACAAACGCCAACGGAAAAGGAGGGTGAACCTATGTGGACGAACCCCCCGGAGCAAGGTAAACACCATGAGGCTGATAACCTGGAAAATCCTGCAAGCCCTCTTGATATCCCAGATTGGAGGGATATGCGTGAACGGGACCTCCAAAAGAATTGGGCGAAACCCCGAAAGTCTCGCCTGCGCCCATGTTCGCCAAAAATTCAGAGGAATGCCCCCCTTGGGGAACGACCGTGGAATCAAAACCGTCTGCAGGTCTGTTCTCCATTCCGGTGGTGGAGGAAGAGAAATTTCCTCCCTCACCTTCCGGCCGCTGTCTCTTCTTACAACCAGTCAGCACGTAGCCCAAATTCATAGCGCCTGAGAGAGAAGCGGAGGTAGCGACAGCAGTAGTGTCCTGCCAAGAACGCAATATGAAATATAGAAAAAAGAAATCAAACCACGGCAGACATAAAAAATGTATTATATCGTGGCTAAAAGACACCCTTACTGTGACGGTGTTGGGAAGAGGTGCGTCTGAAGAACCTGCCGCGTCTGGAGAAGGTGTGAGAGCGACAACACTTCTTGTTTTTCTCTTCTTTTTTCCTTTGGCAATGGCCTTAGGAGCCTTGGAAGGAAAAGAAGGCTGGGCAGGAGGAACAACGATGGTCACGAGGGGAACGCCTGAAGGAATGGCAGTATTCCCCTCACCGGCCGAAGAAGAGGATACTTGAGCAAGACTCGCGGAAGTAGTCGGCAGCTCCGTGGAATTATCAGTAGCTTCCGTGGAGGTGGCCCTCTCCTTTTCTTCTCTTTCTTGAGCCCTCTTCAGGTGTCTCCTTACGCTTTCAGGCTTATAGTTGGGATCCGTCGCTGCGAGATCACAAAATAACGTCAGCATTAGTATTAGCGATAACAAATAAGGGAGTAACGCGACACTCACGTTTAACACAAGAATGAATGTCCACTCTACAAGCCACTTGACGGATGTGAACGCTGATTTCCAGTTTGAGCAACTTGTTTAACCAGTCTTGTTCGCATGGAGGAAGGGTCCCTGGTCAGCTCCAGACGGTATCATCGACGTTTTGGTTAAACCTAGATCGCCACCAGGAACCAGGACCTTCGGGAAGCTCTATCACAAAGAACTCCTTTTTCCAGGCATCAACGGAAGACTCGATGTGGAGGAGTTTCCAAGTAAAAGACTTAAGAGAGTCATCGTCAAAACGGGGCGATATCGTTATCACTCCCCGGCACTTCATCAACTTAAAAAGAGATTTGAGCAGTAGAAGGGAAGGGGAAGTAATCCCTTTGTATTTACAAAGTTCCAGAAAAGCATAACCACAACAATACGCATTTAGGGATAATTAGGCCGGATTCAGATCGCCAGCAACAAGCAATTCTTTCACAAAAGAGTCAATAGGAAGCCGGAAACTATAACGGAACATTTGCGCGTACAAGACCCTACGATTGCCCGTCAGAACGCTGTTCAAACGTAGTGACTCAGGGGCAACAGTGGTCTTATAATAATCAGGGATATCAGCATTATGGGCGGCCAAATGCTCACGGAGAGCGGCCTCAGATGTGATAACACTAGCAGTAATATCCATCCTTTTCTCATCGGCAGATTTCGACTCAGAGCGACGAGTCTTAGCCATGGAAGAATTAAAGAAATAAAAGATGAAGAGGACGATGGAGGGAAAAAGGAAATACCTTTAGAAAGAAAGCACTTCGAAGAGCCCTGAATAGTGGGGAGAAAACAAGACGGCTAAAAGAAAATATGAGAAAGTGGGATGATAAAAAAAAAGGAAAAGAATAAATATTGGGTTTTATAACCCTAGTAATCGAACGAAACGGCGGATGCCACAGTAGTTGCGTGGAAGCGACATGAGAAACAGACTCAGGCAATGAGTGCAATTCTAGAAAAGCGCTACAACACCTCGATCCAGGTAAAGTTCTCAAGCACGCTAGCCCATAGCACCAGAAGAAATGGACACGTGTGCCTGCACAATCACGACTTTTCTAATGAAAGGATATCAAGCATTAAATGCTCTGAAAAGCAGGTACCATCTCTTGGAAAAAACAAAAGCAATATCGCAAGAAAGGAGATAACGCAAGAGGGCGTTAATGAAAAAAGGTAGCTTTGAAAAGGCAGAATAAAAATCAAATAGCAGTAAAATATGAATATTGTCGCACAACGAGGCGTTATTACAAGACAAAGAAACAAATAAGCAGAAAAATCTTCTAAATGGAACAGCTTCGATTAATCATGGGCCCTCGCGGACATCGCAGCCCCCATTCCTAGGAGTAAGATTTCCCTCAACTTCGCCCAGAGACTTCATCCTCTTGGAAGCATAATCGGTCAGCACTGACGAATTAACGGTTCCCTGGCAATGGAGACTCATAAATTCAGCGATACAAATTTCCATGGTCTTGTTCTTACACCAGGCTATCCTTGAAGGTACTTTGGCCAAATCCGCATCACGAGACGCTATCTCTTCGCGAAGGAAGATATTCTTTTTATCAGCCACCACCAATTCCACCTCCAGAAGCTCTATCTTAGCCTTCCCTTTTGATTTTTCTCGAGCAAGCTCAGCACGACAGTGTCCAACTCCGCCTGGTTTCGCTCCTGAAGCTGCGACAGCTCCGTTACCTTCCCTAAGGCAGCGTGTAGTTCTGCCTTCAAATCAAGAGAAGACCGAACCTTGTCATGCTGATCTTCGAAAAAGTAATTTAGTTCACGGAAACTGGCCAGCATGTCAGTCAGAAGGCGTGAATGCCGTACTTCAGGAGGATGCCGCAGGAACTCTTCTTTATCCTTCGAAGAAGTAAACATTTGCCCCACTATTGGGCCCACTGGCTCTTCTCGCGATAGCGGGTCTGATATCCCTAAAGCGCGAAGGCCGTCGGTACCAAGGGAAGACAAGTCCAGCTGATGTGTGGTGGGGCCTTGAAGGCCTTGAAGGGAAAGATTGGCGATATAAGGAGGAGAACAACTTTCTGCGGAATCACCAATGCCCGAAATCGAAGAAAGAAACACAAGCTGAGGTTTCTGTGGGGGAGGGTTAGGAGGAGCAATCGGATTTGAAGCCGGTAAGATCACATCAGAAATAAAAGAGTGAATCGGAGAGCTAGGACCGCCAGACACCAAGGGAGAGCCCACCGCTGCTGAAGCCTCGTTAACTTTGGGAGGAAGGGCAGAGGGCACCTTGACAACTTCCGTCACTGGCAAGGGATCCGAAACGCGTGAAGCGTTAACTCCCTCGGGAGGAACCTCGTTAACTTCCTCCGCGGGAGGAATTGGTGGGTCAGATTTCTCTTTACGAACTCTCTTTATGAGACGCTCCGTCTCGATGGCGATCTCTTCGCTATCGTCCTCAGTTGACTCCGCTGCGGGTTCACTTTTTCTCGAACTAAGTTTCATCCGTTGGGCAAGAGTGGCATGACGCAGCTCGGAACCAGTATCCATGCTTTCGCTATCACTGTCAACCTCTTCAATCACGGGATTACTTGGGGCCACTCCCTTACCGCGAGACGGTAGCCAATTCTCAAGGAAACGGGAAGGTCGAGCAGATGTATTGCGTGTCGCGACGGTTTTGTTTCTCCTTCCTCGCGGCGGAATAGGCGGACGACTAGAGCCTTCAGGTGGAGGAGAAGGAGGTAATGTCTGAAGTGGCACCACGTTCAGAGGAGCGTCACTTTCCCTAGAGGATCGACCTTCAGCGTTACCTGTCGATAAAATATTTCAACATAACAAGAAAATCGAAGCGATAAGGCGAGAAAAGAAAAAACTCACCAACGACACACTCTGACAAAGGCCTGAACCGAGCAAATTCCCGAATGCGGAAAGGCCCTTCTATTTCTAACAAGGCGTTAACATTGGACACATCCATACTAGACAGCACATCTGGTTCTCGCCAAGCGGCACTAGTAATCTCTTGGTTGAAACCACCGCGCCAATATCGAGAGGGCAAGCGAAGGGTGAAGAAGCCATTTTTTCAGTTGTCTACGTTCTCTTCGAAACCTTGAAAATTCCGCCAGAAGAACCGAACAAGAGCACCATTCCATCTTGGGGTAATATCCACTAAGCAGCCATGACACCTCAAGGTGAAAAATGTACGAAACAGATTGAACGATGGAGCGAAAATACGCTTCATCTCACACGAACGAAGAAAGGCGTAAAGCCCACATCAGGAAGGTGGAGTTATTTGAACGGGATTGAGATCGTAATGGTTTAGCAGTTTCATCAGAGAAGTATGAAGTGGGAAACGAAATCCGTAGGTAAACATCTTGAAATAAACCAACCGAAACGTTCCCCACATGGCATCAGTGAGCTGAGTATCCTTCAAAGGGACAAAAGGGCGGTATCCCGTGGGAAAAGTGATACCGTTCTCCTCTAATTCAGCCCTCAAAACCTCATTACAATCAAAAACACTACGAGCTCTCCTAACTTTGGGATCTAGGGGATTTTCGATAATTGCAGAAGGTCTAGCACGAGACATAATGAACTGGAAAAGTAAAGCTATGGCGATAGAGAAACAAAAATACCTGGAACAGAGAACCAGTGAACCGGTCGTCGGCACCGGTGAGCAATCACAGTAAACCCCTCGAGAAGAAAAAAGCACAGAAGAGAGAGAATGCGAAGAATTTCGAAATATTAGCAAAAGTACTAAAAGAGAAGAGCGGACTCCTTATAAAGGTAAAACCCAAAGAAGAAGCAGCCTGTGAAAATAAAACACGTGCAGAGTGGAAAAGGACGCGTGGGCAGTCATCAATGTCTCTTGGGAAAAGACAGTTACGGATTGAAAACCGAAAGGCGGTTGCATCCAGCGAAAGGCACATTTTCGCGATAATCCTGGAAACACGAAGGGAGAAAAGCGGCAGGAGAGCAAAAAGAAAATAAAGTGTCATTTTATTATTTTGAAAAAGCCATACGACATCTACAAAAGAGGCATGATATGCCCAACTATTCGCCGTCAGACCAGGAGACGCCATAGCAGTAGACAACATCATCATCAACCTCACCTAAAAGCGATGGATCCTCGCCAGCGAAAGGGAAAGGTTTCTCAACCCTCTCCCCCGAGCGAGCGGATGATCGATCTGACCCCTCCTTGACAGCTGGCGGTACCGCTTCAACGACTGAACAGGCAGAGGGAGCCCATTGTGGCGACTCACTAGGAAGGAAGGACGTATCTTTCCCCTTCGTGGAGAAAGAGGCAAGAGAATCGAAGAACGATCTAGATGCCTCCGCAGCATTTTTCCTCCGCCTCTTGTGACACCGACGGCGAACAGGCGGCCTCCAAGGAGGCGACGGAGGAGGATTGTCCGAATCGGGAGAAGTCGGAGGAGTTGGTAGAGAATCTCGTGCGAACGTATCTAAAAAATGAGAATCAACCATGAGATCACAGATTATTTATCAAAGGAAAAAACGAACGAGGAGGTGAATAAAAACAAGGGAAAGAGGATCCCCTTAAATAGCCAGAAAATCAGAAAAAGGGATATTCGGTCTTCCAACCCAACTCTTGAAGGTAGACATGTGTACAGCCTGGGGTGTAAATATGGATTTGCAGTCACGCCTGTTGAACTTTCACATGAATCAAGGAAAACCGCAAAATCGCCCAATCAGTTGCCAGGACAATGGCGGCGTAGATTTAATGTAGAACAACCAGCCATAAAACTACCCAGTGGCTGAGTCGTTTTCAGATGGGGCCAAGAATATCTCCAATGGAAAAAAGATAAAGGGCGTATTAAAGAAGAAGAACAGTTGCGAAGTGGCATAATAGAAACAGTTTATTTATTATGGCCTAATGGCTAGGAAAGTACAGTTACATGACACGGGGAAAAGGAAAAAAGGGGCTCCACCGCTATCAGGCATCAGAGCCAGCGTCATCTGGTATTTCGGGAATCTCTCTCAGTGAGTCCATGACCAGAATTAGATCATGGGAGGTGGCCCTCATCCCCTTCAAGCAGCACCCCAGCATATCCTTGCGCTGCTGCAGCATGGCGATCACCACCTGAATCCGAGCGATGGAGGTGGCCAACCTCGACACGCTCTCCAAAGGACTAAAATCCTCCAGAGACGTGGCTCCCAGCCTGGAATGGAGTGGGGTCAACATCCCTTGCAGCTCCAGGATGTCCTCAGAAGTCTTGACCAGCATGTTCTCCAGGAACCCGACGTCACCATCATTGAGGCTCTTAAGAGAATGGCCCTTGGAAAGGAGAAAGTTTTTAGTCAAATGATCCATGATGCAAGTTGCCAGAGATGAGGAAAACGTGGGTGGAAGAAGCTCCCCGATTTATAGGCTCCAAGAGGGGGGGGCCATGGAAAAGAACAAGGAGGTCCTCAAAAGGCGAGCCGTCTCGTCACCCTTAAGGACTGATAAGCCGGAAGCAAAAGCAAAGGTCGATGTTCGTATACTATCCGCGATACAGATGTTCGAAGGGGTGTGAGGTAGCGTCTAGAAAAACGCCAAAAGGCACGACGTACAAGCCATATGGTTACCGGTATCAACAGTGTAAGGCCGCATTGGTGTCGCAGGTAGCCCTAGATGCATAAAACCTCGTCGACATCACAGGCATCTAGTGGTATAAAGCCGCGCTAATCGTAGGCAGCGGAAGGCGTAAAACCACGTTGATATCGTTGTTTCCTTAAGCGGAAAAGAAAGACAGGGGCCGCGTGACCTCAAATCCCTGTAAGTACAAAGTTTGCTAACTTCTCCATAAGTACCTATCTCCCCTATGTGTTTGCAGTACACTTGGAAAGAGGATGGACCCGGAACGTGTGAGCCCACGGCACGACCTGGTTGCAGTCCTTAACGGCGTCGCAAGTGGCCCGTCAGCAGCTCTCCCACGACACGAGTAAAGTTGCGACTTCATAAGCCCTGCTAAGAGGCCAAACAGAATAACTTCGCTGGGCGAAAGTAATGCCCTCGTAATTATGAACGTAATAGCGGCGTCTCTCGTGAATCTCTTGACGCCTCAGGAGAACAGGCCTCTAGACGAGAATGAAGGATGAAAGCAGCTTATTCGGCGGAAAGCTTCAGATTTAAACTCCAGCTCATCACTTAAAATCGATCAGCGTTGTGCAGTCGAAGAAGTTCGAAGGTCCTGCGAACATATCGCCTCAGGAAAGAATGAACCCTCACCTAAGATTCCAGACGTGGACAGGGAATGACAACCCTTGGTAAACACTCGGGCTCGTTTTCAGTTGGGCTTATGATAACAATCAAGACAACCCTAACGGTGTTACTACACTTGCGGCTCCTGCCGGACGGATTCCCATAAGTCCTGTAATATCTCTTCATATCGCCCGAAGATCAGCAAAGGATTCCTAGGATGGTCGACATCAGCGGAGGGGGGGACTCACGCGTCTCTATACGCACGACACCATCCCAGCCTAGGGATCCTCGAGGTTATCGCTTCCGGCACCCCTGTCAGATATCGCTCATGACGTCACCTACTGGTATCGCTCGTGACGTCATCATCAGACATCGCCTGGACTGTTATCGCCAGGTATCGCCACCAAGGCCTATAAATACCCCTACTTTTCAAACAGAAGGTAAGATCAAGATCATCTAGCAGAACCTCTGGTTAATTCATACCCCCGAACTGACTTAAGCATCGGAGTGTCTACGCCAGAGCTCCCCCTTCAGCGCTTTGCAGGTACATCCGACACTGATCGTCGCCGTTCCGATCAGACACGACACTAAGTCTTATCAAATCGATATTGAATCTTATCAATTGGTATTTACCACGGTTACAATTCTTGGTCATTTAATAGGAATTAGTTAGTTGTGAAATCTCTGTGGTTCGATCCTTTTACCACTTGCTACAGTTTTAGTTAATTGTGCATGGTGAGTTGTATGATTTATTTTTGTTGGTTTCGGCAACCATCAAATACTGAGGTGACTAAAGTTCGGTAGCCTTGGATCTCGTATAAGTCACAAATTTTCATGTGGAAAATGCTTCAAAATAGAATATTTAGACTTCCTTTTTGGTCAGAGGTGACATGATGGCCTTGGCCAAACAGCTTGTCCCCTTTGCAACACAACATTGGAGACGACCGATCACTTAATCTTGCATTGCGTCGTCAGCTGTAGGGTAAGGTGCATGTTTTGGCAATGGTAGGGTGTTGGTTCAACCATTCCAAGAACAACACAGGAAGCCTTTGCGCCATGCATGGTAGTGTTTATGAAGCATAAAAGGTAAGTTTCAAGCTAAGGTGTGGGCCATGTTCTTTTATTCCATGAGTTGCTTTATATTGCCTTGCTCGAAATAGGGTCATTTTTATAATGAGGCGTTTGATTTGGATAAAGCACGTCACTTGATTTTTGCTCGTGTTTGGGTTTGGGTGAAAGGTTGGAAGCTGAATTTTCCTTATTTGGTTCATGAGATGTTAGGCTCTCTTACGGGGGCAAAAACCAGATGTACCCACTATTCAGTACCACTCCACACTAAAATCTGACACATGGATAATTTTTACACGTCATACTTAACGAAACTATCAAACTAACCACCATTAACTTAATTAATTCTTTTTTTATTTCCTTAATAATTTTTTTTATTTAAAGATATTTACAATTAATTGTGGTGTAATTGGCGGTAATCAATTGCTCTCCATGAAAAACCCTAAACCAATTTTGGCAGTTTGCTGATGTTAAGCAAAACAAAAGAAGCAATGCTGTTTTTCAATCTAAACGAAAAATCAAGTAAATGCAAAAGAGAACCCTAATTTTCAATCTAAACAATGATGATTCCAAGTCCAGCAAAAGATTTTGGAGTGTACCCTTTCCTTTTCATATTTTATTCGTTAATTTTATATTTGACAAGTAATTGTTCAGTTCATTCAAGTGAATTCTAAAATATAGCGAAAGGTTTTGTTTAGGGATTGTATATATTTTAGTTAGAATTCCATTGTCTCCTTCACACAAAATTCACACCGCAACAGATTAGCTCTTTGATTTTTTGTTATGAACAATATGACAGTATTCTACGAATGGTACATTCTAATTACTTATTTTGATCGTAACATGTACGGATGGTGACCATGTTACTAAATCCAACATTGATTTAACTCAAGTCGATAACATTTCGGAAGTTGACATGATATTTTCAAATGAAGAAACAACATATAAATTCTACAATGCATATGCCAAAATGACGAGGTTTAGTGTGCGTAAAGATATATATCGTAGATTAGCAGATGGTACGGTAAGACAAAGGTTTTTTTTTATGCTCTAAGCAAGGACAATGCAAACAAAAGGATTTAACTTTTGTACCAAAGCTTAACCGGTTGGAAACAAGAACTAATTGCTTGGCTCAAATTACATTTACGGTTGAGAATGGTGCTTGGATCATTTCAAAATTTACTCGTGAGCACAACCATGAACTTGTTCTACCTCAACAACATGATATGTTGGCATCTCACCGGAACATTAGTGCAGCCCAAGCTAATGCCATCAATAAAATGGATGGTGTATGTATTAAACCAACTCATATATTTAGGTTTTTAAAAGAACAAGTTGGTGGTGTAGAAAATGTTGGGTTTTAAAGAAATGATTGTGAAAATTATTTGCATAATAAGAGACAAAATATTTTTGAACTTGGTGATGCACAAAATATTTCTATGCGGTGGATTTAGATGATCAGAATCGGTTAAGAAGCTTTTTTTGGAGTGATGGGAGATTAAAAGTAGATTATAGTTACTTTGGTGATGTTGTCATTTTTGACACAACATATCGTACAAATAAGTATGATATGATTTGTGCTCCATTTATAAGAGTCAATCATCATAAATAAAATATCCTTCTTGGTTGTGCATTTCTGCTACATAAAACAATTGACTCGTTTATTTAGTTATTCAAGACATTTTTAAAAAGCCATGGGTGGAAAACAACCTCAGTCTATTTTCACAGATCAATGCGATGCAATGGCTAATGCAATCAATCACGTGTTTCTAGAGGCACAACACAAACTTTGCTTGTGGCATATTGGACAGAATGCCCCCAAACATCTTTCTTATTACCTGAGGATACCCTTATTCAAAAAATTATCCAGCAAGTGTCATTATAACTCTCAAACAGAGAGAGAGTTTCAAGAGGTGTGGCAATAAATACAAGAGAAGTTTGATATGTCTGAGAATACGTGGCTCAAAACTTTGTACAATTTGTGGCAAAGGTGAAGCCCAACTTTTAGTAAGAATTACTTTTTAGCTGGCATACTATCAACACAAAGAAGCGAGTGTATGAACAGTGTATTTCGCAAGCTGACAAGTAAGACAACAACATTGACTCAATTTGTTCTTCGTTATGAGAAAGTGTGTGAGCGTATGCATCATTCTGAACTTTTGAATGATTCTAAGTGTAATTAAGGTATGATTTCGGGTGTTGAAAAAGTTGGAGGTATGGTCCGACAAGCTGCCAATGAATACACCCATCTTGTTTTTCAAGGATTTAATGAAGAATTGCAAGAATCTCTTTTCGTGGCAATTGCGGATGGTGGAAGTGATGGAAATGGTCATGCTTATAGGTTGATGAAAGACGGTAATGATAAGTGATTGATCGTTAATTTCTTATGATTTATTGTCTAAAATCTAGCTAATTTGGATATGTCGCACCACCTTTTTCGTCGAAAGACGAGTTTAGGTTTGGGACGGATACTAAGCATAAATGGATGCTTCGCATAATGCAATGAAGTCGCCACCCTATTTTCTAAGGTTTAGGGAACCTAATCGTCATGGCATAAAAAGTAAAAACTATGGCACATGTGGTCTAACCCAAAGAACGAAGGTTCGAGGTCGTATTATGGACTCGGGAAGGTGTTAGGCACCCGAGTCACATCCTTAAAAAGGTTACCGGTTAAAAAGGTGTTTGGAAAACATTTTTTGACATGAAAATGAGTAAGTAACCGGAAAGTGTCGTCCGATCCCGCACACAAAAATGCACCACTTTTCAATCATTTATGGAATGAATGATCGCAAAGTGTCAACCGATATCCTGTTACGAAGATTGGGCCACCTTCCAGTTGTCCATGGGCCCTTAGAGGTATTCATCACTCTAGTTTTTTGTTATTTCCGATCGGAACAGTAGGGACTGATTAATCATTTCTGGTCGGGACTGATTAATCGTTGGTTTTTTACTAAAGCGAGAGCCCTCTTTATCATCATCGGGCCATACATGATTAATTAATTACTACGTGATCTTATCATGGATAAAACTAACATCGTACCATTTTAATGAATGCAAATAACGTGTGGGATCGAAGCCACCATGCTCATATATCAATGCAAAAAAATTAATTTCATAGTATAAAAGCGAGTGATTTAAACAAGTAAGCATGTGCGTTGATTTTATCATGCATACGAATATGATATGAGATCTTTAACATTTCTATATAGCATGCATATGAATAATATTTGTGGAAAACATCGAATAAATAAGAGAGGCTAGAAAGCGTAATTGCGTTGCGTGATCTTGATCTACCTTATAAAAGGAAAGTATTAGCGATAGTTCGATCAAAAATAAATAAAGAACGAGTAAAAGAAAATTTTAATTAATTTCAAACGAGCAAGTAAATAATTAAACATGGCAAGTAAAAATATTTTAACACATGTGAGAGTATGATCATATCAATAAATAATTAACATGGAAAAAATTATGAAAGAAAGCATAAAATAAATATTCATACGATTTAGACAATTACATAATTTATACATTAAATAAGGCACACGAGTATTTAATAAGAAAATAACATACGATTTAACATGGCATAATTATGAAAGAGAAATACGAACATTTCAATGATTTAAACATGGTATAATAAAAAAAAGCATACCAATTATTAATATGATTTAAACATGGCATAATAAAAAAGCATACGAATTTAATTAAATAAACGCGAAAATAAAAAGACTTGAACAAACAACGAAAAAGATGGGCTGGGCCCATGCAATGCTGAAATTTTTAAAAGAAAATGAGGGCAGATGGGCTTGGCCAAGCCAAGGCCCATCTGCAATTTGAAAATAGCCAAAGAAAGGGATGGGTTTGGCCCGTCACCTTCCTTACCTAAGAACAGCAGCCACGGCTGCTACTGTTCTTCTTATTCCTTGCGCCGGCGCTACTGCCGGCGACAAGGGAGGAGCTCCGACTTCCCAAAACCAAGAAAAACATATCGCAATGCACAGAGAATGAAGCCACGAACGAAACCCAACAAAAATTAAACCATTTCATCCACAAACGAGGAGTAATTTAACGATTGAAAATATATATGCATTAAACCCAAAAATTTGTAATTAATTAAACCAGGCAACACACATTTAAATTGAAGCAATCAAAGCATTTATAACTTGAAAACAAAAAATTTAAAATAGATTTGATCCATTGATTAAATGTTTAAAGCTAAAAATGAAAATTAAAAGAGAGAAGCTAGAGAGAGAAAGCTTAATAAACACACCTTGATTGCTTTCCTTTGCTTTGATTCGTGTTGAGGATGAGAGGGTGCGACAACCCGTGCGTTTTTAGAGTGGTAAAGCCGGGTATTTGTAGGTGGAGGTTCGATTGATTGTGTAGTGAACAAGTTCGGGTGACACGGCTGATTTTTTTGCGTGGCTGAGAATGATCGGGAAGCATATGGGAGGGCGACGTGGGCATGGTGACGAGGCTGGTTTCTCAAAGCAATGACGAGGCTAAGCTTAGAAGGTGACACGACTTGAATTTTGGAAGAGAAATGGTTTGCGGGAAAAGAAAAGGGAGATGGGTTTTGTGTTTAAATAGGTGACCGTTGGATGGTTGACTAAGGATAGTCAACTAATCCAACGGTTGATCAAAAGGAAAGAAAGAAAAAAATACTCAGTAATTAAAAGGGGCTCGATCTATCAACGTGATGAAACCGGCGAAAAAATCGAACGAAAGTAACTGCGTTGTAGAGAAAAATATGACGATCGGGATGATGCGAACAAAATTTTGAGCTCGACTCTCTAAATGCATTTATTTTGACAAGGTGTCAAAAAAGCTCGTTCGGGGCCTAATAAGACTAAAAAGTAAAAAGACCCAAATGATAGATAAAAATGAAAGGACTCGAGCTAGGCCGAGAGATCTTTAACGGTTAGTGAAAAAATAAAAATAAAGCGACTATAATTGATTAAACGTGCTTGCGTCAAAATTCGGGTATCAACAGTTGCCCCCTCTTTACTGTCTGATCAAAAATACAGTGTAACTTAAATTTTTGATAAGAAGTAAAGACGGTTGCCTCAAGCTTTTACCAGGTTTTGAAATGATGAAGACTTACCTGGGAGTGGGGTGATCTGTAAATCCTGGTCTGGGCGAGACTATCGCTTTGCGAGATGCTGGTACGAAAAAAATGAAACTGCATGTCCATGCGAGGCTATCGCTCTCCGGATGTTGACGTGGAAATGTGACTGAAGGTCCGTGCGAGGCTATCGCTCTCCTGATGTTGACATGGGAATGTGAATGATGGTCCGTGCGAGGCTATCGCTCTCCGGACACTGGTGCTGAAACTGTAACTACACGACCGTGCGAGGCTATTGCTCTCCGGACGTTGGTGCTGAAAATGTAACTACATGACCGTGCGAGGCTATCGCTCTCCGGATGCTGGTGCTGAAAATATAATTACATGACTGTGCGAGGCTATCGCTCTCCGGACGCTGGTGCTGAAAATGTAACTAAACGACCGTGCGAGGCTATCGCTCTCCGGACGCGGGTGCTGAAAATGTAACTACACGACCGTGCGAACTGAAATGGAGGGTGGTTTGAAGCCACCGCACAAACTGAGTGGTTGAAAGCCACTGCATTGGTGAGTGGTTGGAAGCCACCGCATTGGTTGACTTAACCGTGAGGGAGCGTGATCCGCCACATGAATTTGACTTGGGAGTGGTAACGTACTCCATTCGACTGTTGATCATATGCGTTTGCGCTCGCGCTTAGAAACAAGGCTATGTGTTTACACTCCTAAAAAAATGCAGCAAACATAGCACAAAATCAGATTTGCAATGTCAATCCAAGTGAATAAACTTCGAATGAAGATGCACCTGCATGGGCCTGCTAATAATCGAAAGGACTTTGCGAGGGAGAAAGAAATGAGGAATTTGTAAGAGAAAGAAAAAGTGTTTGTGTTTTTTTTTTCGTGAAAGGTTTTAATGAGTTTGTGCTCGACGACTGATTGTGATGAGGACAAATCGGGGAATGATGCTTGATGGTTTGATCGAGGCGAAAGTGAAGTATACAAGTTTCTTCATCTTTTACTAGGAACGCTCTTCCAGTGATTGTCTTGATTGATTCTGATTGATGATTTTTTTCCGTACTTGCTTCTACTTTCATTGACTTGGGTTTTTTGAGATACCCTCTACATACAAGTTTCTTCATCTTTTGCTAGAAATGCTCTTCTTATGATCATCTCAGTCGATTTTGATTGATGATGTTTTTGTACTTGCTTCTACTTTCATTGACTCGGGTTTTTTGAGATACCCTCTTTTTGAATCCCGTTTTTCTTTTTCTTTTTTTTTTTCCTTTTTTTTTGTTTTTTTTGTTTTTTTTCCTTTTTGAATACAAATACAAACAATGAGTGAAGCAAGTACAATTTCCTTTGTTTTGATTCTCTTGGGTAGTGGCCTTCGATTTTTTTTGCCGCTTGTCCGGGTATTAGCGTGGACTGTCAACCTTTGAGGGTTTCCTTTTCGTCGTGCTGATTCATTGAAATGAACTTACCATGCTTCTGGGGCTTTAGTCGGCCAATTCCGTCGAGCACTTACTCATTTATGAGGAGTTTAGAAGAAGGCTTTGAAGTGTTTGATAGAGTCGTACATGGTGTGCAAGGTGTGTGTTTAAGGGCAAAAAGTTAAAATAAAAATGTGGAAGAAGAGCAAAAGCAATGTCCGATGTCATTTTACTGCTATCCCATGTCTAATTGTTCATGTACCCTAGATATTATGCAAATCTAACTAGCACTTAGCTTAGCATTTACACTCATGAAAGAAATAAGGCGTGAAGGCCCAAAATACTCACAGGGATATGTTTGTAACTACTTACGCCTAAATCATGTCATGGATATAAGAGCTAACATACAAGATCATGTATGTTTATATAATTTCTAATGAATGAACAAGTTTATCAACTGTGATAAAGTGATAGACATGTTTGACATAGGGAAGGTTTCAAAAACATAGGATTTTTGCTTTTCTTTCTGTTTGTTTTCTTCTTTTTTTTTTTTTTTTTTTTTTTGCGAATCAATAAATTTTTTTTTCGATTAAAGTTTAGAAGGTTTAGAAACGCGACGCGCCTACACATAAGTATGTACATACTAACATAGGAAAGTAAATTGTGGAAATATAAAGTGCAAAAATTTAAATTGCGAAAACATAAATTGCGGGAAGTTAAATTGCAAAAAATTAGATTGTGGAAACGTAAATGACAACTTACCTGATGGTGGGGTGCAGCGAGGTAAGTTTGAGATCCAAATGGGGGCACCACAAAATTAAGACATTGACACAAAAAGAGATCCGATCGGGGACATCGCAAAATTCAGACTTTGATGAAGAGATGTGATCCGAGCGGGGATACCGCAAGATTCGGATTTTGAGGAAGAGATGTGATCCGAGCGGGGATACCACAAGATTCAGATTTTAGGGAAGAGATGCGATCCGAGTAGGAATACCGCAAGATTTGGATTTTGGGGAAGAGATGTGATCCGAGCGGGGATACGACAAGATTTGGACTTTGAGAAAGAGATGTGATCCGAGCGGGGATACGGCAAAATTTAGACTTTGAGGAAGAGATGTGATCTGAGTGGGGATACCACAAGATTCGGATTTTGAGGAAGAGATGTGATCCGAGCGGGGATACGGCAAGATTCGGACTTTGAGGAAGAAATTTGATCTGAGCGGAGATACCGCAAGATTCGGACTTTGAGGAAGAGATGTGATCCGAGCGGGGATACCGCAAGATTCAGATTTGGTGTCATCATTCTTTTTGGAACAAGAGCGCAATAAGTACGTTGATTGGTAGTCCCATTGCAGCGATGATTTGTATGTAAGGAACTATGGATTTACGTTTCTTATGTCGTTCCTTTAGACTTTTATCGTTTGCCCCCAAGTTAAGTCTCGTTGCACCTGAAAAATGAGTTTTGATATTTTTTCAACGCCTTCCTTTGGTTGTCACTTCATTCTATTGCCCCCAAGTACAAGTCTCACTATACCTAAAATAAAGAGGGGATTTAAATAGTAAATTCATAAGAAAAAGATATTCCCAGATGTTGAATTTAAAATTGACAAAAAAATAGATATATTGAAAAGAACACGCGGGTTGCCTCCCACGAAGCACCCTTGTTTAAAGTCGTAGGCTCGACTATATACAAAAGTATTGTAGGCATCGCCACTAGATGAGCAAGCAGGATGAGTCCCTTGCGGGAGAATGATCATTCAAAAGTTGGTAGGAGGAGGGTTGGCGGTCGTGTTAGGTCCTTTGGTTAACCCTTCAAAAGAAATCCATCCATTCTTGATCAAGTGGTGAACCTTTCCTCTTAGGGCGAAGCAGTTTTCTATTGTGTGACCCTGAGCTCCAGCATGGTACTCGCATCTAGCGTTATGATCGTACCACTTCGGGTAAGGAGGTTGCAGAGGTGCCATTGGGGTGGGCGCAATTTGCCCAGCCGCCAAGAGATGTTTATAAATCTCCCCCAGAGGAGTGGGAAGAGTTGGCAGTGGCTCCCGGTTCCAACACTTACTTGGGTTACTTTAGTTGTTTGGCGGGTTATATGGAGATGTAGGGTGTTGAGGAGGTGGTGGGAAAGGTGGCCTGTAGCTTGGCTGGTGAGAGGCAAAATTGACTTCTTCATGATGGGCTCTTTCTTAGGTGTCACCTCTGGTGTGGAAACATCGATCCTCCCTGACTTGATCCCTTGTTCGACTCTTTCAGCCACCATGACCATGTCATAAAAGTTATTTGATGGATTGGATATAAGATGAGTGTAGTAGGGAGCCTTGAAGGTATCCACGAAAATAGATATGAGCTCTTTGTCATTCTCTGAGCATAAGTTGATTGGATATTTGATGGAAGCTAGTTCTCTCCACCTCTGAGCACAAGCATACGAATTATTAATATGATTTAAACATGGCATAATAAAAAAGCATACGAATTTAATTAAATAAACGCGAAAATAAAAAGACTCGAACAAACGACGAAAAAGATGGGCTGGGCCCATGCAATGCTGAAATTTTTAAAAGAAAATGAGGGTAGATGGGCTTGGCCAAGCCAAGGCCCATCTACAATTTGAAAATAGCCAAAGAAAGGGATGGGCTTGGCCCGTCACCTTCCTTTCCTAAGAACAGCAGCCACGGCTGCTACTGTTCTTCTTCTTCCTTGCGCCGACGCTACTATCGGCGACAAGGGTGGAGTTCCGACTACCCAAAACCAAGAAAAAGATATCGCAATGCATAGAGAATGAAGCCACGACCGAAACCCAACAAAAATTAAACCATTTCATCCACAAACGAGTAGTAATTTAACGATTGAAAATATATATACATTAAACCCAAAAAATCATAATTAATTAAACCATGCAGCACACATATAAATTGAAGCAATCAAAGCATTTATAACTTGAAAACAAAGTATTTAAAATAGATTTGAGCCATTGATTAAATGTTTAAAGCTAAAAATGAAAATTAAAAGAGAGAAGCTAGAGAGAGAAAGCTTGATAAACTCACCTTGATTGCTTTCCTTTGCTTTGATTCGTGTTGAGGATGAGAGGGTGCGACAACCCGTGCATTTTTAGAGTGGTAAAGTCGGGTATTTATAAGTGGAGGTTCGATTCATTGTGTGGTGAACAAGTTCGGGTGACGCGGCTAATTTTTTTGCGTGGCTGAGAACGATCGGGAAGCACATGGGAGGGCGACGTGGGTATGGTGACGAGCTTGGTTTCTCAAAGCAATGACGAGGCTAAGCTTAGAAGGTGACGCGGCTCGAATTTTGGAAGAGAAATGGCTTACGGGAAAATAAAAGGGAGATGGGTTTTGTGTTTAAATAGGTGACCGTTTGATGGTTGACTAAGGATAGTCAACCAATCCAATGGTTGATCAAAAGGAAAGAAAGAAAAAAATACTCAGTAATTAAAAGGGGCTCGATCTATCAGCGCGATGAAACCGGCAAAAAAATTGAAAAAAGGTAACTGCGTTGTAGAGAAAAATATGACGATCGGGATGATGTGAACAAAATTTTGAGCTCGACTCTCTAAACGCATTTATTTTGACAAAGTGTCGAAAAAACTCGTTCGGGGCCTAATAAAACTAAAAAGTAAAAAGACCCAAATGATAGATAAAAATGAAAGAAAATGAAAGGATTCGAGCTGGGCTGAGAGATCATTAACGGTTAGTGAAAAAATAAAAATAAAGCGACTATAATTGATTAAACGTGCTAGCGTCAAAATTTAGGTATCAACAGGATAGTAAAGCTATTTAATTTCTATCAGTTCTCTTGCATTTGAAGATCACGATTGGAGATAGCAAAAATGGAGATTAAAACCAGCCTTGGAGCGTGTATCAGACAAAGGAGCAGTCTTGGTCTACGGCTTAGCCAAATCGCAGGCTTGGCCAAGATTGCCAAGCTAGAAACGTGTTGTGCAAGGAGTCACGGGATTTTGAACTAAAAGATTGAATTTGACAGCTGGAGACAGTTAGAGAAGATGAGTCGTGATCCAAGATCAAATCCTTTAAGGGATTATCCACTTTTGAATAAACAAACAATCTTTATCTTTTATTTTTCAATTTCAGAATTTGAACAATTATTTAAATTTCTAATAAGTAGATTTTATTTTGTATTTTGAAAGAGATGGAGTTTGAGTAGGAGAAGTTAGCAGCTGATTTATAAGCCGTGAAACTCTCTTGACTCAGGAGGTATTAGATCCCCTCTGTTTTAGTTTTAATTAATAAAACAACTTTTCTTTATCTGCTCAAATTCTTCATTCCTAGTAAGAGTTTAGGGGATGTGTTCTTTATGAATTCATGAGATCAAAACAAGCCTAATAACCTCTCTATTTGTAATCATTCCAAACTCTGTTTTAACAAACCGGTCTCCATTAAAATCAAGACTTGATCACCCTTAGGTTTTAGTGAGAGATTTGTAGTCAGCCAAGAGGGGGATGAGTAGAAACTAGATTGGCCTTAGTAGACAGCTAACCTCTAGCAGGTTAGTGAGTTTAGGAGATATAGGCCTAACCAGACTGACAATCTAGAGCTCCGACTAGGGAGTAGCTTGGCCTAGACATTGTCTTCCCCTATGCCATTGAGGAGACGCAGTTCTTTAAGAAAACAATCAATTGGATAAACCTTTTAACCAGTAAGGTGTCCACTGATTAGGATCATCAGGAGAGGGAGCACCCGCCAGGTGATTATTTGAGGAGGGAAGTAGGATTGGAAAGGAGTTCCTCCCAATCTATAGAAATGTTATGAATAAAGAGAGTAAAAATCCTTGAATCAGTGATTGAATCATAAGAACATAGCCAGCTCATGCTCTTACCGGGAATTTTCTTTTAACGGTTTTTAATCTTGACCCCTTGTCTTGGCATATTTTCCAGTTTTATTTTCTTTTGCAGTTTCAATTCCAACAACCACTAAATTCAGTGACCAGAAAGTTAACCCAACCCGTCATCAAAGGATACCACATCTCACCAACAGAGTCTCTGCGGATGATCCTCTTACCACTATCTACAAGTCCCTTATGGATGGTTTTAAGTTGTAATTTTATAACTATTTTTTATGCTCCCGATAGGCAATCAAATTTTGGCGCCGTTGCTGGGGACTTTAATGGTGTTTTAGTTTATGTTTTCCTTTGCAGATAGGTAGCAAGGTGGTTTTCCTCCATCGATGCTGAAATAATTGGAGATGAGCTTGTCTCCATCGTGTCCTCTACAAAATCTGTAGGAAAAACCTGCACAAGAGGCTCACAAACAAGAGAAAAAGAATGGTTAGCGTTAGAGATAGCTAAATAATCCTCATTGCTCAAACACAAGCTCATTGGATCATTAGCAATCAACACATCCTCGCCAAGGTTTTCTTTCTTCCCTTCTCTCAAATTTTCTACCCTCTTATGTTTCCTCACTCTTTTCACTCATAGGATGTGTAAGCGTCTCCTTTTCATTGGAAATAGCAAGCACATCATTCTCTCTTTTCTCTCCACTCACTCTCCCACTCACGCTCCAACATAAGGAGTATTTGCCTCTCTTCGTCATCCAAAAATTTAGACATGGTGATTAATTTGGTACAAGATAAGGGAAGACTCAAGGAACCAAAAGAGACGCAAGAGGAAGAGACATACAAAGAAGGCTAACTTGGAAAGAAAGACTTGACTCCAAGACGGAGAATAAATGGCAAACGTGTGTGTTTAGGATGCATAAAATGATAGATCCAAATTGTATTCACTGTTGTTTATGAACAACAGTGTAGGAACAAACCAATTCAATTAATACATGAACTGAATAACGGAATGCGGAAGCGTACCAGATAATGCCATGAAATTGAAGAAATCCCGGAATCTTGATCTTCTGGTGGATGATTGCTATGTGGGGTTGGATGGAGAACCAAGAGAGAGTACTGTAATCTTTCTGTAAGTTTTAATGTAAGTTACCTTTGAGTTTTATAGTTGGTTTAACATTAGTTTTCCAACTTCTCTTAAAATTGAAAAGGTAACTTATCCTTTAATTAAAATTTACAGAGAAATATTTAATTCCTTTTAGCAATTCCACCAGGGATCAATTCCGTCCTTAATGTTTTATTAATTTCGAATCGATCCATCAACAATTCGGAATTAATCCGGAATCTACACAATCACCAGATTTACCCCCCACACTGTTTTAATTAGACGATTGGACCACTTAACTTTAATACATCATCAATTTGGTCCAATTAACCTTATGTTAACAATATATTATATGACGGTACACATATAACATATGCGTCCATATGTTCTAACATGTACGAACGGTACTAACGCATCAGTCTCGTTGTCCAAATCCCAACAATCTCCCACTTGGACAACTACACAATATGCGTTCCTTATAGTACCACATTTTGTCATACAATCATATGTTAACCCCCGAATGCTAGCATATATCCGTCTAATTCATTCCAGTCCATTAGCTTTATTAATACAAGAACCAAAAGAGTAGTCATCGCAGTCCAAGCAATTAAACTCATAATGATTACGAGTACTAACTAACTAATGACATGGATCCAGTGTGCATGTGCAGCATGGAAATTACAAGTGATCTATACTTGTCAGATTTCCAACTGATCCTCTTTACTTATGAGATCAAACATTCAGAGCATATATAAACTGTGAAATAACATAATACATAGTTAAAGCATATACAAGTTACAATAGTACAAACCAAACTCCCACTAATCTTAGGCATCTAACTTAATGACACCTATGCTCGATACATGGCCATGAAATGCTACAAGTGTCAATGCCTTAGTGAGCGGATCCGCAATCATATCATTTGTACCCAGTAATTCTATGCTAACTTGATTGCTCTGAACCCTTTCTTTAACGACAAGGAACTTTATATCAATGTGCTTAGACCTTGACGTACTCCGATTACTGTTGGAGTACAGCACAGCAGCCTGGTTGTCACAAAAGATCCTCAATGGTCTCTCAATACCAGTGACAACTCACAGTTCCTTAACCATGTTCCGCAGCCATATAACATGGCTGGATGCCCCCTTGTCCAAACTGTATGGGAGTTTCAATTCCCAATTTCTTATAAAAACCAAACTGACATCAAACCCGATTCCAGCAATGATGGATTTATAATTCCCAAATTGAAACTCAACAATTCCTGATAAGATTCTCACTACTGGGGAATCGGGGGTGAGGACTATGGCCGCTCGAAATTACTGTAGTCGCCGTCCGATGTACCTGCAAAGCGCCGGAGGGGGGGCTCCGGCGTAGACACTCCGATGCTTAAGTCAGTATGGTTGTTCCAAATGGCAGGGGTTTGACTAGCAATCATAGGCTTACCTCTCATCTTGAATGGTGGGGTATTTATAAGCACCGAGGAGGGCGTTACCTCTAGGGGGTAGGCATTATCTAGGGAAGATAACGCCTCTAGTGACGTCATGGCTGACCTAGGATAGGATAACGCCTCGAGTGACATCATGACGCGTGAGACCCCTCCCCTCTGATGTCGACCATCCCAGGGCTCTATTGTTATCACAAGCCCAACTGAAAACGAGCTCGAGTGTTTACCAAGGGCTATCGCTCCAGCTTGTCTCCACATCGTGCTTGCTAGTCCTCAAGATAACGGGTCGCTCGGTCATCGAGGGGCATGTCTTTTCACTGCCTTTTCTTCAGGCCTATAAATTTGAACTTCCACCGCGCAAATTTCACATCTTTCTAGCACTTCTTGGCATTTTCATCATGGATAGTCTCACTAAGAACTTCTTGATTTCTAAAACCCACACTCTGAAAAACCTCAATGATAGTGACGTTGGCTTTCTGGAAAATGTGCTGATCAAGACTTCTGAGGACATCCTGGAGCTTCAAGGGATGATGACCCCTCTTCGGTCCAGGCTTGGTGCGGCTACTTTGGAGGATTTCAGTCCTCTAGAGAATGTGTCAAAGTTGGCTGCTACTGTCTCCCACATCGAGGTGGTGATTACAATGCTGCAGTAGAGGAAGGATCTGCTGAACTACTGTTTGGAGGGAATGAGGATTGCCTCCTCCGAGCTGACCTCCATGGCAGATGCCTTGAGGGAGGTTCCTACTCTGCCAGAGGATGATGATGCCGGGTCCCAGGCTTGACCATCTGTCTTTTTCTTTTCTTTGTATGGATGTATTCCCGGGCCGTTAGCCCATAAATAAATAAAATGTTTTTTTGCTATCTGAGTTGCAACTTCTTTTTTCTTTCCCATCGTGCTAATCAGCGTTTCAGTTGAGTGCCACATCAGCCCAACTGAAAACGAGTCCGTCGTTGGGGAGACTTTCACAACACTAGTTTTTCCTTGTTTGCCAGGTGGCAAAATGCTCTCGCTAATCATTCCGCATTGATTCTGTGCCGTCTCTTTAGTGCAAACTGATTGGGTGGTTTTTCCGGTATTTCTTGATTAGTACAAATTCTAACAGACATGATCTTGGGATTAGATTCTGTGCTTATGATCATCCTTCTCGAAGCGCATTAATTATTCTCAAAGGTCGTGCGGTAAAGCAGGGAGGCTTCTTCGCCTCGCTTATTTCATGAGATTTTTCTTTCTTTTTCCTATTCATCTTCTTCTCTTCATTTCTCTGTTGAGATTATCCAAGATCTCATGGCTGATTCATATTCCTTGGACGTCGCCGAACGTGATTCTCCCCCGACTCCTCCCACTTCCCCTAACTCCGACGATCCTCCTTCACCGTCGTGCCTGAAGAGGCGGTTACCTCGTCGTAAGGGTTGTAAGAGGTCGAAGAGGAGAACCTCAAGGGCAGCCTATATATCTTCTAACTTTTATGTCCCTACTATGCGAAGGGGTGATGAATTGTTTCCTCATATTGACCATTTTATGGAAAGAATTTCTACTAGCGATATCGGTGCTGAGATAATGGCTCCTGCTGCTAAGGGAGATTCAAGTTCGTCAAAGTTGTGTCAAGAGAAAAAGGGTTGAGGAACCTTTCCCTTTTATTACTTAAATTGTTTTTCCAATTGTATAGCCGTAGAGGTGTGATAACGATATCGCCTCGTTGTGATGATGATTCTCTTAAACCCTTCAACTGGAAGCTCTTGCACCTTGAGTATTCCATTGAGAAGTGGAAAAATGAATTCTTTGTTATCGAACTACCTAGCCCCCGGTGGTGGACCGGTTTTAACCATAATATCAGAGATAGTGCCTGGGGTCGACGACCAACTCTTCTTCCACCTGAGCAAGGCTGGTTCAACACACTGCTCGAGTTGGACATTAACATTCACACTCGCAATTTGGCGTGCGGGGCTGATATTCAAGCCTGTGTTGAGAGTGATTGTTGTGTCATTTTCTTTGTTATTTCAGGCGATACTAACGCTAATGTTATGTCGTGATTGCTCAGTTCCCGATCTCGGTTGGAAGCCGGAAAGCGTTAGGAGACAAGAGAAGAGGGCTCTAAGGAGGAAGGAAAAAGAGGAAGCTGCTGCCACCGCTGCCGTTGCCGCTGCAGCTGTTAATCCAGTTGCGTCATCTACTGTAACTGTAAATCCTATGCAAGCGTCTCCTTCTGCGGTTGGTGAGGGAACCACCGCCATTCCTCTTTCTATTCCTGTCGTATCCATTGTCGTTGCTCCTGTTCAGGCGTCTTCTTCCCAAGTACCCGCAAAAAGGAAAAAGAAGAAGAGAACAAGGCGCGTTGCCGCCCTTACTCCTCCTTCGAACGCGGCAACTTCTTCTAAGGTGCCGGTTAGCGATATCGCCACTGTATGCGTTTCTTTCATGACTGTGTTATCCAGTACGTTGTCGCTTGATGCTCATTAACGTTTTCTTTTGCTTTCTTACCCTTCTCACTGTTCTTTCTGCAGGACACCACTACTGCCTCTGCTCACTTGCCACAATCAGGCGATATGGACTTGTCCCACGTACTTCGCCGCCCGGACAAGAGGCCACGACTTGGCGGGGAAAATGTGAGCTTGCCCACGGGTCCTATTATTCGTGAAGGGGAGACTACTACCGTTTTTGCCTCGACGATGCCTTCTAGCGGTTAGTTTTTTGACCTCTGGGCACCATGGGCATTTCTGGGCCCTTTGACACTTCGCCCAACTCCTTCGAATCGCCGCTTCCTACTTCTTTCTCCCAGGTCATGGGTTTCCACGAGGACTTAACGGGGGCTGGCTTGTCAACTTTTCAACCTCATGTTTCTTTTGGGCTTCCTGGAGGTACTTCTTCTAATCAGCCTCCATCCCCAACTACTTTATTCTTTGTTCCCTCCAATGACTCCATGTACCGACCTTCCGGGGATAGGGTTGCTACTCCTCATCTCATGGCCGATTTGAGCCCGATGAAGTCTGGGCCCGTTACTCATCAACTTGACTTAAGTAACTTGCGCAATTCTGGATTCGCGGTTGTTGAGGGCGATAGCTCCATCGGGATTTCCTGTTTCTTGTCTGCTTATGCATTAACGTCCCCTGAGGAGCAGGAGGCGTTTCTTACTCGGACTGCTGACGAGCAGATGGGTTTGTTACGCTCCACCTTGTTTTCCTCCTTCTCCCAGTTTCACTATTGGTCGCTGCACATGTCACACAAGGTTAGCTCCCTTACATCTACCGCGGATAGACTTTACGCCGCCCATTGCCAACTTTCTGAAGAGCTTGCTAAGGAGCGGGAAGAAAAGAAGAAACAGTCGGGGGGATTGGTGCTAACCTTGGCAATGGCCCAGAAGGACTCAAAGGATGCTAAAGAGCGAGAAGTCGCTAAGGTGTCTGATCTGGAAGCTGCTCTGGCGGCAGAGAGGGCCAAGAATGCTGCACTAGAGGAAGAGAAGGCGGCATTGACGGAGGAAAATGCCGCCCTAGAGAGAGAGTCAGCAGCGAAGCGTACATGGTACATCGAGAGAACAACCGGTATTATGTCTGATTGCTTTTGTGGATATTCATGGTGAGGATGCATACCGCGCTGAGGAACTCATTGACGCTTTCTGGAAGAGGTCAGAGACCCTGACGGATGATCACTTTCATCGGGCGAAGACGGGGGGCCACGAAGGGCGGGGGATAACGAGGCTGCCGCACAATAGGAGCCTTTGTCATACTTTTTTGAATATCTGGTGCCGCCCGTTTTGTTTTTACTTTTGGGGGCTTTTGTCTTTTGTAACCCTTTGAGGGCTTTTTGAACAATCATCATATACACATTCTGTTTGCGGTTTCTCTTTTACGCCATCTCTTTTTCTTCGATTTCCCATGATAAGATAATGGCACCAATAATACCATAATGATGTTGATAATAAGTCTTCATACTCCTTGCTAGGCTGCCATCATAACGCAGAAAGATAACTAGATTCCCACAGACAATAAAATAACCGCAGCATCGCTATATAATCTGTAGAACCATAAATACTAATAACAGATATTATGCGGGACGTCGCAATATGACTTAATCATGTGCATTTCAATGTCGAGGTAGAACAATATCGCATAGCAGATAACTTCAGAAATAAAACTCATGGAAGCGAATAAGATGTCGTGGTGTTATAGTCATATATACCTTTAACTCGGCGGTATCCTTCCAGAAGAGTTACAGCTACGCTGATGTAGATACTCTCGATCGGTGGCGAAGAATCTCATATAGATAGATGCAGACATATTTCTTTCCGCAGGAATAGCCGTCAAGGAGATATAGTACGTATACTTCCCTGACGTTATTTCTCGAACCAAGACGATAAGATCGAGGGTCGTTAATGGCATACTCTTCATAAAGATAAGACCGCCTAATATTATCACCTGCACGGGGGTCAATCTCCTCATTGTTTCCGTAATGTCCCTGCACATTCTCAATCATTGCTTTTAGAGCATTAGTAAACTAATGTCTAATAACAAACGTTAGTTACCAGTAGGAGTCATCGCGCCTCCATATTCGGGGCCGTCAGCATCACTCGTATCGCTTCTCAACCAACCATCTTCACTACGGATTTCCCATCTGGTTACTCGCTGGGAGCTCGCGATTTCTCTTCGGGTTTCCAAATTTCCACGATCGCCCTGGAAAGTGCCTCATCTTAGTGAGCCGTCTGATCAAGACCGGCCATCACAAGGGTAGGATTTTCACTTCCAGGCGTTGACCTCGCATCCCCGGAATTGTGCCTCGCCTTAGTGAGCCGTCTGTATTAACCCGATTATCACAAGGATAAGACATTTCACTTCCAGGATAGAGTTACTATCTCTCTAGGATGTGCCTTATCTTAGTGATCCGTCTATACCAGCCCGGCTATCACAAGGATAAGGTTTTCACTCTCAGAGACGCCGGGACGTGCCTCGTCTTAGTGGGCCACCTATGTTAGCGTGGTTGCCACAAGGATAGGACTTTTCACTCCCGGGGGTGTCGGGGCGTGCCTCGTCTTGTCGGGTCACATGCGTTAGCATGGTCACCACAAGGATAGGACTTTTCACTCCCGACACTAAGTTTTTAGGTATGCCAGGGTGTGCCTCATCTTAGTGAGCCGTCTGATCAGGACCGACCGTCACAAGGATAGGACTTTTCACTCCTGACACCCCCTTTATTATCTACACATAGCCAACCACAAGACACACAAGAATGCTTTCCATTCAAGCGTTAGCATAGGTCAGGGTTAGCATTAACAAATCGTGCAGAGATATATTATATTCTAGCATGGTATAATTTCAAACGAGCTATGTTCCAATAGTTAGGTAAGGGAGTACCATCAAGTGTTTCCAGGTGATACGCTCCCTTTCCAATAACGCGGGTAACGCGGTATGGGTCATCCCAGCTCAGACTGAGTTTCCCCATGCGCTGTCCAGCCGCTCGTTTGTCTCTGAGTACCAAGTCACTAGCTTTTAGCAATCGCTCCTTGACGCGCCTGTTGTGATAACGCACCATTTTTTATTTATAATGTAGCGTTTTTAGAAGAGTTTCCTCGTGTAGTTCTGGTAACGCGTCGAGGTTCGCTCGCAACCTCTCTTCATTTAGTTCTTCTCTTAAGTATGCCACTCGCAAGCTCAAAGTACCGATTTCCACTGGTGTGACGGCCTCAGTGCCGAAAGCCAATGCGAAAGGCGTTTCTCCAGTACTGGTTTTAATAGTCATGCGGTATGCCCACATCACGTACGGCAGCTCGTCCGCCCATTTCCTCTTAGATCCTTCCAGGTTCTTCTTAATTCCGCTGAGGATGCTTCGGTTAGTCACTTTTGCTTGACCGTTGGTCTGCGGGTGAGCCACGGGAGAGAATCTTTGCTCGATTTAGAATTCCGCGCACTGTTCTCTAAAGAATTGGCTAGTAAATTGCGTCCCGTTATCGCTGACTAGCACACGGGGTATGCCAAATCGCATGATAACTTGGTGTTTAAAGAAATTCAAAACTCTTTCTATAGTGATGTTGGCCACCGCTTCGGCTTCCACCCATTTCGTGAAGTAGTCAACTGCCACGACCACAAATTTTAGCTGAGGCCTGACCTTTGGAAACGGGCCTAAAATATCAATCCCCCATTTCGCAAAAGGACAAGGAGCTATGATTTCAGAGATTTCCACGGCAGGTTGTCGAGGGATCTTAGAGAACTCCTGACATTTCTGACACGTTCGTACATAATTATAGCAATCTCTATGAATAGTAGGCCAATAAAATCCTGACTTGAACACTTGCGTGGCCAGGGTACCGCCAGATACATGCATGCTGCATATCCCTTCATGGATTTCTCGTAAAGTGTGAAGACCTTCTTGTTCTGTTATACACTTGGCAGCTGGGTGGGAGAAACATCTCCGAACTAGTTCCCCGTCATAGTACGTACACTGTGCTGTTTGTTTCAGCACCTTTTTGAACAATCATCATATACACATTATCCGCAGGTAACTCCTCGTACTTTAAGTATCTTATTACGGGGATTCGCCACTCGTTCTCAATTTCTTCCACGCAAAGCGACGCTTGTTCTTCCATGAAGGAAGGTACGGATATCTCTCGATAGTACACACCCTTAGGTATGAACACTTCCGGGTTCGCTGCAAGTTTGGCAAGGTTGTCTGCCATAGCGTTATCCTCTCGAGGGATATGCTCAAAGCTGACCTGCATGCCGCTTTTCTTTATTTCCAACAATTCCCATTTCACTTTAGCAAGATATTGGACCATAATGGGCTCTCTAGCCTGAGCGTGCCCCAAGACTTGGTCTATTATTAACTTGGAATCTTCATAGATCTTTAATCGCAAGTCTCCCATCACTCCCATATCGTGTATGGCGTTTGGTGGAGAAGCTTCTTCCTATTGTGAGTCCAGCCAATAACGCCTCATATTCCGCTGCATTATTGGATAACGATTGTAGAATTCTGATGGCATATCGTATCTGTAAATCGTGTGGCCAGATTATGAAGATTCCGACTCTGGCTAGTTCTTGATTCTTGGCTCCATCCACGTGGATGACCCACAAGTCAGTGTAGGTTTCAGGGAATGAGAGATCCAAGTCATCTTTTTCTTCTTCAGGTAACTCTGTCATCGGGTCTTGCATAAAGGTACACTCGGCTATGAAGTCTGCTAGGACTTGAGCTTTTATAGATGGTCGGGCTTTATACTGCAACCCGTATTTCTCGAGTTCAATGACCCAAATCAGCATTCTACCTGAAGACTCAGGTTTCCGAAATATCCTTTTCAAAGGTTGGTCCGTAAGTACGATGACGGGATGAGCCTGGAAATATCTATCCATTTTCCGCGTGGCCTGTACTAATGCAAACGCTATCTTCTCAATGCGTGCGTATCGCAGCTCGGCGTCTTTCAAAACATGACTCAAGAAGTATACCGGGTGGTTCTTGTGGTTGTCGTCTCGCACAAGGACAGCACTAACCACTTCATCAGCTACACCAAGGTATAAATACAGGGTGCCGCCCGGTTCTGGTCTCGTTAACACCAAATCAGATGACAAATAGGATTTGAGGCCCATAAATGCCTCTTCACATTCTGTTGTCCACCCAAAAGGAGCTTTCTTACGTATAACCTTGAAGAAAGGCAAGCATCTCTCACCTTGCTTTGAAATAAACCGTCTTAGAGCGATAACGTGCCCTGTAAGCTTCTGCACTTCCTTAACGGTTCGAGGAGATATCATATCCTGGATAGCCTTAATTTTCGAGGGGTTGGGCTGGATACCCTTCTGACTGACCACGTAGCCCAAAAATTTACTCGTCTGGAATGCGAACATACATTTACGGAGGTTTAGCTTCATTTTCTATCTTCTCATCACATCAAAGACTTCTTCCAAGTCTGCCAAGTGGTCTTTGAAGCTTCGGCTTTTGACTAGTATATCGTCAACGTAGGCTTCCACGTTCTTTCCAATTTGCTTTTCAAATACTTTATTTTCCATATGCTAGAAGGTTGCTCTAGCATTCTTCAGCCCAAACGGCATCGCCGTGTAACAATAAGTAGCTTTCGGAGTAATGAAGGTTGTCTTTTCTTCATCTTCAACGGCCATAGGGATATGATGATACCCCGAGTTGGTGTTTAATGAGCTTAGATAAGCGTACCCGGTAGTCTGGTCATCTAGCTGGTCAATTCGAGGGAGCGGGTAGCAATCTTTGGGACAAGCATCATTTAGGTTCGTGAAGTCGATGCATATACGCCAGTCCCCGTTGGGCTTCGGAACGAGAACTGGGTTTGCTAGCCAGGTTGGATATTGGACTTCGCGGACGAAGCCCGCGTCTAGGAGCTTTGTCACCTCCTTGTCGATGGCTAACACCTTCTCTACAGAAAATGCTCGTCGTTTCTGTTGGACTGGTTTGACGCAGGGATCTACATTAAGTCGATGTTCTGCTATTTCTCGCGAAATACTAGGCATATCCGCGAGTTTCCATGCGAACTCTCCTTTACACTTGTTCAATAATCGAGCTAACTGAAGGTTTTCTTCTGGGCTGAGCTTTTCGCTAACCAGGAAATTTACTTCGTTGACCTCGTCAACTGGTATGGGTACTATCTTGTCCACAGGCTGAGTGCGTTTCTCGTCATTCTGCTCATAGGGATCCACTGTGACACATACGTATCTATCACAACTCTTCTGCGTCATGAGTAGGTAACATTCAGCCGCTAACTTTTGGTCGCCTTTGACCGAAACTACCCCATCCCAAGAGGGATACTTCATCCTTAAGTACTTTTGAGATATCGCTGCCCCAAAATGGTTGAGGAATGGTCGCCCAAGTACGGCGTTATAGGGCAGGGTTAGGTCTACAACCAAGAATAATAGCTCCTCTGATCGCTTGGACGCGTCTTCTCTAAAGTACACAAGCAGCACTGTCACTCTAGTCACTGGGATTGGGACTCCATCTACTCAAATTATTGGCTTCTTGCAAGGCGTCAGTTCACCGTCAGGGAGTTTCATGAGGTTGTAGGCTTCTAACGAAAATAGATTCACCGTGCTTCCATTGTCAACAAGAGTTCTTCTAACTCCATGGTTGCCAATGACGTGCGTGACTACTAACGCATCGTTATTTGGGAAAATGATGCCTTTCTCGTCTTCTTCGGAGAAGGATAACACCATACGATCTAGAGCACTTATCGCTTCACCTTTCATTAACGCGCCTTCTTGCTTCTGCTTGTCTCCCGCTGTGGGCGTTAACTGCACAGGCTCGTCAAGGTAGGGTGTGCCTCCTGCGATAATGTTGATGATGGGGACGTTATCTTCATCGATCATAAGCGTTTCCCTACCTCTGCTGGCAGTTGTAGTGTCATTTCCTGGAGCACGAGGAGGCGCCTATCTGTTATCTGTCATCCTTTTTGTCGGGTTGTCCCTGACTTCTTCTCTTGCCTTAGTGGCAAATTCCCCAAGGTAACCTTCTTCAACTAAACGTTTTATCGCCTATTTTAACTCTCTACACACGTGTGTGGAGTGTCCCTTGACTTTATGAAACATGCAGAAAGCGATTTCCCTTCCTCCCATGACCACTCCGGGCTTTACAGGGGCTGGATAACGGATAGGTAGGTTCCGTTGCTCCACAATCGCTAAGATTTCCGCTCTTGGCAATATGAGGGAAGGAAGGTCTGGGTCATAAATTCGGCCCTTGGGAGGATCTGTTTGCCGCCGAGTAGGGGAGTTGCCGGGTCTTCCCCTTGAAGAGTTGCCTCTTCGTCTGTTGGAGGTCTTGGGGATGTGGGAACCTAAGGCGCATTTTGTGGCATGTTTTGGATTCTGTTTCAGTTTTCTTCCTCTTCCATTCTTGCGTAATTATGGGCTTTCAGCCTTAATGCGTCCAAAGTCGTCGGGGGGTCCACCATTAACGTGTCTAGCAGTTTTCCATAGTGACAGTTTCGCTTCAAGGCTTCTATAGCGAAGTCAACGGTAATACCCGACATTAACGACATCTCCATATCGAAACGAATAAGGAAATCGTTCAAAGATTCCTGAGGCTTCCTGCGTATATCAATAAAGTTGCGGTAGACTTCTTGATGGGGACAGTGGTACTAAAATGATCGTCAGAGGTCGTGTTAGTAAGAACATTGGGAACCTGAGGTGCATTTTGTGGCATGTTTTGGATTTTGTCCCTGTTTTCTTCCTCTTTCATTCTTATGTAATTATGGGCTTTCAACCTTAACGCGTCCAAAGTGGTCGGGGGGTCCACCATTAACGTGTCTCATAGTTTTCCATAGTAACAGTTTCGCTTCAAGGCTTCTATAGCGAAGTCAATGGTAATACCCGACGTTAACGACATCTCCATATCGAAATGAATAAGGAAATCGTTCAAAGATTCCTGAGGCTTCCTGCGTATATCAAATAAAGCTATGGTAGACTTCTTGATGGGGGCATTGGTACTAAAACGGCTATGAAACTTAGACTCCAGCTGTGAAAACCGTCAATAGACCTGGCTGGGAGACCTTCAAACAATAAACGTGCAACTCCTGATAACGTCATCACAGATATTTGGCACAACGCTGCGTCACTATGAGTTTAGAATTGCAGATAGTCTTTCACCTTGTTAAGGTGAGAAATGGGATCCTTGGTACTGTCATAGGACTTCGTAGGGAGTTTCACATGCCGGCTGACCCTGTGACGCCTTATGCGATGGCTGAATAGGTGACCCGAGGTGTCATCGAGGATTTCGCGAGTATGGTGAGATGGGGAGACTTCCAACTGACGACTCTAATTTTACGGATCAGAGGGATGGTGTCGCCTTGGAGACCGACTGCGACTCCTTGGCATACGGGTTCGGTATCTTCTACTACTCGATCTCTCACTACGCTCAGGGGATACGTCTCCATCCATTTGCTCTTGCCGACCGTCCCAACAATCTTTATGCTCGTCCTGTCGCCGCTCCCCTTAGGAGACGAGAATTTATCGCGCGTGCGGTACGTAAGGCTCTATTTGCCCATGAGCGAGTTCCACAAAGCTGGCTGGTGTAGACGTCGTGGGTAAGGTCAATGGAATGCTTCTGTGTTGTGGAGGCGATAGCGGTTGTTCTGTGACAATAGAAGAAGTAAAGATAGTCTGAGAAGGAACGCTTAGTCCAGAAACATTGGGCGTGTATCCTGCAGCTAACTCAGTTAAGAGATCTAACTGAGCACGAAGAGCAGATATTGAATTCACGAAAGGATTATTAGTGTTATCCATCATAGATCCCATTGGAGGACGAGTGGAGTGTGGAATACTTATCTAGGAAAATGGGGTTCCCGCTGATCGTCCGAAGGAGAAATCTGAAGACCCCATAGGGATTTCTTGCATCGTAGCAGAAACATCAGCAGTAGCAAAAGGAAAAAGTTCTCTGCGGATCGCAAAAGGAATGCTAGAAGGCAGAGGTGGAGTAGACTCCGAATCAGAAGCCATAATCCTTCGGTCTCCGAGAAAAACAGAGCTTGGCTATCATGGATGCTCACTTAATAAACCAAAGCTCTCAATGAAAGTACCAATTTGATAAGATTCTTACTACTGGGAATCGAGGGTGAGGACTATGGCCACTCGGAATTACTGTAGTTGCCGTCTGATGTACCTGCAAATCGCCGGAGGGGGGCTCCAGCGTAGACACTCTGATGCTTAAGTCAGTATGGCTGTTCCAAATGGTAGGGGTTCGCCTAGCAATCATAGGCTTACCTCTCATCTTGAATGGTGGGGTATTTATAAGCGCCGAGGAGGGCGTTACCTCTAAGGGGTAGGCGTTATCTAGGGAAGATAACGCCTCGAGTGACGTCATGGTTGACTTGGGATGGGATAACGCCGTGCGTATGTCGACCATCCCAGGGTTCCTCGCTGGGTAAAGGGTGGCAACCTTGGCGGCAGACGCCCGATAGGGGCTACAGTGTTCCCGCCTTAACGCTGAGGTAGGGACGGAAATACCCCTGGAATTGCCTCTATTGTTATCAATTCCCAACCGGGATTCAATTTCATAAACCCTAATAATTAAATTCCAATTGATTTCAAAATTGTTTGATGAAATCAATTAATCATGCATCATAAATTTGCAATCCATGCATAATTGAAATTGATAGTCTCCGCTACCAATTGATATATCCAAATTGTATTCACTGTTGTTTATGAACAACAGTGTAGGATGATTGCTATATGGGATTGGATGGAGAACCAAGAGAGAGTACCGTAATCTTTCTGTAAGTTTTAATGTAAGTTACCTTTGAGTTTTATAGTTGGTTTAACGTTACTTTTCCAACTTCTCTTAAAACTGAAAAGGTAACTTATCCTTTAATTAAAATTTACAGACAAATATTTAATTCTTTTTAGCAATTCCACCAGGGATCAATTCCGTCCTTGATGTTTTTATTAATTCCAAATCGGTCCATCAACATTTCGGAATTAATCCGGAATCTGCACAATCACCAGATTTACCCCCCCCCCCCCCCCCCCCCACCACCCACACTGTTTTAATTAGACGATTGGACCACTTAACTTTAATAGATCATCAATTTGGTCTAATTAACCTTATGTTAACAATATATTATATGACGGTACACACATAACATATGCGTACATATGTTCTAACGTGTACGAACGGTACTAACACATCAGTCTCGTTGTCCAAATCCCAACATAAAAGACTCTAAGGCTTAAGAGATAAAAGATGAAAGACTCAGGATAAAAACAAAGACTTAAAACAAGTATCATCACGTATCAGTATCTTTGTCAAAATCCTTACATCTATTAATCGATTGGACACTTAATTTCCTCCAAAACCTTAACTAAAATATTATATTTATGCGTATTAAAATCTGGTGATTGTGCAGATTCCGGATTAATTCCGAAATGTTGATGGACCGATTTGGAATTAATAAAAACATCAAGGACGGAATTGATCCCTGGGCATAATTCGAGGAATCTCTAACCATATCTCATATCTGGGCACCCATGCCCAACCCTTAAACTTGTAGCAAAGAGGCATAATTGGAAGAATGTAAAAGAAAAAAAGAAGCATTAAAAAAGTTGCAGCTCAAGATCAGCAGCAGTGTGCTATTTGAACATAAAACAACAGGGAGACTTCATAAGAGTTCATCTTCCTCAGTTGTAGACCATGTACTTTGGTGTTGCACTAAACTTCTGATAGCCCTTGATGACCTTGTTTACAGCATCAAGGAAGTCTTTCTCAGTCACAGTCTTCCTTCGAGCTCTAATGGCATACATCCCAGCTTCCGTGCAGACACTCCTAATGTCAGCTCCTACATAACGATACAAAATCATAAGTGCACTGAAGATATGCATGCTTTCTGATCTAAGAGCTTTTTTCCCTTTCCCCGAAATGAAATCTAATCTATAACTTGCATCCCCTAAAGATATCTAGGCCAGCCCAAAGAGAGAACTCATCTAATCATTTCACTTAAGAAGATGCTGCAAAGAGAGGGTTATGTTCAGTGTGCATTCCGTAATGGAAAGTATATAGAGCAGAGTGGAGTTATATAACGCGTTTCTGTTTTGGAAATAATTTACTTAAAAAAAAATCTTGACTACATTTGCACCATCCATGAATGCTGTTGGTACTGAAATACGATGTTATCCCAATAAAAATGGCCTAGAGGGGGGTGAATAGGCAAATATAAATTTAACACAAAGAGTTGAAATTAAATGCGGAAATAAAAACACAAGGAGTTATAGTGGTTCCAATTCCTCAATGAATTGTACTCCACTACCTAAGAGCCTCACCCTTAGGATTTTGAATAACGACACTTCATTATTTACCTTGAGTTTTTACGGGTTCAACTCCAACCTTATACCTTGGTTTTTCCAGGATCAACCAATTAACCTTACACTTGGTTTTTGCGGGCTCAACCAATAAACCTTGCAATTTAAGTGTTCGGTACACTTACAAAACCTTCACAATTGAAATGGTGAAATTGCAACAAATAATTGGTGTATAAATAATAAATGTATGATTCACAATAACACCAATAAATGAACAATATTACCTCAAGAAGAAAGCAAAACAAACTCGAATTGAAAGACGCAAGAATGGTTGAAAACCGATGTGTGAAGCTTGCGTTGTAAAACTTTAATTTAAGGGAGTTTGTAAATGTGATTTGTGTATATAAAACTTGTAAAATGCTTTCTTTGATTTTTATAACTCATCTTAGATGAGTATTTATAGTAGCCAAAAACTAGCTGTTATGAATTTGAAAAACTAGCCGTTATGTATTTAATACCAAATACTAACAGTTATGTTAAATCTTTTGACACTTTTTCTTGAGGTATTATCGAACATAAATCAAGTGCTAATTAGAATCATAATTACACGTTTAATGCTCTAATATACACTTGATTCTTCGAGCTTGCGATAATTGATTCGTTGCTTCTTTTTGTTGTCTCGTCGCAAACTACAAATACTTTAACTTAAAATTGCGTTAGTATATTAATTAATTTGTGTGTCCTTAATTCATAAAAACAAGATTTAATGAGCCCTTGGGCCAACAATCTCCCCTTTTTTGATGATGACAACCACAAATTAATTTAAGACAATATGAACATGCAATTTTAAATTAAATCTCAAAGGAGAAGAATTACTCCCCCTATATCTTTGCCGAAATGCTCCCCCTATCGATATGCTACCAAATTAATCATATCAATTTGATTATGGAGCCTCAATGCTCCCCCTACATAAAAGCGTTAGTGCACATGGAGCATAGCAAAGAATTAAAATTGCTCCCACATATTTTCTCCCCCATATATACATTTTCTCCCCCTTTGCACATGGACTCGGGTTTCCTGAAAATTTTCCTTAATGGCTGATAGTGAGTACTACAACAGGGTGAGCTTGGAAGTACCGATCCATCTTCCATGTTGCTTGTACTAGGGCAAATGCCACTTTCTCAATGCGGGCGTACCGTAGCTCGGCGTCTTTCAGCACGTGGCTAACAAAGAATACTGGACGGTGAATATGTCTATCGCTTTGTACGAGGACAGCACTGACCACCTCGTCAGCAACACCCAGGTATAGGTATAGAGCGTCACCCGGTTCTGGTCTCGTTAGCACTAGGTCGGATGAGAGATAGGTTTTTAGGTCGGCAAACGCTTTTTCACATTCTTCTATCCATCCGAAAGGGGCTTTGTTACGAATGACCTTAAAAAGGGTAAACATCTCTCGCCTTGTTTGGAAATAAACCGTCCTAACGCAATGATGCGTCCTGTGAGCTTCTGTACCTCTTTGACGCTTCGAGGAGATATCATGTCCTGAATGGCCTTCACCTTCGAAGGGTTAGGCTGGATGCCTTTCTGACTGACCACGTAGCCTAAGAATTTGCCCATTTGGAAAGCAAACATGCATTTACGCGGATTCAATTTCATTTTGTGTTCTCTCATTACGCCAAAAACTTCCTCTAAGTCGGCTAAGTAGTCCTTGAAACTTTGACTTTTGACCAATATGTCATCCACGTAAGCTTCCACGTTTTTCCCAATTTGCTCCTCAAAAACTTTGTTTGCTATGTGCTGGAATGTTACCCCAGCATTTTTCAATCCAAACGGCATCGCCGTATAGCAATAAGTGGCCTTTGGGGTGATGAAGGCGGTCTTTTCTTCATCTTCCATGGCCATGGGAATTTGGTGATATTTGGAGTTGGCATCTAACGAGCTTAGGTACGCGTACCTAGCAGTCTGATCAACCAACTGATCGATTCGAGGAAGAGGATAGCAATCTTTGGGGCAGGCGTCATTCAAGTCAGTGAAATTGATACACATGCGCCAATCTCCGTTGGGTTTTGGGACTAAGATAGGGTTAGCCAGCCATATGGGGTACTGGACTTCTCGAATGAACCCAGCGTTCATGAGCTTCGATATTTCTTTCTCGATGGCTACTATCTTTTCTGGGGAGAAAGTGTGCCGCTTTTGCTGAACAGGCTTAGCATTAGGGTTAACGTTTTGCCGGTGTTCCGCAACTTCTCGCGAGACTCCAGGCATATCTGCAGGTTTCCACGCGAATTCCTCTTTGCATTTTCTTAGTAGTCAGCTAACTGCGCATTCTCTTTTAGGCTTAGCTTTTCACTAACCAGGAGGTTCGCTTCTGCGTCCCCCCCGATAGGAACTGGCACCATTTTGTCCACCGACTGAGTGCGCTTTTCCTCTTTATCTTCAAAGGGGTCATCCGCTACGCACACATAACGGTCGCAACTCTTCTAAGTCATGAGCAAGTAACATTCGGCAGCTAACTTCTGGTCTCCTTTGACGGAGACTACTCCGTCCCATGAAGGATATTTCATCCTTAGATGTTTTTGTGATATTATGGCCCCAAAGCGGTTGAGGAATGGTCGCCCAAGTATGCCGTTGTAGGGCAAAGTCAGGTCTACAACCAAGAATAATAATTCCTCTGACCGTTTGGACACATCCTCCCTAAAATACACTGGTAGTGATGTAACTCCGGTTACTGGAATTGGGACCCCATCTACCCCAATTATAGGCTTTTTACAAGGCGTTAGCTCATCGTCAGGACGCTTCATTAGATTGTATGCCTCTAACGAGAATAGGTTTACTGCACTCCCATTATTGACAAGGGTTCTCCTGACCCCGTGGCTGCCGATAATGGGTGTGACTACCAATACATCGTTGTGTGGGTAAATGACGCCTTTCTCATCCTCTTCTGAGAACGACAGCACCATTCGGTCCAACGTGCTTATCGCTTCATTTCTCGATAACGCACTTTCTCTTTTACGTTTCTCACCTGCCGCGGGTACCAACGGCGCGGGCTCGTCTAAATACGGAGTGCCTCCAGCTATAATGTGGATTATAGGGACATCGTCCTCGCCGACTGCAAGTGTTTCCCTACCCCCTCCAATAGGGATGGCGTTAGCTCCTGTGGCGTGAGAAGGTGCTTGCCTGCTGTCAGTCGTTCTGCTCCCTGAATTGTTCCTGGCTTCTTCTCTTGTCTTGGTGGCAAACTCACCAAGATAACCTTCGTCCACAAGGCGCTCAATCGCCAGTTTTAACTCTCTATATACATCTATCGAATGTCCCTTAGCTTTGTGAAACTTGCAGAATGCATTTTCCCTTCCTCCCATAATTACTCCTGGTTTCACGGGAGCCGGATAACGGATGGGTAGGTTCCGCTGCTGGACAATTGATAAAATTTATGCTCTCGGAAGTATGAGGGAAGGAAGGTCAGTGTCATATATCCAGCCCTTTGGCGGATCCGTTTGTCTTCTGGTAGGGGAATTTCTAGATCTCCCTTTCAAATTTCTAGGTTCTGGGATGTGATCTTTCCTTTGGCTGTAGTCATCCCTTGGGCGCGTATCAGGAGCTACGTTAGCTTGGGCATTAGGAGCCGGATGCGGATTTTGGGGGATGTTCCGAATTTGTTCTCTATTTTCCTCTTCTTCCATCCTTGCGTAATTGTGTGCTTTTACCCTCAGCGCATCTAACGTCAGCGGTGGATCCACCATCAATGTGTCTCGTAACTTTCCATAACAGCAGTTGCGCTTTAGGGCTTCCATAGCGAAATCGATGGTGACTCCTGGCGTTAAGGACATCTCCAAATCAATGCGACTCAAGAAGTCTCTCAAGGGCTCCTGCGATTTTCGAATAATACTGCAGCGGATTTTCTAATGGGGACAGCTGTGCTAAATCGGCTCCGAAACTTGGCTTCCAACTGAGAGGAACTATCGATAGACCCCGCCGGAAGCCCTTCAAACCAGAGACGCGCTACATCCGATAGCATCATGACAAAAATCTGACATAACGCGGCGTCACTGTGGGTTTGAAATTGTACAAAATCTTTCACCTTGTTGAGGTGTGAGATTGGGTATTTCGTGCCATCATACGATTCTGTGGGAAGCTTCACGTGTCGGTTGACTCTGTGATGTCTTATGCGAGAACTGAACGGGTGGTCGTTATTATCATCAGGGATTCCACGAGGCCGGTGAGGAGGACGAACTTCGTCCGGGTGCCTCTAGGCTCGAAAGTCATGCTCATGATGTCGCCTAAGATATCGGCTGTGACTCTTAGGAGTACGGGTTCGTTACCTCCTGCTACTCGACCTTTCACTGTGCCTGGGAGATGGGTCCCTGAACGCCTCGTCTCGCCTGTCGTTCTAACGGTCTCTATATTCATCATGCCAACGCTCCCCTTTAGAAACAGAAATCTCCCTCGCATACTGCACGGAAGGTTCAGCACACCTATACGCAAGCTGCATGGGGCCGACTGGGACTGATGCTAAAGGTAAAGATAACAGGATACCCCAGAGTGCCGAGGTGACAGTGGCCGATCGGTGACGATAGGCGGAGTAAAAACTACTTGAGAAGGCACGCTCGGTCCTGAAACGTGAGGCGTGAATCCGGCGGCTAACTCTGTCAGCTAGTCCAGCTAAGCTTGAAGAGATGATATTGAATTCATAAATGGATTACTCGCACTGTCTACCGCAGGTCCCCTCGAATGGGGAGTAGAATGACTGGGTCCCGCCATCTGGGATAAAGGAGTATACACCTGGGACACGAATGTTCCCGTTGTTTGTTCAAAGGAGAGATCCGACATTCCTGGGGGAATTTCTTGTACCGTGGTAGAAGCGTCAGAAGTGGCGAAAGGGAAAAGTCACCTACGAGTAGAAAAGGGAAGGCTAGAAGACTGGGACAGCGCGGGATCTGAGTCAGAAGCCATAATCCTTCTGCCTTCGGAGAGAATGGAGCTTGGTTATTAAGGATGCTCACTTAATAAAATCAAAGCTCTCAACGAGAGCACTAATTTGATAAGATTTTGACTGTTGGTGAAGGGTAGAAGGGGAGAATGGCTCCTTGGATTCCACACCCGCGGTTGTCCGGTGTACGTGCAGGGCGCCGAGAGGGGGGTCCCGGCGTAAAGACTCTGATGCTTAAGTTAGTATGAGTAGTCAAAGTAGCAGAGCTATTGCTAGCAATCTCAAGCTTACCTCCTTCCTTAATTATAGGGGTATATATAGGCGAAAGGCGGGGTGTTTTCTGAGGGCTCGGCCATAGAGGGCGCTAAAGGGCCTGTCAGGTGGCTGACATTCCCCGTCAACGGTGTGTTATCATTGCATTAGATATATATATGGGGGTAGGTGTTACCTAGGCAAGGTAACGCCTACCTTCCTCAAGGAACGGCGAGCTCAGCCTGGGACGGGATAACGCCTGGTCATGACAAAGACCTCGTGGGACCCCCTCCGTTGATATCGACCATCCCAGCGTTGATCGCTCGATAAAGGGTGACAACCTCGAGGTTGTCCACCCGGTAGGCCTAACAGTGTTCTGTCCCTATCGTGGGGTGTTAAGATGAAAATGCCCCCAGGCGTTAGGCCTATTGTTATCACTATCTACCACGACAAAAATACTATCCTTCCCTTGCCGAGACGTAGGCAAACCCACAACAAAATCCATAGATAAATCGGTCTAAGGATGTGAAGGAACAGGTAAGGGCATGTACTCGCCATGACTGGCTACTTTAGATTTGGCCCTTCGGCATACTAAACACCTAGCAACGACGCGAACCACGTCGCGTTTCATATGGGGCCAGTAAAAGTGATCTTTCAGCACATCAAGAGTCTTGGTCACACCAAAGTGACCCATTAAACCACCACAATGTGACTCTTGGACAAATAATTCTCTCAAAGAATAGACATGCACACACAAACGCTTGTGCTTAAATAAATAACCCTCATGCTTATAAAATTCAGATTCAGTACGAGTCATGCATGTGTTATATATCTCACCAAAATCAGCATCAGTAGGGTATATTTCAATAATGTGTGCAAATCCCAGTAACTTAGCGCTAAGAGATGATAGAAGTACATACCTTCGTGACAACGCATCAGCTACTACATTGTCCTTACCTTGCTTGTATTGGATATGATATGGGAAGGGCTCGATGAACTCCATCCACGTCGCGTGGCGTCGGTTCAGCTTGCCTTGCCCCATGAGGTATTCAAGCTAAGGTGATCCATATGGACAATGAATTCCCATGGCATCAAGTAATGTTGACACACCTCAAACGCGCGCACAAGGGCGTATAGCTCTTTGTCGTATGTCGGATATCGAAGTTGAGCATCCTTTAACTTCTCACTGAAGTAGGCGATGGGGTACTTTTCCTGCATCAGCATAGCTCTAATTCTGATCCGACTCGCATCGCATTCCACTTCAAATGCCTTGTTGAAATCTGGTAGGGCTAAGACGGGCACTGAGGATAAGCGGTCCTTGAGCGTCTAAAACGCTTCCTCCTGTGGTTGCTCCCACCTAAAAGGCACATTCTTTTTAGTTAGCTCATTTAATGGTATAACTATCGTACAAAAATATTTAACAAACCGCCTGTAAAAGCTAGCAAGGCCGTGAAACGAGCGCACATCATTCGCATTCTTCGGAGTTGGCCACTCCTTGATTGCCTTGACTTTCTCCTCGTCAAATTTTACACCTTCTACACTAACAATGAAACCAAGAAAACTAACTTGTTCTAGGGAAAAGAGCACTTGGTTAGCTTAGCATACAGTTGTTGTTCACGCAGTGTAAGGAAAACAGCTCTAAGATGTGCAACATGCTCATCAACGGATTTGCTGTAAATTAATATATCATCAAAATACACTACAATAAATTTTCCAATAAAACACCTATGAACATGATTCATTAATCTCATGAAAGTGCTAAGGGCATTGGTTAATCCGAACGGCATGACCATCCACTCATAAAGCCCATACTTAGTTTTAAAAGTTGTTTTCCATTCATCACCTTCTTTCATGCGAATTTGATGATACCCACTCATTAAATCTATCTTAGAAAATACTTGGCTACCACTCAATTCATCTAGCATATCATCTAAATGAGGTATAGGGTGGCGATACTTTACAGTGATTTTGTTGATTGCGCGGCAATCAACACACATACGCCAAGTTCCGTCCTTCTTGGGAACTAAGATCACTAGAACGGCGCACGGCGATAAGCTTTCCCTCACGTAGCCGCGGCTCAGCAACTCATCAACTTGTCGCTGCAACTCTTTGGTCTCCTCGGGATTGCTCCTATATGCGAGTCTGTTTGGGATAGTTGATCCGGGCACGAAATCGATCTGATGCTCGATTCCGCGAATCGGTGGCAGCCCCGGAGGCATCTCATTAGGCATCACATCCTTGAACTCCTGCAAAAGATTAGCAATACCAATATGCATAGAATTCAAAGGGTTAGGATTAGAAGAGTTTAAGCAAAACGATTTAAAACGAAGAAGAATTAGTTGGCGGCTTGCGCCAAAACTGTATTTTTGTAAAAGCAAAGCTTGCCTCACATCTCTCCCTTTGGCGAATACATTTAATTTATTTTTCTCACTTTCGCCCACTCTCGCATGCTCTCTTTTTTCATGCGGGTTGTTTTGCTCACTTGCACTCTTCCCATGCTCTCTATTTTCATGGGGGCTATTTTTCACACAATTTCCCTCCACATGCTCTCTATTTTCATGTGAGTTGTTTTTCTCTCGTTTACTCTCTTTCTTTTCAACACTCAACCCTCCTTTTTCTCTCTCAATTTTTCTCTTAACCTCATACTCAACATAGGACTTGATCAGCCACTGTTGATCCTCAAAAACTTCCATCGGTGTCAATAGTGCAAGGGTGAACTTCTTCCCATCTTTTACCAACTTGTACCGATTAGTTCTCCCTTCATGATTGGCTTCCCGATCAAATTGCCATGGTCATCCAAGTAAGATGTGACTTGCTTGCATGGGGACAACATCGCAAAGGATTTCATCCTTGTACTTGCCTATGGAAAATTCAACCAACACTTGCTGCGAAACTTTCAATTCACCCCCATCATTCATCCATTGCAACAAGTAAGGCTTCGGATGTTTCATAGTGGGCAGCCCCAACTTGTGCACCAACAAAGTACTTGCACAATTCGTACAACTACCATTATCAATGATTAAGGAGCATACCTTTTTATTGACCCAACAGCGAGCATGAAAGAGATTCTCTCGTTGTTCTTCCTCACATACCTCGGCCTTGGGTTGATCGCTGAGATTGCGCCTAACTACTAGGTTGACATTATAACAGGCCTCCTTTTGCTCACCATCATCCGAGCTATCCCCTTCAACTACTTCATCCCCACAACCGAAATCATCACACTCTTGATCATCTTCCGAATCTAGATCCCCATTATCACGTATAAGCAAAATTCGCTTATTAGGACAATCGGCTTGTCTATGACCCCTTCCTTGACACTTGAAGCAGATTATATCCCTAGTCGGAACCCTATTGGTTGTAGTAGAAGAATTATTACCATTATTCCGAGAAGGTGTTGGAGTGTTTGTTGTACCCTTGGTCACATAATGGTGCGGTGCTCTTTTTTGTGATTCCTACGCAACCTTACTACCCTTCTCCCATCGCTTCCATGGTGTAGTCTTCCCACTAGTTGTAGAGGGACTAGTAAAAGAAGATTTTGCCTTCCGTTGTTTCTCAATTTTGATAGCCATGTGTAACATCTCCCGAAGATTGGTGTAATATGTCAGCTCTAAAGCATTGGTTATTCCCTAATTAAGACCATTCAAAAATCTTACCATTGTCGCCTCAACACTCTCAACCACTTGCGCCCTAGCCAGCGCTATTTCCATCTCACTGACACTCCTACTCCCTTGAGTCATAGACTGTAATCTCTGGTGAAGATCACGCTGAAAATACGCGGGTACAAATCGCTCCTTCATTAACGCCTTCACATCCTCCCATATAGCCACGGGACAAGCTCTAAGTTGGATACGGTCTTGATTAATTTGATCCCACCAATGGACCACATAGCCACTGAACTCAACCGCTGCCAACTTCACTTTCTTATCCTCTGAATAGTTGTGGCAAAGAAAAATAGCTTCCACCTTTCGCTCCCAGATAAGGTAGGCATCGGGGTAATCCTTTCCGTCGAATGGTGGAATTTTCAGCTTAATACAACCAAGATTGGAGTCGATTTGTTCTTCAATCCTAGGTTGCCGCTCATAAGCTCTTGCTCGCCTATCATAATCATGCCCATCAACCTCGCGCTCATCGCGCCACTAATCATGGAATGCTTGGTGCTCCTCTAGGTTAGCATTCCTACGGGGATTGCGCAGAGGCACGCGTCTATGCTCCATATCATTCAGTATGGGGCCAGTAACAAACCTAGTATCATCGTCTTCCCCTCTACCAACAAACCCGTTGGGTAGGCCTCCAAACAAACCCCGGTTGTCCCCTCCTTTCCGAGGTATATCATGCATATGCCCTGCGTTTTCTGGATTGAGGTTTTGAGTGAAATGTAGAGTAGACACTTCTTCTCTCTTGCTTGAAGACTCATTCACTTTAGTCTCCAAAGCGGCAAACCTCGCTGTAAGATCCTTGAGAACAGTGGCAAGGTCTGTGTTCTCGACTCCTTTCGTTCCTCCTGACATCCTGAAAACTCACAACACGAACAACAACGTAAAATTGCACTAACCTAGCACTCCCTCACGTGTTTACTCTCGTGTTTAAACTCTCTATTAATCTCATCAAAAATCACTCAAATAATTCCTCAATTGTCCCTGCGCAAACGTTAGTTGACTCAAGAAGTCCAAAGAATAAGCTTCCAAGAAGACTCTCAATGACAACTAGCTTCGAAATAATTTTTGTAAAATAATTGAATAGTTGCAACAAGCAATCAACTAGACAAGTATCTTACTGGAGTAGCATTTAATGAATAGGAATCAAAGGAAAGCTCAATTGACGAGAAAAGGACTCAAGTAGTTCACAAATCGTGAATGAACTGTGCACACGATCTTAAAGTCCACAACTTGCAACTTCAATACCTTTCAATTCTAACCACCAAATCCAATGATTCTTTTTGAAATACCTTCACAATACTCTGTAGTATTTTGTATTTTCTTTTTCGTTCTCTCTTTTTTCTCTTTTTTGGATTTTTTTGGTGATTTTTTTGATTTTTTTTCCGATTCTAGCAACAAACGAAATTTAGCAAATAGGGAAAACCTTTTTTTTTCGACTCTAGCAACAAACGAAATTAAAATAGCAAATAGGGAAAACTCCTTTTTTTTTTATAGAAGTTAAAGACACACAAATCAAACTAACACAAGGAGAGTGATTACAGATCAGGAAGAAGAAGAATCAATCTCGACAATGAAAACTGAAAAGTAAATGATAGATTACCAAACCGTAGAACGCCTTTACTCTGCTACTAACTGATACGATCCTAGTTGCATAGGATATGTAATGAATAATTCCCGATCTAGTTCTAGGCTTGGATTTCGGATGCGGAAGATAAACTCAACAAGTACGAGCTTAGACCTGAGGACAACCTGTGTCAACCAACCTAATCAATTTCAAGTGAGGTTCTTGATTCGATCTCGCGACCTATATTTAACCTGTGAATATCAACCTTGGGCGACGACTCAATGGAATGGATTTTTGGGTTTTACTTGCTATCCTAAGTGAGTATCCAGACTCAATGAGGGACAAGGTTCGCGAAGAACAATTGAGAAAACTCTCTGGTTTTTATTTCAAGATAACGTAAAAATAGTAATGAAGAGGGTGGCTCTTTTAAATAGGAGAAACCCTAAAATCCTTACAATAGGAATCCTTTCCTTAATAAAACTTCTAATTAATTAATTAAAATAAATCTAAACCAATTTAATTAATTAATAAAAAGAGTCACTCAAATAATGGAAAGTCTAAAATTGTGTTTCTTAAAACAGTCACTAGAGTCATTGACGTTAAGGCTTAGAGTCAATGACGCTAGCCTCTGCCTCAAGAAAGCCCTTCAAAATAGTCACTAGAGTCATTGACGCTAAGGCTTAGAGTCAATAACGCTAGCCTCTGCCGATAAGAAGTACCCAAACCAATGGTTGGCGTCAATGACGTCAGTGGCTTAGCGTCAATGATGATAACCACTGTTTCTTCAAGATTTGCTCGGGCTTTCGGCGACAAGATAGCTCACTAGACGTGGGTTCTTCTCGCGTAACACAGCTTCCTCGATGAGTGTCTCACACTGTAACTCCTTGTAGATAAGCTGAGAAAGTCTCACTTGCAACTCCTTACTCCTCGCTCGAGTCATTGGTCCATTCGGTGGTAAAGGCACGCCTGGATTCGTATCACTAGGCGCGGGTGCTCATGGGATAGGCACAGATGCTCACGGCTTGCTAGGGTTGGAGGCACGAATGTGTCATGGTTTGGCCGACCAACCCATGAGAACTGTGCGAGGAAGATAGGCCACGCAGAAGACCTTGCCCGTGCAATGTGTGCGGGAATCGGTGGGTCCCAACTCGTATCATGCAGCTAGACCAGTGTTAGACTCTTTGATTCCTATCAAGTAAACAAAGGAACAAGATTCAGAGAAATAATAAAAATTGGTGTTAACACACTAGCTAAACGTTTTACGAAAATGACTAAGTGACAGACATAGAATCAGAAATTGGTAAATATTTATGCTGTCAGGAGTAGCAAAGAAGCAAGACGAAACAACATTAAGAAGCATGAAATATCAATATCTCATAGTCATCCCCAGCTACCACAATTCTCAGACCTAGATACAACATATGTTGATGGCTTTAACTAAAACTACAAATAAATTATTAAACAAAATAAAACGAATCATACCACAAAGGTCGTTGATCTTCTTCGCCAACTCCTTGATTCCTTTCTCTTCCTTCTTAATGCTATTTGAATACGGACCTAAAACCTACATTACCAAATTAAATATCACCCATAAGAAAGGAACTTATTAGCAAGGAAATTAATCAGTGCGACATACATAGGTTTTCAGGAGGGCGATATCGTCTTCGTCAAGAGGCCGAGGGTTCTTCTCATCCTTCAACATATCCTCGTCCTCCACTGCAGCCGACGCCATTCGGTCGGGATTTAGCTAGGGACGTGAAAGACTAAGGGAAGAGAATTGTGACTGAAACTTCCAGAGATGCCCAATTTCAGACCTCCCGGCCTATTTATAAACTTCTTGACTGAAATCCTAAGGCTGCGTTTACTTCGGAGGTTTTTCCAGAAAAATTTCCAGTTTTTAGAAAAATGGACGAAAAAATAGAGAACGTGTTTACTTGGCGTATTTTTTCATTCTCGAATGGAAATGAAAAATCTCCACACTGTTCATTTATGAACAAATTTGGAGAGGGCACAAATTGGATTCTCCATTTTTCCTCTCCAAATGGAAACACGCGTTTCCAATTAATCAAACAGTGCCATTTAAATGAATTTTTCTAAAACCCAATTTTGCCCTTTCTTCTTCTTTTCAACGATGCCTCTCATTTCTTCTCATCTGCTACCTTTGCTAACCCGATTTCCTTCATCCCATCTCCTTCTACTCTCCATCCGATCTCCTCCATCCGATCTCCTTCCTCTCCATCCCGATCCTCTCCTTCTTCTCCATCCCGATTTCCCGATCCCCACTGCCAGATTTCCTCGCCTCTATCGCCAAAGTCGTCCTCTCCCTCGACCCCTTCAGGCCGATTTCCTTGTTCTCTCCATCTCGATCCGACCCCTCTTCTCTTCAGGTTTGTATCCGAAATCCGGATCCCGATTTCCTTGTTTTTTAATATGTTTTGCAATACACACTACTAACTCTTGATATGGGTGCTTGTTGATGTATTTGTTTGGCTGTTAATTCTAATGATTTTGATTATTGTGTTGCTGGCCAAAATTTGGGTTGTGTGCTATATAATGGATTTATCATTACCCTTTTGTTCGTTTGTCTACCTCTTTTGCTAAAGATGAAAACTTTGTGCTGGGTTTTCATTGCTTTCAGGGCGAAAGTAGACTCGGAAAATAATGAGAATCGAGTCAGCTTCCCCGTTGCTGCAGCTGCTGCCACCAAGAGGATCAGTTGGAATCGCTCACTTTCTACTAGGTACTTCCCTAAGGCTCCATGTTTCTTTTTTTATTTTGTTTAATGAATCCATTATGTCTTTGGTTGTAATCTAAATTTCGGGTTTTGGTAGTCAAGTGAGGTTTGATTTCGTAGAATTGTTGAATGTAGTATGTTAAATGTAAACTCTTTTGGGGATGTGATGGTGTGTTTTGTTTGGTCAGTAAGTGTAGATGACAAATGGATTAGAAGCTTTGAGAGGGTAGCTTTCAGAAGAGTTTTTTTTTCTTGTCCAATTACTTGATGACTGGTGTAAATATGCATGGAGGTTCTGGGCATGTGATGGTTCTTTCATGTCACCAAGTGTAGATAACAAGTACAGAAGCAGCTTAGAGACTGTTAGTTTTGCCCCCTTTTTTAATGGAGTTATAATTTATTGGTAATCTTTGGTTTTGGTTCTTGTTATAGAGGAAGAGTGAGTATTGCTGTTGCAGCTTGTGTGGAAAAACAGCCTCAGCAAAAGCAGGCCAAGAAAAAGGGAAGAAAACCACCTATTCCTAAGGTAGCAACTCATGAGCTTTTTTCCTGTCAGTGCTCTCCTGAATTTTATATTATAGCTATTCAAGCCTAGAGCTTTTTTTTCAGTTGCATACGAAGCAGTAATGCATTTTGTATCCATGCCTTTGTGTTTGCTCCAGAGTTGTTGTCTGAGACACAAAAGAAGGTAGTTGGTTGGTATCATATTAGCCAATTCATTAACCAATACTGACAGTTTGTGCGGCATTTGTGTTCAATAAGAGATCTGTTTTGCTTGTTGTTGCCCTTTCCCTTATGTTGTCTCTTCCGGTTCTGGTTTCTCTGTTTAGTTTCTTTGTACCTATATATATTGATTTGTGCATAATTTCCCAGCAAAAACTAGATGTATTAATTGATGATACTACAGTGACAGCTGACATTATAACATGGAATTGAATTCCTTCAAGCGAATGATTTTCATTTCCTGTGTTGTCCAACCTTAAAATATTTTGATTTTCCGAGGCTTTATTTTCTTTTCACACGTTTGTTACTTTGACATTCATCTTTACTTGCTTTGGACTGTTATTACTTTTCCCCCCCTCTCCTGGTTAAAGTTTGTATTTGGTGATGCAGTGCACAAATTGCAAGGAAGGAAGATGAAGAACAACTCCGGCTCATAGAAGAAGAAGAGCGGCGAGAACGGGAAAGGAAATTGAAGAAGCGAAAGCTGTAGTGGTATGCAGGAATTTGATTTGGTACCAGTTCATTCTTCATCTCTTCTGTTGGTGGTATAGTTGGAGCCAAATCCTATGTAATTTCTCTCTGGAATTGAGCCTTAAATCAATCATATTAGGATGTAGAGATCTGCTGTTGATTTTTTAGACGCGAGTTTACCAGATAATAATGCGAAAGGCATTTTTTTTTATGGGTGCCCAGCAGCAATTTTTTTTCGCAGATAATAATAATAATAAAGTTTTGGTTCATTTAGAATTCATTTTTATCAAATTATTATGTTTGATATATTTATTTTATTGGGATTTAAGTGAGAACTTGTGATTTGCATCTTAAAAAGAAGTTTTGTGCTCACTTCTGTAATTTGTACTGCATATACATGCTGCTGCTGCTGCTGCTGCGCTTCAAAAGGAAAAATTTTTTGGGTGTTTTTTGTAAATCTGTATTCCCTAAAAACATGAAAATTGCCCAAACATTAGTTCAAGGTTAGGTTTTGAATTGGACATGTTAATCAAGTCCTATTAGTATAAGAGTTATTTTTTATTTTATTAATTAGTTTAAAAATATATAAGTTGATTATTCTTTTTAACTGTCATATGGCAATTACATACCTTATATATATATTACTATCATATATATTAAAACATTCGAAGGAAACATTTTAAAACAATAGTACTTGTATTCACCAATTTCAAGATTATCATGGTCTTCGCTTACTTAGTTTTTGCTAAATCATAAGGTCTCACATGCTTTATGTACGGGAATCAACACAGAATCATAGATACTATATTTTGATGGTGAATTTTTGAAAAATATTCTAGGGTTTTTGAAATATGGACACTTCTATATTTTAATTCTTGATATTTTGATTCCTAAATTTTAGTCTTTCATATATCGGGGCGTATTAAACTTTAGTTCCTATTATTAGAATTTCGTCCGAAACCCTAACTGTGCATGAAAAATATTTTCTAATAATGAAAAAATAGAAGAAAGTAAATAATTGATGGTGAATTTTTTTTCTAATAATATTTTCTTACAACTAAAAGTTAAGAAAATAGGAGAAAGTAAATAATTATAAAATATTATTATTGTTCTATTTTATTAAGAAAAATAGAGCTTTGATAATTTTATTTAATTATTAGTAGATTGATGATATATAGTTGTGTCGATACGCCCCATACAGAATGTATGGTTTCTTGCAAAAATCATACCACCGTCATGACGCCCAGCCTCAAGCGTCATAACACTCCGAGTAAAAGATATGGGTTTTTGCGAAAATATCCAAGCGTCATGACTCCCCAAACAGATGTGATGGGTTATTGCGAAAACATCCCAGCGTCATAACGCCCAGTCTCAAGAGTCATGACGCCCAAAACTGAAGTGATGGTTTTGCGAAAACATCCCAGCGTCATGACGCCAGTATCATGCGGCATGACGCTCCAAACAGTAGTTATGGATTCTATCAAAATTAAGTCAGCGTCATGACGTCCAATATCAAGCGTCATGACTCCCAGGCTCAAGCGTCATTATGCCCAGGATCAAGCGTCATGACGCCCAAACACATTTCCATTCTTCTAAAAATTGGAAATAAGTGCGAAGTAAACACGTTTTCTAGTTTTTCAGATTTGGAAAATTTTAGAAAAATGCGAAGTAAACACGTTTTCCAGTTTTCGGATGGAAATGAAAAAGTTCCAAATTCTGAAAAATAGAAATTTTTTGGAAAGGAGATTTTTCCAAAGTAAACGCACCCTAATTGTTTTAGGATTTGTATTGTCTAAATTAACATGAGTACTAAGGGGTGTTCATCGGTTACTTCAGAAGGATTCCGAAATTTAAAAGTTCGGATATGGTCATTCCGAAGTTCTTGAAATTTTTTTTGTTTCGTAATTTCATTTTCTATCAACTGAACTTTTTTTTTCGAAATTATTTCGGAACAAAAGTTCAAAAAACCAAACTTCCGAACCTCCAAGTTTTCATTCAAAATTTTAGGTTTCCATTTAAAGTTCAAACATCCAAGTTACAGAACAACAATTACAAATTAGCAACAAAACATAACAGCAAACATTCATCCAAATCACAATTCAGTGATTGTTACCTCATTCTCCACTCCTGCAAACTCTGTAAATAATCAAATAAATACAATTAGAAATTAAAAGACTTATAAACAACAAGGCAATAAGGAAAAAAATCATACCAATTTCCCAGTTGTCAAGTTCAGCTATGTCTTCTTTAATTTTGATGGCTTCTTTGGATCTTCTAAACCAATCTTGTGCACAAATCAGAGATTGCACAACTCTAGGAGTTAGTGAACTCCTAAAAGAATCAAAGACTCTTCCTCCAGTGCTGAATGCAGATTCTAAAGCAATAGTGGAAATAGGGATAGCCAACACATCCCTTGCCATTCTTGATAAAATTGGATACCTAGGGGAATGCTTTCTCCACCAATCTAGAATAGAAAACCACTCTTCGTCTTGGACAACATCTTCTTGCAAATACAAATCTAATTAAGACCTATTCCTAAAAGCCCCAGCTTCTGACCATAACCTCTTAAATCTTAATTTTCTATCATTTTTCAATTCATCTCCATTTTCATTATGAAATGTAACATTACTGCCACTGCTAAATTTTTCTATCCTCTCATTAGTTTTCTTTTTGGATCATAAATCTCACAATAAGCCATATAAAGCCTCTTCATATCCTCCCTCACCTTCTTTCCCAAACTCTCACCAATTATCTTATCATGCAAGTCAGTCAATGCAAGTTCCACAAATTCAATTTTATTTCTTGGATTAAGCACTTCAGCAATATAGAACAAAAAATTGAATTTGCTAACCTCACCCCAATACTTATTGAACTTCTCAAACATTCCTTCAGCTAAAAGAATTAGTTCAAAGTCATTACTATTTCTCCATTTTTTCAACAAACATGCAACATTAGTTATTTCTTCAAAGTAACCATTAGAGGTGACATACAAAGACCTAGATACAAAACACGTCAAATCATAAAAATATTTAAGAAACTTGCACAATCTTCTAGCACTAACCCAATCCTCTTCTTAGGTATCCCTCCCAAATTGTTACCATCTTCTTCATTTTCTTCTGAAATTTCATTCTCAACTAATCCATCTTTTTTTGACACCTGATTTTGTAGCTCAATTTTATAAAATGGATCCACATGAACAAATGCATTAAATGCCTTTTTATATCTACAAGAAGCTTCCAACATCAAATAGATGGAACTCCACCTAGTACACACATCTAATCACAATCACAAAAGAGAGCTTGTGTGAATCTTCTCTTTTTCAGCACACAATTTAAACTTCTCTAACCTAGATGGGGACTGCATCACATATCTAACAGCTTCTCTAATTTTAGAAAGAGATTGCCTTAATATTTTGAGACCATCTTGCACCATTAAATTCAGGATATGAGCAATACACCTAACATGGACAAATTCCCCACCTAAAATGCTAGTACCCTGCTGCACCATTTTTTTCTTAATATGTGAAACAACCCCATTATTAGAGCTAGCATTATCAACTGTAATTGTGAAATTTTATCAATCCCCCACTCTCCCAAACATACCTCAAGTGCCCTCCCTATTGCATCATCCTAATGACTACTTATTGGATAAAAAATTAATATTTTTTTATTTAAATTCCATTCATTATTAATAAAATGTGCAATTACACACATATAGTTAATTCTTTGTATTGAGGTTCAAGTATCGGTGGTAATACACACCCTTTGACAGTTTGTAGCAAGAAATTTAACCAGAATTTTTTTCTCATCAATATAAAGCTGATAACAGATCCTAGAAATAGTTGACCTAGAAGGCACCTTAAACCTAATTTGTGTTGCTGCTGCCATAAACTTTCTAAACTCAGGTCTCTCTATAAAACTAAAGGGTAGTTCATCCTCAATTATCATCTGACCTAAGGCCTTCTTACAAGCGTCTTGGTCAAATCTCCAAGATCCTACAGCCTTACTCCCATCATCATTTACCCACATATCAATTTCTATTTGTTTGGTGTCAAATATGTGTGGTACTTGTTTACAGGTTTTCATATGGTTTTTCAAACCAGATGTACCATGTGCTTTTGGGTGACAACCAATTTCAGTAGAACAAAATTTTCACTTACCTTTTGGATCACCATCTTCACTCACAAATCTCACAAATTGTGCCCACACCGAAGATCTTGGAGTTATGTCCTTTCTAACTTTTGGTTTCTTTACTGTTGTAGCAGCAGGAGCATGGTCTTTGGTAGCAGCAGCTGAGGGTTCTGCTCCAACTTGCTCTTGGGAAGGAGCAGCAACAATGTCAACAACAGAAGGAGTCACAACAACAATGTCAACAACAGAGGAGTCACAGTCTCCATTTGGATAAAGCTGAAACAAAAACAAAAACAGATTAGTTTCTAACAAAAGTTGAAAAACATAATTACTTTCTAACACAAACAAACAATTAGTACTAATTGTAACACAAATAAACAATCACTAGTTGAAAAAATAGAATTAGTTTTAGCAATTCATCCTCAATTCTCATCGGTTGAATCCCCAATTTTCTAACCTTAAATTGTTTGTACTGATTCAGTACTTCTGATGAAACAATTTTCAAAATTAAGGTTTGTTAGAAAATATTGAGATTGGAGTATTTGATTTGGAGGAGGCGGTGGTGGAGAAAGAGGAGGAGGTGGTGGTGGTGGAGTCGTGGAGGATTGGGCTATGGAAGTGGGAGGTCTGGAACGCTGAGACAGAAACGTCGTCGTCAACGAGCAAGAGGGAGAGAGAGAGGAGAAGAAAGAAGTCGATTGCAGGCTGCCTCTGTCTAAAAATGAAGAAAGAAAAGAATGACTAAAAAAATACTTATATATTAGGTCACAAAATTTCGGTTAAAATTTTGGTTAGAATGGTTAACCGAAATTTTCATTATCAGCTTCCATTCCGTTCCATAGTAAAGTTTGGTTTCAAAAATTTCGAAATCGTATTTTGAAATTCTGAAATTCCAAAACCGAACAAGCAAAATTTCGGTTTCAAAATTTTAAAATTTCAGGTGCAAAAATCCGATGAACACCCATAACTAATAGTCCTAATAAAATAAAATAAAGTACAATGTTACTAATACTATTAATTATTAGAAATCTAACCTAGGAATTCTTTTCCTTTTTCTTTTCCTTTTTCTTTTATTTTTATTTTTATTTTTCCTAACAAGAAACACTATTCATATTTCATTCATTTATCCTATCACATATTTAATTTAATAGTTAAACTGCTCCTATTTATACTATCATGTATTATTTTTTCTTGTCCTCTTATGATTATATTGTCTTGTCTTATCTAGCAGTGTGCGCGGAAGTTTGATAATGAGTTTATTAAAGTTCCCTACCGAAAATTATACTAATTCGGACAGAATGGTTATCCAATTTTGTGATTTTGATAATATCAAATACCATACATCAGAAATAATTTTCGGTAAGGTACGGTAATTCTTTTTATTAGTTCAGTGTACCAAACTTTTGATATTTATGTTCCATTTTTTATATTTAAAATATTTATATTCATAATTTGGGTACTTGGATTCTTTCTTTTAATTTTTTGTTTAGGAATTTGTGATGATTAATTGATTAATTACAATTATTAGATCTCTTGTAATGATAATTAATTTGATTTTTGTTGGTTAATTTTCTAGCTTTTATTTGTTAGTTCCATTATTATTTTTAAATAGAATAAAAATTTCAGAATTTGGAAAACCGAATTCCATACTAAAGTTAGTTCAGCAAAACAAAAATGGAAGTTCTTAAGAGTTGGTTTGGTACAGTAGCCATTTTTAATTAGTAATGTTGATTATTGAAAAAATCTGAAATACTGAGTTATCGTCTAGTACACACTCCTAATCTTGTGTCAGAGGATAAGTATTTTGAGCTGCGGTTGTTCCATGCAGCGCTAAGTCAGCCTACAAACACAATAAACCACAAAGTTTAAGATGATGTTAGCTTTACTTGAACTTAGAAAGAAATGCTCAAGACTTTATGTAGGAGAATGCTTATGTATTAACACTTGCTTGATTCCTTTATGAATGTATAAGTGAGACTTCACCCCTATTATACACAATCACCTCCTCAATAGACGACTAGGATCGTTTTGATCCAATGGTGGAGATTAAATATCTAGATCTATTTTAGAACTCTCTACACATCTACAACATTCTAGAAAGTTTCCAAAAGGATCTACACACTTTCTAGCTTTTGGCCGAAATAGGTCTTTGTGGTCATACCTAGCAGGCCGCGACCCATGCATCAGGCCCGCAGCGTGACACTTGTCTCTTATGTACTATACTTAAACAAACATAACCTTAATACTCCCTCCGGACCCAAAAGTATGTCGTTCTGGGTCTAGAGGATTTGTCCAAATTAAATATCGTTCAACCCTTTTCTGACATATTTTCAAGGTGCAATTACTATATTGCCCTTGCACTGCCATCATCTTCTTCTTCTCACCACTGCTCACTTGGAGTCTCACCATCACAATCTCTACCACAAACAAATGACCACCATCATCCTCCCCAAACCACCATCATATTCACGAGCAACTACACCAAATCTACCACTTCCCACTAAGATTCGACCACCACAACTAGATCAGACCTCCAACCAACCACCATAATCATCTTTGTAAACTCCAACAAATCCACCCTCATTGTTAGGATCCTTTAATGTTGAATTTGCAAGGAACTAGTCTCAATTAGGGATGGCTCGGATAATGAAGGATTATAGCGTTCTTGTTGAAATTTGGAAACCAGTCACTTTAGAATGGATTTAGGAGATAGGCGCAGCGAAAATTATGTAGGAAATATGGAGGAATTTTAGAGAGGATCGTGGAAAAAGAATAGACTTTTGATTCAAGATTAATGGTTCTTGAATCGGGAATTTTAGAAGTGAAAGATGGAAAATTAAATGAACAAGTAAATTCAAGAAAACCCTCTCGTTAACTAGAACGAGCAACCTTTCTATATTGAATATACTCGAAAATAATTGATCCCAAACTTGCAATGGAAATGCTAGTTTGAAGCCAAAAAATTACAAGAAATTTAGGGAAAGAAGAATGCTAGAAAGCAAGAAATTACAAGAATTAATTAAGCTAAAATTGGCTTCCAGATTGAATGTTTATCAATGATCAAAAAGTGAGCTTTAAAGGAAACTAAAGACATCTATTTATAGCTGAAAATCCTTGAATTAATTCAAGGTTGGAATCCTTAAATTAATGGCCAAGGAAATGGCGCTGGCCACTTGTGATGCTGCCAGCTGGATGTGAGGAAGTTGTGCGGGCTGCCCATGCACAAGGTGGGGGCGAGTGGGGCGTTGGTGGGCTGCGTCGTGCGGACGCAAAGGCTGGGGCTTGCAACGACGTTGTTGTGCTGCTGGGCGTGGGAGTGGGCTGGTGTAGGGTTGGACGATGTCGCTTGGGGCAGGAGGGTGGGTTGCTGTTGCTGCTTGCTACGTGTGTTGATGGGCTGGGCTGGAAAGGAGGTTGCTGCTGCATGCTGGGCTTGGACCGGGTGAGCAAGCCTAGGTTGCTGCTACTGGACTTGGGTCTGCTGAACTTGCACACATTCTCCATTGGTCCTTGGACTTGTATGCATAAACTCCATTGGTCCTTAGACTTTGGGTGCTCCTCCTCGTAGCGTAACTGTTGAAGCATAAGTGCCATGAGGTTTTGGCGTCGGCTTCGAGTACGCGATGCGATCGGTACAATCGTATCATCCCCTCCCCCTTTGAGTGGATTCGACTTCGAATCCAAAGCTTGCACGTCCTCAGGGTCCTCGTCATCTGAATCCTCTACAAAATATGGAGATAAATCAGTAATGTTGAAAGTAGTAGAGGAAATAGAAAAGATGTAGGAATGTCTAAAATATAAGCATTATCGTTAATCTTATTAACAATAAGGAAAGGACCAGCCCCTTTATGGCTCAATTTAGACTTCCGAAGGTAAGGGAAACGCTCCTTGCGTAGATGCACCCAAACCCAATCTCCAACTTCAAAGGATTTGACTCGTTTACCGGCATTGCGCTTCTCCTCGAGTTTGGCATTCATATTCTCCATCCTTTGCTTGACCTTAGCATATAGCTCCTTGACTGTGGCCGTCTCCATCTAAGCTGGTTATATGAGAAACAGGTAAAGGGAGCAAGTCTATGGGGGTAAGTGGATTGAACCCATAGACAAGCTCAAATGGAGAAAATAAGGTGGCAGAATGCATGTCACGATTATATGCAAACTCAATAAAAGGAAGACATTGATCCCAATTCTTAAGAGTATTTCGGTACCATGATTTGAAGCAAGTTACCAAGAGTGCGATTGACTACATCCGTCTGGCCATCCGTTTGGGGGTGGTAGAATGTGGAAAATAGTAGCTTGGTCCCCAACTTGGCCCAAAGGACACGCCAAAAATGACTCAGAAATTTTGAGTCTCTATCACTTACAATTGTACGTGGCATGCCGTGGAGTCGGACAACCTCTTGGAAAAATATGTTAGCTACATGAGAAGCATCAGCAGTGGATTTGCAAGGAATAAAATGTGGCATCTTAGAAAATCGATCAACAATAACAAAGATAGCATCTTTTCCATTACTAGTTCTAGGCAATCCAAGTACAAAATCCATGGAAATATCACACCAAGGGTGCGAAGCAATAGGTAATGGCATGTAACGACCATGATCGTGAGATGTAGACTTAGCATGATGACACTCAACGCATGCATTAACAATTTGAGTTATCATAAGGCGCATATGCGGCCAATAAAATGTTCCTTTAAAGTACTCAAAGTTTTGTTAATACCGAAGTGACTGCTAAGTCTACCACCGTGAGCCTCTTTAATGAGAAGCTCGTGCATGCTATATTTAGGCACACACAAACGACCTTTACAAAACAGAAATCCATCATGCAAAGAGTAGTTTTCAAAAGGCCCACTCAAGCATGCATCATACGCCACATGGAAATCATCATCATTTTCATACATTTCAATGATATGCGAAAATTCCAATAATTTAGATTGCAAAGAAGTAATGAGTGCGTACCTTCGAGAAAGGGCATCGGCGACTGTGTTCTCCTTTCCTTTCAGATACTTGATTATATATGGGAATCGCTCAATGAACTCCAGCCAAACAGCATGGTGACGATTCAACTTACCTTGTCTTTTGAGGTAGCGAAGGGATAGATGGTCGGTGTGAACAACGAACTCCTTCGGGACGAGGTAGTGCTCCCAAACAGTAAGGGTTCGAATTAGGGCGTACAGTTCCTGATCATACGTACAGTAATTGAGTTGGGCTTCCTTCAGCTTCTCACTGAAATAAGCGATCGATCGACCTCCTTGTAACAACACCGCTCCAATCCCGACTCCACTTGCATCGCATTGGACCTCGAAATGGGAGTCATGCAAGGAACTATATATCAAGATGTCATCAAAATAAACAACAACAAACTTACCAATAAAGTCACGCAACACATGATTCATTAAACGCATAAATGTGCTAGGAGCATTTGTTAACCCGAAAGACATAACTAACCATTCATAAAGACCAAATTTAGTTTTGAAAGCAGTTTTCCATTGGTCTCCTTCATGCATACGGATTTGATGATATCCACTAGCCAAATCAATTTTAGAAAAGATTGTAGCATTGCTGAGTTCGTCTAGCATATCATCAAGTCTAGGTATGGGGTGTGAGTATTTAACGGTTACCTTATTGACGGCTCGGCAATCCATGCACATGCGCCATGATCCATCTTTCTTTGGAACGAGGATCACCGGAATGGCACAAGGGGAAAGGCTCTCTCGAACATAACCTTTGGCGAGAAGTGCTTCAACTGGAGTTTCCAGCTCCTTGATTTCCATCAGGTTGCACCGATAAGCGGGGCGGTTAGGCATAGGCGCACCAGGGATCAAATCGATCTTGTGCTCGATCCCTCGAATGGGTGGTAGTCCTTCGGGTAACTCGTCAGGAAACACGTCTTGAAAATCTGTCATCAAAGACAAAAAAGTAGGAGAAGAGGAAATGGGGTTAGTGTTAGATATTTCCGCGCTCAAAGCACGAAAATGGAGAAAAACAATGGGTTTTTTTGCAACGAGCGCACGCCTCACATCCCGAGATCTTCCCATGAGACTTACTTTTCTCTCCTCTCATTCCCCTCGGAACCTCGCTTGCTAGCTCATTTTTTTCTAGCCGTGTCGTTCCACTCTTTCCTTCCTTTTTCTCTCCTCTTTTCGCAAGCTCACTTTTTTCTTGCGGGCTATTTTGAATGCTCTCACCGCTTACATTTTTCACTCCACTCTTTCCCTCCTTTTTAAGCAAAGAAATTGAAATATCGAAGACCGCACTCACTTTTTCAAGCTTGATTTGGTCTTCGTATAGCTGACTAGGTGTGAGTGGTGGAATCATGAATTTGCGGTCGCCGTGAGTGAGCCGGTAGGTGTTGCGAAAACCGTCCTGAATGGCGTGACGATCAAACTGCCACGGTCGGCCAAGCAGAAGGTGGCTGGCTTGCATGGGAGTGACGTCACACACTCGCTCGTCCATATACTCTCCAATCTGAAACTTGACCCTTACTTGCTTGACTACCTTGATCGAACTTCTATCGTTGAACCAGTTCAACACGTAAGGGTGTGGGTGCTTGGTCGTCGATAATCCAAGCGAATGAACTTGCAAGGTGCTAGCCACATCAGCACAGCTCCCACTATCAATGATGATCGACATAACCATCCCATCAGCTACACCCCTTGTATGGAACAAGTTCTCTCTCTGTTCCAAGACCTCATCATCTACTCGGGCTTGCATACTCAAAGTCCGTCGGACAACCAGACTTCGAGGAATCTCTAAAAGGGCATACTCGTCTTCTTCCTCAAATTCGGCTTCTTCTTCCCTCTCAGATTCCTCGTCTTCACTTACTATCTCCCCTCCTTCTCGAACCAAGATGATGCGACGGTTTGGACATTCGGCACTCATGTGTCTTTTACTGCCGCATTTGAAGCACTCAATGGATCGGCTTGGAGTCCTTTGGGTTGTGTTTGGGGTTGGTATTTTGGAGGTGTCTTGGGGAGTGTATGGCTTGGGGTCAGGTGGGTTGGTGTAGTTTGGTCGGGAGTCAGTTGGTTTGGTGTAGCTCGGTTTAGAGGTGTTTGTTTGCCAAGGCTTTTTGGTATTGGTCACGGAGTGTGGAGTAGAAGAAGAAGTAGTATTGACAAAGTTTCAGGATTTAGAGCTTACTTGGCGTTCTAGTTTAAGGGCTAGGTGATACATCTCCTCGAGTGTATTGTAGGTAAGGAAGTCCAACTGTTGGGAGATTTCCTTGCGAAGACCACCAAGAAATCGGGCCATGGTTGCCTCACTACTCTCTCGTACATCCAATCGCGTCAACATGGACAACATCTCATGGTAAAACTCCGTGACACTTTTACTTCCTTGATACAATCCTTGGAGTTTCTTATGTAAATCTCGGAGGTAGTAGACCGGCACAAACCGTCGCCGCATCTCCTCCACCAGTTCAGTCCAAGTCGTTATTGGTGGTTCACCGTCCAATCTTCGATTGACCAGGACTCTCTCCTACCACTGTATGGCCAAACTTGTGAACTCAACAACAGCCAAATGACACTTCTTTTCTTCCGAGTAAGTGTAACATGCAAATATCCTTTACATCTTACTTTCCCATTCATAATAAACATCGGGGTCATCTTTACCCTCAAAGGATGGAAGAAATAATTTAATACTGGAGGGATTTTCATACCGTTCCTCATTTCGAGATGCCCTTCGAGCCTCCCTTAGAGGTTCGTGTCGTGGTGCGTCAAAGAAAGGCGTTTGACGTGATGGAATATGTGACCGAGGAAGGTTCGGATCGGACACGAATGGGTGGTTTGGTGGTGGCACATAGGAATTCGCTTGGTGAAGTGGAATGTCAAGCCCTCGGTTAGACGTGTTGTTTCGAGTTCGGTTTAGGAAGGGTAGAGTTAATGGTTGGGATGTTTGGGGCATGTTAGGGGATGGGAGGTTACGTGATTGGTGATCCTCCTCGTTGTCGCTACTATTAGTATGGGTATAGACACCTTCGGTGTTGCTATTGAAGGGAGGACTATATAGGAGTTGATTCCTTGGATCGGTGGATTGGGTTCTTTGTTAGAAGTGGGGAAATGTAGGGGTTCTTTGTAGTAGTGGTGTTTGTAATGGTGGGGGTGTCTGGGCTTGTCGATTTTCGATGGCCTCGAGCCTAGCCATCATTTTGTCCAATATGGAGCTAATGTGGCTTATGTTTGGATCGGGCGGTGGGGGTGGTACTTCCGAATGTTCTTCGGTAATGGTAGGGTCGTTGGACATGATGTGTACCTGCACAAAGAAAATAAACACAAAGGAGAACTAAAAGGTGTTTGTTAGTACCCTCCCTCACGTGTTTACACTCTTCCCTCTATTGTTCTCACCAAAATCACACAAAAACAAAGTTAATGCCAATTTTAGTTTAAAGATTCAAAGAATGATGAGCACTTTGGTGACACACAATGAAAACTCGGCACACAAAGAAAGGTATGGAAAATTAAGGTAACAACATGAACAAAGTGAAGTTATGCACTTACCTTAATTTAGAGTAGAGAAGATATGGAATCAATAATGAAAACTTACAAAGACTCGAATGAACAATGGCGCAAAAGGATTGATGTTTAGGAAGCTAAAAGAAAAGCTTGACTCATCCAATTTAAGTCCACGTCAAGTGTCGAAAAGCTTACCTAGCGATCTTGCCCCTTGCTTTTGACTTGTGTCGATCTTTGAATTTTTTTTTAATTTATATATATATATATACGAAATATATGTGTATATATATATATAAAAAAATATAAATAGCAAAGAAAATAAAATTTGCGTTAGTGGCAAAATTTATACAATGGATAATGAATTTCGGAAAATTACAAAGGAATTGATTAGAGCAATTTTGAATGTTTACCAACCTTCGAGACAGCCGAGCTCCGCTACCACGTGTTAGGATCCTTCAATGTTGAATTTGCAAGGAACTAGTCTCGATTGGGGATGGCTCGGATAATGAAGGATTATAGCGTTCTTGTTGAAATTTGGAAACCAGTCACTTTGGAATGGATTTAGGAGATAGGCGCAGTGGAAATTATGTAGGAAATATGGAAGAATTTTAGAGAGGATCGTGGAAAAAGAATGGACTTTTGATTCAAGATTAATGGTTCTTGAATCGGGAATTTTAGAAGTGAAAGATGGAAAATTAAATGAACAAGTAAATTCAAGAAAACCCTCTCGTTAACTAGAACGAGCAACCTTTCTATATTGAATATACTTGAAAATAATCGATCCCAAACTTGCCATGGAAATGCTAGTTTGAAGCTGAAAATTTACAAGAAATTTAGGGAAAGAAGAATGCTAGAAAGCAAGAAATTACAAGAATTAATTAAGCTAAAATTGGCTTCAAAATTGAGTGTTTATCAATGATCAAAAAGCGAGCTTTAAAGGAAACTAAAGACATCTATTTATAGCTGAAAATCCTTGAATTAATTCAAGGTTGGAATCCTTAAATTAATGGCCAAGGAAATGGCGCTGGCCACTTGTGATGCTGCCAGCTGGACATGAGGAAGTTGTGCGGGCTGGCCATGCCCAAGGTGAGGGTGAGTGGGGCGTTGGTGGGCTACGTCGTGCGGACGCAAAGGCTGGGGCTTGCAACGACGCCATTGTGCTGCTGGGCGTGGGAATGGGCTGGTGCAGGGTTGGACGACGTCGCTTGGGGCAGGAGGGTGGGTTGTTGTTGCTGCTTGCTGCGTGCGTTGATTGGCTGGGCTGGAAAGGAGGTTGCTGCTGCTTGCTGGGCTTGGGCCGGGTGAGCAAGCCTGGGTTGCTGCTACTGGACTTGGGCCGGTTGAACTTGCACACATTCTCCATTAGTCCTTGGACTTGTATGCATAAACTCCATTAGTCCTTAGACTTTGGGTGCTCCTCCTCGTAGCGTAACTGTTGAAGCATAAGTGCCACGGGGTTTTGGCGTTGGCTTCGAGTGCGCGATGCGATCGGTGCGAGCGTATCACTCATCCACTGCCAACTCACCTCGTCTCCCTCCGACCAGCCAACAGAACAATTTGAAAAAGTATTTCAGATCTAAATGTGGCTAAATTTTAAACATTTAACAACAATTTCAAATTCAAATCTCCTATTCTCTCTTTTCTAGAAAAAAAGAAAAGAAACACAGAATAAAAAACATATGAAAGAAGCAAAGGAGAAGAAATATGATTGATGGGTTTTAAAATTTGTAATGATTTAGAAAGAAAAGAAGAACCTTTTCTTCATCATCTTCATGGTTATGTTCTTCTGTTCCCTTGTTGTATATACATTTACAGCTATACAACACAACGAAACCAGAAAATAAACTATGAGGAGGAGGATGGATAATTAAAGATGGGTTATCGTCTTTATTGGTAGTGGTTTGATTCCAATAGTGTGCAAGTCTTCTTCAAATGTAAATTTGGCTAAATTTTAAATATTTAACAATTTCAAATCCAGATCTGGGTATGTTAGATCTAATACCCATAAATTTTATGCAAATATTTATAGTTGGATGGTGGAGGTAACCAAATAGTGGTGGTCGGATAACCAGATGGTGGTAGTGGTTGGTTATGGTGGGAGCCTTGGGTGGCGAGAAGCAGATGAAGATTACATGAATGGCACGCTAGTAAATTTAATAGAGAGATAGGGGCAGAAATGGAACAAACAGTGGGATGTCAGTCCCTTATTAATCTGTGTGCCCGGACTAGGGGTGTTCATCGGTCGGTATCGTAATATTTCGGTAAAAAAAATTTGATATTCGGTATACCGAACTAAAAAAATTAGATACCATACCATAGTTTTTATTAATTAGTACCGTAATTTTATTACCGAAAAATTTTCGATACGGTATTACGGTAATACCGAATTAATCACGGGTTCGCGGGTTTTAAAATTAAAGAATGAAGGATTAATGGGTGTGTGCTGCTAGTGCTGGACCGTGAAGCCTGATGGTGCCGTGGAGATTCTAGGTTTCTAATTAATTAGGATTTAGGATTAATGGGTTATGGGTGTGTGCTGGTGTGGTGGTGTCGTGGTGGTGGTGGGTGGGACTGGTGTGGTGGTGGGTGGGACTCTGGTAATTTGGATTGAATCCAAAAAGAAATGATAATATCCAGAAGAATAAGATGAGCAACGGGAGTGGGACTTGGGAGTTGACTTGATTTGGAAGTAAATAGTATAAAAATTAATACATGCAAGAAGGCACTGGAAATTAAATGATTATTGAGCAAATAAATTATTTCGGTTCGGCAGGTACGGTAATAGCGTACCTGCAAAATTTAATACTATATCGTACCGAACTTTTTCGATACGGTATTTCGGTATACCGTACAGTAAAAAATTCAAAAAAAATACCGACCGAATCGAATAAATTTCGGTACGGTATTACGGTAATTTCGGTACGGTCGGTATTTGCACACCCCTAGCCCGTACCTAAAACGACGTTCTTTTGGGTCCGGAGAGAGTAGTATTTAAGATCCGCTTGTTTAATAAATTGAATAGAAGTTTAACCTTAATCCATAATCTGTTTTAGATGTCTAAAGGATTTTAAAAAAAATTATTAGACCATAATCTGATGTAAGTAAGTTCAATGAAGTTTATTCGATTATTTCATCAAACTATATAAACCGTGAATCTCTGGAAAGACTTGCCGTGAAGAACAAACCGACTAAAGCAAAAGAAAAGCATTTTGGACTTCTTAATTGTAACATATTGTACGTTTTGTAGAAAACATTGGAATATTTGATTTAAAATTAATTCTAACCCGTTAATGATTTTTAGAAATGAAGATTAACATAAATCGTTAATTTAATTTAGTTTGAGATTAATTCCGTTCGAATAATTTTTTATAGCTTTTAGGATTAATATTGGATCTATTTGGTAGACCAAATTTCCTGATAAAAGGCTCTGGAAGTTTCACTCAGAATTCAGGCAGGTTGACAGCTATTGTAAACTTCTCAACCCATCATTTCATGTTCTCATATTTTAAGAGAAGCAAAATAGTTGTTGAAAAGTGGATGATTTAGTGATTAAATTATTTAATGGATAAAAATTTATTAAGAGAATTATCTAACTGCGAAGTACTGGTGGTCATTCTAGGCAAATCAAAAGTTGGTGGGAAAAATTGATGATAAGATTGTTTTTATTCCAATTTTTTACAGGCTCTTTTAGGATGCTAATTAATTCTCTATTAATTTCTTTTTTGTGTATAATTCTCTATTAAATTAGATGATGGACATGGGTACAAATAAAAAAAAGTCTAAGCAACATTTCCCTCCCATGTAAAAATGTTCCAAATAATAACTGCTTTGATGAAATTATTTATCTAAATTGGCTCCTCATTTTATATGGATTTCAATAGATTTTATTAAATATTTATGATTTAATGTGGCATTCTTTAATTAATTTAAAATTAGAAAAAATGAAAGTGTAGCCCCATAGCTTACATGGAATTTCAGAAAAAAAGTAGTAAAAGAATTTCAACCCGGTTTGAACTCATCCCCAACAGTCAACTGCACCAACTTCCAAACCCCAACTCCAATCCCCTAAATTGAATTGCAATACCAAGTTGAACCTAAACTCTAGATTTGCCTATTACCCATCCCCAGAACCCCCAAAATCACACGAATCATAATTTTCAACCCCATCCCCCATCGCACGTCCATCTCCCCAATCAGAGAGTATCTTATAGGTGGTGCCGATGATTTTTTGAGACAATGAGGAAAAAGAAGGGTGTGATCGTGTGAGACCCACTAGCATTTGTAGTTGGGTTTAGCGAACCGGTGGAGCTGCAGCACCGCCTCCGTACGCGCCCATGGTGATGCAGTTGTAAGCAGCGACACCGTAAGGATGGAAAACTTGCTGGAAGACACCATCTTCAGCAATGACAACTTTGGAATCCTAAGACGGAGGTGGTGGTGGTATTGGGGACAAAAGTTTTGGTGGTGATGGTGGTGGCAGTGGTGGTGATATTGGAGATGCAGAGGTGGAGAAGGTGAAACTAGTGGGTTTGATATGGAGTAAAAAAGTGGCTGCAGCACAAAGGAGTACTAAAAGAGTTGGGTTTTCTGTTCTTGAAATTAAGGATTCAGAAGAAAGAGGTTTATGCAGTGGAGGATTGGAAGCTTAAAGCTCAGAACTGGAAAACAAATCAGATCTGGGGAATTGACATGATATTTTTTTTTTTTTTCTAATTTATAGTCTCTAATTAACCATGAATGCCACGCGGGATACATGGTTCGTAACAATTTTGTGTCAGTGTCACATCAACAAGAAAAAATAGAAATAGATCTGTCAATCATCTAATATAAAGCTCCATCAACGGGGAAAACAAATTCAACACGACCAAGGAGTTTACAGTGGCAAAAAAAAGAGTGGTAGAGTAAGGCATGTGGTACGGCACAAGTGTACAGTGGCAAAGGAAGGAGAAGTGGCTGCAGGCTGAGCCACTCATACTAAACTAAACTACGTTTGTGCTTTAAGCTTTCGTCGTCTGCTGGACACAAAAACTCAGCTAGCCTTATAACTCATCTCTCCCGATCTGCTAGACTTTAACCACTTCTTTTTCTTAAATGAAGAATAAACAGGTCAAACTGTCAGGCCCGAGACCCCAGCGGGTATGTCCCGTCCATCCATTTATGGAGCGGGTCGAGTCAGACTTGACCCTGTTTATTCATAGAGAAATTTTTTGTCTCTTGACCTATGGAACGAGAAACTGAGACAAGTTCCATTGTGCCACCCCTAGGTTGAATATACAAGATCTCGTAGGCAAACTGGGGATCTGTGGGGGATTTTTTTCTATCAGCTCAGTTCTGGGTTACATGAGGATCTAAGATACGTGATAGAGATATATTTTCCCCCAAGTCTATGCAGAAAAGATTACTAAAACAGACTTACCAACTAAGTTGAAATCAACAAATTTACAATTCCAATCAAGCAAAGGAGAACAAAAAAATCAATAAAAGGAAAATACACATGCAGCCTGCAGCAATACAATCATAGAAAGAAAACATTAATATAACAGACAATATAAACAAATAAGCAGTGAGTGTGCAGCTATGGTATAAAGGCATCATCCATAGGTAAAAACATGATCATCACACCCACCAACGCTAGAATAGTACTTAGCTGACCTTGACTACGACAACACATTATAGTGTCGCGACCATCACATTTTATTTGACCTCATAAACTTTGGTTTTTTCTCGGCAGGCTTCAAAATCTGAAAAGAGCATATCAGATTTTCATCGACACTCATCATTGCACCAGCATTATCAAATTCACCACAATAGTTGGGAGCTGAAAAAATAGTAACAAGTTGTCTTTCTGCAAAGAATTCATATCCATCCTCCACAACCTAGTAGACCATAGAAATCACATTAGTATTTGACAATAAGATCATGGTTATCAAAAAAAGACATGGTAGGTATGTCAATGTCAATAACCTGATGTGCGCGACACACAAGGTCCAGATCATGCTTTGCCAAGAACTCTGACACCTTATCTGGCCCAAATGTGAATGAAACCCCTCTATCATTCATACCCCATCCCTTCGCATCCCTACAAGGATCTGACCAGAGCAAATCACACAGCAAACCAGTGTCTGGAACAGGAGTTGGGCGTGCCAAATTTCTGATTTGGTCCAAATTTGTTAGGTCAGGAGAAAGACCACCATGCATGCACAATATTTTGTCATCTACGAGAGCAGCAACAGGAAGGCAGTTGAAACAGTCAGTAAAGCATTTCCAAATCCTGACATTGAACCGCCGCTTGCATTCATCATAAAATCCATATATCCTATTTATAGAAGCGCATTCGTGGTTTCCTCTTAGGAGAAAAAAGTTCTCTGGATACTTTATCTTATAGGCAAGCAAAAGGCATATGGTTTCCAAACTCTGTTTGCCACGATCAACATAGTCCCCAAGAAACAAATAATTAGCTTCGGGAGGAAAACCACCATACTCGAAAAGCCTCAGTAAATCACTATATTGGCCGTGAATGTCACCTGAACCACAAATAAAAATCCTAACAATATCAGACAAGAATGACACTGCAGTGAATGCATAGCCAAACCAAGGGTTACCAGCAAACCACATTTCGGAAGTAGCAAATGCATAAATGCTATCGATCATTTAAACGTCAGTAATTAGCCAAAATCCCAGGAATTCAAGAGATAATAGACCTTCACTAAAAGAGGTAATAATACTTTATTTATCAAAGACCCAATAATTTGGCAGTCCAAGCTTTTAAGTATCTCCTATTCAGCACAAGCAACAGGAATTACTCTGAACTGAGGATTTTAGGAATGCTCAGCAACAAACAGATACTATAAATAGTACAAAAAAGAACCATAAAACAATAATGCAATTTCAATAACCCTACAGAAAACACTACCTACAACCGTGACACACATTTCACACCAAAGCACGCCAAAGTCATAACCTTTCAAAGAAATGAAATGAAAGCACAAAGGGAATCCCCACAATCAAGAACGCGTATTAGCGTAAAAGTAGTATACTGTTAAAGGAAGTACCACAAATCTTGATGGGTGCCTCAAGCTCCAGCAAATTAGGTTGTTGCAGGAAGATATCACGAGAAGCAACGCAAAGCTGTTTGATCTCAGCCTCAGAGAGCTGCACTTGCTTGCCTAGCCTAGCTGATCGGACTTCTGTTAACCTCTTGATTATGTCACTCAATACGGCAGCATCCATCACCGGCTGCCCTTGCGTAGCCATCGGATCCTTCTCTCCTCCTGCTCCTCCTCACCTCCTTAGCCGTCAACAGTTCTAATAACTATCGAAAGTAAAAACCCTAACAATAGAATGAAAATATCAAACGAGAGTGTCAAGATTATGTTATGTCTGTTGTCTGTTAGTGATGTTTTTCTTTTCAGAAAGGAAAGGAGAAGAGGAATTGATAATGATTAATTGATTACGAAATGTGTGCACTGTGAGGAAACTTCAATTTCGTCCGGCAAGGTTCATTCTCTTCATCATTAAGTCCCTGTGTTTCATTTCAAATGAAATCTATAATCCCTAACATTTTTCAACTTTTTTTTTAGCATCTTTTCAATCGAGACTTATTCCGTTTAAGTTTGTCAAACAGTAAAAGGATGGTGACTCACCCATAGTGTTTTATTATTATTAAAATTTGAATTCAAAATTTTAATTTAAGGTGAATAATATATTTTATTAATCTTTATCTATTTATTATAATTTTATTAGGTTTTAATAGAATTAATGGAAGATTAGCTATAGAACTTCGTTTATTTGGTCCTATCGTTAATTCTATTAAAACATAGTATAATTAATAAATAATTATTTTTAAATATTATTTATTATAATTATTTTTTTAATTCCCAAGGCTTTATATTTAAATACTTTTACTATGTTGAATTCTCACTCGACTTTCAAATTAAGAAAAAATAAAATAAATTCGAAAACCCCAATGTTTATTGTTTGGCCCTAATCGTTTTTTTTTGGTCTCATCAGCCTCGTCTTCCTCTTCCTACAAAATAATAAGACTATGCAATCAACTAATCCCACCTCAATGAAAACTAATTTCACAATGGAAAATGATATATTTTGCGAACCAGTGCTCCGAATGAGTTCGTCGAACAGACGTGGACATCCAACTGGTGTAATTGAGCATCTGCTTCCCTTAGGCTCTATATAAGAACAAGGATTAGGGTGGAAAGGAAACGAAGGGAAAGTAAATTTTTTAATTTTATTTTGTATGGAAAAAAAAGTCCAAAGAAATTAAAGGAAATGCAACGGAATGCAGAGGAAATAAACTATAGAAATTTCCTTCCGGACTCACAAAATATTTAAAAGGAAAGAACTAAAGAGAAAAAAAATTATTCCATTATTATCATTGCTAGAAAGCAAACAACCTCATCTTCTACGCTCCCTCCAATCCATGCGAACGTCAAAATTTTCATGACTGTAACTACCATATGCTCATCTTCTCCAATCCACTCCTTGCCCCCCATCTTCTCCACCCCCACCACTTCCCTCAAATCAATTTGTTCTCTCCAGCCTCCCTCAACCTCTCCTCATCCTCCTCCTGCACAGTTTGATAATCAAGAAACGAAAGATAATCTAACTAGGTCTCATCTAGAAAATCAGCACTATTGTTACCACAATCACCCCAACGTTACCCACATTCTTTGCAAAGGATGCACCAAAGCAGACCCAGAACGAATATTATCATAAGACAACAGAGGTGTAGACTTTGTGATACGATCCCAAACAGAGCTTGGTGTTATGACGTCACCGACTATTTTTGTTTGCAAAAAGATTGGTTTCTCATCTTGGAATCCAACTGTGCGAAAGCTATTCTGAGCTTCTAGAATATTTATTTAATTATTTATGTAATTATTATTTAGTTCTTAGACTTCTAACTTAAGTAGAACTTCTATTCCTACTAGTGTTAAAACTTATAGTTATAGTTAAACTTGTACTTGGGCAAACACCTATATATAGAGCCATTGTGCTCATTGAAAAAAAAACCTTTAAGAATATTTTTGGAACCAAATTGGTTATTGAGAGAATCGTTTCTCTTTTGTTCATGCGTGAACCTTGTTCCTATTTGAGTTAGAACACTCGATTAGGTTAGCAAGTAAAACTGAAAGTTCATTCCATTAGTTCGTTTACTCTAGTTTGGTTCTCAAAGGTTGAGTTAAGGGTTAGAGACTCGAACTAAGAACCTTACTTGATTCGTTTAGGTTGGCTAGCACAGGTTGTTAGCAAGGTTAAACATTCTTGTTGAGTCTATCTATTCGCAATTTGAAATCCAAGCCTTGAACTAGATCACAAAGTACGTACTACGCATCCTACGCAATTAGGATCATATCAGTTGTGCAGAGAAAAAGAGTTCAAAGGTTTGGTAATTATCCTTTATGTTTCAAGTTATCTTTTCATTTTGTGTCTTGTTATTTTTGTTTGGAGTCGAGTCGATCTAGAAAATTCTCTAGATCTAGTTTCGTCTCTTTGTAAAAACAAACCTTCACATAGTTTGTTTGAGTCTTTTATTTATAAAAAAGAGTCACAAAAAAAATCAGTCTCAAAAAGTGTTAAAAAAGAGTCACAAAAATCGTCCCAAAAAATGTCAAAAAGAGTCACAAAAATCTATCCACCAAAGTGTCTTTTATTTTTTATTTTGGGAGTCATATTAGGAAGATCGGAGAAAGGATCGGAGGAGGTTGTGTTTCTTTTCTCTTGCATTGCGCACAATTCGAGGGCGAATCATTTTGAAGAGGGAGAGAAGGGGAAAAGAGTAATGAAGGACGTGTTGGCACACAAGCATCAAGCCATTACTGTGAATAGCGGAGAGGCTTATGTGGAGATCGAGCCAAAGCTTGTGAGGGTCTTATCCGATGAAGTATTGTGCAAACATGTAGGGGCGTTCGCTTGGGACAGTCCGTTCCAGCAGAGGCTACAAAAGGTTTGTGATGCGAGCCATAAAGTGAGCTTGTTCAAGTGTCCACAGATTGTGTGTGTTATGGATTACACCCTTTGGCAACCAAGGAAGCGCAAGAGATGGCGAGTATGCATTAAGTATGGAGTTATGGAGCTTTCTTGGGCAAATACCGTTGAACAAGATTCGAGGGCGAATCTTTCCAAAGAGGAAGGGAATGATACAATCCCAAACAGAGCTTGGCATCATGACGCCAAGCCAGTAGCGTCATGATGCCAACGATTGTTTCTATTTGCGAAAATATTGGTTTCCCATCTTGGAATCCAACTGTGTGAAAGCTATTCTGAGCTTCTAGAATGTTTATTTAATTATTTATGTAATTATTATTTAGTTCTTAGACTTGTAACTTAAGTAGAACTTCTATTCCTACTAGTATTAAAACTTATAGTTATAGTTAAACTTGTACTTGTCCGTAAGCATGTTTCTACTTGGGTTGATCATTTGCTGTTTATTGAGTTTGCTTACAATCGCGTTGTCCATTCTACTACTCATTACTCACCTTTTGAACTTGTTTATGGTTTTAATACTAGAACTGTTTTGGATCTAACTCTTTTACCTTTGAGTGATGCTGTAAGTCTAGATGGTGCACAAAAAGTTGCATTCGTGAAGCAACTCTATGCCAAAGCAAAGCAGAACATTGAGCGCATGAATGAGAAGGCTCTGCATAAGCGGAATGATGGAAGGAAGCTGGTTGCTGTCAATGTAGGAGATTGGGTGTGGCTACACATGCACAAGGAATGTTTTCTAGCCCAACGACGTGGAAAGATATCCCCAAGAGGAGATGGACCGTTTCAGATTGTTGAGAAGATCAACAATAATGCTTATAAACTTGCTTTACCTAGTGAATATGGTGCCATTAGCTCTACTTTAAACATTTCTAACTTGTCTTTGTTTCATATAGGAGACAATTATGGAGTTGATGATGATGTTATCTTAGATTCGAGGACGAATCCTTTCAAAGGGAGAGGGAATAATGTGAATCAACGCATCGACATACCTTTACCACCTTCTGGTCCAATGACGCGTGCAAGAACTAGAAAGCTTCAAGACAAGTTCTCTTCCCTCATTCACAAGGAGCTGGAGTGCGAGATGACAGTTGAGGAGGCTATGCTTCAAGAGAAGGTTCCACGAGTGGTCAACCTACTCACCATCACGACGTGCCACGGTATTTCTGCTGGGCAGCAGATTGACGTGTAGATAGAACGTTCTTCACCATCAATTGAGTTCGACATGTACTGCAACATGTCAAGGGGTGTGTCCAAAATTTGGGGTGCGGAAGCGAGTGCGAAGGCGAGTGAGTCCTTGCGGCGCTAGGACTCCTTGTCCGAATGAGCATGTGGCGCGGTCTGAAGGCACGTCCCTTGTCCTAAAGCGTGTGCGGCGCTTTCTTGTCTGTTTTAAGACATCAGTTTAAGTATTTTAATTAATTCGTTAATTAAGTTATTTTAATTAATTAGAACTCCTACTTTTATTCCTACTAGGGTTTGCTTGTAAAAACCTACATAAGGAGCCGCTTGCCTCCCTTTTTTGGTTGGCTTTTATTTGATAAATCAAGACATTATTTCTTTGCAAATCTCTACCCATTGTTCACGTACTGAACCTTGTTCCTTCTCGAGTCCGCAAGCTTGAGTCGTCACAAGTAAATTCTGAAATTGCAACCATTGTTTCGTTTGTCTTAGTTTGATTCTCACAAAGTCGAGTCTAGACCTAAGAATCCGATACAAGATCCTTGACTTGAAATCAATTAGGGCTCTTAGCACAGGTTGGTTGAGTGGTCTAAGTTCGCACTCGTCGAGTTAATTATTTCCGCATCGAAATCCATCCTTGAACAACGTTCAAAATTACGTGCTACACATCCTACGCAACTAGGATCGTATCAATAAGGAAGGGGAAGATAGGAGAGTTGCAGATGAAAGAAAAGGAGAAGGATGAAAGAAAGATAAAGAAGAGAAGGAGAAGATGGGAGAGCTGCGAAGATGAAGAAAGATGAAGAAGAGAAGGAGAAGATGGGTGTCAGCAGTCTACTAACACTCTATTTCCAATGTTCCCCAAAATTTGAAATCCGTCTAACTCCATTTTCCATTTCCCTCTTTTGCCACTGTGTGACGCGTTGCTCAAGTAGAAAACGACTGATCGTCTGAGGGTCTTTTTGTCAAAACACAAACTAAATAGACACAGTTGCCAATGACGTCAATTAAAGAAGGACAACATTTTTGGGCTAAAATGTCCATTATTTCCAGACAGAGGGAGTAGTATGTTATTGATTCATAAGATTAACTATCAATTTCTTACGTGTAGATATATCTTTATACTTAACCAACAAATAGGGTCTCATATTGTTGTACTTAGTTAAGAATTGAAATTATTAGCAGAAAGAGTAATTATATATGACATAATTAATTTTATAGTTATAAATATAAAAGATGCCGGTTAATTTTAAAATACTATCCACCTAATTAGTGGTAAGATAACCCCAAAGAGAGAAAATTATAATATATTCCCAAAATGACTTTTCATACTTTACACCTTACTCATATAAATAGTAAAGTCTAGCACTATAGTCTAAAAATGTGGAGTTTTGGTAAATTTTAATAATGGATCCCAACGCTTATGTAAATTTGGTGTAAGGTAAGATATGACATCATAAGGAGTATATAATAATTTTTCTCTAAAAAGACCAGATCACGTGTAACTTACAAGATCCAACTAGTCTTTTAGGGAAAGTTCAAATTCATCCCATATGTATTGGGTTGTTCCCGATTCAGTCTTTATCCTATCAAATTTATCTCTATAACCCCTTAGATTTTCTCTTAATACCAATTTGGTCCTACCGTTAATGCTGACTCGTTTTTTTGTTAAATTTCATGTGATCGACTGACCCAATTTGAACCGTAATAATGATTAGTAATGTAAATAATCACCATAATTTGTTGAATTATTTTATCATTAGAAATAATCAAAGATCAGGATTAGAAGATTAGATTTGCGATTTAATTTGATTATTTAGAATTTAATTTAGAATCAAATTGCAATTAAGCTAGGATTTGTTAAAGGATTTTAAGGGAGGAAGAACACTATAAATACTCCCCCTTACTCTCCTTAGAAGGGGATCTCATCAATCATCTTATCGTCTATCATCCAGCGGGCAACCGCTCTTCTTCTCTTCTCCTGGTTTTGGAACTAGAGTTTTATATTTATATAGAGGTTTTATCATTTTCATTACTTCTCTGGTGTGTTTCTCTAATTAATCTTTCTTGTGTCCTAGTAGAGGTGGTTAAAGCATGAGTATGAGTTTGCATGAGACCTAATTGTCATTATTAATCTTTACATCTGTATTTAATTGATTCCGCACTTATTCTTAATGTGTTTCGGTTTGATTTTAGACTTAGCTAATCTAGAGTTGAGTGAGTAAATGTCATTGTTATTCTTCTTGGTGTCTCGGCCGTAAGCCCAAGAGGATCAAAGTAGACACTTACGCGCTACTGTGTGTATCCAGGAAATGGTAGGGGGAAAGGTTAATCAGATCCAATCCCGACTGACACCCGAGGATACTAGTCTGGAGTTGTCTTCCCCTAATCGATCATCTGCAAACTCGGTGAACCCTTTAACCAGCAAGGTGCTGATTGGTAAGGCATCATCTCTAAGCGTACCTGAGATGGTGTTGAAGTAGGAGGGAAGTAGGGGTCATAAGCGTACCTTGATCCTATAACAACTTTGTAGATTAAAGAATATCTTTGCATCCATGATTGCATCTCATGTCTCATTGCTTGCCTAGACTCTACTAGGAACCCCTCTCTTTTATGATTCCCGTTTTATTAATTTGTGTCTTCACCAAGAACTAGTTTCTTGGCCAAGACAGCTTATTCGCTTTATTTACTTTTGTCTTTAAACAAAACCCCCGTCGGTTTTTTGTACAGCCCTATCAACAGCAATGGACTATGAGTACGACCCTCGCCGGAGCTGAAGTTTACATTTTCTGCATAGATGTCCGACAATTGCGGTGTCCTCGTTCGGATGTCAAGTTCATATTCTGCATAGACGTCCGACAATTGCGGTGTCCCCGTTCGGATGTCAAATTTACATTTTCTGCATCACCTTCCGACAATTGCGGTGTCCCCATTCGGATGTCAAGTTTACATTTTCTGCATCGACTTCCGACAATTACGGTGTCCCCATTCGGATGTCAAGTTTATGTTTTCTGCATCATCTTCCGACAATTGCGGTGTCCTCGCTCGGATGTCAAGTTTATATTTTCTGCATCGACTTCCGACAATTGCGGTGTCCCCGTTCGGATGTCAAGTTTTCATTTTCTGCATCTACTTCAGACAATTGCGGTGTCCCTACTCGGATCTCAAGTTACGTTTTCTGCATAAAGGTCCGACAATTGCGGTGTCCCCGTTTGGATCTCAAGTTTACATTTCAGCAATTTACTTTCCTGCATTAGCGTAAGGTTGCGAGTACTACCCTCGCCCGGACATGACTTTACTTCCAACACCAACACAAGGGACTACCAGTACTAATACGAGCTAGAGTAGCAGCCCATTAACGCTCATGCCCTTGCCACCCGCAGGCGACATCACATGCTCTCATGCGCGAACCCTACAAGCGAGGCTTAGCACGTTGATCCATGCGGAACTGAAGGTCGAGGCCTCACTAGAGTCAGCCACCCTGCGCGCAACCCAACCGCGCCTAGTCACACTTATGCACGCCGCGCCCGAGCCATCACCGAGGCCACCTTGGGCCAAGTCGGACCTCTAGCCTAAATTTTGATATATAAAATATTCTGGCAAGACAGAACTTATTTATAAATCACCAGAAACACACTTGCCAAGTTCCAGCTCAATCGCACCAACGGATCCGACTCGAGCCGTTGGTCACACCGACCGAACTTAGACTCGACCAGAACCTTGGTTGACTTTATTTTAAGTTGTCTTGACTTTATTTATCTAGGTGGAGTTTATTTTAAGTAGATAAATAATTAGAAGCGCTTCTAAGAAGTTAAGCGCAAGTGAACTTCCTAAATTAGGGTTTTGCGGATCTCTTTCCTTAAGAAGAGTATGCCGCTTCATTATTTCCTTAGTTCAGTTTTATTAAACACAGAAGAGTTTTCTTCAGTTGATCTTCAAGATCCTTGTTCTATACCCGGTTTGATAAGTCGCGCCTAGTCTCAAGTAAAACCCAAAATTATCATTCTTTTCATCGTTCGTCTGAGTTGTCTAGGTATTGCACCTAGGAGGGTCAGGCTCCTTTGAAGAACCTCGAAAGATCTTGTCCAGGTTGTCTAGGCAAAGAACTTATGAGGGTTGGAGTTTCTGATGAGTTAGTATTTTCCGCATTCAAATCCTTGTCGCTGAGCAACGATCCATTAATTGGCGTGTCCTACATACAAGGACCACATCAGCTGGTAGCGGAGCAAAGGCTGCTCACTGAAATGGTAACTACCCGTTATTTATTGTTTTCAATTGTTAAGATTGGTTTCCTTGTTTTCCTTAGCCAAATCTATACTAATCTTGTTTTGTTTCTCCGTTTGTGTTAGTGAGTCGAAACTAGTCCCTAGTTGCGTCTGTTTTAGGTAACAAATCAAGCCCTTTGATTTGCTATCTTCCTTGAGTCAAGAAAACAAAAAAGCCCACAAAGTGTCAGATTATTTGTTTCAAGTATTTGCGTTTTATATTTTCACAAAAAAAAAAGAATACAACACATTCGCACAAAAACAGAACAGTAAGCGAATTCAAAATTTTTAGTGTGTTAACGAATCGAGAACCTTGCGATCAATACAAAATCAAAATCAGCAAGAAAAGAGTGTTCAAACGCAACAAGAACCATAGAAAATGGAGCCTTCATCCGAAAGTTATTAAAGAAACAAATCGGGAACCTAATAGGCTAGTTCTAAAACAAATCCGAACTAGTACAAAGGAAAATTTTGCCAATCAATTGTCTTTCTTGAGCTCTTGTAATACGTGACCTATCCATTTTGTGTTATAATTGTTTGATTAATTGTCAAAGTAATCCATCAGTTATATCACATCTATAATTCCTTCAAAGCTTGAGTTATCTTTGCAAATTTATTGGAAGTGTTTCTTGACATTCTTTGAGTCTAACGGATCTTGGATTGATTGAAGAAGATTGTTTAGAGTGACTTGTGAGAATATTAGAGCACTTGTCTAACGGATCTTGACTTGTTTACAAGAGAGACTTAAACACGCGAGGGAGTGTTTAGATAGGACAATTTTACGCTTGTCTATTTCATTGTGATTTCAGATGTCAAACCAATCAGCCAAGAGCACGGAGTTGCAATCGCAAGCTGAAATGCTAACGATGATGCGCAGGATCACCGTGAGGTTTGACGAGATGGATAAGTGGCGAAAGGAGATCGCCAAGGAGAAGGAAGCAGTTGCCAATGCCGCAAGACTGGCACATACTCGGTACACCCAAACCAGCAACCCGAGGAGCTCACCATATGCTAATGACATGCCATTTGGAGAGGAACCCAACCCTAATAACAGGACTAACACAAGGAATACTCGGAATACACCTAACCGAGAAGAAGTCCTAAGGGAGGATGAAGCCGTACCAAACCCTAATGGGTACGAGGAGGAGGAGGAGTATGAGGAGGAAGAAGTACCTAGGCCAAGGAGGCCCCAACCGAGACAGCCTAGAGGAGAGGTTGGAGGAGAGGAACGACTAGTGAGAATTAAACTCAAAGTCCCCGCATTCGAAGGGAAACACGACCCGGATGCATTCCTCACTTGGGAACGAAAGATGAGGGCAATTTTCTTATGCCATAATTATTTTGAGGAGAAGAAGGTTAAGATTGCCTCAGTAGAGTTCTTTGAATATACTGCTCATTGGTGGGATCAATTGCATATTACTAGGCGAAGGGTCGGGATGGGTCCGGTCGACAATTGGGATGAAATGGTAAGAGTTATGAAGGATCGATTTGTTCAAAGTTACTTCCACCGAGACCTCCATTGTAAGTTGCAGAATCTCACCCAAGGATCTAGGAGCATGAGTGAATTTTATAGAGAGATGGAGATGGTGATAGCCCGAGCGCAAGTGGTAGAAAGCGAGGACGCCACCATGGAGTGCTTTTTGAGTGGGTTAAACCGGGAGGTTGCTAATGCCATTGAGGTCATGCAATATCAAACCATAGAGGATATACTCCACCTCGCTATCAAGGTGGAAAGACAGAAGAAAGTCCGTACCCCAAACACCACCCCATACACTGCCCAAAATCCGAAGCCAACACCTTGGAAAAATCCATGGAACAAGACCAAAACTTTTACCAAAGCACCACCAAAAGTAATACCCCCAGCTTACAACTCTAGAACCCCAAACACTACACCTATTCCATCAAAAGCTACTGCCCAAACACCCCAAACCACTGACCGCCAACCATCGTGGGAGATTGTGTGTTTCAAGTGCAATGGCTGCGGTCATATGCAAAGGGAATGTTCGAACTGGCGCATTGTTATCCTTCGGGACAATGGAGACTTAGATTCCGAAGAGGACAGAGATATGGATGAAGAAGAAGGTGAGGAGAGTGAGACCGAAGAGGAGGGTGAAGAAGGAGAGGGAGTGGCCCCATCGCTTACCTTAGTGATTCGGCGCAGCTTGGGTGTCGCACTGAAAACAGAAACTTGCGATGAGGAACAACGAGCCAATCTCTTCCACACTCGCTGTATCATAGCGACTAAGGTATGCTCTATGATTATTGATAATGGCAGTTGTACTAACTGTGTGAGCACACTTTTGGTCCACAGATTTGGCTTACCCGTTGTTCGGCATCCAAAGCCATACACCCTATCTTGGATGAACGATGGCAACACACTACGGGTCACTAAGCAAGTACTAGTGTCGTTTTCCATAGGGAAATATAAGGATGAGGTCTTATTTGATGTCGTTCCTATGCATGCCAACCATTTGTTGCTAGGAAGGCCGTGGCAATTCGATAGGAACGCCAACCACGAAGGGAAGAGTAACAAGTACCGCCTAGAGAAAGATGGTGTCAAATACACCCTAGTGCCTCTAACCATAAAGGAGGTTTTAGAGGACCAGCTTTGGCTTGAGAAGTCTAGTGCCGAGTTTGAACTATCTCGGCCATTGGGTGACAAAAGAAATGAGAGTCAAAACAGCCCCCGAGAAAAGAGTGAGCTCGGGTGTGAGAAAGATAAAAATGAGAGGAGAGATGCGAATGGGAAAAAGGGAAATAAAAACAGCCCATGTGAAAAGAGTGAGCACACGAAGAAACTAAATATATTCGCAAGTGTGAGAGATGTGAGGCAAGCATTGACAGTTTAAAAGTCTTCAGACTCATTTTTACCTCTTATTCTTATTCGTTTTAAGTCGTTCTCCTTGAACGCGACTAACACTAACCCTACGGATCAATTGCTCCCTTGTTTTAAAACTCTTTTGCAGGAGTTTGTGGATGTGCTGCCCGAGGAAATACCACCAGGGCTTCCTCCCATCAGCGGCATTGAGCACCGCAAAGATTTCGTACCCGGCTATTCCATCCCGAACCGACTGGCATATAAGAGCAACCCCGAGGAGACCAAGGAGTTGCAACGCCAAGTGGACGAGCTGCTGTCTAGAGGATACGTGAGAGAGAGCCTCTCACCGTGCGTTGTTCCTGTCATTCTTCTACCAAAGAAGGACGACACTTGGAGGATGTGTGTTGACTGCCGCGCAGTCAATAAAATTACGGTAAAGTATCGCCACCCTATCCCATGTTTAGACGACATGTTAGATGAACTTAGTGGTAGCATTGTATTCTCTAAAATCGACTTAATGAGTGGGTACCATCAGATTAGGATGCATGAGGGTGATGAGTGGAAAACGACGTTTAAAACTATGTATGGTCTATACGAATGGTTAGTCATGCCGTTCGGCTTAACCAACGCGCCGAGAACTTTTATGTGCCTAATGAATCATATACTTAGGCACGTCATAGGTAGATTTGTAGTCGTTTATTTTCATGGCATCTTAATATACTCTAAATCTGTTGATGAACATGTGGCGCATTTGAGAGAAGTCTTCTTAACCTTAGGCAATGAGAAATTATTTGCTAAACCTTCGAAGTGTTCATTTGCATTAGAGCAGGTATCTTTCTTAGGCTTTCTTGTAGGATGAGAAGGCGTACAGGTTGATGAGGAAAAGATAAGAGCAATCCGCGAGTGGCCAACCCCACAAAACGCAAGCGACATCCGTTCCTTCCACGGACTAGCCAGCTTTTATCGACGGTTTATTCATGACTTTAGTTCTTTAGTCGCACCTCTTAACGAACTAAAAAAGAAAAATGTTCCTTTCAGGTGGACCGAAGCACAAGAGGCAGCCTTCCAGGCGCTAAAGAACCGCTTATCCAACGCACCCGTCCTAGCCCTTCCCGAATTCGACAAACCCTTCGAAGTCGAGTGCGACACGAGCGGCATTGGAATAGGAGCCGTGCTGATGCAGGAGAAGCGAGCAATTGCCTTCTTTAGCGAGAAGCTTAAGGACGCCCAATTGCGCTACCCCACGTATGACAAGGAGTTATACGCATTGGTGTGTGCGTTTGAGGTATGTCAACACTACCTTATGCCGAGGGAGTTTGTGGTACACATGGGCCACCTCAACCTCAAATACCTCAAGGGTCAGAGCAAGCTCAACCGAAGGCATGCAGTGTGGATGGAATTCTTAGAGGCCTTTACATACCACATCAAATACAAGGAAGGAAAGGAAAACGTCGTGGTCGATGCCTTGTCACGCAGGTATGCCTTAATCTCTTCACTATCCGTCAAATTCCTAGGGTTTGCACAGATTATTCCTATGTATGCTGAGGATGCGGATTTTAGTGAAATTTATAAAACCTGTGATGCACAAGCTGATGTGAAATTCTTTTCGCATGATGGATATTTATTTAGGCAGGGGCGCCTATGCATTCCTATTTGGTCCTTGCGTGATTTACTTGTGCATGAGTCACATAGTGGCAGTCTTATGGGTCATTTTGGCATTACTAAAACATTTGACATGCTTAAGGTGCATTTTTATTGGCCAAAAATGAAATGTGATGTAACTCGTGTAGTCGCTAGGTGTCTAATTTGCCAAAAGGCTAAGTCACATGCGTCTAACCATGGAGCCTACATGCCACTACCCGTACCGTCCCACCCATGGACTGATGTGTCCATGGATTTTGTTGTAGGATTACCCAAGTCATGGGAAGGCCATGATAGCATTTTCATTGTAGTCGACAGATTCTCAAAGATGGCCCACTTTCTGCCATGTAAAACCACACACGACGCTTCGAAAGTAGCAAAGATATACTTTCGTGAGGTAGTCCGCCTCCACGGGATGCCTGTTAGCATTGTTAGTGATCGCGATGGGAAATTCCTAAGCCACTTTTGGCGCATACTGTGGAGCCGCTTAGGGACTAAATTGTTGTACTTTACTTCATGCCACCCTCAAACGGACGGTCAAACCGAAGTGGTTAACCGCACGCTTGGGTCGCTTCTTCGCACATTAGTCACTAAGCACACGTCCAAATGGACGGATCATTTACCATTTGTTGAGTTCGAATACAACCGAGTTATTCATGCCACAACAAATTGTTCACCATTTGAGGTTGTTTAAGGTTTTAATCCGATCAATCCACTTGATTTAATGCCTTTACCTTTGAATGATATAGCAAACTTAGATGGACGGCAACGTGCAGATCTTATCCAACAGATACACGCCAAGGCCAAGCAGAACATTGAGAAGACTAGCGCATGCCTTGTGCGCAAGCGCAATGATGGCCGCAAGATTGTTTCTTTTCAAGTTGGCGATTGGGTGTGGTTACACCTAAGATGCGAACGGTTCCCCGAGAAGCGACGAGGGAAACTCTTACCGCGAGGAGATGACCCTTTTTAAATAGTCAAAAAGATCAACGATAACTATCGCTTGGATCTCCCTAGTGAGTATGGTGCCATACATGGCTCTTTTAATGATTATAATTTGCATTTGTTTGAAACAGGGAATGACGCGGATGCTGATCTGGATTCAAGGGCAAATCCATTTGATAGAAGAGGGGATGATACGAGCCAGAGTAGCAGCCCATCAACACTCGTGCCCTTGCTGCCCGCAGGCGCCATCACACGCTCTCATGCGCGAACCCTACAAGCGAGGCTAAGCACGCTGATCCATGCCGAACTGAAGGTCGAGGCCTCACTAGAGTCAGCCACCTTGCGCGCAACCCAACCGCGCCTAGTCACACTTGTGCACGCCGCGCCCGAGGCATCACCGAGGCCACCTTGGGCCAAGTCGGACCTCTAGCCCAAATTTTGATATATTAAATATTCTGGCAAGATAGAACTTATTTATAAATCACCAGAAACACACTTGCCAAGTTCCAGCTCAATCGCACCAACGAATCCGACTCGAGCCTTTGGTCACACCGACCGAACTTAGACTCGACTAGAACCTTGGTTGCCTTTATTTTAAGTTGTCTTGACTTTATTTATCTAGGTGGAGTTTATTTTAAGTAGATAAATAATTAGAAGCGCTTCTAAGAAGTTAAGCGCAAGTGAACTTCCTAAATTAGGGTTTTGCAGATCTCTTTCCTTAAGAAGAGTATGCCGCTTCATTATTTCCTTAGTTCAGTTTTATTAAACACAGAAGAGTTTTCTTCAGTTGATCTTCAAGATCCTTGTTCTATACCCGGTTTGATAAGCCGCGCCAAGTCTCAAGTAAAACCCAAAATTATCATTCTTTTCATCGTTCGTCTGAGTTGTCTAGGTATTGCACCTAGGAGGGTCAGGCTCCTTTGAAGTACTACCCTCGCCCAAGTCAAAATTCATCAATCACCCACTCCAAGTTAAGTGTGCAATTCCGCATTTTCAAAATCATCGATGGCACGAGAGCAACTATCTTTACTGCTCATCAAAAAATCTCGGTTACACCTCGCTTTTTTTATAAGATAGTAAAGAAGGGCCAACTGGTGCTACCCGATTTTTGACATTTTCATCACATCATATCCGCTTTTTTTTCATTCGTCATATTATTAACCTTATTATTGACGTTTATTTACTGTTTATTATTTGCATCGCATTACGTATCATTTCGTATTTTTCCCTTTTATTACGTATTTTAATATTTTCCACTCGAACCACGGATCGAGTATTTACGTCTATTTTTATATTCTATATTTTTGTCTCGTATCATTTTATTTACCTCATTTTATTTCATATTTTGGTATTTTCCGTTTGAATTTTTATCGATTTTGAACAAGCTTTCCCGTACCATTGGCTCGAACCAATACTAAAACCTTTTCCATCACCATCTCATCACAACCGTTGGATTGGTCAACCATTGGATGGTCAACAAAGGTTGAAGCTCTCTCTCTTTAGCTTTTCAAAACTTTCGTTTTAAAAGCTCTCTCTGCCAACTTTTCAAAAAATTAGTTGTTTGTGTTTTGAAGAAGCTAATTGCTTTATTAGCTTTTAAATCAACTCTATTTCATTTCTAGATTAATCGCACAACATTACCTCGCTGAATTACCGATTAATTCGGATGATTTTCGGATTTTCGTTAATTAAGTTTAATTTCATTTTTTAATTAATTAATCCACTCTCGGCCCAGTAGGCTGAGCCCATTTTTTGGCCCATCGACTTTCATGCAGTGTAATCGTATAATTGTACTATTCATTTATCGTGTACTATTTATTTATTTCTGCACTTGTACTGTTTATTTATTTTCGCACCTGCACCGTTTATTTATTTTTCGTATGCTTGCATGCTTGTACCATTTATTTTTCCCATGCTTGTTTATTTTCGTACGCTACGCATGATAATTATTCATTGCGTTTAAAATTAATCATTTCCTATCGCATCTAAAAATCATCAAGTATTTAAACGTCAATCATCCTCTTCCCAAATACTCTCGGTCAAAAAGGGTAAAACCGCTCGTACCCGTCATCAAGTAAACGTTTCTTGCCCTTTTATTTATTCCACACTTTTTCTGCACATATGCATGTATACATGAATATTTAAAATTGTTAGAATTTTATTAATTCATTCGGTATGATCACTAAAGTAGGATTTTTTTATTTTTCCATGCATGATCAAACACCTCTTTCATCCGGTAACCTTTTTAGGATGTGTGCCTAACACCTTCCCGAGTCCATAATACGACACCAAACCACTGTTCTCGAGTTCAGACCCTTTTTGCCTTAGCTTTTTATTTTGTTTTCTGCCATGTTATCAGACAATAGGTTCCCTAAACCTACAAACAAAATAGGGTGGCGACTTCATTGCATTATGTGAGATGAGTCCTGATTTCATCTCACATCTCGTCCCAAACCCGAGTCGCATTAGGAAATTCCAAAAAGGGGGTGCGACAACCGGTTGCTTCAACCTGCAAAGAAAAAAATATTAATTAAATGTAATTAATTTTTAAAATCCAGAAAATTACTTTAATTAATTTTAAAAATTCAGAAAAATAATATAATTAATTTTGAAATTCAAAAAAATTTCATTCTTTCTTATTTTCTTATTCCAAAGATTCCAAATTTCTTTCTTACTTTGTTATTCCAAAAATTTCAAAATTTCTTTCTTTCTTATTTTCTCATTCCAAAAATTTCAAAATTCCAAAATGTCTTTCTTATTTTCTTATTCCTTAATTTGTTTCTTTCTTTCATCAATGATGGGTATGCATGACCCATTGGCAGCATTACCTGAAACAATTAATCCCCCATTACCTTTAATGAATCAGGATGTGTGGGATCCACAAGTGAATAACATGAGATTTTTGTCCCAACCCAACCATCTTGTTCTTATGACTCAGCAAGACCCTTGTCGCTTCAACTCCATCGGAGTGAAAGATCTGTCTGATGAGAGCAACGATTAAAGTGGGATTTATAGCTCTCTTAATGCTGATGTTGGCAATGGTGAAGGTGCAGCAGTTGATCCTTCTGTATCAAGTGATATTCTAGATGAATTCTGCTTACTAAAGGATGTTGATTTCCAGAATCCCCCAGATTATTTTGTTGGAAATTTTAGTTCAAGCCAGGATGTTCAATCGCAGATCACCTCAGCTAGCCTAGCAGATTCGCAAGCTTTCTCACGCTAAGACGAGGTGGATCTGGATCTGGAGGTGGAGGTGGAACCTGATCTAGTGGTTAACGAGGTGGATCTGGATTTAGAGGTGGAAGTGGAACCAGATCTGCGCGGGTGTTAGCAGCAAGCATCTCCACAGTGCTGGAGAAGATCTCTTCGCCTACTGCTGACGAATTTTCCAGTTCTCGCACCGGTGGTGGTGACGGTGCTAGTTTTTGGGTCTTCGTCGGAGTGGGCTTTTCGACCAAAATCAGCGGATTGTTCGAAGAAGGTGCTTGGGTGATGTCCTCTAGCAGTGGTGGGTAGAAAAGGCCTTGGCGAAAGTGGGTTTCTTGATGAAGGAGGAGATGGAGTGGTTGAAGGTAGGGGTGTACACGGGTCGGGTCGGATCGGTTATAGATCCAACCCGCCACCGACCCGCCCGAAATTTAGCGGGTCAGTTCGGGTCGGTTATTAGCACATATAACTGCGGGTTAACGGGTGTAACGGGTCAGATCAGTTATTGGCGGGTTGGCGGTTATATTTCTAGGACTAAAATAATGGGCCGAGCTAAAAAAGAAAAAAACTCAACCTTCTTTTTTCCCTCCAATTAGGCTGAGCCCATCAACCAAGCCTAACAAACCTAAAACAAAAATTAAAATCTCGTTAAAATCTCGTCTTCTTCTTCCTCCAACAAACACTAAATCCTAAAACATAAACAAAAATTTCTTCTCCACCTAGCCACCCAAATCAAAACCAAAACCAAATACAACCCGTACCAAATAAATATAAATCAAACTCATACAAAATACTCGTATACATACAAATCGAACCCGAAATCATACAACCCGTACCAAAACAAATCTCAAACTTTACAAATCCATGGCTGCACAGTCCATTCCTCCCCTAATCCTTTCTCAATCCAAACAAAAAAAATAAGAAATGAAGAAATTCCAAAACGAACTAGGAAGAATACTAACATAATCACATTACTGTTCTTAACCATGACGATGCTTGAACACTGTTGAGAACGATCACAATAAAGCCCGCTACTCAACTGAATGTTAACGCGTAAGTCCATAGGCGGCGTGTTTGGAGCTGGCGAGCATGGGCGCCGATGTCCACAAATTTGGATCGGGTTGGTTGGCGTCGGAGGGCGGTGGAAAAGAAGCGCAGATTGGAGAGGGAAGATAGGGTGATGGGGTTGGGAATTCAGTTCTTCCATATTTCCTTCTTTATGGAAAGAAAAATCAAAACCCTACATAGATCAGGAGACCAACAAACAATCTCATCACCTAACTGTACTCTTAGAACCATTCACCAAATGCTACCACTTAATTATTGTGATTGTTTGTTTGGAGAAGGAGAGCGAGGAAGAAGAAAGAAGGAAGAAAAGAGAGAAGAAAAGAAAAGAAAAATAGGGAGCAACTAAAGAATGAAAGAAATGAGAAAGAGATGCTTATATACTTAGGGTTAGGGTTAGGGTCGGGTCGGGTTGGTTATTTTGCGATTTATGAAATATTGACCCGAGAACCGACCGACCACTGAATGGGCGGGTTGGTTATGTATCTGTATATGGGCGGTTATGTAGTTTTTTGTGTTTTTGGCAGGTCGGGTCGGTTCGGGTCAGCGGGTTGAGCGGGTCAAATGTTCACCCCTAGTTGAAGGTGACTATTGGTTTTTAGGAGAGAGGGAAAGATGATGAGTTTCAGTTTATATTATGGGTGCTGCTGATGTACGAAAAGAAAAAGAATTGGAAAAAAGAAAGAAGAGTGTTAACCTGCAGCAGTCCAGGTTGAAGCAACCGGTTGGCACGGGTAAAAGAAACGGAATCGGAGCGTTGACTAACGGATGGACTGGCTTTGTAGTTGACCCTTAGTACATGGGATGCGGAATGAAAAATCTGAAAGACAGGGGAGGTTTCTGTTTTTCGCGATAGTACAGGGGGTCTTCCACTATTACCCCTTATATTAATATATGCCATCAATTTCTTTTAAATCTTCATTCACCATCTCTACATCGTTCACTAGAGACCTCCTCCATTCTTCCCCCTCCACACCCACAGTCAACTCCCCTACTACCGTATCCGCCGCCACCGCCTCCATCCGTAACCACCTCATCAAGCAAGCCATCTGGGCCTACCTCCAACTCATGACCTCTGGATAGTGGCGAAGCAGAAGTAGAAGCAGTGACAATGGCGGGAAAGGGAATTACCGGCAAAGGTTTGTTGGCGAACTTAGAGCTTGACCGGAGTGGTTGATTAATTTTAGAAAAGCCACAACTAACAAGCTATGTTTCTAAGTTAAACTTCCCCCGTCTGCGTCAGTAGAAATTGCGTCTTTTTTGGTTCTCAAATTTGTGTAAGAGCACCCATGTCTTAATGTGATTTTTAATGATGCAGTCGCTTACTTTCATTTTTATTGCTGCTTTTATGTTCAGAAATTAGTTGTTGCCAAAAAGTTGGTTGTTAATGTTTGAAGCTTTTCAAATTCCTTTTCCTTGAGGATAAAATAAAAGAAAAGAGAATCACATTGAAGCTTACTTTGTGACTCTACTGTGACCCTTAGGATACTTGATTGTTTTGGAGATATATGTGCTAAATTCACTTGCCTGTATTTGTCTAGTAAAGTTTTAACTGTTGTCTGCATTTTTTTTTCTTATTGTCGAGTGCTTTTCAAAAGGATGGTTAATTCGTGCCTAATTTTGCAGTTTTCTACAATTCACTAGATCATACTAAACTGCTCGGTACCTACGTTTTCAAGTGTCTAGAAATGATCCATACTTTGAAGAAACCTACAAAGATAGGCAACTTTTCTTCCACAAAATCCACAACCAAACCAAGGCATCATAATCCAACTGTTCATCACAATAAATCTCTTTTCATGAAAAAAGGAAATCTTTTATTAGGCAAAAATATAAGCTAAAAGGAAGTTACAATAGGACGGAACCCTGTTACAAGCAACAGTGAATTGCACATTACTGATGAAAACTGGAGTATGGACATTACCAAAGGGTTATCGTAACGTAGGAACATCCTTACTTAGTAGACAAACATTTTTCAGCAAAGTCAAGATTGTAAGAAAGCGTAACCCGCATCAATGTAGTTGGTTACAAAAAGTTTGCACACTGTAGTCACGTTTAGAGTCCACGGACCATTTTGCTTGTAAGGAAAAAACAGTAACATCTAAGGACACCTCCACATCCTCTTGGTCGGCGCAGATTGTGGTAAGTCCGCCATGAAGGGGAAAGCAATGAGCTCATCATCTTTGACATGCATGAGAATAATTGACACAGTAAAGTAGGCCAGACGTACAGAAAATAAAATTCAGAAAGCGTGTCGTTTCAATTCGTCCATACAGAGCTTTATGCTTGCCTAATGCCTGCCACCTCCAAAGAGCTAGCGTTAGATGCGAGTATTCCAATAGTACACGAAAACTATTGACAAACTGGAACTTCACTCATGACTATGATAAACCATCAAGAAAACAATGTTAGCAATTTTTGACATTGATCAGAAACTTCCACCAGTGGAACACATCTGACAAGATACCTATAAGTTAGTCTTTATTTACAAATTCTTATACTGACACAATAAACGATAGAACACTGCTAGGAATAGCAACATACTAACTATTCTTCCAGATCCATGTTAAGTATTTAGTCACTTGGTAATCATAGATTTAATAATTTAATATTCTAAAACCTATCACAAGCTAACGCATCAAGTAGTAATAAATGTTAATGAAAATTTGTTAATATTTACAGAAATACACAAACCATAATATTCTGACTGAAGAGCGCAAAATATGATTACCTGTAATCAAATATGCAGTGCAAAATTTTCAAGTATTCAGTTAGTCAAATTTTACAAGTATTGGAAGGGAAAAGAGTAAGAGAGGGTCATTAAGTCATAATGCAACAGTAGGAAGACTAATTTGCAACATAAAAAGAAACAAACTTACAACAACCAATTTATGCTCAATTCTTTTGACAAGTCTGGCTTTTTTAGCTTTTGCATTTTCTTCAATCATCTTTTCACGTTCTTCAGTAGATATATCCCTTCCCTACTGAGCTTGAGCTTCATAAAACTCTGCCAATGTACCCGCAAGTGCCCTTCCATCATCTCCTCCTGACGGCACTCCTTGTATTTCTCTGCCACGATATTTGAGAAAATAAAATAAAAAAAATGAATACATGAAACCGCAAAAGAGTTAGAGTAGAGGTTTCATTTGTACCTTCATCTGGGACATGATATTGTAGAGCTGGTTCTTGGTCATTCCGGCTAAGTTCGCCGACAAACCCTCGCCGGTAATCCCCTTTCCCTCCATTTTCACTACTTCTACTTCTGCTTCGACTTCTATTTTGCCACTGTCCAGAGGACATGGGCTGGAGGTAGGCCCAGGCGGCTTGCTTGATGAGGCGGTTGCGAATGGGGGTGGTGCTGGCGGATGCGGTGATGGGGGAGTTGACTGCGGGTGTGGAGGGGGAAGAAAGGAGGAGGTTTTTGATGAACGATGCGGAGATGTTGAATGAAGTGAAGGAAGAGGAGAGGAGAGGAGAGGGAAAGGGAAAGTGACATAAAAAAAAATTCGTGGCACGTTTAATAACTGATGTGGAGCTGACGTGGATAAAATAACCATTAGTTAGTAATTATGTTTAAAAGTACTAGATAATACAAAATAAGTTTATAAAATACCATTTTTGGGGGGAAAAAATCTCTCTTTTTAGTAATGGTTGAGTATGCAACTGTGATACGTGGAAAGGACTTTATCCATCAAATGACATAAAAACGCCATATCGTAAAACTTTATTCTCAATTGTGAATTATGTTTGGAAGGTTTGCTAGCATATACTTACGCACTACTAGTTGTTATTTAGCATTAAGTTAAACCATTAACATGGATCAAGTGGAAGAATGTTAGAAGCAATTTGATTATTATAGAATGATTATCTTTTATTAAAAGATAATTATAGCTTAATAATTAATTGTTAGAATCTTGACAATTATTAAAGAAAGATTTCTATTTATTAATATACTTTGACAGAAGGTGTCACAATATGGTAATATAAATAGAACAATCATCTTTCAACCCTAATTAATTGATAGTCTTTCTTCTATCAAAAACTGTTTATCAAAAACTTATGTAGATACACGAGAGAACTTAATTTTTTGAGATTTCTAATTTGCTTTTAAGATCATGATAAAAGGTTTGCTTTCTCTTAAATTAAGTATGTGAAGATTATAATATTCAAAATCCTAGTCTTATAATGTATATGAAATATTATGATTGATTGCACGATTAAGATTAATGGGGATCATAACCTAGATACCCGTATTAAGTTTTCTAACAATAACCAATGCTGGTAATTGGAAGATCAATTTGATTGATAAAAGAAGAAAAAAGATTATTTATCAAACTTATTATATAAAATAAAAAAGGCCATATAATAAATGATTTCTTCATTCATTGTCACATGAGTCTTTTAATACTTTATTATATAATATAAGGTTACTGTTTTTCTAAAATTTAAATAAATTTGTATTATTATTATTTGTATGAGTAACATGCAATGTGAGAAAAAGAGAGACTAAATTAAACTAAATTAAACAGAGAATAAAATGAAAATTCTCTCCAGCTCCATCCAGCCTGAGCCTATTCCTGCTCAGACTTAGAAAAATAGAAAACAAATAATAATAAATAAATAAAAATCAGGAAAAAAGAGAGAAAGAAAGAGAATTGGGAGCCGTCCATCTCCATGATCAGCACTCATCAGCAGATTCCATCTCCCTCTCTCCCCACGAAACGAAAGAGAACAAAACAGAGTCACATCTTTAAAAATGAAAAAAATCTTCTTTCCGCCACCACTCTCTCATCTCCTCTGCTTCATTCTTCCTTTTTCTCAAGCCAAGAATCTCTTTTCCCTCTTTCAGAATTCAGATTCTTTCCTTTCCTTTCCTTCCTTTTCCCTCTCCGCTTTTTATTACCCAAATGGCCTATTCCTTCCCATTCCTCCCTTTTTTCTCTCGTCTCCCCCTCTGTCCTTTTCATACACCCATTCTTTTCTTCCTTCTCTTTTCTGGCCACCGTAGCCACCAGCATACACACACACACACATACCCACCAACACCACCGCCGCCTTCTCTTCCCGCCTCATGGCTCCTCCTTCCGTCGTCAACCATATCTCTAATCCTTGCATCTATGGTACACACCCCTTCTTCACTCATTTATATTGCAATTAATTGAAATCAGTACTTCTTTAGTGTTGGTTGTGGGGTTTATGTTATTCTTGGGGTTTCTATGCTAAGCAGGGGACTTTGTTTCTTCATACCCAGAACGAAAATCTCGCTTCATGAAATGGTTAAGCAAACTTTTCAAAAATACCGGCTCTCCTCGTGGCGGCAGCGGCGGAGGAGCAGGAGGAGGAGGGAGTCGCCATCCTCAGCTTCTTGGGGACGAAAACACCGTGTGGCGTGCGCCTGCCAGATCACTGGTAACCTTTTCTTCTTCTTTTTTGTTAAATAATGAGAATTCCTGCTTTTATTCCTTTTCCACTGAAAAGTACAATTAGCATTGTAATTTGTAACCTTTAATTTCATTTCGAATTTGCCATTAGCTAAAAAAAAAAGAAAAGAATCAAGTTTTTGATACTTAGTCTGAGTTTTATTAGACGACAATAACCAATACAACTAATGATCTTGAAAATTAAAATAGTAGTAATTAGATAGGAAAAATTTAGGTTATTGTTACCAACACAATCATTAGATTATAGTTATTGTATAATTATTGACTAAACTGTTTTTATTTATTATCAATCAAGTCATTTTTTATTTTCCTTCAAAAAGTGAGCAATTTAAAAATTGTTTAGGATTAATTTTATTATTGACAAAAAATAATTTTAAAAATTAAAATAGGACAACTAAATAGAAAAAAGGAAAATTTTAGGTTATTGTTAGTTGGAGTATGTTGTTTTGGTTGAATAAGAATAATTCCTTTTGTGCCACGGCATTTTATTCCTTCTTTTTTGGCATGGCTGGATTAGCAAGCTATATTATGCGCTCATGACATATGTTAATTTTTTTCAAGATGCCATAGATTCGTTCATCCAAATTGTGCCACCTCACCCTTTCATTGTTTCTTTCTTTCTAACTGTTCGTTCATTTGTGATTATGAACTTTCTATTAATGATCTGCGAAAGTAAGATTGTTCCTGCTTGTTTTTTGTGGCACCTCTTCATTAACTCATTTTGCTTTACCATAAAATAAGAAATCTGGTTTTGATTCGGAGACTTTGAGACCATCCACAGCAGCTGGTGTTATTCACTTTCTCTCACTGACACATCAGTTTAACACCCAACCAAAAAGCATTTAACACCCACGCGCTCACAGCAGGGGATTATTCAGGGTGTTAAAAACTTTTTCTCCCTTCCACATCATTTATCATATACCCCACCATATATTTTCATTTCTTTTTCTTATTAAATTTATAATTACTATAATAATTATTTTTTATAATATAATAAATAATAAAAGCATTTAAAAAATAAGAAAATGAAAAAAATGTAAAAAATTCTGATTTTTTTTAGTGTCCAAATAATACAAACCTAGTCTCAATTTATAGATCTCAAAAAATTAAAAATAATGGTATATTTTTTTAAAAATTATGTTAAGTAATTTTTATAAAAAAAGACATTTAAAAAATGAGTGAAAAAAAGAAGGAAAAAACCAATCAGAGCACGCCACGCGTGCGTGCGCAGGGCCAACCTGCGCGCACGCATGGCTTGCTCTGATTGGTTCTTTCCTCTCTCTTTTTTTAATAAAGAAAATCTCCACTGGCGGAAAAATCTTGATACCCAAACCATCTAGTCAGCATTTGGTTTGTTTTTGGTCCTCTGCTACATGAAAAAATCCCTCAAATAATCCTTGAAAAGTCCTCTGCTGTTGCTGATGGTCTGAGATAAAGTGCTTGGTTTATTGTGCTTTGACACTTAAAAAGAGAAATCATCTTTTATGTTGATGGGATATTAAGGCTTTGAATAGTTAACTCTAAGACCATCCACAGCAGGGGATTAAATTTTAGGGTGTTATTCACTTTCTCTCACTGCCACATCAGCTTAGCACCCAACCAAAAAACATTTAACACTCACGCGCTCACAGCAGGGGATTATTCAGGGTCTTAAAAACTTTCTCTCCCTTCCACATCATTTATCGTATACCCCCACCATATTTTTCATTTCTTTTCTTATTAAATTTATATTTTTCATTGTGTGTTTTATTTTCGAATTGTGAGTTTTATTTTCAAATATGTTTTACTTTTAAAATATTTTGAGTAATTATTATGAAAAAAATCATTTAAAAAAGAAGAAAATGAAAAAAAAGTGTAAAAAACTCTGATTTTTTTAGTGTCCAAATTTATAGATCTCAAAAAATTAAAAATAAATGTAAAAATAATGGTATAAAATTATTTTGAGTAATTATTATGAAAAGAAACATTTAAAAGAGAAAAAAAATGTAAAAAATTCGATTTTTTTTTAGTGTCCAAATAATACAAATCTAGTCTCAATTTATAGATCTCAAAAAATTAAAAATAATGGTATATTTTTTATAAAATTATTTTCAGTATTTATTAAAAAAAATTCGATTTAAACAATGAGTGGGGAAAAAAAAATAAAAAGAATCAGCCAATGGCAGCGCGCCACGCGCGCTGCCATTGGCTGATTCTTTTTTTTTTTTTTTTTTTTAATAAAAGTGTCAGTTTAGTCCGGGATCAAAATTTGGTCCCCGGACGAGCTGAGCTGACTTTGGCGTAAACTTGCTCCCCTGCTGCACTTGATAATCCCAATTTGCTCTCCAATTTGCTACCCTGCTGTGGGTAGTCTAATGGTAGCATAAGAAAGAAGTTAAACGTTTGCCTTGAATAAATAAGAAGAAATATGGAATGGAAGATGTCTGTGTATCAGGATAGAAAACAAAAGAACGGATTAATTAAATCCTTTCTTCAGAAGAATAAATAAGGACAAATTCCACAAAGGTAGAAGTCAATTAATAATGGAAGTAAAGGCTTAGAGTGCAAGAAATAAGATGAAAATGAAATTCAATTGATTGGCTCCTCAACAGGATGACCACCCTAGATCTGCCAAGGAGAAGGAGGAATTAGATCATGCTGTAGCACTTTCTCTAGCAGAAGATTTGAGGAGACCAAGTGGTATGTATAGCCTGCACTTCTCAAATAATTATTTTCCTCCTCCTTACTAGCACTTGCCTATGTTAGATCTTGACAGTCTGCTTTTCAGGACAGAGATGGAGAGCTGACACGGATGGCGAACTAGGTAGGCAGCTTGAAGATAGTTTTAATCCACCTTGGTACCCTCCCTACGCCCCAGCTGTACCATATTGTCCCAGGAGTTACAGGTATAATACAAGATGTGGCTTAGAATATATACTTGGCATTCGGCCAGGATTAAGTAGTTAGGTTGTTTGTTTAGTTCTTTTACACCAGGCAAAACAAATGAAAATAAACAAAAGAAGGAAATTATGATGAGGCTTTGCTAGGAATAAACCTCAAATGATAAATGGGATCTTTAAAACAAGAAGCTCACATCAGCTGATCAGCATGTGTAGGGACTTTTCATGATAGCCGGAACAGACAGGCTCATATGTTACGACAACCTTCTTAATTATAAAAATCCATTATATATGGTATTTAAGGATGATTATGGGTGGATGGTACTCTTACTATACCCCTGGCTGTTTTCTGTGCATTTATGGTTCTGTAGAAAAATATCTATTGCTACCTTAATATCAATTAATATTAAACTGATGAAGTTGTGCTTAACAAAAAACTTCAAACCAATCAGAAATTTGAACATCATACATATTCAACCATCCATTTTTATTGGCCGTGAAGGTGTTTTCTTATGGCTTCAACTTGCAGATTATGTGGTGGCTGCCATCGAGACATAGGTCATGGCAATTATTTGGGATGCATGGGGCAGTACTTTCATCCAGAGTGTTTTCGCTGTCATTCTTGTGGTTATCCCATTACTGAGCATGAGGTAATTTTTGTTCTCGCGTTCAAGAATATCTTGCTCTGCCTTTTATTTTAGACTCCAGCAACTGAGTTAGATAGCTCTTTCAAAAAATCAAAATAAAATGAAGCAATTCAAGTAATGATATTAAACTTTTGTCATCTCTCTCTTAACTCCTTTTTTGTTTTCTGTTGATCCAAGTTTTCTTTGTCAGGAAGGGATCCATATCACAAGTCTTGTTTCAAGGAGTTAACTCATCCCAAATGTGAAGTCTGCCACCAATTTGTAAGATATTTGTTTCACACATTGTTCTCATTCACATGGCATACCCATAAAAGTTGGAAACCAAATGGAGATGCTAGTTTTTCAATTCTATATCATGTATTACTTGCAATTGCATATACAATGAATAGCATTTATCAAGACTTCTATACATTGTTCTTGCCCTCTGTTTTGAATAGCTTGTTTTCTTTTTAACCAAGGTCTAAACGTAAGTAGATGATTCTTTGGACATTATATGATTGAAGAACAGTTCAAATTTGACATTCATGTACGTATTGTTATGGAATATATATCTTTATAACTTGCAGCGACAAATTTTCAGATCCCAACGAATGCAGCTGGTTTGATAGAGTACAGATGCCATCCTTTTTGGTCCCAGAAATACTGCCCATCGCACGAGCATGATAGCACTGCTCGATGCTGTAGCTGTGAACGACTGGAGGTACATTAGTAGCTTTAGATTCAATTGGCTAAGCAACAGCAAGCCTGTCTGTCAGTGAGTATTGAAATTTTGAAACGGGATCTTGTTGTATTTCTTTCTCTTGATTCCATTTTCCTTTGATTGTCTTCATGAAGTCTTGGAATGCAAGATACTATTCTTTGGATGATGGACGTAGCTTGTGCTTGGAATGCATGGAGTCTGCTATTATGGACACCGGTGATTGTCAACCTCTTTACCATGCCATTAGGGATTATTACGAAGGGATGAATATGAGACTGGATCAGCAAATCCCCATGCTTCTTGTTCAAAGACAAGCACTTAATGAAGCTATTGTTGGGGAGAAGAATGTAAGATGAAAGTCTTGCTGTTTCTAGACACTGATTTCATAAAAAAACTGCTCTTATATAGATACTTTTCCTGGCAGGGTTACCACCACATGCCTGAGACAAGGGGTCTTTGCCTTTCAGAAGAGCAAACTGTCACTAGTGTATGATATCAGACAACTATGCTGTAAGGTTCTATGTTACTAATCCCGGATCAGAGTCTGATTTGGTGATTCTCGTCTTGTCATATCCAGATACAGAAAAGGCCAAGAGTTGGAGGTACTCGGCTGGTTTTAATTAGAACTCAACCCCAGAAGCTGACTCGGAAATGTGAAGTTACAGCAATTCTTGTACTCTATGGTCTTCCAAGGTATTGTTTTGTGGCGTTATAGAAGCGCACTATCTATTCTGCTACTTTTCTGAACTCTGCTTTTATTTTTGTACACATCAGCTATTTAATAACCAGCTTTGGTGCAGATTACTAACAGGAGCTATTCTTGCCCACGAGTTGATGCATGGGTGGTTACGCCTTAAAGGTAGAAAGATGTCAATCTGAATGTCCTCCCATTAGTTTCCTTTTCTCCATAAATTCTTCAGTGCTCATCTTCAACTCTCTTCTCCTTACGCAGGATACCGAAATCTTAGTCCGGAGGTAGAGGAAGGTATATGTCAAGTGCTTTCACACATGTGGCTTGAATCCGAGGTGTTGCCAGCATCAAGAAACATGCCCTCTACTTCTACAGCTTCTTCCAGTTCCTCTTCATCCACTTTAAAGAAAGGTGGGAAATCAACCGTAGAGAAGAAGCTTGGTGAGTTTTTCATGCATCAAATCGCACACGATGCTTCGGCTGCATATGGTGAAGGATTCAGGTCTGCCAATGCTGCTGTCAATAAGTATGGCTTACGACGCACCCTCGACCACATACGCCTTACGGGGAATTTGCCATTATGATTACATACCACTACTACTAACAAAGTTTGCAACAGTTGCTTTTCTAACCTCCTTTTTTCAAGAAAAAAAAGAAAAGAAAGTCCATTCCTGTTATGATTTTGCTGCTTGAAAGGATTAAGCTCGTGGCCAGAAGAATGGAGTAATGGATAGCTCCCCCTTAAATTTTCATGGGGTCCTATACATGGTTCAAAAAAATGACTCCTCTAAGTTCAATAATACGCGTTTGTTGTGATGTTGTTTATTATGCTGTTGTGATTTTCATTCCTGCTATGTGAGTAGATTGCAAGACATTGATTTGTTGATTAACAATTTGAATGAGGGTAAGAGATTAATAATTAAGATTAGAATTTAAGATAAAGTAAGAATCTATTTTATATATAAATGTGCTAGAATATTTAGAAGTCAATTTAAGTTCCTCTCATGATGAAAAAAAGATGTGCTATCCTTTGGCTATTTCAGAGTTTGACATGACATTTGAAGTGATAATATCTCTTACGAAACAGATAAGGGTTGTGGAAAAATAAATAAGAATTACAAATGATGTGAATAGTGTAAGCCAACTTTTTTTTCTAAACTGTAGATGCATTACCAAAAGATACATATGCCTTAAAATAACGAAGAAACACTAACACCGACTTTAGAAAAGGCAAGCTTTGAAAGGTTACAAATCAGCCTCTAGCTACACAAGCACCAAACACCCGCACAAACAAGATATCTGAATACACTTTGCAAGAGCAATTACTTGGGAGACCGAGTAAGGGAACCTCGGGTTGATTGCCATGATCCAGCACGGAAGGCGAGAAAAAAATCAAGTTAACGACATGAGAGTGGTCGAAAGCTTTACCATCGAAGATCACCTGATAGCAGGCCACCTATGTAAAACATCAAGAATTGATCGGTGAATGACATCAAGAGCAATTAAGGAGAAGATGGTACGTCGATTCGATGGTGGAAATCGGGGGAATAAAATCTCCACCGATCTCTTTACATAAAATGATATTGCCCTCTTTATCCCAAACTAAAATAATTTTCCTGACGTAAAATTTTAATTAATACACCTCAACATAAAAAATATAGTGGACATAAAAGATCCGCTCCTATAATATTCCTAGAAAGAAGCATGTCGTGCGTAGCAACTTTTCCTCGAACGATTTGCCACCTAAAAATTGAACTTTAGGCGGCGTGGGCTTATCCCAAACTTTCTGAAGATAAATATTAATATCGGAGCAGCCTACTACCATGGAGTTGTTCGCCAAAAACTTGGTTTGTTACCATTTCCCAGACCCACCCGAAATTTGCTTTCCCAAAAAGCTAAATTAGCATGCACTATTCGGCTTGAGGTACTGATGAATTAAAGGAATTGAAATTATAGCCATACTCGGATTGGACCACAGAATTCTATAGATTAGTATACCCGGTTCGACTCCTCCGCATCCATTTGAATATTATGGTTCACCACCGAACCAATACCGAGCTCCACCAATGCTATGCCACTTTGCTAAAAGTGGCTACCATCCTCCACCCAGCACTTCTCAATGGCTTTAGCTACTGTGGCTGCAATTTTAAAGATGGACAAATAGTATAGAGGCAATAAGATGTTTATATTTAGAATCCCTTAATGTTACAAAACAAAGTATCAGGCGTGGTTGCTATTTTTTTAATAGATAGAGTTGGGATCCAACCTGTGTCTAAATTCCTATTGGTATTTTTATCACCAGTAAAACAGCCAATGAACTACATACTTATTGACGGCTTGATTGATACTACTCAAGATCCAAATTCTCAGGTATTAAAAAACGGACATGATTTTTTCTCAAGCCGCCAAAAATGTCTTCACCACGTCTTAATATTCCATACCTTTTAATGATGTTTTTTTTGCTCCTTGAACTCATAATATCCCACAAACTCTCCTTCAGTGCAAACAAGTCACTTGGAACATCAACCCAACATTTTATACCTCAAAACCTCGAGATGTTAAGGTTAACCCTATATATCATTCATATAATCATTTCTTACGTCTCTATCTAATTCATGAGCCGATCAATTGGCCTCACATCGAACCATGTACTAAAAGTAAAACAATCCAGCTTGAACTATAGACAAACTGAAGTAAACCCACCCGATCGAAGCACGTCTTTCAATCTTTTCCTTCCCTCAAGTTTTCTTCAAGAAATATGATTTACAAGTATAGAAAGTACAATAAGGATGACAATTATGAAGCACAAGTGAAATCCCCCTAGTCTTTGGCCTACCTCATCTGAAAATGTGATTATCACAGCAGCATCACAAAATTGGCCACCATTGAGACCGGGCACGGCTAGCACAACATGTCAACCATCAATGGTTTCTGATTGAATACCGAATTTCCAAACAATGTTTCAAGCAGTAGTCATTGTTTTGGAGTAATCTGCCAAAAGCAATTTCAATGACTCATAGGTCATAAAACAAATACCAATGCCAGGCACAACTTTGTAATATTCAGGCATAATGCCTCTGTATAGACCCCGAAAGCCCTCGGTCTGGATTATGTGCTTGAATATACCACAAATGCCTGTCTTGTAAACATGCGCCCGTCCACCTGCTCCTTCCAATTGCTTTCTTCGCCTCACAAGATCGATAGGGAATGTTGCTGCACATTATGTAAAGTCATGAGAACAAAATATTCTTGCAGAAGAAATAAAATTTTAGTGTACCAGTTGCGAGACAATGTTACAACTATATATGTGGTGAGAGTTTTCTTCCTGATTTATACAGGAAAAAGTCAGGAATACACATTATGAGAAACAGAAATTTATTCTGATATTCCAGTACATTACTGTAAATATTACATTTAGAACTATGAACCAGAAAAATTAAAGATAGATACCGCTCTCAAACTTGAACAAGCTACGGAAGGAACATACCATGCCCCATTCACCAAGAGAATATGGCAGCTCCAGCTGCAGCTCTGCTCAAGAATATTGTTGCTTTATACACAAGCAACACATGTTGAGGAATCAGTTGTTTATATCAAAAGGGAAGGTGCTGAGTTTGACTTTGGTGCGTGTATTTTCATCCATGATAGAAATCTCTCAAGTTACTATTGGTAGAATTAAAGGGGCAAAAATACTCATGATTTTTACACATATCATAGAACCCATGAGGAAGCACCCTGAGAAATGCAAAATGAGATTTGAAGGAGTCCAATACCCATATTATGCAATTGGGAAAGGATGCCTACAAGAGAACATAACTAGTTACAGAACCATGGGAACAAACAAAGAAATTTGGAGAACTGAAGTTAATTCAAGCAAGATTAGACATGGACGGTGTAAGATTTTGAAGGGTATTCTATTATTTCTCACTTGTTTAGACTCAGTACATTAGTACATATATATACACATACGAGGGTAATTAAAGCCATAAATTATGGAAAGAAGAAACCTAAAATTAAGAGTCAACAAAACCACTAATTAAGCCACCAATTAGGAAGTAAATCAGCCACCAATTAGGAAGTAAATCAAGACTCATAATGTAAGTCAGGTTAGAATCTTCAACACCCTCTCTCAAACTGAGGAATAGATGTTTTCCATTCCTAGCTTGGAAATTAGACCATGGAAAACCACATTGGATAAACCCTTTCTCGAAGACATCTGCCAATTGAGACAGAGGGCACATAGGACATGCATATTAATCCTTCTTCCAGCTTCTCTTTAATGAAGTGTCTATCCACCTCTATGTGTTTTGTCCTGTCATGTTGCACCGGTTTGTGTGCAATGTTTATTGCTGATATATTGTCACTGTAGATTCTCATAGGACCCTCAAGCTTGATTCCTAAGTCATCTAGGATGATCTTTACCCACAGTAACTCACACAGTCCCTGAGCAAGTGCTCTAAACTCTGATTCAACAGATGATCTAGCTACTACACCTTGTTTCTTACTTCTCCAAGTTATGAGGTTGTCTCCTTGTAGTAGACCTTCTGTCTATCTGAGACCTAGCATAGTCTGCATCTGTGTATCCTTCCACAATGAATTCTTTGCCTTTCATGTACAAGATCCCTTTACCTGGACTCCCTTTCAAGTAGTGCAGTACCCTATAAGTTGCTTCTAAGTGAGGTTCCCTCAAGTCATGCATAAACTGACTGATAATGCTTACTGAGTAAGCTATGTCAGGCATGGTATACGATAAATAAATCAATTTTCCAACCAATTGTTGATACATCTTGTCAACAACTGGTTCCTCAGCTTCTCCCAGTTTATGATTGACTTCTATGGGTGTAGCTGCTGGTTTACACCCAAGTTTCCCTGTCTACATGAGTAAGTCAATGACATACTTCTGTTGAGAAATGAAGGTTTACACCCAAGTTTCCTTCGGATGAGTAAGTCACCTCAATACCAAGAAAGTATTTTAGTTTCCCTAACTTTCAGCTCAAACTCTGTTAGCAGCTTCCTTTTTAATTCCTCCTCTTTTTCATCATTTTCTGTCACTATTATGTCATCTACATACACAAGTAAGGCAGTGACACTTCTAGTGGAAGATTGCTTGATGAATAGGGTGTGGTCTACTTGACTCTATTTGTATCCAAACCCCTTCATGGCCTTGGAAAACCTCCCAAACCACGCTCTTGGTGATTGCTTCAGGCCATACAGTGCTTTCCTCAACCTATACACTGTCTTTTTCCTCTTCATCAAAACCTAGTGGAATAGTCATATAAATCTCTTCCTCCAAGTCTCCATGGAGAAAAGCATTTTTCACATCAAACTGGTAAAGGTTCCAACCAAACTGAGCTGCAAAAGGTCTCCTGATAGTTTACTCCATATGACTAAGTGTACCCATTTGCTACTAGTCTGGCCTTGTACCTCTAGTGATCCATCTGCCCTATATTTGACAGTAAACACCCACTTGCATCCTACTATGTTTACTCCAGTAGGTTTCTTCACAATCTCCCAAGTTTGTTCTTCTCCAATGCATTCATCTCTTCCTTCATTGCATTTCTCCATTCCTCCTGTCTTAATGCTTCAAAAACATTGTTAGGAATACTAATAGTATTTAGACTCAGGATGAACCTCTTATGTGGGTTTGAAAGGTGTTTGAGAGAAATATAGTTGGATAAAGGGTATAAGGGTTTTTTTGTCCATTGTCGGGTTCCTTTTCTGACCACAATTGGGAGATCATTAACATCAATAGGATCATCTGTTGGATCTGTGTTTAGATTGACTGATGAGTTTGGTGTACTTACAGTGGTTTCTTCTTGAGGAGAGGGATTGGCCTCTTGGCCTTGCGTCAACTCAGGGATAGGTTTTTTCCTTGAGTAAACCTGCAAGAATCTGGATGCATCTGTAACCTTAGGAATTTGAGGTAGTTCAAGTGGCTGGAGAAAAGACTGAGTTGGTTCAAAGGAAGGTTGTTCCACGTGGGGTGAGGTTTTTTGGAAGAAATGGGTACTTTCTACGAAGGTGACATCTATAGAAATGATTACTTTCCTAGTGATTGGATCATAACACTTGTACCCTTTTTGAGTGGAGGAATACCCTAGAAACACACGTCTGACTGCTCTGGGTTCTAGCTTACTTCTAAGAAGTTGATGGACATGCACATATGTAGTGCACCCAAACACTCTAGGAGTGAGACCATTCTCAGTCCAGAAATTAGGATAGGAAGTGTTTAGGACATACAGGGCTTTTGTTTTCCAAAACAGGAGTTGGTACCTGTTAATCAAGTGTGTAGCAGTAAGTACTGCTTCTCCCCAATAAGACTTAGGAACATTCCCTTGAAACAATAAAGTTCTAGCTGAATTAAGGATGTCTATTCTTCCTTTCAGCAATCCCATTCTGTTGAGGGGTATATGATTCATGAATAATCCCTTACGATTGAAAAAATGAAGATAGGGTGTTGTTAAAGTAGTCTTTAGCATTGTCTGTTCTATTTTTTTTTATTCTTACTCCAAACTGGTTTTGAATCATGGAATGGAAATAGGGTATAATGGCACTAACTTCAAATTTTTGTTTAAGTAGGAAAACCCATGTGACTCTAGTACAAGCATCAATGAGAGTTACAAACCAACAAGAACCAGATATGTTTGGACTTGTAGAGGGGTCTCATATTACTGTGAATCAATTGAAATGGTTGAGAATATCTTTTATTGTTGATAGGAGAAGGAACACAAGTGTGTTTTGCAAGTTCACACACATCACAATGGAATAACTCAGTATCAATTCCTAGGAATAAATGAGGAAATATAATTCTCAAAACTTTAAAAGAAGGATGACCTAGGCGTAGGTGGTGTAACCAAATGGTTTCTTTATTTGAGACTCACTAAAGCTACAGGGGTTTTATTCTTAACTTCCTGAGTGATTGAGAGTTGATACATGCCATTCTTCTCCTCAGCTTGTCCAATCCTCCTCATTTTTCTGTCCTGAAAGATACAGTGGGTTGGGAAAAATGTAGCAAGGCAATTAGTATATTTGGTAAATCTCTGAACAGATATGAGATTGGCTGGGAGTTTAGGTACATGAAGAACATTCTTTAGAGTGATATTAAGTGTAATTTGTATGTTACCCGTGCCTGCTACAGTGACTAGATCTGCAACCATGACTTTCTTGATACTTGGACAGGGTGTGTAGGTGGAAAAATGTTTAGGTGTAGGTCATGTGGTGTGAGGCACCTAAATCTATCAACCAAGTATTCTCATAACTAAATGATTGAACATTTAAACAAGTGGAGAATGAAGTTATACCTGCTACGTCTGAGGAGGAGGTTGTTGTCATTCCTGAAAACTATTTTGTATCTAGTAATCCCAGCAACTGTCTCAACTTTTCCACTTCTTTTTTATCAAGTCCTGTGGTAGTTCGTTTGCAATCCTAGCTTGGGGTCCTTGTCATCCCCCACTGTTTCCAGCCTCCCTGCCATGTCTTATAATACAATTTATTTTCAGCATTCATCTTTAGTGTGCCTAGTTCTTACAAAAAGTGCACCAGAGGCAATCCCTATCCTTCTACTAGCCTTCTTTGCCAAGTGTCCTGAACTGATTCCCTTTTTCCTTCACCTTATCCTGATACCTTTGTCTACTACTCATGGGTAACTGAGTCTGTGGTCTTGTTGCCAAAGCAGACTCATATTTAGTCTGAGAGTCTAGCATCATAACCCTCTTACTTTCTTCAGATCTGATTAGGGAGATTGTTTCTTCCAAAGATGGTGTCTCCTTAGCTAGCACCTGAGTTCTAGCCTGATCAAATTCTGGATTCAATCCAACCAAGAAGTCATAGGTTCTATCCTTCTCTATGAACTTCTTTAGGGTTTCTACATCTTCTGGGTACTTCATTTTAAAAGCCCTGTAGTGATCTAGCTCCACTAGCTCCTGCCACAAACTTTGGAGCTGATTTGCATACTCTGTGACTGATCTGTCACCTTGCTTGGTTCCTGCAGTCTTGGTCTTTATTTCGTACACTTGTGCAGTGCCACGAGCTTTGGAGTAAGTCCTTTTAATGAAGTCCCAAACCTCTTTAGAGTTCTTAAAGAACATGCGAGTATCGCTGATTGTTGGTTCCATGGACTCTCAAAGCCAGGACATGATCATGGAGTCTTCCTCCTCCCATGCTGCAAACTTTGGATCAGTCTCTACTAGCCCATTGCTGAGAAAGTGGTTGTCTCCCTTTACTCTTTAGAAGTCTAAATCACTTGGGACCATTTGAGGTAATTTTTTCCATTCAATCTATAGGAAACTCTAAGACTCTGGAAGTCTCTTACTTTCTGGGTATTGGGTTCTTCCTTAGTTCTGGGCTTGCCAGAATCTAAAGTGTCATTGGTGTTTTTAAAGCTGGACATGTTTGTCTATTGGTTTGGGAGAAAGAATGATTTTTAGGTTAAGAAACCTAGAGCTCCGCTACCATGTAAGATTTTGAAAGGTATTCTATTATTTTTCACTTGTCTAGACTAATTACATTGGTACATATATATACACATACGAGGGTAATTAAAGCCATAAATTATGAAAAGAAAAAGCCTAAAAATTAGAGTCAACAGAACCACTAATTAAGCCACCAATTAGGAAGTAAATCAAGGCTCATAATGTAGGTCAGATCAGATTAGAATCTTCAACAGACGGTAATGTTAGATGAATTGTAAAGCAGTTTTTCTAACATCCTTACTAAAATTTTCAAATGTATGATATAAACAACTCCTGTCTGATCTCTGGCTCTAGGGGTTGGTCTTGTTGGATGCTTAATGCAGAGCCTGCACCACACACCGCTTCTCTGCATTCAAAAAGCATGGTAAACAGCTCCAAATATTAACTTCTTCCGTTACATATTGGCATCATCCACTCACTCTTACTTACTAGTTTAGCCAAAAGATCCACCATAATTCTGCTATCTGCTAATTAACATATAAAGAGTTCGTAAAGTTCTATTATAAGTGGGGAAATAATGCAACCTCAACATCTCCCACGCCCATGTCCTATATAATACAAGAGGTAAAATCTATACAAAATGGACCAACCTTGAGGAAATCTGTACAATATGGAAATTATTTGAAGGTATAACTTTGTTGTGAACAGAAACCATAGTAAGAGTGGGTATAAAAACATTAAAAACGTACTCGACTTAGTATAAGTGTGTATAACTTTGTTGTGAATGGAAACCATAATTTATTTTGGTAGACAATAGATCACTGGAAGTTCACATGGGCCATGGAGTCTCTAAATTAGCAGACTGCAGAGCACTCACCTGTTGAGGATACAATGCCTGAAAGGCTGCCACATGCTAAGCTCACTGCAATGGTAGAATCCTGGGGCCTGGTGTGCAATAAATGAAGCTGTCAGATTATGCCAACAACATATAACTTTGAAGAGAAAGCTATACAAACTCTAGCTTTGTTGGCCATATTAACAGAAAAAAATACCTGAGTGACTGCCATAATGACCGGAAGGTCTCATACACTGAAAAGCTGATGGCAAAACTTGGCCCTACACCCTAGACAATTATCCAATAAAGATCAGCAACATCCAAAATGATTGCATCATCTATTACAGCTATTTTGGAAGCACAATCAATGCTATGTACCAAGAGAGTTGCACCAAGTCCCTTGTAGAGGCCCAAAACACTCTCCTCGCTGCTGATTGTTCGTAATGCATGCCAAATACCTCTGTAGTAGAGCACATTTGTCTGCCGGATTTACAAAGTGATGAAATAATGAGGAAAATGTAGTAGTAAGAAATAACAAATCACTAGCCATACATACAAATTTTAAATCAGATAATGCCTGACACTTCAGCTTTTCCAAAAGGAACAACACATGAGAACTTTGGAATGCCATGTCAAATCAGACTATAGTATTATTAGTGATACAATACATGAAAGCATACACGCAAAGCAGTCCATCCACTAAATGGGACAGATCAAAGCGTGAGCATGATAGCCAAGCCAAGCCAATGAGCTATTATTTTGACTCTTAATACAAAAATCCAAACCAATCTTTCTCACAAAAAGGTTACAAGCAAAATCATGGAGAATCATCCCAACTCGATGTAATAGACAGGCTTCTAGACTATTAAATTCCAACTTAAAGCTCCTACTGTCTTTTTATATCATCAAGCTCCTCCTTTACAATATACTACTTGGAGCTTAAAACCCTATGTCTTGTAATCAGAGTCATGGATAAAGTTGACTAGCCAGCGATAGAGTGGTTTCCCATCCCAATAGGAACCATTCACCCGTTTACCACCCAAGCATGGGTAGAACCCTCTTTCCCATACACCACAACGTTTCCAAGCAATATGAGTAGTTTATAGTCGACTCAATATCTGTGGAATCCCCATTTGATCTCTTTAATGCTGATTTTCTTTTAGTGCACCCTTCAGGTATAGAGCATCCAAGTCATAAGCTTCTTGTAGGACTAATCACAAATTACACTTTCAAGAAATATAAATTCATACATTGCAGCTCACTACTAGTGAAATAAATGCCTTAGGAATTTGGCTATTTTAATGTCATTTACTAAGATGAACTGTGTTGTGAAAGTTGGGAGTTACTGATTCGCAAAAAAAACAACAGAGCAAAATCATGTAGATTCATCCATATTTGATCTAATGGTGGGCATATAGACTATTAAAAACATCAAGCTCCTTCTACATTTTATATCATGAAGTTGCTACTTTACGAATACCATGTTGCTAGTACTTGGAGCTTGAAGTATATAGCAATTGAGATGTAAGCTTCTTCTAGGACTAATTTATAAATTCACACCATCAAGAACTACCAAATCATAAATTTCTGCTCACAGCTACTGAAGTAAATACATTGGACATTTAGCTATCTGAGTGCCATTTACCCAGATGAACTGTGTTGTGAAGTTAGGAGTTCCTGATAACTCAAAAAGAAAACTAATTCTAAGATATTTAAATAGAAAAAGCATCCCTTGTTATGACATTAAAGATGAAATTTTGTACATCTGAATGGATGAAATTCTTATGTGATATCATCACCTTTGGAAAAGAAAAAATAAACAAATTTGTAGAATCTATAACAAAACGCTCTCCATGAACCAGAAAATGAAGAGTGGAATGGATGTCATCCAGGTTCTGAAACACTGAATGGAAAATTAAATAAATTTCTTAAGCAAGGGTAGAAGGAGCAAGTAGAAACAAAGAAGCAAAAAGTACAATTGAACCATGTCTGAGGAAGGGTATACAGATCTTACTTGAACTGCAAGGCGTGTCCTTACTAGATCCAATGGATATGTAGCTGATGCAGCTGTCATTCCCGCCAAACCACCACCTACGAAATGAACAAAGAAGTCTCCACCTATGTTTTTCCTATGACTTTCCAATCCAGGTATTGTATGTAACAACTGTAACACAATTCACCTCATCAAAATTTCAGACACAAGGACAGCGTCTTCAAACCTGAACAAATGGAGATTAAAATTAAGGCAACACTATGGCCTACCTTTTTGCAGCGCTCATATGCATAAAAGTTGACGGATGAGTAAGGAAGCCGGTGGGCAATTGTAACAAGATTGCCTTTCCAGAAAGCTCTGAATCCTTCCTCCTTGAGGATTCTGGAAGCCTCATGCCATATGCTAGCCTTTCTCAAGATCATAACGTCAGAGTGCATTCCTTGCACCTAGAAATATAGAGTAGCACAAAATGATGCCCAATTCTGTATAAGGTCACACATCCAATTCATAGAGCCAAAAAGAATCGAATGCTAAGATTCAGTTGATCAAAATTGCCACTACCTCAATGTGCACTAGTGCAGTTAAAGCAAATGTTATAATGATACAATCCCTATTCTCAATTTTATACGGTCAAAAAACAAAAACATACAATGTTCTCTAAACCAACACCATACCCATCAACCAACCACAACAAGTAACCCAAAACACCAAACAAGCTGATAAAGAGCAACCTTAACTAATTGAAAACCAACCTGAAAGAGTATTGTAAGGCGAGCAAGGGGAGCGGTGCACGTTTTACTAAGAGCACCTGCAACTCCACCAGCAAGAAGCTGCGAAACTGTCCCGACTTGACCTTGCTGATTCCGATGCCCATTATGCAATGGCCTCTTCTGAGAATTCAAACCCATCTGCGCTCCTTCCTTCACCACTCCCACTCTTGCCTCTGTCTGCATCCTGCTACTACTTCTTCTACTCTCACTTCCTCACTTAAAGACTAAACCTTCTATTGAACCATTAAAAACCCATATTCATCCATTCATAAACACAAAGAAGCACCCAACTTTCTCTTCTACCCAGCCGAAAGAATCTAACTTAATCCCACCAATCACTTCACAAATGATAACACCCACACAATATTTCTCGTCCGGCAAGCTAGGTTTTTTCTTTTTCTTCACAAATGATGACCTATGGGGAATTTTCTTTTCTTTAGTTTAAGCAAAAGCTATTTTTTTTGTATTTTTCACGTTTTTCGACGTAATTAATTAACCAAGTAACCAGTCGTTTGTGCAGTCATTTGCAGTCTTATAAGTTTATGATTATTCGTTGCCAAAACGAATTAAATCGAACAAAACTCTTTTCTTAATAAATTCGAAGTAGTTTACGATTTAACTCTTACAAGTTTATGATTATTCATTACACATACCAGTTTTGCATTCCTTTTTAAATGATGTGGAGGTTTGGATCCCACCCACTCATACTATTTTTTTTTTAAAATCTCACTTATTATACCATATTGCGTTTCTCACAATAGAGATTTTTTTTGCAGATAGAATAAAAGCTGGTGTGTTGTCTTTAGTTTTTAGATTTTTATTTTTGTTTTATATAAAAAAAATTAATTTTTTTTGAGATGTATAATTAATAAAAAAATGTAGGATGATAAAAAAATATTATAATTTATATATTTTTATTTTTATTGGTTTTAAACATTTTATCTGTTAGTTCAATATAATTCTAATTGTTAAAAAAATAGTAATAAATACGTTAAATTTAAATATTAATTTTTTTTTTTTTTTACAAAATCCCTCACCCGCACATATTTTTCTCAAATTGCCGTGGACTTTCTTTCCCATCCACTCCCGTTTCTTCTTCGTCTTCTTCTTTGTTGGTCTTCATCCATCCATCCATCACTGGCAACCTCTCTCTTTCTGGGTAAGTAGCATCTTATATTGGTATTTTTATTTTACAGCTTTTTTACCTTCTACTCCTCTCTTTTTTGCGCTTATGCTTATGATTATGCTTATGGGTCCAGTGGCGGATCCTGCCCTCGATGTTTGGGGGGACGAGATTAGTGATGAATTTAGAATTTGTATTCAGCCGCCCCCGCTTTTTTTTGGAGTATTTTAAAAGAAAGGCAAGTTAGCTGAACGAAAAATTAGAAAAATGCTTAAGAGTATTTGTATCCGTCATTAAATTACAAATATTTAGATAAACTTAACAAAAAGATAAATAAAAAAACAATATAGAAAAAAATTAATTATACATTAGAATTCATAAAATATACGTACTTTTTACAATTGTTCTCTACTTTAGGATTGGAATTGAATGAGAGATTGAGAGGGTGATCGATATGTGATGATTTGGTGTAGAAATTGAATTAAATGGAGGGATTGGATTTCGGCAGAGATTGAATTGGCTTTGGCATGGGTTTATTGGTAGTGATGATTTGGGAAATGAGGATTTGAGATTTAATTGAAAGGATTTGGGAGTGGGTTGGGTTTAAAATTTGGGTTGGCCTTTGGGTTGGGTTTAAATTTTTTTAAACTTTTATCTCTTACGTTCGAACTTTTATCGTTTACGAGCGAATTTTTATCGAACTATAGAGCGGACTTTTCGTCACTTACTATGTACTAATTATTTTGTTTTATTTTATTCCACACTTTAACAATTTCGGTTCGAGTTTTTATTCATTTTTAGGTGAAATTGCTCGTATCATCGGCTCGAACCGAACCAGCAATGTATATATATATTTATTTATTTTTGAAAAGTTGGGGGGCGCAGCCCCTTGCGCCCCCCTGCCCCTATGAGGCTCCGCCTCTGTGTGGGTCATTGTTAGTTCATTGTTTGAATTGATTGAGGAATTGGGTTTGGTGATAAAATAGACGGGTTTTGATTAGAAGGAAGAAATAATGGATGGGCATCATTCCAACCATGAAAAAGTAAATGTTTACAGTGGTAATTATGAGAGCTACAAGAGCTCCACCAAAGCCTCAAATACGAACCCTGTCGGTCGTGATCATACAAAGACAGTTGCTTATGAAGATGCAGAGGTTGTTTTGGCCAATTACTTGCAACCCACAAACTCCTTGTTTAAAAACGCAGACGAAGATCGAGTGTAGCAATGCACTAGAGTTGGATCGGCACTTGGATAATGCAGATTCATTTGGGTTGAATTTAAGGAGATTGCTTCCTGATTTTAGAGCATTTTCTTGATAATATTGGGATTTTTGTTGGATAATGGATTGAGGAAGACGAAGGAGGATAGAGAGTGAACATAGAAGGAAGAAGAGAAGAGTTTTCTTTGTTTCCAATGTCCTTTTTTCTACTTTATTTCTTCTTCTTCTACCAACGTGTGTTAGAAGAGGGATATAATTTTGTGAAAAAATATATTAAAATATTTAAATCTAACGAAATTTATCTCTATCGCTATTTTTTTAATAGTTGAGATTATATTGAACTAATAGATAAAATGTTGTGATCAATAAAAAAAAAATTGGAACTAATTAAAATAAAATACAAAAATTTGAGATTGTGTGTATTAACCATATCTCCCCCACCCTTTTTGTATTTAATTTTTTTTATTTAAAATAAGAAGAGAGAACATCTCATTTTGTAGAAACAAAATTACATAAGGAGAGAGATTTTTTATGAAAAGACATACTTATCATTTTAAACTTAAAGATGTTCAATAAAGTGAGGGTAATTTGTATCCACTAAAAATATACATAATGCTAACCTACCCATGCGCGTATATATATATATATATATATATAATTTTTATACTTTTTGAAGTTTTATTTTAATCTGAAAGATTAATTTTATGATATAATTTTAAATTTTAAATGAAGACTAATATGTAGATAGTTATAGATCAAAATTAATATTTTTATGATTTTTTTTCTATGAGATGTAAGTAACAAAGTACTAGTAAAATTATTTTCATAATTATTTTCTTTATTGAAAGAATTTAATACATATGTGCCTATTTTGGTCATTTTGTGTATTTCAAAAACACTATCATAATATTTAATTACCAAATATTGTTCTATTATGGAGCTTTTATTCCACAACACAACACAACAATTTAAAATACAACACAACATTGCCTTGAGTACAAGACAAATGATGATTAGGTTTTAGATAACATGGAGATATCCAATCATATTGATTTTCGGCAAGGTTGTACATGAGGGAACATAGAATTTGGGAAAAATTCTATACTGTTCTAGATTTTTCATCTCAATATGTCCACAAGAATCACACAACGAATAAAATTATAACACGTTATTAGTGTTAGTTAAGTATAAGTGGGTTTTTTAGGAGTTCATTCATTATTACTTAGGTGAATAGTATTTTCAAAATTTAAATTTCTCCATATTATCATGTATATTATTCCCCTATCTACATGTAACCCCCTTATTGGTTGAGTGATCCTTGTGGACACATTGAGATTGAAAGATAGAAATAGTGTATAATTTCTCGAAATTGGAGAAAAAAAATTATAGAGTAATCTACGCTTTTCATCTAGGCGCAGCAAAAATAATTGTTTGCGTCAGTTTTATTCTAGAGCAAGAGTATTTTTCTTTTGTAATTATTTTTTCACATTTTTCCTTTTTTAGTGACTTTTTTATAATTTTATAATCATTAATTCTAATGATAAAATAATTCAACAAAAAAATGGTGATTATTTACATTACTAATCATTATTTACGGTTCAAATTGGGTCACTCGATCACATAAAATTTAACAAGAAAATGAGTCAGCATTAACGGTAGGACCAAATTGGTATTAAGAGAAAACCTAAGGGGTTATAGAGATAACTTTGATAGGATAAAGACTGAATCGGGAACAACCCAATACATGTGGGATGAATTTGAACTTTCCTTAAAAGACTAGTTGGATCTCGTAAGTTACACGTGATCTGGTCTTTTTAGAGAAAAAAAATATTATATACCCCTTATGATGTCATATCTTACTTTACACCAAATTTACATAAGCGTTGGGATCCATTATTAAAATTTACAAAAACTCCACATTTTTGGACTATAGTGCTAGACTTTACTATTTATATGAGTAAGGTGTAAAGTATGAAAAGTCATTTTGGGAGTATATTATAATTTTCTCTCATTGGGGGTTATCTTACCACTAACTAGGTGGATAGTATTTTTAAAATTAACTGGCATATTTTATATTTATAACTATAAAATTAATTATGTCATATATAATTACTCTTTCTGCTAAAAATTTCAATTCTTAACTAAGTACAACAATATGAGACCCGATTTGCTGGTTAAGTATAAAGATATATCTACACGTAGGCAATTGCTAATTAATATTATGGATCAATAACATACTACTCCCTCTGTCCGGAAATAATGGACGTTTTAGCCCAAAAATGTTGCCCTTTTTTAATTGACGCCATTGGCAATTATGTCCATTTAGTTTGTGTTTTGACAAAAAGACCCTCAGACGACCAGTTGTTTTCTGCTTGAGCAACGCGCCACACAATGGCAAAAGAGGGAAATGGAAAATGGAGTTGGGTGAATTTCAAATTTTGGGGAACATTGGAAATAGAGTGTTAGTAGACTGCTGACACTCATCTTCTCCTTCTCTTCTTCATCTTTCTTCATCTCCGTAGCTCTCCCGTCTTCTCCCTCTCTTCTTCATCTTTCTTTCATCTTTCTTTCATCCTTCTCCTTTTCTTTCATCTGCAACTCTCTTATCTTCCCCTTCCTTACCAACACCACCTCCTCTATGGCTTAGATCTAGTGATCTAGATCTAGATTTAGAAGTGATGATGCCGATTGTTGTTGTTATGGTTGTTGTGGACGAGGAAGCACTATAATTTTTTTCCTTTTAATTTAATTAGTATGAGATTTATTTTTTAAAACTAATCTGAAGAAAAAATGTGATATGAGGGATTTGTTTTGTCTGGGTAAAGGAACGAGATGAATTTTTTTTCCCTTCCTTCGGTTTGATTGATTTTGATTATGGATTCTCTTAATTAATTTGGTGTTTTCCATTAATTAGGACATGGTTGTAAATGTGAGGAAAATGAGGGGGAGAGAATAGAGCGGATGCTTGAAAGCCATGGTGATCATTGATCAAGAAGGATTGGAGGAGATGATCATAATAATTTTAATTTGATTGCAGACTTTTTTCTTTTGGATGAATTTTATGATTTTGAGTTTGGTGATTTGAGGAGGGTTATAAGAGGGATTTTTTTTGTCTGGGTAAAGGGAAGGGAAAAAATTAAAAGAAAAAAAAGAAAGGAAAAACAGAAGGAAACAGAGATGGGTTTGAACAGTAAAGCCAAAATCACAGCCTTTCAATCAGTTTTCTGTCAAAAAGCTGACTATAAACAGTAACGACCTTAATTTGTGTGATTCACTCTCTCCCGTCAATTAATTAAGTAGGGGTGTTCACGGGTCGGGTCGGATCGGTTATAGACCCAACCCATCACCGACTCGCCTAAAATTTAGCGGGTCGGTTCGGGTTGGTTATAGGCATATATAACCGCGGGTTGGCGGGTGTAGCGGGTCGGATAGGTTATCCGCGGGTTAGCGGGTTGGCAGTTATATTTATGGATCTAAAATAATGGGTCGAGCTTAACAAAAAAAACTCAACCTTCCTTTTTCCTCCAACTGGGCTGAGCCCATAAACCAAGCCTAACAAACCTAAAACAAAAACTAACATCTCATCTTCTTCTTCCTCCAACAAACTCTAAATCCTAAAATAGAAACAAGTAATCCATTTAAGAAAAACCCAACTAACAGAAAATTCACAAAAATACATTTATTCACAGAAAAAAAGGAAAAAAAAAGGACTGATAACAATCCCAAAGCAAATTCTCTCTATATGTATATATTATTCATCTCCAAAATAGAAACTCCAGAAAAATACATAGAAATCTTTAGGGCTAGCAGCCGACTTTCCATTCCGTGCTACTATGTCCGTATTTCACTCCGCCGCCGTCTTCCTGATCAGCCTCTATTTCTTCATTTCATCACCACCCTCCATTCAATCAAAATCAATCACCGATGATCACAACACTGCTTCACTTCTCTACTTATCCCCCACCACATTCTTCCCCAATTACCAAAAAATAATCCCAGATCTACCCATCTATAATTGGACCGCTGAGCTTGCAGCTTCGACTGGTGGTGCTCTTGCGATCGTCGTGCTGTGTAAGAAGGCACTTCTCTTGTTTGTTTTGATGGTTTTGAAGTTCCCGGATTGATGTTAGTGTTGGTGGTGATTTATTTTGATTTTGGTTTTGATGGGAGAAGAAGATGGGTTTGGTTTTGAGAGAGAAGTTCGACGCAGTGAAGAAGACAGAAGGAAGAAAAGAGAAAAGAAAAGGAATGAAAAAAAGGATGCTTATATACTTAGGGTTAGGGTTAGGGTTAGTGGCGGGTTGGGTCGGTTTTTTTACGATTTTTTAAAAGTTGACCCCCGAACCGACCTGCCACTAAATTGGCGGGTCGGTTATGTATCTGTATATGGGCGGTTATGTAGTTTTTTTAGCTTTTGGCGGGTCGGGTCGGTTCGGGTTAACGGGTTGGGCGGGTTGGGCTGGTCAAATGTTCACCTCTATAATTAAGGACGGGGGGAGTAACTTGGAAGGTAAAAGCTAAAGTTATAGTTCCAAATTATGCGAGAAATGTGCCTATATAATTTCAACCATGAGTAGTCCAATGTTGGTCTTATTTTAATCCATGAGTATATATATATATTAAAATAATTTGTAGTCCAAAGTTGGTCTTATTTTAATCCATGAGTATATATTAACTGTCATTTTCCTACTAAAAATGTAGTCCAAACTAACTGTCATTTTGAATCATAATTACGACTTCTACCCTTTGTTTGAGTTTTTTTACCCAACTAATTAATTTGGTACTGTTGATACCCGAATTTTGACGCCATTTTAAATTGAATTTATCATTTCTGTTGTTTTACTTAACTTACTGTCATTTTTTAATTAATTTACTATCGTTATTATTTTTAATTCTCATCGCATTTTATCATCATCGTTGTCATCGTCAGCATCCGAAATCGCATTTTTAATTTTTCGTCACGTATTTTTATTATTATTATTATTATTATTATTATTATTATTTTCAGCCTTAAAAATCACATTTTTAATTATCCGTTAGTCATTTGCTAGTTATTTTTTTGTTTTAGGTCATCGCATAAAATTTAGAATTTTTAGTATTTTTTCAAATTTTTAGCAATTTTTTATTATTATTTTTGTTCGAGCTTTTATTGGACCCGAGTAAGCTCGCTCGGACAATAGCTCGAACGCGTTATGTCTTCAATCAACTATTACCTACTCTTATTTTCATTCACGCCAACAAAATTCATTTCGCGTAGTTTTCATCATAACGTCATTTATTTTTCGTCCGAACATTTCATGTTTCCAAACGAGAAAATAAACACGCCATTTATTTTTCTCTACGCGCTGGAACTTTCGGCTCGAAAATTCGGAACGTTTGTTCACGAAAAATGGCTCGAGGCCATTTAAATAAAATTAAAGGGACAATTGATCAACAGTTCACCATTTAAGCGTGCATGGTGCACATGCACCGTGGCAACGAGCAGCAGCGGAGCAAGCCACCGAGCTGCTTGCTCCCGTCACTTCCTGTCCCGTCCGCGATCATCACAACGCTGTAGACCTGCAACCACGATGCCCTAGCCCCGCCAGTGCACGCCTAGCTCCTCCATGCGCAGCGTCGCGTCCTCCCTTCACGCGATCTTGGCCTATAAATAGGCCACTGCCTTCCTTCGAAATGGACACAAATTCATGACCAAGCAACTTGCTTCTTCTCCCTCTGGACGGATTACTCATCTTGAGCGATAGTCGCCACTAGTTTCAAGCATTTCAGTAAGCTTTTTTCAAGCTTTTCCTTCGTTTTATTCTGCGCTTTCTTTCCTTAATTTATTTATTATCATTTGATCAAAACAATTGCTTAGATTTATGCCATTAATTCCTATATATGCCATAGATTAAATACATACTTTTAATTTTCTTAATCGTTAGATAAATCTTGCGAATTAATTATTTTTCGGTAATTATCATTGTTGTCATTTTTTCGAAATTAAACTCGGTACGGTTTAAACCGAGATTCGAGATTTGTACGGTCGAGAAGCCGTCGAGGAGACGAGCATCTCGATATGAAGGTTTTTAGTTTCGGCCACGGTTGGCCGGACCTTGGTCGCCGGCAGTAGCACTAGCGATCCAAGGAAGAAGGCGATGAATAGTGCCATGCGTGGGCTCACACGGGAGAGAAGAAGGAATGGTGATGGGCTTGGCCCATCACCATTCTTTTTATTTCCTTGGGCCAGGAATAGTTCCTGGCCCATTTCTTTTATTTTTCAAATTGGGCCCAACCCATTTTCATTCTTTCCGAGATCTCAGATCGTGTTTTTCGTAAAATACTCGTATGACTATTTTTTTTCGTACTATCGCTTTAAAATTCTGTACCTATCAACTGTTTAAATTCTTCGCACTTTAATTTTTCGCAATTCACTTTCCGCAATTTAAATTCAGTCATTTAATTTACCGCCTATACGGTCGATCGCATTTTTAAATTTCCACAAATCATCAACTGTTTAAATTTCCGCAAATCATCAACTGTTTAATTTTCTGCAAATCATCAACTGTTTAATTTTTTGCAAATCGTCAACTGTTTAATTTTCTGAAATCATCAACTATTTAATTTTCTACAAATCGTCAACTGTTTAATTTTCTGCAAATAATCAACTGTTTAATTTTCTGCAAATAATCAATTGTTTAATTTTTCTGTGAATATCACCTGTTTAATTTTTTTACAAATCATCAACTTTTCCTGCAAATCATCAAATCTTTAATTTTTTGCCAAATCAGCATTTAAATTCTTGCACTCGTCAAATAAACATTTAAATTTCTCGTACTTATCAACTGTCATCATTTAAATTTCTCGCACCCATCAAATCATCATTTAAAATTTCGCATGCATCAAATCATCATTTAAATTTCTCGCACTTATCAACTGTCATCATTTAAGTTTCTTGCACTCATCAAATCACCATTTAAATTTTCGTATGCATCCAATCATCATGTAAAATTTCGCACTTATCAACTGTCATCATTTAAATTTCTCACATTCATCAAATCATCATGTAAATTTCCTGTACTCATCTAATCACCGTTTTAATTTTCGTATGCGTCAAATCGCCGTTTTTATCTTCGTACTCGTCAAACCATTATTTAATTTTTCGCTATATATCAACTGCTTATTTAAATTCTCGCATTCATAAACTGCTTATTTATTTTTCGAGCTATCACTAATACTCTCATTTTGTAGGTTTAAAATTCAAGCTTCGCTCGAAAGTACGCCTTTCTTTCCCTTTTATATATTCAATGCTTTCCGTAAATATTAATCGTATGCATGATATATAGAATTGCTAAGAATTAAAATCAACCCATATGAACAACTTGTTTAAAAGACTTGCTTAAAATGTTTGTTTGATTTTAAATTCCACTTTTATTGACTGCATGTATTTGGTGGCTTTGATCCTGATAACAATTGATGAAACACCAAGGGTACGTTCGTCATCTCACCCGTGGACAAGGGCAGACCCCTGTAGACCTTGACTTACTCTGGCACCCGGTTGCCGCCCGCGATAAGCTGTGCACCCTGGGATAGTCGACATCAGCGGGGGGGTCCCACATGGCGTCATCCTATCCCAGGAAGGCCAATAGCATCACATAGGCGATATCTCGCCAGCGATATCATGTCTGGGGACCCACATGACGTCACCCTGGTGACGTCATCCTGGTCGTTATCTCCCCTCGATAACGCACCCTAGGGTAACGCCTTCTCTTCTGCCTATAAATACCACCCCATTCTAGATCTAAAGTAAGAGAAAATTCTCTACTAAAATCTCTGCAGAATTTCATAGCCATACTAACTTAAACATCGGAGTGTCTACGCCGGAGCCCCCCCTCCGGCGCTTTGCAGGTACCACGGACAGCAGCCACAGTGATTCCGGACAGCCATAATCCTTATTCCGCCCCCGCAGAAACTCGAATCTTATCAAATTGGTGCTTTCATTGAGAGCCTTGGTTTAATTAAGTGAGCGTCCTTAATAGCCAAGCTCTGTTCTTCTGGGAATTTGAAGATTATGGCTTCTGACTCCGATCCACCGTTGACTCAGTCCTCTAGTCTTCCATTTGATACCCGCAGACGACTCTTTGCCTTCGCCACTTCAGATGCCCCCACCTCGGTGCAAGAAATTCCTTCAGGAATGTTAGATCTATCTCTCGCACAAACAACGGGAGCGTTTATGTTACAGCCGAGTACTCCTTTGTCCCAAATAGCGGGGTCAAGTCATTTTCCTCCTCAGTCGGGGGGATCCGTGGTGGATAGCGCAAATAACCCTTTCGCGAGCTCGATTTTAGCCCTTCGTGCTCAATTAGACCACTTAACAGAGTTGGCTAGCAGATATACACCTGCTGCTTCTGGGTCAGGCGTGGCATCTCAATTCATTTTCACTCCATCAATCATTACAGAAAGACCACTATCGTCCCCGCTGCATGCGAATGTCTCATCAACGCTGCCCGCATTAAGTGCGCCAGTCAGTCTTGTACAGATTGCTCATAGGACGGTGGAGCCGTACATACCACAAGTACCTTTATTTCCTATTTCTCAAGAGGAGCGGCAATGGCGTGGGGAGGACAGAGGTCGTTGGGATGGAAGAAGAAATGAAAATAATAGAGATATGTCTCCCAGAGGGAGTGAAAGATCCAGCAGTAGGAGACATCGAACTAGGTCACCAAGGAGTCGCTGTCCGACTTCCAGGCGACATCATATCAGAGATCCGAGAGATCGCAGGTATCGTTTGGAGGCATCCCCGCCTCGGCAGGCGCTGGAAATCCTTGATGATACTTCGGGCCACCCCTTTAGCCTACGCATAAGGCGTCACAGGGTCAGTAGACACGTAAAGCTCCCCTCGGAATCCTATGATGGCACCAGAGATCCTATCTCTCACCTTAACAAGGTGAAGGATTTTGTGCAATTCCAAACCCACAATGATGCGGCTTTGTGTCAAATATTTGTAATGACCCTGTCAGGGTCGCATGTTTGTGGTTCGAAGGTCTTCCAGGTGGGTCTATTGACAGTTTCGCGCAGCCGGAATCTAAATTCAGGAGTCGATTTAGCACTGCAGTCCCTATCAGGAAGTCAGCTGCTGCCTTGTTCGACTTACACAGGAAACCTCAGGAATCTTTGAGGAGCTTCCTCTATTATTTCGACACTGAGATGTCGCTAACACCAGGTGTAACGGTTGATTTCGCCATTGAAGCCTTAAAGTGAAACTGTTGTTACGGAAAACTCAGAGAAGCTTTAATGGTTGACCCACCGACGACTTTGGATACGTTAAGGTTAAAAGCTCACAACTATGCAAGGATGGAAGAAGAAGAAAATAGGGATATAATTCGGAACATGCCGCCCGCCATGCCTCCAGCCCCTAACACTCTAATCCCAGCTACCTCTGAGGATCGGTTCGTTGACGATTATGCTCAGCGAAAGGATCACATTCCCAAGACATTTAATCGGAGAAGAGGAAATCCCTCAAAGGGAAAATCTGGTGACCCCTCTGGCTAACGGCAGAGTGATCCTCCTAAGGGACGAGTTTATGATTCAGATCCTCCTTCCTTCATTCTACCCCGAGCAGAAATACTGGCAATAGTGGAGCAGCGAAACCTACCCATCCGTTATCCTGCCCCTGTAAGACCGGGGGTAATCCTGGGACGAAGAGAAAATGCCTATTGCAAATTTCACAAAGCCAAAGGACACTCAACTGAAGCATGCCGAGAACTTAAAGCGGCGATAGAACGTCTAGTGGAGGAAGGCTATCTGGGGGAATTTGCCATGAAAATACGAGAAGAAGCTAAAAGTAACCCTACAAATAGAGTAGCTGATAGCAGGGCGACACCATCCCGCCCCCCAGGCCATGACATCGGTCATGTGGGAGAAGGCCGGGAAATGCTTACAATCGATGATGAAGATGTCCCTATCATCAACATCATCGCGGGAGGCATGCCTTATCTGGATGAAACCGCACAGTTGATACCCGCTCTAGGGGATAAGCGAAAACGGACTGGCATGACAATAAAGAGTGAAGCGATAAGTGCCTTGGATCGTATGGTATTATCCTTTTCTGAAGAGGACGAGAAGGGTGTGGTGTATCCGCACAACGACGCGTTAGTAATTACACCCATTATCGCTAACCATGGAGTTAGAAGAACTCTGGTTGACAATGAAAGTGCCGTAAACTTGTTCTCGTTGGAAGCTTACAATCTCTTGAAGCGTTCAGATAGCGAGCTTACGCCTTGTAAAAAACCTATTATTGGGGTAGACGGAGTCCCCATCCCAGTGACTGGAGTGACTACCTTGCTCGTATATTTCAAGGAAGATACCTCTAAACGGTCTGAGGAGCTTTTATTCTTGGTGATGGATCTAAATCTGCCTTATAATGCCATATTGGGACGACCATTCCTCAACCATTTTGGAGCGGCGATATCGCAAAAACATCTAAAGCTGAAATACCCATCCTGGGATGGTGTGGTTTCGATCCAAGGAAATCAGAAGTTAGCAGCTGAATGCTATCTGCTTATGACTCAGAAGAGTTGCGACAGGTATGTGTGCGTGACGGTGGACCCATATAAGCAAAATGATGAAAAACGTACTTAGCCTGTAGATAAAATGACTCATGTCCCAGTCAGCGGGGTAGACAGAGCCGTATTTCTGATTAGCGATAACCTCAACACAGAGGAAAAGCTGCAGTTGGTCCAACTGTTGAATAAATGCAAAGGAGAATTTGCATGGAAACCATCTGACATGCCTGGTATCTCACGGGAGATGGCAGAACATCGACTCAATGTCAACCCTGATGCCAAACCGGTCCAACAGAAATGACGCGCTTTCTCTGCTGAAAAGGCAAGGGCGGTCGAAAAAGAAGTTGTTAAGCTTCTCGACGCTGGCTTTATTCGAGAAGTACGATATCCCACCTGGTTGGCTAACCCCGTTCTGGTCCCCAAGCCCAACGGAGAATGGCGCATGTGCATCAATTTCACAGATTTGAATGACGCTTGCCCCAAAGACTGTTACCCACTCCCTCGGATTGATCAGCTAGTTGATCAGGCTGCCGGATACGCATAGTTAAGCTCATTGGACGCCAATTTTGGGTACCATCAAATCCCCATGGCCAAGGAGGATGAAGAGAAAACTGCCTTCATCACTCCGAAGGCCACCTATTGCTATACGGTAATGCCTTTCGGGTTGAAAAATACTGGAGCCACCTTCCAGCGAATGGCGAATCAGGTCTTTGAAAAACAGATTGGGCGAAATGTCGAAGCATATGTCGATGATATACTGGTTAAAAGTCGAAGCTTTGAAGATCACTTATCCGATCTGGTTGAAGTATTCAAAGTAATGAAGCAATATCAGATGAAGCTGAACCCTCGAAAGTGCATGTTCGCCTTTCAAACGGGAAAATTTTTGGGATACGTGGTCAGCCAAAAGGGCATTCAGCCCAACCCATCAAAGGTCCAGGCTATACAAGACATGATATCTCCTCAGACTATAAAAGAGGTACAAAAGCTAACCGAGCGCGTTATCGCTCTAGGACGGTTTATTTCTAAGCAAGGAGAGAGGTGTCTCCCTTTATTCAAAGTTATACGTAAGAAAGGCGCTTTCGGATGGACGACAGAGTGCGAAGAAGCATTTGCAAGCTTGAAAGCTTACCTATCGTCTGACTTGGTATTGACAAGACCAGAACCTGGCGATATCCTATACTTATACCTTGGGGTTGCTGATGAAGTGGTTAGTGCGGTCCTTGTGTGAGACAACGATCGCAGGCACCGTCCGGTGTACTTTGTAAGTCACATCCTGAAAGATGCCGAGCTCAGATACGCTCGTATTGAGAAAATCGCGCTAGCATTGATACAAGCCACACGAAAAATGAGCCGATACTTTCAAGCTCATACTGTCGTTGTGCTAACAGACCAACCTCTGAAAAGGATCTTTCAAAAACCTGAATCCTCGGGGAGGATGTTAATCTGGGCTCTTGAACTTGAACAATATGGGTTGCATTACCGATCCTGACCGTCTGTGAAGGCTCAAATCTTGGCGGACTTTATCGCGGAATGCACTTTCACGCCGGATCCTCTAACAAAATTGACTGAAAAGGAAAAAGAAGAATTAGACCTTCCCTTCCCTGAGACCTACACCGACCTGTGGGTTATCCACATGGATGGCGCCAAAAATCAAGAGCTTGCCGGGGCCAGAATTTTCATGAGTGGGCCTCACAGCATCCATGTGCGATATGCTATCCGAATCCTGCAGCCGTTTTCCAATAACGCCGTAGAATATGAAGCGCTATTAGCCGGGCTCAGGATAGGAAAGAGTATTTCAATCAAGGGAATACACGACTCTGGGAGGTTGGGAGACTTGTGGCTGAAAGTCTGCGGAGACTCCAAGTTGATAATAGACCAAGTGTTGGGACACTCTCAAGCTAGAGAGCCTATCATGGTACAATACCTTGCTAAAGTGAAGCACGAGTTGATAGAAATAAAGAAATGTGGCATACAAGTCAGCTGCGAGCACATTCCTCGAGAGGATAACGTTGAGGCTGACAATCTCGCTAAACTCGCGGCAAGTTCGGACGCTCCATACCAAAAGGGGTGTACTACAGGGAGTAACCCGTGCCTTCCTTCATGGAAGAACAAGCGACGCTCTGTGTGGAAGAAAGTAACAATGACTAGAGAATTCCCGTCATAAAATACTTGAAACATGATGAACTTCCAGCGGATAACGCTGAGAAGAAGAAAGTGCTAAAGCAAGTGGCACGGTGCACATACTTTAATGGGGAACTGCTACGGAGGTGTTTCTCTCATCCAGCCGCGAGATGCATAACAGAACAAGAGGGTCTTCATACCCTTCGCGAAATCCACGAGGGAATTTATGGCATGCTCGCATCCGGCGGAACCATGGCTGCGCAGGTCTTTCGATCGGGGTTCTACTGGTCCACCATTCGGAGAGACTGCCATGATTATGTGCGAACTTGCCAAAAGTGTCAGGAATTCTCCAAGATTCCCCAGCAACCTGCTGCACAAATCCATGATATTATCGCTCCTTGTCCTTTTGCGAAATGGGGAATTGATATCCTTGGACCATTTCCAAAGGCAAGATCGCAACTAAAGTTTGTGGTCGTAGCAGTGGACTACTTCACCAAATGGGCAGAAGCTGAGGCGGTTGCCAACATCACAATAGAAAAAATCTGGCGTTTCTTCAAGCACTAAGTTATCATGCGCTTCGGAGTTCCTCGCGTATTAGTTTGCGATAACGGAACGTAGTTCACCAGCCAGTTCTTTAGAAACCAATGTGGGGAGTTCGGAATCGAGCAGAGATTCTCTTCCGTGGCTCATCCGCAGACCAATGGTCAGGCTGAGGTGACAAACTGAGCCATCCTGAATGGTGTTAAGAAGAACCTGGAAGGATCTAAGAAGAAGTAGGCAGATGAACTGCCATATGTGATGTGGGCATATCGCATGACTGCAAAAACCAGTACAGAAGAGACACCATTCACACTGCCTTTCGGCACTGAGGCCGTTACGCCCGTGGAGATTGGTACCGTGAGCTTACGGGTAGCTTACTTCAGGGAAGAGTTGAATGAGGAAAGGTTGCGTGCGAATCTTGACGCACTGCCTGAATTACAAGAGGAAGCTCTTCTGAAGATGATGCACTATAAGCAAAAGATGACGCGTTATCATAACAGGCGCGTCAAGGAACGAATCCTAAAAGAAGGTGATCTAGTACTCAGGGATCAACGAGCAACTGGTCAACGCCGGGGAAAGCTCAGTCCAAACTGGGAAGGGCCATACTGCGTTACCCGTATCATCGGGAGAGGAGCGTACCATCTGGAAACACTCGACGGTACCCCCTTGTCTAACTCCTAGAATATCGCTCATTTAAAACTATATCATGCTAGATCTTGATTTATCTTTGCACCTTTTACTAACACCAGCCTTGACCTGTACTAACGCTCGAGTAATGAGCTTTCTTGTGTTTTGTGGCTGCGTATAGGCGTGCAGATGGATAATAAAAGAAAAGTACAGGGAGTGAAAAGTCCTATCCTTGCGATAGTCGGTCCTGATCCACCGACTCGTTAAGTGAGGGTACGCCCTGACACACTTGATATTTGGCGTTAGGAGTGAAAAGTCCTATCCTTGCAATGGTCAGTTCTGATCCACCGACTCGCTAAGTGAGGGCACGCCCTGAAGCATTGGATATTTAACGTTGGGAGTGAGAAATCCTATCCTTGTGATTGCCCTGTGTGGGGCCATAAGATGAGGCACATCCCGCCACCCCTGGGAGTGAAAAGTCTTATCCTTGTGATGGTCGGTCTGGATCCACCGACTCACTGAGTGAGGGCACGCCCCGGGATTTCCGAAGGTGACAAAGCCTAATCCTTAGGACAACCGTTCTCGTGGAGATGGTTCGTTAAGGAGGGGCAAACCCTAGGAAGATACTAACTCCATCTTGGAAGTAAAAATCCTACTTTGGCGGCAGGGCTAATATAGACGGCTCGCTAAGAGAGGGTACAATTCCAAGACGCGAGGATAACGCCGAAAGTGAAAAATCCTAACCTGGTGATGGCCTGTTCTGATCAGACGACTCACTATGAAGAGGCACTTTCCGGCCAAACGTGGTAACCTGGAACGGTGAAGAATCGCGAAATCCCAGCGAGTAACCAGATGTGGAATCCCTGGTGAAGTGAGCTGGTTGAGAAAGCGATAATAAGTGACACCTATGCCCTAGAATGACGACGGATCGGCCCTACGGGAAATTCGTGTCTATTATCGCATAACTCTTACTGACAAAAATTAATTGAGAATGTGCAGGATATCTCTGAATGGCGGAGATCGTGATGTCCGACGCGGCGAAAGAGTTGCACAACTCAACAGGGCCTAAAAACCTACTTGTTATTTTTCTTGGTCAAGGAAAGAAGAATGCTTCTTTAAGAAACGACTTCCTTGGTGCGCTCAAGTGGTGGCTAGGTTGAACCTGATGACAAGGGTGCAACAGCCGCGCGGGAAAAATTTGAAAAAAAAAAAAACCCAGCAATAACAGAAGCTGATATCATTGAGCATCGCCGTTCAAAAACCCGTAAAGGGTCATAAAATATGCAAAGGATAACAAAAAGAGACAACGCTCTATCCTCACAAAATGAAAGGGCGATAAGGCCCTGCCTACAGCTGGTCGTCCAAAATCTCTTGCTCTGGGTAGCCTTTTGATCTAGCCAAGTGGAAGCCCTCGTCATTAAGACCGGAAGATCTCTCAAAAAAGGCGTTAGAGACAGCCTCACCATCGTAAAGTCCCTCCCCGTGAACCTCCACAAAGCAATCGGCCATGATGGAAATGCTCTCCTCAATATACCAGCATCTCTTGATAGCTGATTCCGCCTCAAGTGCCATTTTCTCTTCTATCAAATCTGCTCTTTCTCCCGTCAAGGCCATTTTCTCCTCCTCGAGAGCGGTAAACTTTGACTGTTCAGTTGTCAGAGCAGCGTTAGAAGTGACCAATTGTTCCTTTGCAGTGGCTAATTGTTCCTTTGCCTCCATGGCCTCCTTTTTAGCTGCCTCCAGATCCGCCATATATCTGCCTCACTCTTCTGACAGTCGCTCTTTCTCCTCTTGTTCTTGAGAAAGCTTGGCAACAGAAGCGGCTAGGTCAGCCGCTTTTTGTGACACGCGCTCAGCATAAAGATGAGATTGGAGGAACCCAGAGAAAAGCGTGGAGCGCAGCATGTCGGCTTGCTCTTTGTCTCCAATAGCAGCAAAAGTGCTTTGTTCTTCAGGAGAAGTGAACATGTGTGCAGCCAAGAATGATGTAGTGACGGTCGAGTTATCGCCCCCCATGGCTGCAATTCCTGAGCTGCGAAACGTAGTCATGTCCACCTGATGAGTGATAGGCCCAACGACGTTATGTGAGCTCACATCGGCCATAAGATTGGACACTATCGTCCCCTCCCCGAAACGCCTAAGTGTGGAAGCAGCGGAAGGTTCAAAAACCACGGTGGCAGGAGAAGGAGGTTGGTTGGAAGCAGAACCTCCCTAAGGCATGAATGTTTCATTAGGACGAATAGAGGCGACACCCCCTTGGAACGTGGCTTGAGCCTGATAAGAAGAAAATTCCGATAGCTCATCGTGGTAGAAGAAAAGTGAGGCATCTCTGAACCAAATGGAGGCGGAGAAGTCTCGAAAGGTGGAGGCATAGCTGCGTTCTCAAAAATGCTACCAGTCTGACCCAAGGGAGGAGTGGAAGAGTCAAGAGCAGCTTGGGGCCTCTCCCCGACATCAACCTGACTCGAGGACAAACTTGCACCTGCTCTCGTGGACTTTTGTTTCTTCCTCGGACGACCCAGAATACGCCTCACGTCCATGTTGCCTCGTGATGACAAAGGCGGGGAAGTACGAGAAATATCCAAAAAAAAAAAAAAAAGAAGAGGGGGGGGGGGGCAATTAACAACAAGTAAAGTACAAACAAACATTGAAAAATGATGCCAAAGATATCGGGGGAAGTATCAGTTACCGTCCCAGCGGTAGGCGCTTCCGAAGAGCCGACCGCGTCAGAAGAGGGTAGAATCGGTGACTGGAGAGAGGCAACGCTCCGGATCTTCTTTTTCTTTTTTCCTTTGGCGGAAGCTCTGCGAGCGGATGGTCGAGGCGGAAGAATAGCGACTGATATGACAGGAACACCAACTAGAATGGTATCGATTTCCTTCTCAACAGATGCAGAAGATGTTTGGGGAGGAACCGAAGCGGCGGCTAATGTAGTGGCGATATTGATAGCCGCGGTCGTTTCCCTACCACGAAGTCTCTTCCGACGCCTCCTGACGCTCTCCGGAACGTAATCTGGATCAGTTGCTGCAAAAGCACAAGACAACGTCAGCGTTAGTACCAATGATGGAAATCAAAGATTGACGCGATACTCACGTCTAACGCAGTCTCTGATATCGGTCCCGCAAGCCAGAAGGCGGGTGTGAACGCTGATGTCCAGACTGAGAAACTTGTCAAACCAGCCTTGTTCCGTTTCATCAAGAGCCACGCGGCGCCAAGCCCTATCCTTGACGCTCTGGTTGAAACCAGACCGCCACCATGGCTCCGGAAGATCAGGGGTTTCAACCACAAAAAATTACTCTTTCCATTTATCAATGGAAGACTCCAGATGAAGGAGTTTCCAGGTGAAGTTTTTGAGCGAATCGTCATTATAATGGGGTGATATCGCTATCACACCCCGACGGTTATACATCTTAAACAGAGATTTGAGTAATGCAAGGGAAGGAGATGTAATTCCTTTGTACTTGTCGAGTTCTAAAAAAGCATAAATGCCACAGTAGGCATTTGGAGCCAGTTGACCAGGATTCAGATCCAGAGAGGTAAGCAACTTTTGGATAAACGGGTCAACCGAAAACTGGAAACCATAGCGGAACATCTGGGCATACAGGATTCTACGATTATCGGTTAGAATGCTATTCAAGCGTAAAGATGCAGGGGCGACAATAGCCTTGAAACCCTCAAGGAGGGTAGCCCCATAATCAGACAGATGTTTATCAAGAATGGCAGAAGAAGTAATAGTACTGGCTATGGTCTCTATTTTTTCTTCATCACGCGATTTAGACCCAGAAGCATGAGTTTTTCTTTTTGTCATGGTGGGAAAAGAAAACTAAGAAATGAAGAAGATGGTAAAGGGAAATAGAGAAGTACCTTTTGGGAAGAAAATCAAAGTACCCAGGGAATGAATGCCAGAAACGCAAAATGATTCAAAAAGATGTAGAGAAACAAATTATCGAAAGTGGAAAAAAGAGATAGAGTGATGGGTTTTATAACCCTAAGAGGCTAAAGGCATGACTGCTGGAACAGTCGCTATGTGCTTGACAGACGTGAGTAATGAGTACAACCCTAGAAAGACGAGAAGACATTTTGATCCTGTCAAATCACGCTAGCCCTAATGTCCCGATGAGCAGACACGTGTCTTCGAATCATCATGATCCTTCAATCACATTAATAAGGGGATTCTAAGCATTAAATGCTCCGAAAAAGCAAAATTGCTTTATCAGAAGAGATCAAGCATGATGATGTAATCAACAAGATAACACCATGAAGCAAATTAACCGTTATCTAGAGCAGAACGGCAGTTATCAATTATTACAAGCCAGATAAAAGTAATGCGGAAGAGAAAAATAAAACACTCTCAAATGCCGCCTTATGCTCATTGCAGAAAAACTCCCTTGACGCCCCCGACATCTACATCCTTTAACCTCTCAAAGACATAGTCAGCTATCTTGGCAGGATCGAAAGCCCCGCTGCGATAATAATCTGGGAATCCGGTGGCAAAAGCTTGTATCGCCTTATCCTTCCATCGCGACATCTCATGGGACATCTTCGCCAACCTTGCATCGCGGGCCGTTATCTCTTCACGAAGGAGAATGTTCTTTTTGTCAGCCGTCATCAGTTCTGCCTCCAGAAGTTCTATCTTTGCTTTCCCTATCGACTTTTCTCTGGCTAACTCAGCACGACAGTCATTAAGCTCAGCTTGGGTATCGCTTTGGAGTCGCGTTAACTCTGCCACCTTAGAAGGGGAGCCCTGAGCCTTGTTACCCTGAATATCGAGGAAGTAATTTAGCATGCGAAAGCTGGCCAGCACTTCATTCAAAGCGCGTTCGCGATGAACCTCCAGAGGAAGCTCTGACATCTCCTCCCTATCTTTAGGAGAGCTAAAGATCGCACCTACCGCAGAACCCACCGGCTCATTTCGCTATAGCAGATCTGGTATCCCTAGTGCGCGAAGTCCGCTGGTGCCAAAAGTAGACAGATCCAAGCGATAGGAAGTGGCTCCTTGAAGACCTTGGGAAGATAGATTGGCGGTAAAGGGAGGAGAGAGGCTTTCAGTGGAACCCCCAGCTCCTGAGATAGAAGTACAGAATAATGGCGGAAGGCCATTAGGCAGAGGAACGACATGTGCAAGATTTAGGACGGCGACGTCTGGAATAAGAGACGAGATAGGAGAGTCAGGAGCGGCAGTTGGAGGAGGAAGGTTGACCTCCAACGGAGCCTTGGGAATTTCAGGAGAAATGTCGGTTGTTCGAAGCAGGGGTTTCGCTAACTTTGTTCGAAGCAGCCGCAGTGATGGGGTTGCTACTTCCTGTGCGTAGTTTCTTACGCTGAGCTGCAGAAGCATGACGAAGCTCAGAATCATTGTCCATGTCCTCACTATCGCTGTCGGGTATTTCAGCTTTAGGACGATTCAAAGTCACTCCTTGTTGAACGGGTAACCAGTCCTTGAGAAATTGAGAAGCGCGGTTAGAGATGCCTCGCTTGGCGACAGTTTTAAATCTTTTTCTTTTTGGTGGAGCGGCAGGATGACTGGAACTTTCAGGCGGAGGAGATGGTGGCCGCGTCTGGAGTGGTCTTACGTTCAGAGGAACGTCTTTATCGCTCAACGGTTGGTTTTCAGCGTCACCTGCCAACAGGACATATCAGAACATTGAATTAGCTGAAGCGATAACGAGAGAAAAGAAACTTACTTATAGTACACTTCTCTATAAGCCTGTGCAAGGCAAACTCTCGAATGCGGAAGGACGATTTCAACCCCAGCAGCATGTTCGTCTGTCGGAGCTCGTCCCTGGATATGGTTGATGGATTTGTCCAAATGGAGTCATTGAGACACCGATTGAAACCTCCGGGCCAGGGGCAGAAAGGCAAATTCACAATAAAGAAACCGCTCTTCCAACCCGCCACGGACTCTTCGAAACCCAGAATCTCTGCCAGAATGACTACACCAGTGCGTCACTCCATCTTGGGGTGATATCTACCACGCAGTTACGGCACCTAAAGCTAAAAAACTTGCGGAATAAATTGATAGACGGGACAAGGATGCCCCGCAACTCGCAAATACGAATGAAGGCGTGAATCCCACACCAAGAAGGAGGCATAATCTGAGCCGGATTAATGTCATATCGTACTAATAATCTTTTCACTGCTTCATGGATGGGAAAGCGAAAGCCATAAAGGAACATGTCAAAATACACCATCCTATTGGCCCCCGATAGGGGGTCATGAAGCCGTTAGCCGGCATCAGGAATTCTAGCGGAATAACCAGGGGGGAAAAAGATGCTGTTTTCCTCCAACTCTGCATCTAATACCGCTTGATCAACGAAAATACTGGGAGTTCTCTCTATTTCTAAATCTATAGGCTGCTGGAGAATCTGGAGACTCCTCAAAGACCTATTTGCGACCAGAGGCCACTGAGAATCTTTGGGTATTCTAGATGTGCTCATAATGAATCGGCAAGAAGAAAATCTGAGGGAAAGAGGTGAAGTACCTTTAATCAGAAGGCGGTGGACAAACCGTCTGTACTGGCGAACGGTGGTCGTAACTTCCTTCGGAGCAAAATCTAGAGAGAGAAGGGAGAAATTTCAAAACGAGAGCAAAGAGTATTAAAAGAGAGCAGTTACTCCCTTTTAAAGGTTGAGTACGAAGAAGTTGAACAGCCTGTGAAAATGGGGCACGTCCCCAAGTAAAAGTGACACGGTGAAAGCCTCAGAAGGGTATTTATGTCTACGCATTTATATCTTCTAGAAGAGGTAGTTGCTGACAATTAGTTGCAAACAGTTGCAGTTAGAGCAACGGTTAATTTCTCAGCAATAGCCAGCCAACAAAGGGGCTAACGCCTGAACATGCAAGACTAAAGAAGTAAAACATTATGAAATTCAATAATAAGCCATACGACATCTACAAGGGAATGCCAAGGGCGGAATCAATCATCGTCAGGCCAATAGGAAGGCTAGTACTCCTCGTCTGAGAACGGAAGTTCCTCATCAATGAAAGGAGGGAACCCGTCAGCTTTTCGCTCAGTACTCCACATTAATGGTTTGGATTCCTCTTTTATATCAGAAGGTGCCGCCTTGACGACGGTATCTCTCGGAGGAACCTTCTCTTCGAACCAATCGGCAGGAGGAGATGATTTTTTATCCTCACAAACTAGAGGGGCTAAAAATGAGGAAAACTAGCCGGTGCTACTGATCTTCGCTCTCTTCTTCGGCCTTTTCCGACCACCGCGGCGGTGCAATCGCTTTCTCAGGCACGATGGCGAAGGAGGGTCATCCGAATCTGGCGTGGTTGGAGGGGTTGGGCGAATCTCGCGTTCGTCGGAGACCTGATCATATGAGTCAGCCATGAAGAACGAGAATCAGTAGCAGCAGAAAAATACTAAGAAGAAGATGAACAGAAAAAAGAGAGAAGGAGAACTTCCCATAAATAGTCGGAGTAGCAAGACTCTTTGATTTTCTCCAGGCGTGAAAAGAACATGATTTAATGCATCTCGAGAAGATCAATCATAATGGCAAAATCAGGTCCTTCGGGCACGCCTATTGGGAATTTTTCCACAATCAAGAAATACAAAAAAACTACCCAATCAGTTAATGCTGAAAAGACGGTGCATGATTAGCACCCAGCGGTTCGCCAAAGCAACCGTCGGCACCTGGCAGAAAGAGGAGAATAAAGGCTACAAAGTTCTGATCAGTGGAAGACTCGTTTTCAGTTGGGCTTAATCATAACTCTCAATTGAAGCAAGGGCTTACGCCCCAAAAAAGAAAGAAAGGAATCACAAGCTCAATAACGGAAATAAGTTTCATTACGGCCTAGCGGCCTGGATATACGTCCGCATACATAACAAAAGGAAAATAAAAAAGATGCCATAGCGGCAAGCCTTTAGGCCCGGGACCCGGCATCATCATCATCCACCAATAGGGTAGGGACATCCCTCAAGGCCTCCTCTACCGAAGTCAGCTCAGAAGCAGTGTTCCTCATGCTCTTCAAGCAGCAGTTCAGCAGGTCCTTCCTCTGCTGCAGCAAGGCGATGGCTACTTCAATACGGCAGGCGGCGATGGCAAACTTGGAGACATTCCCGATGGGATTGAAGTCCTCCATGGTAGCGGACCCAATCCTAGCCTGGATGGGGGCCATCATTCCCCGAAGCTCCAGGATATCTTCGCCGGACTTTGTCATCATGTTCTCTAGGAAGCTGATGTCACCCTCGGTAAGATTTTTGAGGGTCAGAGCCTTGGAGATCAGGAAATTTCTGGTAAGATCTTCCATGAGAAAATGGCAAAAAAGGAGCAGAGAGAATGTGAAGAATTGGCACTAGAATAAGGGTCGCATTTATAGATCCAGAGCAACAGCTGTTCACCTGGGAATCTCAAAAATCGGGCCGCTCCGATTATCTAACAGCGATAGAAGAGAAGGCTAATGCGGAGCTTCTAAAAGATGCCCGAAATGCTCAAGCGGAACATGGGCTAAGGTCCATGACAACATAACGCCATACGATTTGTAGGCGGCCCATAGCATAAAAATCGCGCAATATCACAGGTGGCTCCGAGCAGCGTAAAACCGCGTCGATATTGCAGGTAGCAACGACGTAAGACCGCACAAATCGTAGGTAGTTTATGAGGAAAAACCATGTCGGTTTACAAACGGCTTACGCGCTTGAAAAGAGAAAGCGATATGCATAAGCGAAAACCTATGGAGGTAATTGGAATCTATCATTACTTGATATTTTACTAACATGACATATTTGAAAATATGCAGAAAAGATAGGGACGTATCACTTTCAGAATGATGTATAGAGTCCTGAAGGGGTAATATCATGATACTCTACCTCACCAATGTTGGTCGTATCGAGCATATTGTGGGGATGTCAGTGTTACAGTTTCCGTGCCTCACTGACACAACTACAATGCCCTCTCCACCGACAGTTCGATCACCACCCTCATTATGACCAATGGCTAACTCAAGGGATTTGTTCCCGTTATCTGACCCGCTATCAGAGATCCTGTGCCTTTGTACTATCAGAAGAATCCGAAAGAGTCTGAAAATTCTTGCGAATCCGCCACAGTAGGAAAGGGGTAGCATTTCTCCAGAGGTGGAGAAAGAAGCCCTTGGTAAACACTCGGGCTCGTTTTCAGTTGGGCTTATGATAACAATTGATGAAACGCCAAGGGTACGTTCGTCATCTCACCCGTGGACAAGGGCAGACCCTTGTAGACCTTGACTTACTCTGGCACTCGATTGCCGCTCGCGATAAGCTGTGCACCCTGGGATAGTCGACATCAGCGGGGGGGGGGGGGGGGGGGGGGGGGGGGGGAGAGGGGGGTCCCACATGACGTCATCCTATCCCAGGAAGGCCGATAGCATCACATAGGCGATATCTCGCCAGCGATATCATGTCTGGGGACCCACATGATGTCACCCTGGTGACGTCATTCTGGGCGTTATCTCCCCTCGATAACGCCCCCCTAGGGTAACGCCTTCTCTTCTGTCTATAAATACCACCCCATTCTAGATCTAAAGTAAGAGCAAATTCTCTACTAAAATCTCTGCAGAATTTCATAGCCATACTAACTTAAGCATCGGAGTGTCTTTGCAGGTACCACGGACAGCAGCCACAGTGATTCCAGACAGCCATAATCTTTATTCCGCCCCCGCAGAAACTCGAATCTTATCAGATCCCACATCAGTTTATCATTTAAAAAAAATCTCTCATTTAAATTTGTACTCTGTTAGCAATCCATGACAGAATCACTTAGTAATTAATTTAATCATGCATGGCCCGATGATGAAAAGAGGGCGCTCATTCAGTCTTACGGAAAATTCAGTCCCATCATGCTACGGTCAAGAATAATTGATCAGTCTTGAAAACGGTAACCCCGTCCAACGATTAATTATTCCTGAACGGTCCCGATCATGGAAAAGACTAAAGTGACGATTCCTCTGAGGACCCCCTTTTAAAACACATTTTTATCAAACCTCTTTGTCTTGGGTTTAGACCCTTTTTTGTGCCTTTAGTTTTTTAGTTTTTTTTGTTAGTTTATTTATTTTATTTTTTATGCCATGAAGATTAGGTTCCCTACACCTAGAGATAAAATTAGGGTGGCGACTTCATTGCATGTTGTGAGGCGTCCTTTTACGCTGAGCATCGTAAGGTCTTAGATTCATCGTACACTCGCGAAGTTTTTTATTTATCATTTTCGCGGGGTGCGACAGTTTGGCGACTTCACTGGGGACTTTAGGGCCCTAACATGTGCATCATGATCATATCTGCTTTGTCGTGGCTCTATTTATCTTGTTGCCATGATTTCTATTTGTCATAACTTTTTCTTTTATACGAACTGTAAATTTCTTACATGTACAGGTTACTTTGCACTTAAAATTTTATTTCTGTCCCACGGGACCCATTTTCGCTCATTCGACATGTCGGCACCTACACTACTTTCACTTGATATTTTCGGGGGACGAAGTTTCGACGATCAGGCCACGCAAGGAGACCTGTTGGGACTTGGGTTTACCCTTGACATCACCACTAAGGTCAAAGTAGAAGTCATAGATTTTGACTTAACTAGGATTTGAAAGTTGAGAAATGAGTTAACTCAAGATGAGGAGACACAGTTTGAATGTAGTTACGGAAAGCTACTGACCCTGGTTGATGTGAAGACTGATTGGGGTTGCATCCGGGCAGCCCTAAAATTCTAGGATCCCTATTATCGGTGCTTCTCTTTTGACAAAGGGATAGACTTGACTCCCACACTAGAGGAATATTCAGCTCTAATGTGCCTCGCATCTCCTATATCGGCCATATACCAGAATGTTCGACTCGACTCCTAGAGTGTCAAAATAAGGCTTGATAAGTTGTTAGGAATCACTACTCGTGTCAGAGAGGGTGACTACTTCTGGTGTTGGTCAGATATTGAAGCACGATTTCAGTTGTCCAACGGGGAAAAGCGTTTAAGAATTCTGGGTTTCGCCGTCATAGGATTTGTCCTTTTTCCTAAAATGAAGAACGCCATCGAATTTGCAACAACCAATGTCTTTTACGAGATGGAGGTAAACACCATCAATCCTACAACAACCATCTTGGCCGAGACTTTTCGCTCTTTGGACTCTTGTCGAAGAAAAGGGAAAGGAAGACTTACATGTTGCACCCAGTTGTTGACAATATGGTTAGTCAGCCACTTCAAATAGACACCAGATCAGTCCATATTCTTTGCAACCTATATAAAATCGTGCCCTATACTCAGAATTATCAACGCAACGACCACAGATAATTAGAGAATGGAGAATAAAGATGTTTGGGTCGACAGATTCATAAATCTCTCAGGAGAAGACTTCAGTTGGCATGCCAAATGGCTACAAGCCTCCGATCCCATCGTCTGCTGCGGACCCTTACCTTGGGTTCCTTTGATCGGAGCATGGGGGTGCGTTCACTATTGCCCCGCCCTCGTCCTCAGATAGTTTTGCATCACGTAAGTAATCCCCGTGACCTTCGGCATGACAAGATCAAACCTGCCGCACACTAGAGAAAATCAGAACATTCAGCAGTACGCCCAAGATTGGAATCACCCCTTTTGTCTCAAGGGACGCGTCGCCCCTGCAGCAACGATGCCAGAATATCCACAGTGGAGGTTAAGACGAGTTAATGGCAATGTCTTACCCCGCCCGAAAAATCAGAAACCAATGGAAGAAGAAAGGGAATCTCAGGTGAGCAAATGGATGAATGTCATGGCTTATGCTCAAGTAGTGGAACAGATGCGAGCAACGCAAGAAGAGCGGGATCAGATGGCAGAGGAAAGGGATGGTGTCGTAGCCCATCAATGTGGCCTAGAAGTCCAGATGAACGAGTTAGAAAGGCGTAGTAAGGACATTATCCGTATGCAAGTGACAAAACAAAAAGTGGAACTCAAGGACTTTAAGGAACATTTGAACAACTCGCGCAGACTTGGGAGACAGGAAGAGCCAGGCACTGCAAAGTCGGATTACAGCTTTAGAGGCCGAGATAGACATGCAAAAAGGGGAAATGGCCTCGATGGAATACCTTTGGCAGGATCAAGAGGATCCCGACCTCCAGGGTTGACACCTTCATAGGAAGACTCGAATGTCGGTAACCCTTTTCTTTTTTCGTATAACTAGGATCCCTGATTTCATCTACTTAGCCATTTTTGATGAATTTAGGTAGTTGGCAAGTTTACCATATTTTGTAAACCCCTTTTTAGTAAAGTCGTACTCTTTAGTATATTTATTAATTCGCCTTAACTTTCTATATCATTTGTCCATCTAATACAAAGGACCATCGCAAAAAGAAAAGAGAAAATCCCTCCGGGATAAACACAATCATTTTACCGAAATTTTGAAAAATAAATTTCCTACCGAATACTCAAAACATCCGAATATTGCTCACTCATGGCCATGTCCTCCTTACTCATCACAAACTCCAAATTCATGGTATAGATCATCATCCCTCTCCTCGGATGGGCTCACCAGGCATCAGGCCCTGCAATCGTTTGAAAGCATAGTGTAAAAAGAGATCTTCCTAGCATGGCGGCATTGGTTGCCCTTGCTAATTTAGGTTTCGCTTATAGCATCTCAGATTGCTTCATGTCGTTGGAATGAATAGAGGCTTCCTTCGTATCTTGTCAATAACTGGGATATCTCGCCTCTCCGACCCCCCTGAAAATATCAAGTGAAAGTGTAGCCGGAAAAGCGAATGAGCAACGTGGAGGCCTCGGGATTGCATATCACCTGCATATCATCACCTATACTTACTCTTTTTTTTGTATTTCTTTTTTCAGGTTCACGATAGCTCCTCGAAAGCAAGCTACTTCGCACAGGCTCCCCGTAACTAGACTTCAAAAATGAAAAATTACTAAACAGGCTAAGGCCGATGAAGTACTAACAGCCAGAATCACAAAGTTAGAGGAACAAGTTAGGATTACTACAGAAAGGGCCGCCAGGGCTGAAAAGGAAAGAGATGAAGCTACCACCGAATTCCCACCAAGTTTTTATCCCACTCAAATAGTAGGACCTCCCGCTTCGCTCGCCATCGCAGGACCTTCAGCACCTCAGCCACTTTCTGGCCCCGAGGGCTAGTGGAGATGGATTAGTCCCTTCATTGTACCCACCGCAGCAAATCCTATGGTTAATACGGGTGAAGAAATTGCTACGTCACTTCAGCACCTTTCAACCAACCTTGCTGTGGACTTCGGCAAGAGTCAGGCCCACCTAGAGGCCTTGTATCTCCCTCCCCTTTCTCCAAGCACAGTTCCCGGACCTGTGGGAATTCAGCCTCCTGCTTCCAACACGGTGCGACCTCAGTTCTCGTCGGAACTTCTACTACCCTTTGGTTCTAACCTCATTATGGCCGAGAAACCAAAAAGTGACAGACTGAATTTGCTCGAAGAAGGACTCAAAGCGATCGAAGGGGTTGATATGTGCATGGTCCCCGGGATCGTTATACCACCGAAATACAAGATCCCCGACTTTGAAAAGTATACTGGGGTCGAGTGCCCAAAGACCCACCTCAGAGTATATTGCAATAAGATGGCAGAGATGATCCACAATGAGCCATTGTTTATTCATCTGTTTCGAGAAAGCTTAACGAAGCACGCCCTAACTTGGTATATGGGTCTAGACAGAGCCAGGATCAGGACGTGGAGAGACGTGTCCGATGCCTTTGATGGCGTGCTTATCGAGGGCACGATCAAATAATTACAACTTATCACATGCAACAAAAAGGATTGAAGACAGTGGCAAGAGGTTCGATCCACAGAGAAAGGTGAAGACATACACTAGACAAGACCAGATATAAAGTAGAACAATAAAAGAAGCAATGAGGGGTTTTTTGGTTGGTTAATCTAGTTAACCAATATAGAGATAGATGCTAACAAGACAATTAATAAAAATAGAAATCAAGGGCACGAAAGTAAAACACAATCAGGGGCAAGACATGCAAACAGAGATCAAGGGCATGACATGCAAACAAAAATCAAATAAAGAAATAAAGTCAGAAGAGAAGAAATTAAAAGCAATAAAATTAGAAGAGAAGAAATCTTAGCAAAGGATATTCTCGGGTTGGGTCGAGAGCATGAAAATCTCTTGACCTCGAGGGCTAGATAATCATCGGCGCAGAAATATTCTATTCCTATGCCATAGACATACTATAGGGACCGCGTTTCCACACCGCATCCCCTACTTACCTTCTTAGATAAAAGTCACCCCCCGTTTCCACATATGAGGTGACCTTGATGTTCCGCCATCCTCCCAGCACGAATACGGGGAGGCCAAACTCAGAACGCCCATGAAGGGGAGGTAAGACAGATCTAGGGCGTGATAACTCAGCTTGTCAGACTCGTATCACATACCCTAATCGGTTGTTTACCCCTAGATGAAGACCTCTCGCGCTGTCTCCCCTAGGTGTCTACTATTATCTCAAGGATTCACGTCAGTTATAACCAACAGAATGACAGTAATCATCTAGGTCTAGATACTAGTTGGCCTGACTACTAATCTTGCCCTAGACGAATTAACAAGAAACCGATAAACAATCGAATACAACAATAAGAATATATAAACACATTTAGGCCTCTTAACTACCCATGCAACCCTCAAATAACCTCTGCCAAGAAGGGAGAATCTAGTTACTCATGCACAAAACAAATAAACAAAATAGGAAAAGAAAGATTGCATAAAAGAAGAAGAAGAAGAACAAGAAAACTATAAATATTACCGGCCGGAGCAAAGCTCCGGTTAAGTTCAATGGCTGCTGGAAATGGATGCCTCAGCCACCACCCAAAAGAGGGAGGAGAGAAAAGGAGGCGGCTCCCAAAAGAAGAAAGTGGAAAAATATTTACAAGATGCGATATGTGTTTCAAACCCTAAAACTAGAGGCTTATATAGTGTCCAGCCCACAAGAAGATAAATTCCAGCTAAGGGACTACAAGAAGACAAATTCCAGCTAAGGGAAGTGAGTGACAGCACATGGAGCGTGCTCCTTGGTCCAAAAGGGGATATTCTCAGAATATTCCAGGAGGAATCTGCATGGAATCCCGTGCGGATCTTTGGGAATCTTTCTCTCATTGATGCAGAAGCGTCGCGGGCACGAGACTGCTCACTGGTCTGGTTAGCGTCAGGGGCACGACGACTAAAGAGAATATTCTTGGGGATCTACGCGGAACCTTTTGGAAGACATCAGAGGTGACACGTGGGAGTACGGCAACGAGGACACGTGGAAATAACGCTTTTGGTCTGTCCAGGGCTCGATGATGGAAACCACGGCAAGGCCTCGATGGCAAAGTTGGTGTCGTGACCTCGATGAGTTCTACTCTTCTAAACCTCGATCTTCAAAAGTCCAGAAATCCTTCCAAAAATGCTCATTTTTGCTCTTTCTCCCTTTAAGCACTGATCTGTAAAAAGATGGGAAAAAGGGCAAATCAGGAGTATCTTGCCCTCGAAAAGGCTGGAAATAAGATAGAAAAACCTATAATAAAGATATGTTATTAGCTTTCTTCAAACAATATAAATTCAACATGGAGGTAGCTCCTGACCGCGCTTACCTGCAAGATTTGGAAAAAAAAATCGGCGAGTCCATGAAACCTTATGCTTAGAGATGGAGAGAGTTGGCTTCCAGAATCTCTCCTCCCTTAAGTGATAAGTAACTCTTGTCGATTTTCTTGCACACCTTCAAAGCTCCCTACTACACCTACCTGATCTCGAATCCTTCAAACAGTTTCTCCGATATGGTCCTAATTGCCGAAAGAGTCGAGCAAGGGATTAAGTCTGGACGAATCATAACTTCGGCACCAGAGTCTGCATCAAAGAAAGCGCCTGTCATGAAAAGAGATGTTGGATTTGTCGCTCCCCAAGCTAATCACGGGCAATCATTTCCACCACCTCCGCCTTATCTATCGCCACCGCCTTATCATCTGCCATCACTATATCAACCCACCTTCTTTCTTTTTACCTCACCACCCGTTGCTAATATGGCGCCTCGAAATCCTACACCATCTCTACATTTCCCACCACCTCCAACACAAACATTACAACCCATGCAACCTAAGCCATATAACCCACCAAAAGACCCAAATAACCAAAACACGTCAAACAATCGGTGGAACCGAGAGCCATTGCCTCCTCTTCCTCTTCCCGCGAGAGAAATCTACAAACATCTCTTGGAAGCCGGACAGATCGTACCAATTCCAGCTCAGCCCCAATTGCCTCCTTACCCGAAATGGTATGATCTCAACGTAAGATGCGAATACCACGCTGGAGCCCTGGGTCACACTCTGGAGAACTGCTTCGCCTTCAAAGCGAAAGTTCATCACTTGATCAAAAGTGGATGGGTCTCTTTCGAAGGGTTAGAAAAAGGACCCAACACATCCACCAACCCTCTCCCTAATCATTCTCAAGGAAATGGAAGGGTGAACGCCATCTCGGCAGGAGAAAGCGACGACCCTCTTTCTTTGGTATCGAGTTGGCCACAAGAACAACTTTTCCTGGCCTTAGCTCGAGGAGGATATATACCATATTCGAAAAGCAATCCAAGTCATTGTGTGTACTGCAAGGGAAACAACGGTCATGAGATCCAACGCTGCGAGCTATTTGCAGAAAAGGTGAGACAACTCTCGGGTTTCGGAGTAATACAAACCCAGAAAGCGACCCATGGGGAAGGATCCATTAACGCCATCGCAGAAGGATTTCCTATCCCTTATAACTCTAAGGGAACCCCACCCCAAATCATCCAAAAGAGAAGGTCGACTTCGTTGTGCAAATGGTTCTCCACGCGCCGCAACGAGGGCGACCGTGAGATTGACACCCTGGGCCAGCCTTCAGGGAAATTCGACTATCTTGTCAGGTATTCTGCACCACCCTCCCACTCTAGTGCAGCATCATTACCATCCTCTTGGGAATCCCTAGATTCCGAATCATACCCTTCACCGACGTGGTCACCTCCCCCGTTCCTTTAAAGGAAAACTATGCAAGCCTCCTGGCAGACGGGCAGATTACGCCATCCCTGCTCTCGCCTCAACCAACTCCTTACCCTAGTTGGTATGATCCAAAGGTTAGCTGCGAATATCACGCCGGAACCTGAGGACACTCCCTGGAAGACTGTTACACCTTTAGAGAAAAGGTCGATCATTTGACCAAACACAGACGAATCTCTTCCAAAGATTTAGCAAAGGGTCCTGACGTGGCGACCAGTCCTCTACCACATCATAACCCGGGGGTGAACGACATTTTTTCCAAAGAAATCAACGATTCTCTCCCTTCAGCGAGAGAAGCGCTCAAAGAAGAACTTTTCTTTGCGTTGGCTAAAAGTGGACACCTGCCATACCTAGAGAATAATCAGGCCCTGTGCCTATTCTGTCAAGGGGAAAGCAAGCATGAAATCTAGGATTGCAGACTTTTTCGGCAGAAAGTCGAGCAACTTACAACATTTGGGATCGTTCAGACCGAAGGGAAAACCCGAGGAGCAATCAACGCCATTGGGGACGATTCTCCAGCACCATATTCCTTCGAATATGTGGCCCAAACCGGGAATATAGCCACAACCCCACGCAAAGTCGTGTTCACATTCGCTGTGAATACTCCTAGCCAAGACTTACACGCGGTCCCATTTAACTACTGATACATGGTGGTCACCACTCCTCCTGTCGTCACACCAACAGGACTCGCTATCGGCGACACCTCTCATATTGAGGGCATGACCCGCACTGGAAGGTGCTACATATCGGAGGAAGTAAAGAAACAACGACAGGCCAAAGGAAAAAAATCCTTTGATCCACGAAGAGAAGGTAGAAGAGACGCAAGGGTTAAATAAACCTGTAACCGAGGACGAGACAACTGAGTTCCTCAAGATCATGAAATAGAGTGAGTTTAGCATCATCAAACAGCTAAAGAAAACCCCAGCTCGCATTTCTATCATGGAGCTAATCCTTACTTCAGAGCCTCATCGCCAAGCTCTCTTAAAAGTCTTGAAGCAAGCCTTCGTAACTAAGGATATCACCACAGAAGGGGTGGAAAACCTTGTCCGAAGAATTCAAGCCTTAAGCAGCATTTCCTTCTCCGAAGGAGAGATCAACCCCGCAGGAAGAGGTCACAACAAGGCCCTATACATCACGGTAGAATGCAAAGGACATGTCATAGTAAAGGCCCTGATTGATAACGGGTCTGCACTAATTGTCATGCCCAAGCATGTCCTCGAACAACTACCGGTTGATTTTTCTCACATGAAACCTAGCGGAATGATGGCTAGGGCTTTTGATGACACCACTCGAGAGATCATCAGAAATTTTGAGTTGGATATGGTCATCGGGCCCTACACTTTCGCCTTGACATTTCAGATCATGGAAATCCAACCCGCTTACAGCATGCTTCTAGGACGACCATGGATCCATTCGGCAGGAGCCGTCCCCTCTTCCCTGCATCAGTGCCTTAAATACGTCAAAGACAATTCCCTCGTCACAATAAAGGCAGAAGAAGCCTTAATCTTGGCAAACATTCGTCTGTGCCTTACATTGAGACTGTTGAAACCTTGGAGAGCTCTTTTCAAGCCTTTGAAATCGTCAACACAGATTGGATCGAAGAAAGATCCCCATTTTTGAAGCCTCGAATTCTGAAATGGCTGAAACAACTGCTAAGTTAATACCAGAGGGAAATTTCCAACTGGGAAAAAGGCTCGGGGCCAAGTTACAAGGGTTAAAAGGCTGGGCATCTCCAAAGAGCTTCGAAGACCGCTTTGGTTTAGGGTACCAACCCAACGAGGCCGATTTTGCCAGAATTGCCCAAGAAAAGAAAGAAAAGCAGCTGCCTAAGCTATTTGGACGTTCTGCGCCAAGTGGTAAAATACAAATCCCCCATATCAGAACCATGTTCCCCTTCGCAACTGAAACCATCAATGAAAGTCCGATCGGGGTATCGGACCTCCGTATTTGCACTCTAGGAGAAGAAGAACCGTCGCCTAGTTCAGTCATTTTCGTAAGGAAGTTAGGGGAGTCTGTGTGCAACTGGACCACCACCATGCTTCCGGATGTCTCTCCGTAATTACTCCTTTTTGAAAAAACATAATATAATATGTGCACGTTTTCTTACGGAAACATTTTTGTAGGGACTCATGTTCCCCTTTGTTAAAAATCAATATATATGCAATTTTCATTTTACGCATCTCTTCTTTTTCGCATTTTATTTTCAGGATGAATATTAGTTCGGATTGTCTTGATAAAACCTATGTCTTTACTGGCGAAGAAATTGTCGTCATAACCGAAGACAAGGTCGAAATCCCCTGCGAATTGGCCCGTTTACTAGAAAGTTCAGAAAAGGAAATAACCCCTCATCGGGAGGAATTGGACGAAGTAAATTTAGGGGCAAGCAATGAGAATCAGAAGTTGGTTAAGATCGGAACTACCCGGGACACGACTCAGAGAGAAAGGTTGATTTCCCTCCTCAAAGACTACTCGGACGTGTTTGCATGGTCATACGCCGATATGCCAGGTCTTGATCCCGGGATAGTTGAGCATCGCATCCCGTTGAAGCCTGAGTTTAAACTTGTCAAACAAAAACTCCGGAGGATGCATCCAGACATCCTTTTGAAAATCAAAGAAGAAGTTACCAAGCAACTAGATGCGAGTTTCTTAAGAGTTGCCGAGTACCTAGAATGGATCGCCAATATAGTGCTAGTGCCTAAGAAAGATGGGAAAGTCCTCATGTGTGTGGACTTTTGGGATCTTAATCGAGCCAACCCTAAGGATGACTTCTCGCTTCCCCATATCGACATCTTGGTGGATAGTGTCGCCAGTAACTACATGTTCTCCTTTATGGATGGATTTTCGGGATACAATCAGATCAAGATGGCACCCAAAGACAGTGAAAAGACGACCTTCATCACACCTTGGGGAACCTTCTGCTACAAAGTAATGCCCTTCGGATTAAAGAACGCAGGAGCCACTTACCAACGTGTTGTCGTCACCCTTTTCCATGACATGATGCATAAAGAATTGGAAATATATGTCGACGACATGATAGCCAAATCTCGCGGGACGCAAGATCATGTAGACATCCTAAAGAAGGTATTCGAAAGGTTGAGACAATTTTAGCTACGACTAAACCCAGCGAAGTGTACCTTTGGAGTGACCTCCGGAAAGTTGTTAAGATTCATCTTCAGCAACAAAGGCATAGAAGTAGATCCTGATAAGATAAAGGCAATTCAAGAGCTACCCGCTCCCAGCACCGAAAAAGAAGTACGAAGCTTCTTAGGACGCATCAACTACATCGCTCGCTTTATCAGGCAGTTAACACTTACCTGCGAACCGATGTTCAAAATGTTAAGGAAGCATAGAGATGCAGAATGGGATGAAGATTGTTAGAAAGCCTTTGAGAAAATCAAGACATATCTGCAAAGCCCACCTGTATTAGTTCCCCCGACGCCAGGACGTCCCTTGCTCATGTATATGACAGTCACGACTAGAGCCATGGGCTGCGTTTTGGGACAGCACAATGAGTCAGGAAGGCGTGAACAAGCCATCTACTACCTCAACAAAAAATTCAACGAATGCGAAATGCGCTACTCCATGTTGGAATGAACTTGTTGTGCCCTAGCATGGTGCACCTGAAGGCTCCGGCAGTACATGTTGTATTACACGACATGGTTAATCTCCCGCATGGATCCCCTGAAATACATCTTTGAGAAGCCGTATCTGTCAAGTCGTATTTGTAGATGGCAAGTCTTATTGGCCAATCACGAGATCATATATGTAACGCGGAAGGCGGTTAAGGCAAGTGCCCTCGCCGATCACTTGGTTGATCACGCCTTGGACAAATATGAGTCATTGAGCTTCGACTTCCCTGATGAGGACATCGTATTGATTAGTGACGAGATCGCAGAAGATCTTAGAGAAGATGATTGGTGGACCATGTTCTTCGACGAGGCTGTGAACCTCTCAGGCAAGGGGATAAGAGCCATAGTCATAGCCCTAGATGGTTATCAATTCCCCATAGCATGCAAGTTGAACTTCCCATGCACCAATAGCATAGCCGAGTACGAGGCATGCATCAACAGTCTAATGGCAGCAATCGACTTAAAAGTAAAAAAAAGCTCAAAATCTTCGGCGATTCAGCCCTCGTCATCTACCAAGCCAAGGACTTGTGGCAAACACGAGATTCCAAGCTTATCCCTTATCAGAGGTTGCTCACCCAACTCATGTAGGAATTTGAAGAAACCAAATTCAACCGAGTCGACAGAGAAAAGAACCGCTTCGCAGACGCGTTAGCCACGTTGGCCTCGATGTTCAAGTTAGAATGCGGAGTAATGCTTCAACCATTGAGAGTGGAAGTATAGGAAACTCCGACATGCTGTGTCACCCTGGAAGAAGAACCTGATGGGAAGCCATGGTTCCATGACTTAGTACGATTTATCAGAAATTGGGAGTATCCACTAGGAGCAAGCCGGGTTAGCAAAAAGACCCTCCAACGCTTGGCTTTAGACTTCTACCTCGACGGTGAAGTTTTGTATAAAAGGAGAGCTGATGGAGCTTTACTTCATTGTGTCACCATAGCTGAGGCCAAGAGAATCATAACAGAGATCCACGAAAGGGGTTTGTTCCACACACGCAAGTGGACATATGATGGCGAGACAAATAATGAGACAAGGTTACTTTTGGCTCACCATCGAACGAGATTGCATCGACTACTTCCAGAAATGCCACAAATGTCAGATTTACGCGAACCATCTCCATGTCCCTCCGGCCCCTCTCTTCAGCATGACATCGCCTTGGCCTTTTGCAATGTGGGGAATCGACATCATCGGCCAAATTCATCCGAAAGCCTCTAATGGCCATCGCTTCATCCTCGTGGCAATTGATTACTTCACCAAGTGGGTGGAAGCCGCCTCTTACTCCAGCATCACTCGGAAAACAACCATGCGATTCATTGAGAAGAACATCATTTGCCGCCATGGGGTCCCGGAAATGATCATCATAGACAACGACACTAATCTAAACAGAAAAATGATCGACGGTCTTTGCCAACGTTGGAAGGTGAAGCACCGAAACTCATCACCATATCGTCCAAAAATGAATGGCGCAGTCGAAGCGGCAAACAAAAACTTGAAGAAGATAATCTAAAAAATGGTAGTCACTCACAAAGATTGGCATGACATGCTTCCTTTCGCACTGCATGCTTACCGGATAGCAACTCGTACGTCCACAGGGGCAACTCCCTACTCGTTAGTCTACGGCATGGAAGCCGTAATTCCTCTTGAGGTAGGAATCCCTTCTCTTAGAATCCTGGCAGAATCAAAAGTAGAAGAATCGGATTGGGCAAGAGTGAGGTACGAGCAGTTAAACCTCATTCCTGAGAAACGCTTGGCTGCTATCTGCCATGCGCAATTGTATCAGCAAAGGATGGCCAATGCTTATAACAAGAAAGTGCGACCTCGCAAGTTCAAGACCGAGGATTTAGTGTTGAAAAAGATTCTCCCTCATCAGGAGGCTAGTCAAGGAAAGTGGGCCCCAAAGTACGAGGGCCCGTATTTAGTCAAAAGTGCATTCTTGGGGGGTGCCCTAATGCTAACCAACATGGATGGAGATGGCCTACCAAGATCGGTAAACGCCGATGCCATCAAGATATACTTTGCCTAAGGTGTCGCAGACCATGCATCTTGACGAATCAAGGACAGGGTTTTATCATGACAATACCGCTCAAATGTTTATCCTGAAATCAATAAAATGAGTTTTTTCAGGAGATGCTTATTATTTTAAAACTTTTCTTTCCTTTTTCTTAAACTTATGAGATGACAAAATGAGGCATGACATTGGTGGCTCCCAAGGAGTAGTTCGAGACACAAGACACGACACTTAGACTAACACCACTAATCAATCTTAAGTTTTGCAGGAACGTAATGTCTCACACCTCATCTCATCATCACGATAGGACCAGGGAATCCCCCTCATAGCAGCTCCTGAATTGCCGCGGCGGGCCGCCTTAAAGAGCAAATCAGGAAAGGTTTTAAAAACCAGTCATTATCTAAATAACAAACTTCTCTTTCCTCGTAGTACTACCGGCACATCCTGCAACCAGTCTTAAAGGACCGAATGCCTAAAGGGAGATCACCCCGCAAAGCTGTCATCCGATCATTCAGAGGATTGTCTGAACCTGTAACACCATGCAAGAACTTAAGGGCCATCCATTGAGAATCCGTGGCGGCCGAGCTAGGAATGCTCTTCAGAATTTTGCAGCTATACTATTATCCAGTTTGAGCGAGGACTGAATACTGGACCAAAGTCACAAAGCCCATCCTATGCCGGCCGAGCTGTCGGAATGCTAGTGGCATGAGTTCCCATCTCCATTCGCCTATTCAGAGGAGTTCACCATCAAGACGTCATGGTCGCCAAACGCCCTTTGCAGGCAGAACTCCTGGAGAAGAAGCACGACGAAAAAATGTCTTCCCCGGACCACAATCAACATACTTAATGCGGTCTCATTCAAGAAGTTCCTCAACGTCCACACCATGATCAACACGATGAAGATTAATCCTTTAATTTGGGGACCACTAACTGTTAACTGATGGCGATCGCAATCACTTGTTTTATCCACAATCTCTTGCTGCAAAAAGTGTCAGAACTCCTCTCTGAAGAGGGGCAGCCGGACTGCAAGCATCACCCGCGCCAAGATGGGAATTGTGGCAAAGCATCTGAAGCAAAGCTATCATCAACCAACATCCGATGCAAGTCACACTGCGGTGACCTATGGATGGCCTGTCCAAAAGGGAGAGCTTAAAACTTATCAATCGCATTACTCTTTCTAAAAATCGCTTTTCATTTACTCCTCATTCTTCTCTCCTCATTTTTTTCAGGAACCAGATCACCCCATTGTTGCCTGTATGAGATTGGTAGAAGACGCCCTCGCAGCCTTGCTGCACATTTCGGGGACAGAAGATTTTTCCCTTATCATAGAGCAATCACGGAGCAAATCAGCGAAGGTCCAGCAAGGGCCAGTAAGCAAATGAACAAAAAATGCGGATCTCATCCTCACTCTGACCAGGATCGGGGGTTCCCGCAAAGCATCTGAAAAAGAAACCAATCAATCAGCATCTAAGCAAAGCGTTCCTGAACTGGGACCACGCCGTAGGCACCCTCGAAAAGTCGGGCTAAGGAAAGGGAGAATCCAAAACTTATCTCATTTTCGTTTTCAAATCGGTTTTTATTTTCTACTCCATTGTCCCCTCTTCATTTCGCAGGGACTTGAATCATCCCATTTTCATCCGCATAAAGCTTGTGGAAGATGCCCTCACATCCCCGCTGCACATTTCAAGGGAGTCCATCTTTCTTCCTGCCTTGTTAAAATTCATTTTTCGTTCCTGCTCACTTCGTTAGCGTTAAATTTGCGTACGGTCGTTTGGCCCACTAGGGGCAACCCTTTAGATTCTCATTGGACTGTTACATATAGGTCGTCCCCCGTGTCCTAGCTTTAAACTATCAATCAATCAAAAAATCATTTTTAGCCCGGCTAAAACAAAAATCCATACTACTCTCATAGCATATTCATGCATTTCATAGGTCGGGGATGTTCAATCCCTCTGTTAAATAAAGCATCCATTAAAATTACATGTCATACATGATCTTACTTGTTTGCTCCTATATCCACGATTTGCTTAGACGTAAGCAGTCATAGACAAATCCCGGTAAGCATTTTCGAGCCATCGCGCCTTATCCTTTCATAAGTGTAAGTGCCTGACTAAGTACTAGTTGAATTCACATAATATCCAGGGTACATATGCTATTAGATATGGGATAGCAATAAAATGACGTGGGACTTTTACGATCTTCTCCATTTTTTCGTTTCTTCCCTCTTTCCACCACATGTGCCATCACTCCTAAAAAAAAAACCTTCACTATCTCTCATACCCCGGGAGCCCAGGAGCAGTTTCAGCTAAGATTGCTAGCCGGAAGTAAAAAGTACGCCAAGTTCAAGTTCACGACGAAGGAGACGGAAAAGGTCACTGAAGGATCGCTAAGAACCATCACTGAAGAGAGACCAAAAAACCCAAAGATGAAGGTCGAGGCCTTAAGCCAGAACGGGGAGGGATCGAGACAAAGGTTGTGTTTGCTCTGCTCTGATGCATTTCAAATCAAAAAAAGGAGAAAAAAAAAGAAAAAAAAAGAAAAAAGGAAAAAAAAGAAGAGAAAAGGAAAAAAAGAGAAAAAAAGAGAAAAAGAAAAGAGAGAAATGCTCAGAGAAATTCAAAAAAACAAAACATGACAATCAGAAGCAAGCACAACCTAGGAACGACTAAACTCAAGAAAACTCGAAGAAAACAGTCCCGAGTGAAGACTCGAAAAAAAGGGGCCTAGGGCCAACTGAAGCAGTAAATCTTGAAAAGAACAACGACAACGTTCTCCAGTAAAGACTCGAGAAAAGGGCCCCTGGCCGACCGGAAAACAACATTCCCAGTAAGGATCCAAGAACTCATGCACTCTGTCGAGAAAGCACCCTCAGCAAAAAACGAAAGAACTCGCGCACCTTGCCCTCATCAGGGCCAATTGACAAGCGTCACTTATCAAAAACCTTCAAACTCATCAGAAAAGCACATCTTTACTAAAACAAGCTTCTTTCCGGACATTTCATATCCCTTCATTATTTTCCGTGAAAGTCCCATCGATTATTAGAATGCCCATGCATGTTCATCTTCATTGAAGTCTATTCACTCAGATTGACATTGCGAATTGGAAATTATGTACCCTGTTAGTTGCATCTTTATTAGCGTAAAACACTTAACCTTGTTTCAGAGCGTGAGTGCAAACACTAATATCAGGTGAGGATTGCTTACGACTGCAAATTGTGGGAAAGTCTTGTCCTTGGGGTCGTTACCTCCTGAACAGGATGCAGATGCACTCTAGGTTCGTATCAAGGCTGCTGGTAACAAAAGTGAACAACTCTCCTCCTAGAGTGATTAGTTGCATTTTTCTCCTCCTAGAGTGACATCATATATTTCCTCCTCCCAGAGTGATCATTTGCATTTTCCTCCTCCTAGAGTGACATCATACATTCCCTCCTCCTAGAGTGATAGCATTTACATGTCATCCTCCTAAGTTGACGATTAGTTTATTTCTGCACCTCGCGTCCTCTCCTACGGGATTAACGTCATTTAAATTCCCGCATTTTTCATTTCCTCCTCCTAGTGTGAGAGCTTTATATTTCCTCCTCCTAGAGTGACATCATGCATTTTCCTCCTCCTAGAGTGACATCACGTATTTCCTCCTCCTAGAGTGACCTTAGTTTAATTTCCGCGTTCCACATCTTCTCCTACGGGATTGACGTCGTTTACGTTTCTGTACTGCATTTCCTCCTCCCAGAGTGACAACATCATGCATTTTCCCCCTCCCAGAGTGACATCATTTGTATTTTCTCCTCCTAGAGTGACAACACGTATTTTCTCCTCCTAGTGTGACATCATTTGTATTTCCTCCTCCTAGAGTGACATTATTTGCATTTTCCTCCTCCTAGAGTGATAGCATGTATTTCCTCCTCCTAGAGTGACATCATGCATTTCCTCCTCCTAGAGTGACGTCATGCATTTTCCTCCTCCTAGACTGACATCATTTGCATTTTCCTCCTCCCAGAGGGACATCATTAGGACAAATCATTCGTATTTCTGCAGATCGCGCATTATCCTCCCGAAGCAACGTCCGTTACATGTTAAACGCTTACCCCCCCAGTGGGCCGTCATTTTCATTTTCGTAAAAATTACCTTCCATTCTTGTCAAAGTAGTTGTCATTTACATTTCCTGCAACTTATGTTTCTCTCAATATCCGAATAGATCTAAGTTTACACTTTGCAGGACATCCGATCAAAACCTTTCTCCTCCCAGAGTGACAGCAATGAATCTATATCCTCCCAGAGTGACATCAACAGATTACCTCCTCCTAGAGTGGCAGCATCAATTTCCTCATCACCGAATAACACCCTCGAAAGCATACCTCCTCCCAGAGTGACATCAACGATTACCTCCTCCCAGAGCGACATCATCAAAATTATCTCCTCCTAGAGTGACATCAACAATATCTCCACCCAGAGTGACATCTACAACAATATCTCCTCCCAGAGTGACATCTACGACTTATCTCCTCCTAGAGTGACAGCAACGAACTTTTTCCTCCCAGAGGGACGTCATCAATCTCTTTTAAGGTAAGACCTGCTGTGTCGCCAAAATTCGGATATGTGGGGGCAACCGTCTTTACTGCTTATCAAATATTTCGATAAGATAGTAAAGAGGGGGCAACTGTTGATACCTGAACTTTGACGCCATTTTAAATTGAATTTATCATTTCTGTTGTTTTACTTAACTTACTGTCATTTTTTAATTAATTTACTATCGTTAGTATTTTTAATTCTCATCGCATTTTATCATCATTGTTGTCATCGTCAGCATTCAAAATTGCATTTTTAATTTTTCGTCACGTATTTTCATTATTATTATTATTAATATTTTCAGCCTTAAAAATCACATTTTTAATTATCTGTTAGTCATTTGCTAGTTATTTTTTTGTTTTAGGTCATCGCATAAAATTTAGAATTTTTAGTATTTTTTCACATTTTTAGCCTTTTTTTTAATTATTTTTGTTCGAGCTTTTATTGGACCGTGCATGGTGTACATGCACAATGGCAGCGAGCAGCAGTGGAGCAAGCCACCGAGCTGCTTGCTCCCGTCGCTTCCTGTGCCGTCCACGATCATCACAACGCCGTAGACCTGCCACCACGACGCCCTAGCCCCGCCAGCGCACACCTAGCTCCTCCACGCGCAGCGTCGCGTCCTCCCTTCACGGGATCTTGGCCTATAAATAGTCCACTGCATTCCTTCTAAATGGACACAAATTCATGACCAAGCAACTTGCTTCTTCTCCCTCTAGACGGATTGCTCATCTTGAGCGATAGTCGCCACTAGTTTCAAGCATTTCAGTAAGTTTTTTTCAAGCTTTTCCTTCATTTTTTTCTGCGTTTTCTTTCCTTTATTTATTTATTATCATTTTGATCAAAACAATTGCTTAGATTTATGCCATTAATTCCTATATATGCCATAGATTAAATACATGCTTTTAATTTGCTTAATCGTTAGATAAATCTTGCGAATTAATTATTTTTTGGTAATTATCATTTTCATCATTTTTTTGAAATTAAACTCGGTACGGTTTAAACCGAGATTCGAAATTTGTACGGTCGGGAAGCCATCGAGGAGACGAGCATCTAGATACGAAGGTTTTTGGTTTCGGCCATGGTTGGCCGGACCTTGGTCGCCGGCAGTAGCACCAGTGATCCAAGGAAGAAGGTGATGAATAGTGCCATGCGTGGGCTCACGCGGGAGAGAAGAAGGAAAGGTGATGGGCTTGGCCCATCACCATTCTTTTTATTTCCTTGGGCCAGGAATAGTTCCTGACCCATTTCTTTTATTTTTCAAATTGGGCCCAGCCCATTTTCATTCTTTCAGAGATCTCGGATCGCGTTTTTCATAAAATACTCGTATGTTTCGTATGACTATTTTTTTCGTACTGTCGCTTTAAAATTCTGTACCTATCAACTGTTTAAATTCTTCGCACTTTAATTTTTCACAATTTACTTTCCGCAATTTAAATTCAGTCATTTAATTTACCGCCTATATGGTCAGTCGCATTTTTAAATTTCCGCAAATCATCAACTGTTTAAATTTCCGCAAATCATCAACTGTTTAATTTTCTGCAAATTATCAACTGTTTACTTTTCTGCAAATCGTCAACTGTTTAATTTTTTGCAAATCATCAACTCTTTAATTTTCTGCAAATCATTAGTTGTTGCATTTTCTGCGAATATCACCTATTTAATTTTTTTGCAAATCATCAACTTTTCCTACAAATCATCAAATCTTGAATTTTTTGCCAAATCAGCATTTAAATTTCTCGCACTTATCAACTGTCATTTTTTAAATTTCTCGCACTCATCGAATCATCATTTAAAATTTCGCATGCATCAAATCATCATTTAAATTGCTCGCACATATCAACTGTCATCATTTAAGTTTCTCGCACTCATCAAATCACCATTTAAATTTTCGTATGCATCCAATCATCATGTAAAATTTCGCACTTATCAACTGTCATCATTTAAATTTTCGCATTCATCAAATCATCATTTAAATTTCCTGTACTCATCAAATCAGTATTTTAATTTTCGTATGCGTCAAATCGCCGTTTTTATCTTCGTACTCGTCAAACCATTGTTTAATTTTTCGCTATATATCAACTGCTTATTTATTTTTCGAGCTATCACTAACACACTCATTTTGTAGGTTTAAAATTCAAGCTTCGCTCGAAAGTACGCCTTTATTTCCCTTTTATTTATTCAATGCTTTCCATAAATATTAATCGTATGCATGATATATAGAATTGCTAAGACTTAAAATCAACCCACATGAACAACTTGTTTAAAAGATTTGCTTAAAATGCCATGTTCGTTTGATTTTAAATTCCGCTTTTATTGACTGCATGTATTTGGTGGCTTCGATCCCACATCGGTTTATCATTTAAAAACAATCTCTCATTTAAATTTGTACTCTGTTAACAATCCATGACAGAATCACTTAGTAATTAATTTAATCATGCATGGCCCGATGATGAAAAGAGGGCGCCCATTCAGTCTTACGGAAAATTCAGTCCCATCACGCTACGGTCAGGAATAATCGATCAGTCTTGAAAATGGTAACCCCGTCCGAAAAGATTTTTAAAACGGTAAACCCCATCCAACAATTAATTATTCCTGAACGGTCCCGATCATGGAAAAGACTAAAGTGACGATTCCTCCGAGGACCCCCTTTTAAAATGTATTTTTATCAAACCTCTTTTAAACAACTCTCTTATCAACCGGTAACCATTTTCGGATGTGACTCGGGTGCCTAACACCTTCCCGAGTCCATAATATGACCCTGAACCTTTGTCTTGGGTTTAGACCCTTTTCTGTGCCTTTAGTTTTTTAATTTTTTTAATTTTTTTTATTAGTTTATTTATTTTATTTTTTACGCCATGACGATTAGGTTCCCTAAACCTAGAGACAAAATTAGGGTGGTGACTTCATTGCATGTTGCGAGGCGCCCTTTTACGCCGAGCATCGTAAGGTCTCAGATTCATCGTACACTGACGAAATTTTTTTTATCATTTTCGCGGGGCGCGACAGGTACAATGGTATTATTGTAATTATACTATAAAAATGGATAAATTGAAAACTACAGTTAAAAAAATATGGTCCAAAAATTATTATTTTAAATTTATTTATTATTTCAGAAAGTTAATTAATAAAAATCGGAGGTAGTATTAAATTTAGTCAAATGTTGGTCTTATTTTAATCCATGAGTATATATTAAAATAAGTTTATATTTGGCGACCGGTGAATCGGTATGCAGTGTGCGGTGGGACGGGTCTGCCCCAAATCCAACCTAGAGGGGCGACTTTTCTTCTCTCGCTAATCTCAATTATTTTTCAATAAAAAAAATAAAATTGATTTCTCCCAACAAATTTAAACAGACTTCGATGTATAAAAAAATGATTTTGGTTATTTAATTATCGTATTTTAATTTTTAAGATTATATTATAGATAATAACAGAATTATTCCTAAATAATTTTAAAGAGAAGTTATTTGATAATCACTCTATGATTAATGTAAGAACGACAATTTAGTCAGTAATTATATAGTAATTGTAATTTAATGATTGTCTTAATTATTGTAAAAATTGAAAAATCGAGATTTATTTAAACTTGGAGGGAGTATTTGTCAATGTGAAAACATATTTTTAATTGTATTTAATATTTATTACGTTATTTTAAATTTGATTGTGCTAAATAAATTGTTTAGGTAATTGAGTAATTGTATTTATAGCTTATTTGCATTTTCTTATTTATGTATCATGAAATTTGTATTAAGCATTTAAATTTTGTATAAAAAGGTACATTGAACGTGATACGATAATGGGTCGTATGAGGGATGATCCGGATGGTATTGTTGGAGCAATATGATCTAACTTTGAGTTGCATACACAAAATAATACTGAACTGGGGAAAACAATAGAAACAAGCGGCATGACAGGTGTAGCGGGAAGGAAAGAAAACATAACGGAGAAGATGAAGAGATGCTACCGGAGGTCGGGAAAGGATAAAGGTTTGAACACAGCAAAGATGATTGAAACAAACTTGGTTCTTGATATTACTCGGACCAATAACGATTGAACAGTACTCAGATTACAAGTGGATTTCCCAAAGAAAGCTTAGTGAGGAGTATTCTCAACTCAAACAAGCTTTCTCAAGGAGATAAGAGTCTAGGGTGAAAATGGGAGGAGTAATCTGACTCAACAAATTCTCACTCAACACTAAACTAACTACTGAAATGTTTAAGTCTAGTATTTATACATACAGAGGACGAAATAAGCTAAATGGGCTTCAAACCCCTGACTGTAGCTTTATGGGCCGGTGAGTAGGGCTGCCCATCGGTTTCCCACAACCGAAAAACTGAAATTCCAAAACTAAAATTTCGATTATTCGGTTTCAGAATTTCAGTTTTGGTTTTTTCAGTTTCGGATCCATTTTCACCTAGACTCTTATCTCCTTGAGAAAGCTAAACTAACTACTGAAATGTTTAAGTCTAGTATTTATACATACAGAAGACGAAATAAGCTAAATGGGCTTCAAACCCCTTACTGTAGCTTTATGGGCTGGTGAGTAGGGCTGCCCATCGGTTTCCCACAACCGAAAAACCGAAATCCCAAAACTGAAATTTCGATTATTCGGTCTCAGAATTTCAGTTATGGTTTTTTCGGTTTCGGATAGTCAAAAACTGAAATTTAATACGGTTCGATTTCGGTTGTGGGTAAGCACAAGTTCGGTTAACCGAACTAACCGAACTTTGCTGGTTGGTATATAAGGAATATTCTTTACTAAAATGCCATTCCCTAATATCCCATTCCAATCCTGACCCTCATCTGATCTCTCGTTCTCACTCTCTCACTCTCCTATCTCCTTCTCGCTCGACTATCCTCCTCCACCACCACCCACCCACCGCCTCCTCCTCGAACTTTCCCTCATCCTCTCTCCTCTCCCTCTTGCTTTCTCAGTTGTCGATCTGCTCCTCTCTCGCTCAGTCCGTCGACCTCCGCCCTCTCGCAGCAGCGACGCTGCTTCTCCTCCTCCACCCACCGCCTCAATCTCGCTCAATCTCGTTTAAATTAGTAAGTTTTCTCTCATCTTTCTTGTAATTTCTTAGAAACCCTAATTTTGAAATTAGTGGTGGATTAAATTATGTTTGATTTGCGGTGCATAATTGAAGGAAGGAAAGGAAACGGCAAAAGTATTGTGATCGATAATCTCAGTTTGGGTAATTAATAAGACATTGTAAATAGGGTTTTGTTCTTTTTTGGGGTTTTCCTTCTTTTTTTTGGTAATTCAGTTTATTTTTAATTTTCATTTTTTTTAGTTGTTGTGATCAATTCTAAGGAGGAATGTAAGGGAGATTGCTCAGATTATCATCATCTAATTCTAATTGTAGTTCCTTAATTACTTTATTTTTGGGTTCTAATTAATTATTTTTAGATGTATTGATGATTAGAAGAAGTCTGGAAAAAGCATTTCCTTCTGTTTATCTGCCTGTTTTTGATGTGATGCAATTTGTATGATTTTTCCCTCCTTTCCTATCTCATTTTGATCATGATGCTAATGATCCTCTCTTATTTTCCTACTATTTAACAGATCAGAGCTTTTGGAAAGGAAATATCAAAAAGATGCATTTTTCATGGATTCTGGACAGATTTGAGCAACGAGGCCTTGCAACAGTTGGAAGACAGCATGCGGGCAGCAGCAAAGGGCTCAAGCGCAGACAAGGAAACTTCCTTTTTTAAGGGAATCAGCTGATTCTCTCCAATTAATCCAGATTTCTCTCATTTTGGCAAGAAGATATTCTAGATCAACTCCAATTAAATTAGGATTTTTCCTTTTAATTAATTTCTATTATTGGAATTTCCTTTTTTGTAATTTTCTCTTTTAAAACCCTTTTAGCTTTAGGGTTTGGGATCAATCTTTCATCCTGCACTTTTGGAGTTGGCAGCCACGACCATACTTCTTTGTTTTCCATTCAATAAACCAGAGCTTTGCTCCGGCCGACAATAATAAAGAGTTTTCTCATTCCATTCAATAAACTCATTTATTCTTAGTAGGATCATCAAAGGTTGCTTAGGAAAGCCGTGAGGTCGAATTGAAATTATTATATCACTGGTTGATATTTAATTATTTAACGATTTCTTGTCAAATCTGCTAGGGTTGTTTGTAAGTCTGGCCAACGAGCTGCTAGGCCTAGACGATTAAAGTCATCTCTATTGTTATAACTAACGCGAAGCTGCAGGGTAAAGTAGACGACCAGATCGGAGTCATCAGGTCGCTGGTCCAATCCGACTAGGTTAAGTAAGTAATTAGGGTAGAGCCTCGAACGTACTGAGTATCTCACCCTAGACGCGTCTTCCTTCATCTTCATGGGCCTTTGAGTATTGCCCCCATAAATGTACCTTGGGGGATGGCAAAGTGTCAAGACTACTCCATAAACGTACCTTGGAGTAGTTTCTCATACGAAAGGAAGCAGGGGACCTAAACGTACCTGGTCCCTATAGCGCGTCTATCAGCGAGGGGTAGAAGATCATTGCACCGATGACCGACTGACCTTGAAAACAACCCGAGATAGATTCCTACTGGGAACTCCCTTCTCTATTGATTTATTACTCATTTTATTACTGTCTATTACTGCTTTCTTAGATATTAATCAACAAACTCTTGAAAACCCCCCGTTACTTGTTACTGTTCTGATCTGTTTGCCCTCACCGAACAACACAAGATAGTGTCTACCTTAGTCTCTGTGGATCGACCCTGTACCACTATACACAGTTTAATTGTGTATTTGCTGCAGGAAATATATATTATTTTTGAGGTGTCTCGACAACACGTCAAATTTTGGCGCCGTTGCGGGGGACTAACGGTACTGATTTCTTTCTTTTGTTTGTGTGGCAGGCTATCTAAACCTAGACGCTGAAAACATCAAATACCCTGAATTCTCCAACATGGCCGACGCCGAAGACGTTCATGTTGCTTCTGTGGAAAAACAGCTTGCCAACATGACTCGTATGATCCAAATCCTAGCCGCAAGACAGGCTGTCCAGGCCAAGACACACAGATTTCACAACTTTACCAACTATCCGACTAACGCATACCCATATACCCCTATTGAACTCCAAGTTAACACGGTTGGTAATTATAACAGAGCTCCTTGGCAGTTTGATCCTTATACCAACAACTATAACCAAGGACAACATCATCCTAACCAAAGTTGGTGCGATCCGCAACCGTCTTGCCCTAGACAGTCACCGCAGCAGCATCATTACCAAGATCCATCTCAGCCGCCTGATAACATGTTTCATGGTCATGATTCTACCTTCTTTTCTAGCCCTTTCGGGGGCATGATTGTGCTATTTGACCCTTATTTGAATCTTTAATGCAGATCAGCACTAATAGAAGAAAAAGATCGAAAAGGAGCATTTCTGGAGTAATTCTAAGGATTTCCAGCTTCAAGGCCTAGAAGACCAGATTGTCATCGAGCCCATGACGCTAACTAGACCAGTGAGTTGTCTCTAGCCCGCGATACGTCTGCTTCGTCTCTCAAACGAAACCAAAGAAAAGCATCTTCCAAGATCCGCATGGGATTCCAAGCACTTCTAGAAGATACCAAGCGCCAGAAATCCCAAAATATTCCCTTGAAAGGACATGTGTTGTCAAGCTCCCCTTGCTTCTCTCTCCCCTTAGCTGTTTTGTCCCCTAGCTAGTTTTAGCCTATATAAGCTTATCTTTAGGGTTTTTGTAAGGACGACTGTCCTAGGGCATTAATACATCACTCTTTCCTTTACCCTAACTTTTGGGGATCTTCTCCTCTTGGTGTTTGGAGCAGCCGCCAACATTGAAAAAGGGGAAGTTTTTGATTAATATGTCATCCTTTCGGTTTCTTCTAACCCTTCTCTATTATTTACTGTATGTTTATTATCATTTACTGTTCATATTATAGTATGAGTAGCTAAATACTTTCCTCTTAGTAAAGGGTGTTTCAAAGGTTGTAGGGTTCGGTTAAGAGGCCTAATGCATGCTTAACATATTCTCTTGTGACACATGATTGTTTATCGCATTAATTCCATGCTCGTCTAGAAATATTAAGGGCTTGATCAATTGTTAGTATTTCTGCATGAGTGATGTCATTCTCTTGGTTATAACTGACGCGAAGCCTTGAGATAGTAGTAGACACCTAGTGGAGGCAGTGCGAGAGGACTCTGTCTAGGGGTAAATGGTCATCTAGGGTATGTGATGCGAGCCTGACAAACTAAGTTGTCATGCCTTAGATCTGTCTTACCTCCTCTTCATGGGCGTTCTGAGTATTGCCTCCCCGCACTCGTACCTGGGAGGATGACGGAACATCAAGGTCACCTCATATGTGGAAACGGGGGGTGACTTTATCTAAGAAGGTAAGTAGGGGATGCGGTGTGGAAACGCGGTCCCTATAGCAGGTCTGTACATGAGTCTGGAATATTTTTGTGCGAATGACAAATTGACCAAGAAAATAACTCGAGAACACCTTTTGCTAAGATCTCTCTCTATCTGATTATTATCTCTGTTATTACTTTTCTTGCCCTCGAATTGCTTTTAGATATCGTGCCCTGGATAACTGCTTGATCTATTTAGGTTGTTAGCTCTTGTTAGCTCCCAATTCTGAGTCGATTAATTCGTTAATCGACATAGCCCCCCCTAGTGTTACTTGTTCCTTTTCTGTTCCCACTGTCCCCTGTCATACATCTTTATTAACATATTTCTCCTTCAATCTCTGTGGTTCGACCATGTCTTGCCCTGTACGCATTTATTTGTGCATTTAGGCATCAGGAAAATATTAAGTATATTTGAGTGACGATCAAATTTTGGCGCCGTTGTCGAGGATTGAACGGTACTAATTTTGTTTTATCTTTGTATGACTAGAAGATCTGCTCCGGATCTACTCCCTCTAGACCTCGAATTGACCAGAACTGAAAGAGGACTTCGAAGGCAAGCCAGAGGATCATCTACTCAGCGAAGAGTAACCCCACATCCTGCCCTCGACGGACTTCCTTCCAATCTGGCCGATCAGGACCATCAGTTTTTCCTAGACCTAGCTTATCTCCATCGTACCCTAGAAAACCCAATAGCCGCCGATTTTGATTTTCCAGCCATGGAAGACCAAGACAACCATGCTCGACGTGAAGATCCACCACAACCTCCTCCAAATCAGCAAACCATCGATAACTTCCATGCAACCGCCGATATGTCGGGAAGTTGCATCGACTGGCTTAACGTTCCTCATGACTGGACCCTAAAGTCAGCCGTGCTGCATCACCTTCCAACCTTTCGGGGGGTCGCCAAGGAAAACGCTCTTCGCCACCTTCAACAGCTCTATTCTATATCCGAGGCCATGAAACCTCCTAACGTCAACATCGGCCAAGCCAAGCTGCGCGCCTTCCAATGGTCCCTCAAGGATGATGGCCTCGACTGGTATTATGACCTTCCTACTAGATCTATTCGCTCGTGCGCAGATATGTCTAAGATCTTCACCGAGAAGTATTATCCGACTTCTATTTCCAACACCACGCGCAAGCAACTTGTCTCCATAGTCCATAAGAAGGAGAAGAATCTAGCCCAGTATTATGAAAGATTCCAGAAGATGCAGTCTTCGTGCCCTTCCCACAATCTCACAGAACATGCTCTAGTCCAGTATTTGTGTGAAGGCCTCAAGGCCCATGATAAAGCTCTCCTCAACGTTGCTGCCAACGACTCTCTGACTGCTCTCACTCCAACTGCTGCCAGGGCAACAATAGAGCTCATGGCCAAGAATGCTTCGTCTGACCTTGCCAACAATCAAGGCCAAGATGCCCAAGTGGCTGCCTTGCAGAATCAACTCTCTTCCTTTACAGGGATATTTCAGAACTTTATGACCGGGCAATCTGCGCCTGTCAAGGCCTGCCAAATCTGCAATTTTGTGGACCACCCCACTGATGCATGCCCCCATATCCCGGATGAAATACAAGTGAATGCTGCTGGTCAATACATCCAGTTCCTTACGGTCAAAACTACAATCAAGGCTGGAAACAGCAAAATCTAGGATGGGTTCCAAACCCTCAGCCTTCGGGACCTAGCCATCAACAGTACCACCAGAACCCTTATGGAAATCCCCCTCCCAATATGCAGAATTTCAGACCTCGACCTACTTACCATCAGAATCAGTATCAACGCCAACCTCCTCAAGATCAGATTTTTGTCGTGCCCCCGAATCCAGAACTGCCTCGGAACCCCAAACAGCGGAAAGAGATTGAGGATCTTAAAAAGCACATGAGCACTTTGATGGCGGAAATGAAGGAAGTAAAGAATCAAGGGAGATTTCCACCCCAAACCGAAAACAATCCAAAGCACAACGTCTGTTCAGTGACTCTGCGAAGTGGAACAACCTTGACACCTCCAGCGAATCCAGCCCTTGATATTGAAAACCCACCAGAGTCTGAGCTTCAACTGAAACCTAGAATAAAACTCCCCAAAGTTCCTAGATTCGTCGAGGTCATGGAGGACAGAGTCCGCTCTCCTAGAGGCTCACTGAGGAATGACCCTAATCCACCTGAATTTACCCAGGAATACATTCACAAGATTCTTGAACCCCCGTTCCCTAACAGATTGGTCAAGACCAAGAAAGATAAGGAGGACCGCGATATCTTTGAAATGTTCAGTAAAGTGGTTGTCAACATCCCTCTTCTCCAGGCCGTGAAGAATGTTCCTCGCTACGCCAAATTCCTGAAACAGCTATGCACGAACAAGAGCAAGTTTGCTAAAGTTAACAAGATTAGTGTAGGGGCCAACACTTCTGCCCACATCCAGCGTGGAATCCCTCCAAAGTGCAAAGACCAGGGAATGTTCATCATTCCATGCCAAATTGGTACGGTCGACATCGGCAAGGCCATGTGTGATTTAGGGGGGGGATCAATGTCATGCCCTTGATCATTTACAACAGTCTAGGCCTCGAGCCTCTCATGCTTACATACCTTGCCATTCAGCTTGCCGATCGCTCTATCATTTACCCCGAGGGGATCATCAAGGACGTCCTAGTCCAAGTGGGAGAATTATTGTTCCCAGCAGACTTCTATGTTACTGCAATGGAGAATGAAGTTTCCACCAAGTCTACTGATGTTCTTCTAGGCCGACCATTCCTGGCCACGGCCCAAGCAAAGATTGATGTTCATGATGCAGCCATCTCTCTCGAGTTTGATGGGGAGATCATCAAATTCAATATGCTAGAAGCCATGCGATACCCCTCTGAATTTTCTAGTGTTAACTATATTGATATTGTTGATCCTTCTATAGAAGAAATGGCTGAAATTCATTCTACTAACCCTTTACAGTTTGCCCTTGATAGAAGTCTGACACCAGCACTTCTAGATGTCACGACCTCGATACTTTCCACACCACCTGAGCTCTATTCTATCGTCGCCGCCCTAGAAGAGTGCGCCGTTGTTCAGCATGAACCACCAATGGTGTCCCCTACCTGTCCAGACCATATCAAGTTATCACCTTCTATTGATCAGGCTCCAGCCCTCGAACTTAAGGAGTTGCCTTCCCATCTGAAATATGCTTATCTAGGCCCCGATGACTCTCTACCTGTCATTATCTCCAACAAGCTCGAACACCCTGAAGAATCCGAGCTAATTTCCTTGCTGAAGGAATTCAGACAAGCCATAGGCTGGACCATCGCAAATATCAAGGGCTTGTCACTAGCTTTATGCACTCATCATATCCACTTGGAAGATGCTAGCAAGACAATACGCCAGCCGCAGCGTCGTTTGAATCCACCTATGATGAAAGTGGTCAGGAAAGAGGTTCTGAAGTTGCTAGATGTAGGAGTTATCTACCCCATCTTCGATAGCCCATGGGTCAGTCCTATACAAGTCGTGCCCAAGAAAACTGGTATCACCATCACCATTGGGCAAGACGGCGAATCCATTCCCACCCGGATCCAGAATGGGTGGCGAGTATGCATTGACTATCGCCGCTTGAATGCCAGGAAGGATCACTTTCCCCTTCTCTTTATTGATCAGATGTTGGAACGCATCGCGGGTAAAACCCACTATTGCTGTATAGACGGTTACTCCGGTTTCTATCAGATCCTAGTTGCCCCTGAAGACCAGGAGAAGACCACTTTCACGTGCCCTTTTGGCACCTTTGCTTATCGACGTATACCCTTCAGCTTGTGTAATGCCCCCGCCACTTTTCAGCGCTGTATGGTTAGCATTTTCTCTGAATTGGTTGAAGATGGAATCAAGGTCTTCATGGATGACTTCACGGTCTATGGAAATTCCTTTCAAGAATGCATGGGCAACTTGAAGAAATGTTTAGAGCGTTGTATAGAGACAAATCTTGTCCTGAATTTTGGGAAATGCCACTTCATGGTGGATCGAGCCCTGGTTCTAGGCCATATCATCTCGACCAAGGGAATCGAAGTCGACAAGGCCAAGATTGAAGTGATAGAATCCTTACCATACCCAGTATGTGTTCGGGATGTACGATCTTTTCTAGGGCACGTGGGTTTCTACAGGCGATTTATTAAGGATTTTTCCAAAACTGCCCAACCTATGTGTCGCTTGCTCCAAAAGGAAGTACCTTTTGATTTCGATGAGAGTTGCAAAACAACCTTTGAACTCCTAAAAAACAAGCTTATCTCAGCACCAATCATTCGTGCCCCCGATTGGACATTGTCTTTCGAGGTCATGTGCGATGCCAGCAATCAAGCCCTAGGCGCCGTTCTTGGTCAAAAGAAAGACAAGGAAACCTACGTCATCTACTATGCCTCCAAGCTATTAGATCCAGCCCAGCAGAACTATACAACCACAGAAAAAGAACTCCTGGCCGTTGTTTATGCCCTCGATAAGTTCAGGCAATATCTCTTGGGCACTCATGTCTTAGTATATTCTGATCACTCGGCCCTGAAATGCCTATTGACAAAGGCAGATGCAAAGCCTCGACTCATTCGATGGATCTTGTTGCTACAAGAATTTGACATCTTGATCAAGGATAAGGCAGGGAGAGAAAATCTAGTGGCAGACCATCTAAGTAGACTTCCAGCCCAAGAAGATGATTCTCTGGTGCCTATCCGTGACACTTTTCTAGATGAACGCCTGTGTCTAGCCCAGGCTGTCTATTCCCCATGGTTTTCAGACAGCGAATTTCTGTGCTACTGGTACCTACCCCGCCGATGCTTCCCCATCCGAGTGTAATAGAATCAGACGGCAAGCCAAATACTATATATGGGATAACCCATATTTCTGGAAGCATTGTTCAGACCAGATAATTCGTCGTTGTGTGACTATGGACGAAGTGCCCTCGATCCTTAAATTCTGCCATTTTGAAGGAGGACACTTCGCGGCCAAGAAAACTGCCCTCAAAGTCTTGGAAGCTGGTCTTTACTGGCCCACCATTTTCAAGGACAACTATATGTATTGCGCTCCGTGCCCCCGATGCCAAGCCACAGGAAATATCGAGGCCAGGAATCAAATACCCTTGACGAATATTATTCCGTGTGAGATCTTCGATATCTGGGGTATAGACTTCATGGGCCTGTTCCCCAATTCCTTCGGTAATATCTACATCCTCCTCGTCGTCGATTATGTCTCCAAATGGGTCGAGGCCAAGGTGACTCGGACAGACGACTCCAAAGTGGTCGTGAACTTCCTACACACCAACATCTTCAATCGGTTTGGTACACCTCAAGCCCTCATCAGCGATAGGGGTACCCATTTCTGCAATCGTATCGTGGCCTCACTTCTCACCAAGTATGAAGTCCACCACATAACTTCTACAACCTATCATCCGCAGACAAATGGCCAAGCCGAAGTATCAAATCGCGAGATTAAGTCCATTGTAGAGAAAATGGTGAATCAGTCCCGAAAGGATTGGAGTCTGAAGTTGGATGACGCCCTTTGGGCTTATCGGACAGCTTTCAAGACCCCGATTGGTATGACACCCTACAAACTCGTATATGGCAAGTCGTGTCATCTCCCAGTGGAGATAGAATACAAGGCTTTCTGGGCCATCAGGAAAGTAACACGGATCTAGGGCAGGCAGGCCATAACAGATGTTTGCAAATCCAGGAGCTGGAAGAGCTGAGAGATAATGCTTATGAGAATGCCATGCTCTACAAGGGCAAGACCAAAGCTTATCATGATAGGCACCTTCGTCCCAAAACTTTTTCCATTAGACAAAGAGTCTTAATGTATAACTCACGATTGCGTTTGTTTGCAGGGAAGCTCAAGTCCAAATGGTCAAGACCTTTCGTGGTCACGATAGTTTTTGACCATGGAGCAATCGAGATTCAGAATCCAGACACTGGGACGATCTTCAAAGTAAACGGCCACCGGCTGAAGCCCTTCTATGAAGGATTCCAGCCCTCGATCGTTGAAGAGATGATGGCGGACCCTCCACTTGTCCAGGCCTAGATTGACAGAGAACGTCGAGGTCCCGACAAGTAAACAAGCCATAATTGAGGCAGTTGATATGTCGTCCAACTCTTTTCTCTCTCCCTTATATTTTCCGTATCTCTCTGATTCCCCTGATTTTATTCTTGTTTTCATCTTGAATTCATTTCCTTGTTTTATCCCTTGTTTATATCCCTTAATCTCCGTCCTTTCCTTTTCCCATGAGATTTTATTCCTTTTTATTAGTAATCATCAACCTTTATTCTCTATTTTTTTCATTATCCTATTTAACTACCCCCCTTTTTGAAATTTGAAAATCTTTTCTCCTTTTTAGGTGGTTGGGATATGCATGGGCCGTTGTGCTATAAGCCCAAGGCGCCACGTCGTCTGACAGAGGGGGCAAAGAAGCAACCCTAATTAATGAAAAAGCTGCGTCATTTATTGCCAGCATCAGCTCTTTTCTCTTTCCCACGCTCCTACTTCGTCCTCACTCTCCTCACAACACAAAACACATCACTATCATCCTCCCACCAGCAACCAAACACCATCTCTCTCCCAAAATGTCTCCATCTTCACCACTATTCTCTTCACATCACTATTAGCCATGGCAAAAACAAAGAAACCCATCCGCAAAAACACTTCAGGGCCCCACCCAGTGGACGACCCTGCCAGCCCAGTTCCTTCGCGGTCCAGATCTCAAACATCCCTACAGTCCGGCTCGTTCAAAACAGCCACTCCACCCTCTGTCCAGCCAATCCCCATTCCCTCTCCTCTAGTTGTCTCACCGACGTTCGTGGAATAAGAATGAGAGTTCACTACGGTCGAAGATGACCTGGAAATTACTGGCTCCCTCCCTCCTACCTCCACAACCGCCAGGTCTGGCCGTACAGTCAAGCTCCCTCCTAGATATGTGGCGGCCAAGCCCAAAGCCAAGACATTGGCCTCCAAAAAGGTGTCCTCAACTACTAGGAAGCTCCCGATGGATGCTGCTATAGATCGATTTCTATACCCCGAGCCGAACCTCACAGTGGAGGAAGACCTCAAGGACATCCTTGTATCTGAATCAGAGGCTGAAGAGTAGGAGCCAGCCGATGAAGCTGAGGATCAGGAGCTGGCCGACGTCGAAGAGAAGGAGGAGGTCGAACAAACTGCCGCTGGCAGTGAAGAAGGATCCGGCGAGAATGACGCTGATGAGGAGGGAGAAGATGTAGATGTTGCTGCTAAGATAGAGAAGGCTGCGGAAGAAACAGAGGCCGAGAAGCAAGCTAAGGAGAAAGAAGGCGCAACCAGATCAGCGGCGAGGAAAGGGAAATCCAAGGCTCCGGCCAAAGCGGAGCAGCCGGCTGCAGCTAAAACACTAGTGGGCCAGAAGCGGAAGCTTCCTTCTTCCAGCAAGGGAAAGCCCTCGACTTCTAAAAAGTCTCGAGGTCCCGAAGACACTTCAGATGTCGAGACCACAACACCAATCCCCCCTTCTGCCTCTCGAGCAACTTCCACCCATGTGACTTATAACCTATCTGTGTTGCATGCATGGTTGAGATTTAATGATAAACCCTCGCTTGATAAATTGCACCAATTGAACCACAAAGGCGTTAGCTTCTGTGCACGCCTCGACATGGATGCTTTGGCCAAAATGGGCATAGAATCTCGAGTGCGAGAGTTTGTGGCTAATATCGGTTAGGAAGCCCTATTCTATTTAGAACACCTAACCTTTATTGAACTACCGCTCGAGTTCTTTACTACCTTTTGGGTTGCCTCTGATAACTTCAAACCTAAAGGCAAGTTTGGTCCAAATCTCTCTACCCCTGGTCTCATCAATTTTAGACTGGTAAACAAGTGGGAGCAACTGTCCCTTAATGAATTTAATTATCTGCTTGGTTTTGTGCAACCTGATGAGTTAGATTCTGCTGCTTATAAAAATGCTCTGACTGTTATACCCCATGTTTTTTATGCTTCTGTTGCTTTTCGTGAGCTCACTAATAACTTTGATGCTAAATTTGACCCTAAGTTGAGTAAAGCCCATGAAATTGTTGACCCTGCATTGCGCATCTTGCATAGATATCTAGCCCTCACCTTCTCGGGTCGGTTTGGATCCTCGGGACAGTTATCGCAGGAGCTCTTCTTTTTATGGTGCATGAAGCATAAGCATAGGGTTAATCTTGGCGCCCGAGGTCCTATTGTAGGATCCCTCATCTTTGATTTCCGTGAAACTGCATAATATCAACCTGTATGCCAGCAACCTTTCTAAACCCCTTGCATTCAAAGATTTAGATGTCCGTACCTTAGATGTTATGGGTCACTTATATGTTTCACAAGGTGTGTTGAGTTTCTCTACAGGGTATACACAGCCAGGAGATAAGGTTTTCGGAACCAAGATCGGTGGCCGTTTCGACTATCCAGACCCCGATCTTCCTCCGTCCCCCCTACCCATGCCGAGACATCTCATCAAGACCAGAATGCATCAACTGCAGTCAGGACCCCAACTCCAACACTCATTTTCGATCTAACACAGACGCGACTCCTCTGGGCCATTCTCAGTGAACTTCAGGCTTTGACGGCTGAAGTTGCCAGGCGAAACCTTTCACCCCAATGACCCCCCTGAACAATTTCGTATTTCTTGCCCTCGAGGAGGGTTTTGAACAATTTTACCACTTTCTTTTATTTCGGTTGTACTATACTATTTTAAGTTTGCTTGAACTCTTTTGTGTGCCCTTCCCGCATTGAGGACAATGCGCTGCCTAAGTGTGGGGAGGGATTTATTTGTGTGTTTGTTTGCATGTTTAAATTTTCGCTTGTTGCATGACTGCATGTTCTTCAGATTTTCCAATAATTTTTCAGATTTTATTTAAAAAATTTCCCACTACCTGATTTTCAAACCCTCATTTTTGGCATGAATTTTTGACTTCTGGTGCATGGAGGAAACATGAAATTCATCGCATCTATGCCTGAACATGCATTTCTAGACCTGCTAGCCCTTATATCCAGTCATGCCCTAGACACCAGTAGTCACAAATTGAGCCCGTGAGTACTTTGAGCTTCATGCCCTTTATTCATGTGTGATAATGATTGGCTAGGCACTGTCTAGGTTTGCATAATATCCCTGGGTATAGGCACCATAAGACGAGGGAAAGCAACGAAACGACGAGGAAACTTTGTAAATTTTTCATTTCTTTCTTTCTTTTCTCTCTGAATTCTATTTCTCTCTCTTCTTCCTTTTCATGCCTCTGATTCCCATTCTCCATTCTCTTCTAACCATTTGCTCCTTTTCTTTGTCCTTTCCTTGGCAGGTGAGCAACACTCTTCATCACAAGGCAAAGGTTAGATTCCGAAGAAGATAAGTGTGGGGAGGAAGAATATTATCAAGGGCACGAAAGAGCAAGAGCAGAAATCAAGATTCGAGGCCACTACAGCATCTTAGTATTACTTCCTCACCACTCCAGAACTTAAGTGTGGGGAAGTAAAAGCCAATTCCCAAGGCCTCAAAATCTAGCGCCCCAAAGCAGTATTTAAAGCTTTGTCGGCCTGCTCCAGTTCAGAAAAAGAGAGAAATTAAATGCAGATGTAAGTTTCGAGCTGAAAAAGAAGAAAAAGTAAATGTCTGGTCTGCCTGCTTTTATTTCGCCTTTCGGTTACTTCTAAAAACATAAAAAAATAAAAAAATAAAAAAATAAAAAAATAATTAAAATTATTATTATTCCGAATAAAAGCAGATCAGGCATTCCAGAAGGTAGCCATTCGAGCCCCCGAAGTGCCAGAGACCTCCCCCACTGAAGAAAGTCGAAGCCATTATCTAGCCCTCGCTATCAGCCTTCTTCAGCGAGTGTTGCTCACCGTCTTGCCTTCTTCTAAGCCAAGGAATTCTCTCCCAGATTTGTTTTCTTCTCTTTTCATCCCTTTTTGTCTTCTCCCTTCGCCTCTGTATCCTTCATCTCGCTCCACTTCTCTCTTCTTTCTGCCCTTCTTCTTTTTCTTTTCTTATTTTATGCAAAGTCACCTCTTATCGTTAGAATGCCCTCACATGTGACCTACAGTACTCAGATTGACGTGCAAACTCTGCCTGTGTTGTGTTATTTGCATTCTTGAGTGATAGCCTAAACACATATGTTGTTGTGAGTGCGAGTGCAAACACATATCTAGGTGAGAATTGCTGGTGAATAGGCTTGGTCTGGGAAAGTTTGGTTGGTAGGGTCGTTATCCTATCAGCCATATGCAGGTGCTTTTCTAGGGCTAGATTTGTCCTGGTCAAGTGTAGTTTGTCAGATGTCATGTCTATTCTGTGTGTTGGGGGTTGCAGATGTATGTTGATGCATGAGGTAGTTTTCCTATTTTGCTAATGGTCGAGGGCGAGCATTGGGGCAGTGTGGGGATGTTTGATAACACGTTTCATGGTCACGATTCTACCTTCTTTTCTAACCCTTTCGGGGGCATGATTGTGCTATTTGACCCTTAATTCTATCTTTAATGCAGATCAACACTAATAGAAGGAAAAGATCGAAAAGGAGTATTTCTGGAGTAATTCTGAGGATTTCCAGCTTCAAGGCCTAGAAGACCAGATTGTCGTCGAGCCCATGACGTTAACCAGACCAGTGAGTTGTCTCTAGCCCACGATACGTCTGCTTCTTCTCTCAAACGAAACCAAAGTAAAGCATCTTCCAAGATCCGCATGGGATTCCAAGCACTTCTAGAAGATACCAGGCGCACCAGAAATCCCAGAATATTCCCTTGAAAGGACATGTGTTGTCAAGCTCCCCTTGCTTCTCTCTCCCCTTAGTTGTTTTATCCCCTAGCTAGTTTTAGCCTATATAAGCTTAGCTTTAGGGTTTTTGTAAGGACGACTGTCCTAGGGCATTAATACATCACTCTATCCTTTACCCTAGTTTCTAGGGATCTTCTCCTCTTGGTGTTTGGAGCAGCCATCAACATTGAAAAAGAGGAAGCTTTTGATTAATATATCATCCTTTCGGTTTCTTCTAACCCTTCTCTTTTATTTACTGTATGTTTATTATCATTTACTGTTCATATTATAGTATGAGTAGCTAAATACTTTCCTCTTAGTAAAGGGTGTTTCAAAGGTTGTAGGGTTCGGTTAAGAGGCCTAATGCATGCTTAACATATTCTCTTGTGACACATGATTGTTTATCGCATTAATTCCATGCTCGTCTAGAAATATTAAGGGCTTGATCAACTGTTAGTATTTCTGCATGAGTGATATCATTCTCTTAGTTATAACTGATGCGAAGCCTTGAGATAGTAGTAGACACCTAGTGGAGGCAGCGCGAGAGGCCTCTGTCTAGGGGTAAACGGTCATCTAGGGTATGTGATGCGAGCCTGACAAACTGAGTTGTCACGCCCTAGATCTGTGCTACCTCCCCTTCATAGGCATTCTGAGTATTGCCTCCCCGCACTCGTGCCTGGGAGGATGGCGGAACGTCAAGGTCACCTCATATGTGGAAACGGGGGGTGACTTTTATCTAAGAAGGTAAGTAGGGGATGCGGTGTGGAAACACGGTCCCTATAGCAGGTTTGTACATGAGTCTGGAATATTTTTGTGCCAATGACTAATTGACCTAGAAAACAACCCGAGAACACCTTTTGCTAAGATCTCTCTCTATCTGATTATTATCTCTGTTATTACTTTTCTTGCCCTCGAATTGCTTTTAGATATCGTGCGTTGGATAACTGTTTGATATATTTAGGTTGTTAGCTCTTGTTAGCTCCCAATTTTGAGTCGATTAATTCGTTAATCAACATAGCCCCCCCCAGTGTTACTTGTTCCTTTTCTGTTATGACTGACCCTTGTCATACATCTTTATTAACATATTTCTCCTTTAATCTCTGTGGTTCGACCTTGTTTTGCCCTGTACGCATTTATTTGTGCATTTAGGCATCAGGAAAATATTAAGTATATTTGAGTGACGATCACCGCCATCCAATCTTCAACCTTTTCAACCATGGCCAGATCATATCCATAATCAGCAGTACCAGTACCAGTACCAGTACCAGGTTCCTCAAGAACTAATTCCTCCCAAGCCCCTAGCTATTGAGGTAACAAATCTTACTAATGTTATTCTTGATATACAACAACAATTGAGTGCTTTCGCTGCAGAGATGAAGGAAATACAGAACCAAAGGTGCCTGCCACCTCAACCAGAACTCAACCCGCAATATGTTGTCTGTGCCATGACACTTCAAAGTGGTACAAAAATACCATCCCGCGAGCTGCCTGCCCTAGACGCTGAACTACCTAAACCCGTGTCCGAACCAAAAGAAGCCAAGGCAGATGTAGAAAAGGAGAAGCGCGTCCACTATGCCAGAAGACACGGCTCTCCACGAACAAAGGAGGCAAACCCAGAATTCACCGAAGAGTTCATCATGAAAGTTCTTGAGCCTCCATTTCCTCAACGATTGGTCAAGTCTAAAAAGGATGGGGAGGATCGTGAAAGTTTTGACATGTTTAGTAAAGTCCAAGTCAATATACCTTTGCTGCAGGCCATTAAAAATGTTCCTCGCTATGCTAAATTTTTAAAAAATTGGTGTGCTAACAAATGTAACATGGTAGGTGTGAAAAAGATTAGCGTAGGTGGGAACGTCTCGGCCGCTATCCAACAGAAGCTACCACCTAAGTGTAAGGACAAAGGTATGTTCACCCTCCCATGTAAAACTGGTACTACTGACATTGGTAGAGTTATGTGCGATTCTGGTGCAGGAATCAACGTCTTGCCCTTGACGATATACAACAGTCTAGGCTTAGGCCCGCTCAAACCAACAGGACTTGTCATCCAGCTGGCTGACCGCTATGTTACATATCCGAGGGTGTTATTGAGGACGTCTTGGTGCAGGTTGGGGACTTCATATAACCAACTGACTTTTACGTGAGCGATATGGGAGACTACCAGTCCGTCAAGGCCTCGAACATACTTCTTGTGCGACCCTTCCTCCGCACCGCTAAAGCCAAGATTGACGTGTATGATTCCTACATCTCGCTTGAATTCGATGGTGAAGTTGTTAAATTCAATATATTTGACGATAAGAGATCCCACCGAGCTTTCTAGCGTAAACTTTATTGATATTGCTAACCCTATTGTTACTAATATTTCTGCACTAGCTACTGATGACTCTCTATAGCTTGCCCTAGACAGGAGCATTCTGCCCGCAGCACTGGACCCCTTGGCCTTGACGCTTGTAACTCCACCCGAGTTGCAAGAAGTTGTTGATGCTTTGGAAGAGAACTCTCTTATCCCTTCTACTCCCATCATTTCTTCTCTTCCAATAGATCATGCTAAGCCTCCGCCTTCTATTGTGCAGATACCTAAGTTGGAGTTGAAGAGCTTGCCCTCACACCTCAAGTACGCCGACCTTGGCGAGCATGACACGCTCCCTGTCATCATCTCTAGCAAGCTCGATCCTATTGCAGAATATGAATTTGTGTCCAGACTCAAAGGATGCCGCGAGGCCCTTGGATGGACGATCGTCGACGTCAAGGAGCTCGCCCCAACCCTTTGCACTCCTCAACTAGCCCAAGTAACCTTCGCACCCTCTCCTATTGTCCCTAACACCATGGCAGTGACCTTTTCTTTCTGATCAATTAAGGAGATTGGTTTCAAATTTGGTTCTTCATAATTTTTTTGTGGCATATGTAGAATTGTACCGAGTAACTCTTCCATTCTTTTTTTTTTGTCCTTTCTACTTCTCACATTCAAATCAGTGTTATCCTTTCTGTAATTTTTCTCTCTTCTTCAAGCTCTTTAAGAGTATGTGATATTATAGTTGCGTTGCACAGTGGAATGACTGATTCAAACTACACGGAGCTGAATCAACTGTACGAGAAGCACAACAAGCTAGGTTAGCAATTTAAACTTGATTCTTACCTGATGAAGTCTGTAGAAAATAATAATGATGTTTGTGATACCAAGTAGAAACTCTATATTTAATAAATAGTAAAATGGATTTATAAATAGTAGAATTAAGATATGAATAGTAGAATACAAAAATAGAAATTTGGGCTCTGAGAGCCAGATACAGAGACTATATTATTGATGCTCTGCTTTTTACATATATATTTCCATATTTTACAATAGAGGTATCAACACCTATTTATAAGAAGTATTGCACCTATCTATTAATGGACGCAACTGTTGATGCAGACACAACGGTTGGAACGGACACAACAGTTGGAATGGACGCAATATCCTGAACAAACATAACGGTTGGAACGGACACAACGATTGGACCAGACACAACGATTGAAACGGACGTAACGGTTGGAACGGACACAACGATTGGAATGGACGTGTTATTTGAATATTCAACACTCCCCCTCAAGTTGGTGCGTAGATATTCCATATGCCCAACTTGCAAAGAATCTCTGAGAATACTTGGCTTGAAACTGCTTTAGTAAGGATGTCAGTTAAGTTTTTCAGAACCACTGATTGCGTGTCGAGGGCATCAAATTTAATTGTAAAATGAATGTGAAAAATGGGTAGAAAGGTTACAACTTATTACTGTCCACAAGGACTTGTAGATCGTGGTAAGAGGATTGTCCACTGAGACCTCTAGGATTTTGTAGTTCTGATTTGACTTCCTTGTCACTGGAAATGGTTGATTGCTAAAATAAATAAAACATAAATTAAATAATAAAATAATCTTGGGCAAGATTGAGTCTTGACTAAGATTAGAAATATGGTAATGTGAATTCAAAGGGTAGAAAACTCTTGGTAAGGTCAATTTTGGGGATGTGTTCTTATGCTTCGGTCATCGGTTCAATGTTGTTCATCTCCATCTCCATAGCGCTACTTCGTCAAGGTCAGCACCTAACTCAAGTTTATCCTCGATTGTCAGTCGAGGCCCACGGTTGTCAGTCGGGTCTGAATTATATTATTCATTTAACTGGGTCTCCCAAGCTAAAATCTGAGTTGGCAAGATTGAGTCTTGACCAAGATCAGAAATCTGGTAATGTGAATTGAAAGGGTACAAAACTCCTGGTAAGGGAAATTTTGGAGCTGTGTTCTTATGCTTCGGTCATCGGTTCAATGTTGTTCATTTTCATCTCCATAGCGAAGTGTTACAGAACCGGAAGTTGGAAGAAGGAAGCCCCCCATAATTGACAGCCTTCCCTAACCTTTAACAAGGTTAGAGTCCCCGCCCCTTACGTTCATTTCCCAATTCCAAACTTCTAAAAGGTAAAAGATAGGGATAAAATCCCAATTATTCAAATTCTAAATTTAAAAATAAAATACATGATTTGTTTGTTCAAAAAGAGGATAATCCCACAAAGGATGCAATCTTGGATCACGACTGATCTTCTCTATCTGTCTCGAGCTGTAAAATCCACTCTTTTAACTCAAAATCCCGTGACTCTTAGCACATCACGTTTCTTGCCAATCTTGGCAATCTTAGCTAAGACATCTTATCTAAGATTGCTTGTTTGTCTGATTTTTACTCCAAAGAAAGCTTTTCTCTTATTTCCTTTAGCATAAATCTAGTTGTCGTCCACACTCCAACAATAGCGTTCCAAGACTCCTAGCTTTGCACGTCTTTAGATCGGCAGTCTTAGGCAAGACTGCGCCCAAGATTGCTAGTTTGTGCTGAAAGCTGATATTTCCTTCATTTCCTTTAAAAGCAGATAGATTCACGTGAAAGGCACAATTTTCACCATAAACAAGGTAGTTTAAGATGGTAAAAATGTATGGAAATAGGCGTCAATCAAACCTCCCCACACTTAAACAATGCTTGCCCCCAAGCATACTGGACTCTTAACTAAGAAAATAGTAAAGACACACAAGAAATAAAAACACAAAATGGCAACCCCTAGTTGGAATACCCTTAACCAATCCCCTTATATCCCTGTACCTATGACAGTCAGCATACTTCTCAATGGATCCCAGCCCTTATGAACATGGCCTACTCAACACCCCAAACATCCGAATTCCACATGATCATAACCTCTTTGCATTCCACAACAAACCCAACGTGACAAGACAACCACCGACTTTTCGTATTGTCCCCTTAAAACAAATAACACATCATTCATTTTGCCTTGCTGAAAAGTTCTATGCCAGTGTATAAATATATATATATTTTTTTTTTCTTTGCTCTTTCGAAAGTTTCTTGAGTATTTTCACTTGGTGAGGCAAAAATATCAAGACATATATCATCATTATTAAATTTTTTTAAATTTTTTTTCAAGAGTGTGCTATTTATTGTGCATAAAAGTAGTTCCCTGAATATTCTATCCTGATTGGGAAAGAATATCATAGCAGGTTCAGCATAACACAAGGCAAAAAAATCCATTCACCACGTAGCAGTCTTAAGGGGATACTTAATATTTTTGGTGGAAGCTTGTCTATTTGTCAAGTCTGTTACACAATGCTAGACCTCATAATCATGTACAAGATGGATGTTTAAAAGGTACCCGGAATCATACCCTTAACGGTGTTGAATATTGATTGCCTGTCGAGGGCATCAAATTTAGTTGTAAAAAGATATAGAAAATGGGGTAGGAATACAACTTATCACTCATCCACAAGGGACTCGTAGATTGCGATAAGAGGTTCATCCACAGAGATCTTGGTGGTGTATCGTAGTCTTGACTCGACTTCCTCATCACTGGAGTTGAGGGTTTGTTGTTCTGCAGTTAAGTTAAACAAAGCATAAAAGAGAATAAGCAAAAACTAATTTATCGGAAACAACCTTAAGCAGAAGTGAATCTTAGCTAAGATTGTTGGTTGAAATTGGTTGGAACTTTCGTGGGGTAGATTCCTGGTAAGGGTGAATTCGTGAGCACTTTGCTTGCATAATCGATCATAGACTAAAATATTTTCTCCTTCTCTATCATAACTCTGCTATAGATTGGGAGGAACCCCTTTCCAATCCAACTTTCCTCCTATTCAAATCACTTAGAGGGTACCCCCTTTCCGAGTGATCCTGGCCAGTGGACACCTTGCTGGCTAAAGGGTTTACCCAATTGGCTGCTGGCTTGAGGCACATGCGTTTTCTCAATGGTGTAGGGAAAGACAGAGTCTAGGCCAAGCTACTCCCAACTTGGAGCCCTAGGTTGTCAATCTGGTTAGGCCTATATCGATTCAAATTCACTAACCCCCGCGAGGTTAGTCGTCTACTTCGTCACTTCAGTTTCCCTCAACCCCTTAGTGACTGACTGCAAATTCGTAGTCTTGGCTAAGATCGATCAAGTCTTGGCCTAGACGGGAACCGGTTTGTTAAAACAGAACTTGAATCGAATACGACTAATAGGATACTTAAGACCAATAGTCTCACGATTTACAAACATGCTCACTCGACCCTTACCAAGAACTAGGTGTTTAGCTACTAGATATCATGATCAAAGGAAAAGAGAAATAATTGAAAAACATGAATTTAATTTAAAATGTGATATTCCTAAAGGAAATACCATAGCCGAATGTTTACAAAAAACCCAAAAGAGAGGAGAATGGATGATCCGTAATTGACAGCCTTCCCTAACCTTAAATAAGGTTAGAGTCCTCGCCCTTCACGTTTCTTTCCAAACTCCTCAATTTAAATTAACTAAAAAGTAGGGATAGAAATCCCAATTGTTTTTAAATCCTAAAGCGATAATAATAATAAAATAACAAAGTGTTTTTGTTTAAATAGGATTACATCAAAGATTTCTTCTAGCGGATGTAATCGCCAGCTGGTCTTCCGATCTAATCTTGCTTCCTCGAGTCCATGGTGTGCACGCCTCTATTCTGCAATCTTAGCCAAGACATGCGGCTAAGATTGCCAACCTTTCGCTCCAGCACCCGATTCTTCCAAAAACCAGTCTTACCCAAGATTTGCCAAAATAACCCAAATTGACGTCGAAAGAATTGTTTCTGCCACAAAAAAAGGAGTTTTATAGTGGTAAAAACACATGGAATAAAGCGTCAATCAAATATGTTAACCCATTTAAATGCCTTGCTAATATGTTACGGGCTCACAAGGTGAAGGATGCTAAAGGTCAAGGTTAAGTTATTAAGGGACAAGCTTCAAGCATAGTCCAGAGTTTGCCGACACTCAAACAAAACACAAAACACACATGCCTAAAAACACGCAAAAAAACAACAAAAAGCATGCATTAGACTCCACTAGACAATCTAGGCCAACTAACTTAGCCTAGATTCACAAAAACTGAAAAACATTCATACAACATTGAAAAATCACACAAAAACACATAAAAACATGTATATACAGACAGACGACATAAAAGCACCCTCCCCACACTTAGAAGACACATTGCCCTCAATGTGTAAAGGAGAGCTAAAAATAAAAAGAAAAAGACAAAAAATAAAAAAGAAAGAAAAGAAAAGACACGACCTGGGGGCAATCAACTGTGTTGCGGGAGGTCTGGGAGGATAGAGGTCCAAGCTGGAGTAGAGGTAGTTCCTAGAGGAGCTACTTGGTCTAGTTCTGGAAAAATGTCTTAGCTAAGACACTAGCTAAGACAACTGCTGAAGCTATGATTTTTCCTTTTCTCTATTTTGAATGTCTTCCTCGCACTACAGCAACCTGGAACAATCACAAAGGATGTTTAAGTGGATCAACGAGATACCTCTGAACTTATTAATGAAAAATAATAAAAAAGAAAAAGAAAATGGAAGTAAATGAAACAAAACATGGGTTGCCTCCCATGCAGCACCCTTATTTATAGTCTTAGGCTCAACATTGCCATGGATTTCCCATCAAGAAACTTTTTCAAATTTGCTCCACGCTTTAAGCTTGATACGACCTTTGGGTGACGCTCCATTGACAACCCCTAAAGGTATAAATTGAAATGGGTCAAGAGGCTGATCAAGATTTGGTTGTTCCTGCATCACAAATGGTGAGTTTTGGCTACTGTGATCAGTAGAAAACTTGAGAAGAGGGTCAGTCTAGTCCATGTCCTTGGGGGAGCCTAACTGGCATAAATGAATCTTGGCCAAGACTGCTTTTAAGCTCAACATCTGGTGCATACACACTTGAAAGTAGGAAGTTAGGATAAGCTTTTGGTAATTCATGGCTGTTAGAAATATCAGTATTTGGTTCAAAAAAATTAAGATTAGAAACAATGTCTTGCGAACTATCATTAGCCACAAATTCTTCTTCCTTCAATTTTCCACCCGAAATTCTCCTGCTAAGAACACAATCAAGAGGGTTAGTTGCATTTGATTCATAACCCTTATCAGTATCATGTTCAAGGTTGTCCACAAAGTTGACACTATGTATTTTATTAGGATTTTTGTTGGCATGATGCATGTCAAACTTTATTGTTGTACCACAATATTCTAAGGTAAGGCGTCCATGATACACATCAATTTTGGCTCTTGTTGTTCTTAGGAATGGCCTTTCTAAGAGTACATCTGTAGAGTTGGAAGGTAGGTTAGTGTTCATCGCAACAATATAAAAATCTACAGGATAAATAAAATTATTCACCTGTACCAATACATTTTCTACAATTCCTTTAGGGAGTATAACAGATCTGCCAGCAAGTTGAATTACTACCCTAGTTTCTTTCATTATACCAATATTCAATTTTTTATATTCAGAAAAAGACATCACATTGATACCCGCTCCCAAGTCACATAAAGCTTTTTCCACTTTTGGTTACCTATTTTGCATGGAATTGTAAAAGTGCCTTGATCCTCGCATTTTTCTAGAAGTTTTGCCTGTAGGATTGCAGATACATTCTGAGTCACATTTATCCTCCCAGTTCCTGCAAGTTTCTTCTTGCTGCTGCACAATTTTTTTAGGTATTTAGCATAACTAGGAACCTTAATAATTAAATCAAGTATAGGAATATTTACTGCAATTTTTCCAAAAATATTCATAAATTCCTTAGCCTCATCTAATTTCTTCTGCTTGGAAGACTTGGGAGGATAAGGGGGTGGAATCTCCACTGTTTCTTGAGGTTTTGAACTTTGCTCATCAATCTTGGACACTGGCTTGGCCAAGATTGGATGCTCCCTTTCTATTTCGGTTGGAGTATCAGTCTTACCCAAGATTGGTTCTGGCTGAGATTCTGCCTGGATTTCTTTGTCTACCTCATCTTCATCCTCAAACAACTGGTTATACACCACCTTGTCCAACTTGGGATCCTTCCTTTCAGGAAAAACACTTCCACTCCTGAGGTTGATAGCACACACACTGTACTTCGGGTTATCTATTGTGGTGGAGGGAAGTTTCTGATTTTTCGGTTGTTTTTGTGCTAACTGTGCAATCTGTTTCTGCATCTCCACCATGCTAGACTGTGTTGCCATCAAAGTGGATTGGGTTGCCACCATGAACTTTTGGAGAGTTTCCTCAATCCGCACTCCAGTGAGCTGCAAAGGTTGAGGTGCGGGTGGCGACTGAGGCATAGAGGCCTGGTTTTGAGGGGGTCTAGGTACATAATATTGAAAGTTTATTAGAGATTGTTGAGGGTGTTAGTACTGCTGGAGTGTTGGGCTTGGCCAAGATTGGTTCTGATTGTGTCCATATGCTACACTGTCTCGGATGTCGAGCCATGTAGCAATTATGGGTTGGGTGATCCCTCTGTTGGAAAATTCCAAAAACCATGGCTACTTGTTCTGGAATTGTCCCTGTAGCAAGATTAAGGAGCATATTAGATATTTCAATTAATTTTTGCTCAACATTAATAACATTTAAATTAGAAGGGATAGAATTTTTCTCTGTTAAGGCATTATTCTGGCAATTATCAGCCATGGTTTGGAGCAGTAGTTTGGCCCTGGTTGGAGTGAGGTCTCAAAGAGCTCCTCCAGCTGCAACATCTACACGTTCCTTGTCTTTCTGGCACATTCCATCATAAAAATATTGGCTCAAAAGTTGATCTGCCACTCCATGTGTTGGGCAAACGTCTTGCAAATCCTAAAATCTTTGATGATACTCACTAAGGCTTTCATTGCCTCGCTGCTGGACTGAAACTAAGTTCTTCTTTGCTGCCCCTGCCTTGGTTGCATTCCAATATTTGTTAAGAAAAACAGAGGACATCTAAGCCCATGTGGTGATGGTGTTATGAGGTGGGCCATAAAACTAGTTTTTTGGTTAGAGTCCCCCGTAATTGACAGCCTTCCGTAATTGACAGCCTTCCCTAACCTTTAACAAGGTTAGAGTCCCTGCCCCTTACGTTCCTTTCCCAATTCCAAACTTCTAAAAGATAAAAGATAGGGATAAAATCTCAATTATTCAAATTCTAAATTTAAAAATAAAATATATGATTTGTTTGTTCAAAAAGAGGATAATCCCTTAAAGGATGCAATCTTGGATCATGACTGATCTTCTCTATCTGTCTCGAGCTGTAAAATCCACTCTTTTAGCTCAAAATCCCGTGACTCCTAGCACATCACGTTTCTTGGCAATCTTAGCTAAGACAGCCACTGTCTTAGCTAAGATTGCTCGTTTGTCTGATTTTCGCTCCAAAGAAAGCTTTTCTCTTATTTCCTTCAGCGTAAATCCAGTTGTCGTCCACACTCCAGCAATAGCGTTCCAAGACTCCTAGCTTTGCACATCTTTAGATCGGCAGTCTTAGGCAAGACTGCGCCCAAGATTGCTAGTTTGTGCTGAAAGCTGATATTTCCTTCATTTCCGTTAAAAGCATATAGATTGACGTGAAAGGCACAATTTTCACCATAAACAAGGTAGTTTAAGATGGTAAAAATGTATGGAAATAGACGTCAATCAACCACTCTCCGCTGCAGCTTCACTTTTGTTTTCTGCACTCAAATCAACAGTTACTAGTGTTGGTGTTTCTACCAAACCATTTGTAGAAACATTTGTCGCAGCATGATATCCATTCTATAAGACGGGATGGCCATTGGGAAACCAAGGTTGACCAGGCACTGACCAGTCACCACCATTTGGGACCAAACATCGTAGTTTGTTTCATCAAGGATGATCCTGGGATTGTCGGTTGTAAAATAATCAGAGCAGATTTTCCACTAGAGCTTTCATATTCAAATTTGCTCATGATGATTTCAATTAATCGGCTCCGCTTTTGTTTGTGTTCCACTCATGGTAGAATAATATACAGATGAGGTTGGTGTTGACTGTCACCACTCCTCAAAATCAACATCTTCGTGAGTTTGCTACCATAGGCCCCTTAAGATCAAGAGGCTCTGCTACCATGTAGAAAATAATAATGATGTTTGTGATACCAAGTAGAAACTATATATTTAATAAATAGTAAATTTGGGCTCTAAGAGCTGGATACAGAGACTACATTATTGATGCTCAGCTTTTTACATGTTTCTATATTTTACAACAGATGTATCAACACCTATTTATAAGAAGTATTGCACCTATCTATTAATGGACGCAACTATTGGTGCAGACGCAACGGTTGGAACGGACACAACGGTTGGAATGGACGCAATATCCTGAACGAACACAACGGTTGGAACAGACACAATGGTTGGAACGGACGTAATGATTGGAACGGACACAACGGTTGGAATGGACGTGTTGTTTGAATATTCAATAAAGGCTCAATATTCATAGCCTTCAAAATCATAATAAGCTAGAAAACCATTTTGATAGATCCTAAACCCTCTGCACCTTGCAATCGTGTTTCTGGGCATACTCAGATGTTCTGTCCTTTTATATTTCCATTTCATTGCATTTCATTTGTCCTTCTGTTTTTCACATCCTGCATTAGCTTTTGACCGTTTATGTCTTAATCCAGGTCTTGACATATTGGCATTTCCATGCAATCAATTTGGTGCAGAAGAACCAGGAAGTAATGATGAGATATCTGACTTTGTCTGCACTCGATTCAAATCAGAATTTCCAATCTTTGACAAGGTTAGATTTAGATGCATTGAATAAGAACCACCCAAATTTTAGCTCTTCTGACTTTGTATTATTGACCTTTCTAAAGACAAGACAATGCAGTTATCCCTCTCCTGAGGCTGACGCTTCATCGATTATCACTGCTTGAAATCATGGAACTTGCATTCGCATCAATAACCCAAGCAGTAGTAGTGGATTTCAACAAATGGGCTTTAGATTGTTTTGGTGATTATAATTAGCAGCATTGCCATTTTCCATGATTCCTTTCGATAAGTTGCTATAGTCGGTTTTCGGATTGACATATACAACAACATTAGCCAGTATGCTTCCTGATTTTGTTGTCCATGTTTCTCAACTGTAGTATTTCCTGTGCAACTGAAAAAACTAACTTTTGAAAAACTTTAAGGGTCTGTTTGGCGTTCCGGTTCTATGGGAAAACGACTTCTGGGAAACGGAGTGTGCTGTTTGGTAAAAAATTTTAAAAGTGTTGTGAGATAGCTGAGGTGTTTGGTAAAACAATTGAAATGAAAACGTTGGAGTATAAAACCCATTTTTTAAAAATTAATAAAAATAGGAAAAGTGGATCTAGAATTACCTATCTTGAGATAGAGATTATATTGTGATAGTTTTTAATTTATTTTGTTCATTATATAGATTAAGAAAATTAAATTAAAATAAAAAAAAGGATGAGAGAGAGAGCCAAATGGAGCATGGTTTGGCTGCTGGAGCATTTTGCTCCAGCTTCAAAACACCCGTTTTGACGGGATTTGAAACTGGGCTTCTCAAGAAGCCCAGTTTGAGTAGGTGTTACCAAACACCTACTCATTAGTTTTGGGTTGGGGAATGACCTTTTGGCTACTGAACTTGAACCCCAAAGACTATGTAAGGTGAGTATTACAAGTGTTAGAAGTGTAGGGGTTTAAATTGAAGTTTTTTTAAATTATAATTTTTTCTATAGCCAAATTTCTGTTTAAGAACTTTGAAAGAAAGTAAAGTATCATTTTAATGTATAAAAATAAATTAATCACTAACAAAAGCTTTGGTTGAATGTAATTTTTTTTTGCTTGCTTATAATTGCGAGGGAAATTAAATATAGGAAAGTAAAGAAACACCAACTTCTTCCCAAAGCACGCATGATAATGAAAAATTAAAATAAATAAATAATGAGAAACAGAAAAAAAAACATTTAGAAACGAAAAAATAAAAAAAGTGTAAATAAAATATAAATTACTTTTTTTATTTATTATCGTAGGTCCTTCAATTTTTGTTATTTTCCTAATTGTCATGATTTTGGAACTTTTTTTCTTTTTTAAAAAACATTTTAAGCACTTTAAAATTGTAACTCTTTGAAAAATTATAAGGTGAGTATTTCAAGTTTTAGAAGTATAGGGCTTCATTAGAAGAAATTTTTAACTATAATTTTTTTTTTTACTTTACCCAAATTCAATATCACTTTAATGTATAAAAATAAACTAGTCACTAATAAAAAGGGGCATAAGCTATCTTAAATACGATTATATTATTAATTATTATTAAAATATTAAAAAGGTTCGAATTCTTAACGTATTTTATAAAAAAATATGCAGTAGCCGACTAGCTAGGCTTATATTTAATGGTAATAATAAATTTATAATATGCGGACAAACACTAGTTTTTAGGAAAAGAGCCATAAATATACTTGCGGAGTTGGTGTGGTAAAACTTTGAAAAGACTTGTATTATAAGCAATTTTAAAAATATACTCCATCCAGTGGCGAAAGTATGTCGTTTCAGACATTCTTTCGCGGTCGGTAATAAACGTCGTTCTTCCTTTACAACCATTCTTTCTCCATTTTCTGACCATTTCACCCTCGATCTCTCTCATCTCTTCCTCGATCTGCTCCTCTCTCACGATCTCCCCGACTGTCCTCCTCCACCACCACCACCCACCCACCGCCTCCTCTCTCCCTCTTGCTTAGTCCGTCGATCTGCTCCTTTCTTCCTCTCGCTCAGTCTATCGATCTGCTCCTCTCTCCCTCGATCTGTTTCTCTCTCACACCGCTTCTCTTCCACTCACCGTCACTCCTCCTAACGTCGGTCACTCCTCTTAGATCTATGCTTTCTTTGTTTCTTTCTTCTGTTCTTTCTTTCTTTCTTTTTTTCATTTTTTTGGGGTTTGAGGTTTGATGGTTTTGGTTTGGTTGGTGGTGATTGGCCAGCGGTGGTTGGTGGTCGGATTTGTGTTGGTGGCTGTGCTAATTGCAGAGGTTTGAAATTGCAGGGGGTTGATTTTTTGATTAATTGCAGATTGGGTAATTGACAATTACTTATTGGGTAATTAATTTTGGGAGATTGGGTATTCGATTTGGAATTAATTTGAGGATTGAATTGAAATTTGCAGTGGGATTGATTCTGGAATTAATTTGCAGATTGTTGTTCAGTTGCTGAAGATGGTTTGAAGGGTAAGAGTAACGAAGGGCAGTCTGGTAATCACACACCCACGCATAGTGGTTCCTTAATCCACGTGCCCGGTCGCGAAACGACATACTTTCGCGACCGGAGGGAGTATATACACCTATAATTTGTCTCATTAGATTGTAAGATAATGATTGAAATTTGAAACCATTCTAGAATCATATTGAGGTCAATATATTATAGAATAAGCCTAAGAAGAATAGAGAGTCCATAAAAGACTGCATAAAACAAGTCTGTTAACTATAAAACAAGTCCGAATACCAGCAGCGCCGAAGAAGAGTAGCAAAGATATGCTTCTGATCACTATTTCCCTTTTTATTGTCAATCTTCATCATAGATTTCTGACTTCTCTGGATATGATTTCAAACACTATGCCAGAATTGTAGCAATTAAATGACCCTGCAGGTAACGGTGGATGAAAAATCCTTGCTAGACTCTCTTTTGCTGATTCAAGCAGACCCCTTCGATATGTCATGGTAGCTCCGATTCCTGACACTCAACAACAATTCCAATTTCTTTTAAAAGAAAAATGTGGAAATTGAAAAGAAATCCAGTCATTAGAAGGAAGAGAGAATATAATTGAAAAGAGAGAAGACCCAACAAGATTATTTTGACTCTGCACAAAAAGATGTGAATTGATGAGGATTTAGTCAGTAAACATAAATGTTATCCTCTTCTAAATTTTACATGATTGACTGTTAGAGGCATGAAAATGGCTGAAATAATGTCAAAATTGTATAGCTCAAATCTCATTGGCAAAAGAGACATGTGAGGAATATAACATGAGGATAAGTGTAGTGCCAGTAGAGAAGGTCATGTTTAGTGAATGCAACCAGTTTCTTGCATGGAAGGGTTTAGGTCTGACAGTTCCAAGCGCATTTCAACCAAAAGTGTGGATGCCCAATCAAGATTATCAATACTCAATCCATAGTTTAAGCTAAGCTCATGGTACTATTGGGCATTAAACTCAAAAACGTCAGTTTTCTTAGGGCATTTGCAACGGACTTTTGGAAGGTTAAACGGCATCCAAATTGAACGTATGACCTATGGATTTTGATGCCCCAGATGTCTACTTTCTGTTGGTTTAAGTGTCAGGTAATTTGAAGGTGTGTGGAAGGAGTTACGACTGTTTTAGTACTGAAGGGTCAGGAGTTATTGCACTGTTATTAAAATTCAGTTTAATGATAATTATAGCATTTTATTGTTGCTTGATGAAAGGCTCAATGGTGAGACTATATATTAAGATTGTATCTCTTTGGTAATGTAGGAGCAGCAAATCAATTAATAAATAAAGTAGTTCATTCTCCTTCATTTTTGTTCTTTCTCTTCTCAAATTTTGTCTTATTTCTATCAAATTGGTAGCGGAGCTATGTCGAACTATAGGAGCACAACATTGGGGCAAATGCCACTGTCACGACTCACCAAGACAAACTATGACAACTGGAGTATTCAAATGCGTACCTTACTCGATGCACAAGATGCGTGGGAAGTAGTTGCAACCGGCTACAATGAGGAAGAAGTCGTCGCTGCCGCCACAACAAATCAATTAAAGGCAGTGAAAGAAAAGCGGATGAAGGATAAGACCGCTCTCTATCTCTTAATCCAAGCAGTAGATGAAACGGTTTTTGAGAAGATTGTTGGTACATCAACTTCGAAAGAAGCGTGGGACACTCTGCAAACGGTGTTCAAGGGTGTAGATCGAGTTAAACAAGTACGCCTTCAGACTCTACGAAGAGAGTTGGAGTCCATGAAGATGAAGGAATCGGAAGACGTATCCAGCTATGGCACCCGTGTGCAAATGGTAGCGAATCAACTCAAACGCAATGGAGAAACTCTCACGGATGCAAGAGTTGTGGAGAAAATCCTACGGTCATTGATCGATGATTTTGAGAATGTTGTATGTGCAATCGAGGAGTCAAAGAATTTGGAGGAAATGACCATAGATGATCTCGCGGGTTCCCTTGAAGCGCATGAACAAAGGAAGAAGAAAAAGAAACAAGAGGTCTTGGAGGAGGCCTTACAAACAAAGATGACTATCATGGAGGACAAGGCAAAGTATGCGCAACACAACCGAGGAAGAGGACGCGGCCGTGGAGGACATATTTTCGGTCGAGGCAGAGGTTATGGTCGTGGAAATAACAATGAAGAGAGAGGATAAATAGGCCAACAAAATTGACGTGGACGAGGCCGTGGTCGTGGAAGAGGAGGTCGCTCAAATCGTCCAAATGTAGAATGTTACAATTGTGGAAAACATGAACACTATGCAAAGGATTGCTGCTCTGGGAGGAAGGTTGAAGAAAACGCGAATTTGGTCTGACCAAGAATTCCCTTCCATCACTCCAAATGATGTTCCATACTTCTTGAACAAATCATCAGCAATTGGCCATCCGCAGCATAGAAGAATGTCTCCTCGCCAAGAGCAGCCAAGGAGCAAACCAGGAAAGATTTTAAAGATGTTTCTTCATTTGCAAACAACCAGTCTCAAGCTATGATGGAACCGTTAGAAATGTTTGCAGCAATACTATTATCTGGTTGCTGGTGAACCTGTCAGACCGTTAGTTGCCGCCTACTGCACGTCGCCAGAGAAGTCCACTTTCCTCTCTGCCTCATTAATTTTTGTATAATCATTCTGCATTCATTCCTGCATTAGGGGCAATTCTTTTTAAAATTTGTGTGAGTGGTCGTACCCTCACATTTTGTCTATAAAACTGCTAAGATTTGTTGTAATTGTAAACAAAATTCTTTGAATAAAATCCACACTCCCCTCTCGAATTTTCAAACCTTCCTTAAATTGAGCATGTTCAACATGTTATTGCATTATGAATAACTTGTGTATCCATTCAAAATCGTATGACATGCATGATCTCGCCTGCTTGCTCTTATATCTGCAACTTGCTTAGACGTAAGCAGTCATACATACATCCTTGTGAGCATTTTGGGCCTTCACGCCTTATTCCTTTCATGAGTACAAATGCCAAACTAGGTGCTAGTTGGATTTGCATAATATCCAGGGTACATGCACCATTAGCCATGGGATAGCAGTAAAATGACATTGGACTTTGCTTTTTCTTCCATTTTTTTATTTTTTCAATAAGACAATGAGCAGTGCCTGACTGAGATGGCTAACCAGAGGAAGGGTGCACAACGAACTCGGTTTGCACAAGAAGGGATACGAAAGCTTTAAGGATTGTTGATGGCCAACGTTGGAAGAAGGCTGAACAAAAACAAGAGATGAAGGCCTCGGCCTTAAACCACAACTGAAGAAAGTCAACATGAAAACTGTACTTGCTTTACTTGCTGATGTGTTTTGTGTTCGAATAAATAAATAAAAAAGAATTAAAAAAAAAGAGAGAAAAAATCAAAAGTGTTCAAAGAACACAACAAAACTAAAGCAGAAGCAAGTGCAAAAGGGGCCCCAAGATCAGCTCTTAAAAAACTCCATCAAAAAATCACCCCCGTAAAGATTCAAAAACTTGGGCACAGTGCCCTCAAAGCAATCAAGAAGGGGCATCCTCAATGAAGATCAAAGGACTGGAGCGCCTTGTCCTCGGAAAGATCAAGAAGAAATGCATCTCCAGTAAGGATTCAAGAATCTAGGCGCTATACCCTCAAAGTGATCTCGTGAAGAAGCAACCCCAGCAAAGACTGAAGGGCTTGTGCACTTTGTCCTTACTGTGGCCAATTAACAAGCCCTGTTCATTGAGAAAGATATTCACTTCTCCTCCCCATCAAAGTCCTTTCGATTATATGAAGGCCCATGCATGTGCATCTTCATTTGAAGTTTATTCACTCGGATTGACATTGCAAATCTGACTTTGTGCTATGTTTGTTGCATTTTTATGAGTGTAAACACGTAGCCTTATTTATGAATGTGAGCGCAAACACCAATATCCGGTGAGGATTGCTTACGTCTACATGTTATGGGAAAGTCTTCTCCTTGAGGTCGTTATCTCCTGGGCAAGATGCAGATGCTTTTCTAGGCTTGTATCAAGCATGCTCATATGACAGAAAATTGGATGACATGTTCTCCACAAATGCATAAACTTGTTGAACCTTCTCTTGATAGGGAAGTTATTTTCATCTTGACAAAATACTAGGGGCAAACCTTAGGGTAGTGTGGGAATACTTTCATATACAACATACATGATTTGATTTCATTGTTTCCCATTTATCAATTGCTTTCTCTTTTTCCATCCATATTGATGCTTCGTATTTGTTTCCTACCTATTTGAAGGATAAAGATATGCTTCAATGGAATCTCACACTGTCATGAATCTCCGCCAAGAAATCCATCCAAACATCAGAATGGAACACGTTACCACTCCATAATCAACTTCGTGTGGTGAATCACGCTCCCCTCACCATCCGAGCATCCGAATAGAGCATGTTACCACTCCATAATCAACTTCGTGCGGTGAATCACGCTCCCCCCACCATCCGAGCATCCGAATGGAGGTACGTTACCACTCCCCTTTCAAAATTTTGTATGGCGGGTCAAACCCCACCTTCCAAGTTTTGTGTGGCGATTCAAAACTCCACATTTCAAAATTTCATGTGGCGGTTCAAAACCTCACCTTTCAAAATTTCAAAACCTCACCTTAGAAGTTTTGTGTGGCGGTTCAAAACCTTTCAGTCTTGTCATGGTGACTTGGTCACCCGCGTTGGTGTGACGACTTGGTCGCCCACTTTTTTTCAATTATGTTGTCTGATGATTTCGTCGTCCACATCCAGTCATGTCCCTCACATCCTGTTTTTTTTTTATAAAAAAAAACAAATTGTGTGAGGTCATGTCTCTCACATCCAGTCTTTTTAAATGTTGTAAGCGGTCACGTCCCCACAACATGTTTTTTAAATGGTGTGAAAGGTCATGCTTTTAAATGGTATGAAAGGTCATGTCCCTCACATCTTGTCTTTTAAAAATGTTGTGATTGGTCATGCCCCCACAACATATCTTCAAATGTCCCCAACATCATAGCAAAGGTACGTTACCATCAATCAGCATCCCGGTGGACGACAACATCCGAGTAGATTTTACTTTTCTGCATCAGCGTCCGTGACTGCGATGGCCTCGCCCGAATACCTTTACTTTTCTGCATCAGAATTCGTGACTGCGATAGCCTCGCCCGGATACCTTTACTTTTCTGCATCAGCCCCCGTGACTGCGATAGCCTCGCCTGGATACCTTTACATTTCTGCATCAGCGTCCGTGATTGCGATAGCCTCGCCCGGATACCTTTACATTTCTGCATCAACGTCCGTGATTGCGATATCCTCGCCCGGATACCTTTACTTTTCTGCATAAGTATCCGTGACTACGATAGCCTCGCCCGGATACCTTTACATTTCTGCATCAGTATCCGTGATTGCGATAGCCTCGCCCGGATATCTTTAATTTCCTACATCGACGTCTGACAATTGTGGTGTCCCCGTTCAGATGTCAAGTTTCGTTTCATGCATGGAGGTTCGACGATTGCGGTGTACCTGCTCAGATCTCAAGTTATATTTCTGCAATCTACTTCCGACATCTACCTAGGGACTACGAGTACTACCCTCGCCCAGGTCAAAAATTCTCCAATCACCCACTCTAAGGTAAGACTGCATTTGCATTTTTCAAAATCATCGCTGACACGGGAGCAACCATCTTTACTGCTCATAAAAAATCTCGGTTACACTCAATTTTCGATAAGACAGTAAAGAGGGGGCAACTGTTGCTACCTGATTTTTGACGTACTTTCTTTCCATCGCATTATTAGCTCATTTAAATCAAAATTCAATCGATTTTTGATCTTTGGCAATTTATTTTAATATTTCGTACCATTTCGTTTCATTTTAGTTTTTGTCGTATTTTTACTGTCTTTCCGTTCGATCTTCAATCGGTCCCGAATAAATTTCCTCGGACCGTGGATCGAATGCATTCTTTCTTTAATTGATAATTATCTACTATTGTTTTCATTCGCGCCATCTCATTTTTTTTTATTCAATTTACTTTACTATAGCATTTATTTTTCGTTCCAACTTTTAATTACTCTGAGCGAGTAAATTCGAACCTTAAATCAAACTTTTCTTTATTTACTGATTACAATTTATTTTGTTTCATTTTATTGCATGTTTTTGTATCTTTGGTTCAAGATTTTATTCATTTCAAGTGAGATTCCTCGTGTTGATAGTTCGAACCAATTAAATAAATATTAAATATTTTTCAAAAGTCAACCCATCTTAACCATTAATCAAAATTGAGCCTACTTTTCTCCTCATCCAACGGCCAAGGATTTAAGCACCTTGGTGAATGCATGAACCAGTTTTGACACCAAATGCATTTTACAAATTCGGTTTCACGCCACCTCACTCCATTTTGCATTTTTGCTGCTGCTCTTCATATACACCCTGTAGCAATTTGTCTTTTCCTACGGTTTTTCATCCCTTCGCCCCTATAAATAGCAAGCAAAATCCTTCATTTCTCTTCACAAAAAACACAAACCAATACACACGCCCTCTCTCGTTATTGATTGCATTGTATTTCATCATGTTTTATTGTCCATTTACTAGTTATTTTGGACAGTAAATCTGCTGATTTATCCTTGTTTTCCCACATCTTAGCAGATCTGATCTGGAAGGCAGCTTTGGAGGAATCTGAACAGAAGAGAGCTGGAGCGGCATTACCCGAGTCTAGGCCTAGATCTTGGCCTAGACACATTCGCATCCGACGTATGGCGCATACCAGGATTGTCTTGGCCAAGACTGCGGCCAAGACACTTTCGCGATAAAGACAGCACTTTGGAGCGTTTGGACCGCTTTCAGCGTTGGACTCTTACAGCTGGCACGTAGCAGCTGTTCCGCTATTTTAGAGGGATCTGAAGACAATCTCATGTAGAATCCCGAATGGGATCTCCCTCTTTATTATTTAGCGATTTAGTTTCCATTTTTAAGAACAATTAATTGTAATAATCTTTTAGGAGATTTTCTAGGGATTAGAGTTGGATTGGGACAGAGGTTCTGAGGGCTATTTTAGCAAGACATTATTCACCTCTGTCCAGATCGAACACTACGCAATCCTTCTTCTCTTTTCTTAGTTCGACATTGTTACACTTTGCTCCGGATTTTATTATCTCGGATTTATATTATTTATGCAATTAAATACTTTATCTTTTTATTCATGAGTATGAGTAACTAAACACCCATTCTTCGTAAGGGTTGATGAGCTGAAGTTCTTATGCACTCGTGAGACATCTTTCGTACTTCATAATCTCCTCCTTTGTATTTATTTATTTCTCGAACTTAATCTATCGCTTACTCACTAGAGGCAAGGTTTGATCATCCTTGCACCCTAGTAGAGAAGAGTTGTAACCAGCCTAGAAGGAGAGGGAGTACCCGCCGGCTAGACGAAGTAGGTGACTAGTCTCGCGCCAGACTAGAAGAATAGGTAATCTAGGTCGAGACCAGATTGACAACCTAGGGTTTCCGTGGGGAAACACCTTGACCTAGGTACTGTCTTCCCCTGTACCATTGAAGAGGTGAGCAACCATTCAAGACAGCAGTCAAATGGATAAACCCTTTAACCAGCAAGGTGTCCCTTGGCTAGGATTATCAGGAGAGGGACTACCCGCCAGGTAATTTGAAGAGGAGGGAAGACAGGAGTGAACAGGAGTACCTCCACTCTATAGCAGTACTACAAACGAAGAGATGAACATCCTAGAGTCCGTGATCGAGTCATAAGAACGCAAGCTCTCATATCACCCTTACCTAGAATTCCATATCACTAGACTTATTCCTAATCTAGACCCCAGTCTTGGCCTAGACTCTGGCCAATACTACTTTAAACTGTTTTCACTTCCTTTTTGTTTTGTCTTTCAGTTTCAGATACCAACCAAACCCAAACTCAGTGACGAGGAAGTCAAACTCGAGAACTACGTTTCCTAGAGGTCTCTGTGGACGATCCTCTTACCATCATCTACAAATCTTTGTAGACAGTGATAAGTTGTATTTCTACCCCCAATTCCATAAACTATTTCACTACTATATTTGACGTGTTCGATGCGCGATCAGTTATCACGCTATCTCTCGCTCTCTCACAATTCTCATCGTGCTTAGTCGCTCCAGCAAGCAAGCAAGTAGCCAGCCGCAAGCAAGCCAGAAATAATGTTTTCATTAATTTTCCTTTACACCTTTGATTAGTCAATTAATTATTTAAACCTGTTCTAATCATTTTCATTTCCAATTAATTTCACTTTGCTCGCTTCAATTTAACCGCTTAATATCTTATTTAATTAATAGTTTGATTTTAGTTTAATTATGTTCGTATTTTAATTCCCGAAATTGCTTGCGGTCGGTGGATGAACTTGCACTATTTTTGGTCGGTGTGCTCGCTGCTGGTATGAGGAGCGTTTGGATCGAGTTCAGCCGTTGGTTGGTGGTCGGCGGTGGCGCAATAGTGGCCGGCAGTGGGACCAGGCGAGAGAAAGAAGATGACATTGTTCAAGCATCTTGGAGGGAAGAAAGCACGCGGGCTAGGCCTCGCGTGCGTGGTTCTGGGCCGACGCTATGCGCCTGGCCTAGGCGAGGGAGAAGCTGGGCCTGAACAGGCCCAGCGTGGGAAGGACAGAGCCAGCCCTGCTGAGCTGGCCTACTATTGATGGGACTAGCTGTGGGCCCAGCTGGCGGGGCCCATGCCCGACCCAATATTTTCTGGCTCGTCATTTTCCCGCATTACGTGTACTATCTATCTATTTATTTATTTTTTTCGCACCCATGTACTATTTATTTATTTTCGCTCTTGTACTATTTATTTAATTTTCGTATGCTTGTACTGTTCATTTATTTTCGTATGCTTGCATGTTTAATTATTATTTTCGTACGCTTTTGCATGTCTAATTATTATGCTTGCGTCTAATCGTCAACAAATAATTATTTCGCTTACGTACGATAATTCTAATGTCGATTATTCGTATGCTCGTACCATTTAACTAATTATCTTTGCATGCCTTCGAATGCCTAAATAATTATTTTGCTCGCATGTAATTGCTAAATTAATTATTTCACTCGCGATAAGTCGTTAAATATTTATCTATTTTTCGACTATCATTTTTCTGAACTAATAATCTCGAATTTGTAGGGCAAGTCAATCGATGCCCTTCACAAGTACGCCTTTCTTACTCTTTTATTTATTTCACGCTTTTTTCGCACATATGCATGTATACATGAATATTTAAAATTGTTAGAATTTATTAATTCTTTGGGCATGATCACTAAAGTAGGACTTTTATTTTTCAAACATGATTCAAACACGTATTTTATTCGGTAACCTTTTTAGGATGTGACTCGGGTGCCTAACACCTTCCCAAGTCCAGAACACGACCTCGAACCAATGTTCTCGGGTTCAGACCCACTTTGCCTTAGCATTTTTATTTTTATGCCATGACAATAGGTTCCCTAAACCTACAAATAAAATAGGGTGGCGACTTTATATGCATTATGTGCGATGAGTCCAATTTCATCTCACATCTAGTCCCAAACCCGTGATAGCACGTATTTTATGCATGTTTTTCCTTCTATTTTTGCCTTGATTTAGGCCTTGATACTACTAATGCACTCGTATTTCCATCTTTATCACAGATCAAGGCCAAGAAGGAGAAATGTGCGAAAAGACATGCTTTCTGGGTGATTTTTACGGACTCCAAGCTTCAAGTCCATCGTCGAGACCAAGGACCAATTTCTTCATCGAGGCCTGTCGTCGAGCCCTCGACGGATCAAGAGCTTTAAATCCATGTGTCCTCGCAGTTGTGCTTCCACGTGTCCCCTCAGATGTCTTTCAGAATATTCCCAGAATATTCCCTGAGTTGTTGACCCAGTCGTCGAGGCCTCGCCCAAAAGGAATATTCCATAAAGATTCTCACGAGATCCCATGAAGACTCTCTTCCAGAACATTCCAGAACATTCCAGAACGTTCCAGAATGTGCCCAAAGATGTTGATCTGCCCTCGACATGTCATCGAGACCTCGACAATCTTATCGAGACCACAATAAGTACAAAATGCCAAATCCATGTGGCTCCACTCCAATCACTCCACGTGTCCTCCCTGGTGCATGTCAGATGTTCTGCGTGGATCCCAAGGAATATTCCCCTTTTCTGCCATCGTGGGTCACCCCTTTTGCAGGAGTGTGGGCTCCTTGTGTTGTACTCCCCTTAGCTAGAATTTTGTCCCTTAGTGGGTGGCTGATGTATATATACAACCTTATGTGCTAGGGTTTCAGCACCTCATGACACTTTAGATATTTTACTCTTAAACTAATTTCAGTAGCCTTCTTCTAGTTTATTAGTTTTGGGACTTGTTCCTCCATCTTCTCTCCATTGTTGCTGGCTCCAAGCTTTGTAACAAGCACCATTAATCAAGTTTTATCCCTTACTCTTCCTTTATCTTTTATTATGCTATTTCCATCTTATATTTGTTTATCTCTTAACATGAGTGGCTAAAACCCACGTTCTTGGTAAAGGTGTATCGAGGGTTGCTTGGGTAGATTCGAGGCCTGATTGCTCTTAACATGTTCTCTTTGTTATATCTGGTTGTTTGTCATTTTAATTCCATTTTTGCTTAGGGTGATTCGAGGCCTGATCAACTTTTAATCTTCCCTTTGTGATTATTGTCGTGACTCTGCAGTGATAACTAGCGTGAGACTGTTGGGTAGGTGTAGACAACTAGATTAGTGTTCTCGGGTAGATCTGGGTTCATTCGTCTAGGGCATGCAGCTGGTTAGGGTCCTGTCGTGATCCTGACAAATCGAGGCATCGATCCCTAGATGTGTCTTTCTTGTTCTTTATCGATGTTCTGATATTCTGTCCGCTTTGTGCTAGTGACAAGCTAAAGTGAAAAAGGTTGTCTTTTGATGACAAGATAGGTGGCTGAGAGGATATCAAAGGATCGAGGCCACCATATTAACAGTGAAAACGGGGGTGGCTCCTTACGAAAGAAAGCAGGGGGTCTACGTGAAAACATGACCCCTATAGCACGTCTGTAACGTTAGAACGGAAAATCTTTGCGCTGATGACAATCGAGCCCTCGACACAACCCAAGAAAGCCCTTTACCAAGTTCCCTTCTCCTTGATTTATTATCTTTGCTTATTAATCTAATTGTTTATTTTGCATTTTATTTCATCTCTGGATCTTTATTATTATTGTTTACTCATCGTGACCTCGATTGTCATTTTTAGTAGTTAGAATTGTTAGCTCTGATCACTCTCTTGGTTAACTTGATTAACCTATAAACACCCCCCCCCCCTTTGTTGTTGTGATTTTGTGCATTTTTACCTCTATCATACAATCGAGGGCTTGATCTCATTTCTCTCAATCTCTGTGGTTCGACCCTGTTACCGCTTTACACAAATTAGTTTGTGCATCTAGGCCTCAGGAAATATATTATTTTTGACCCGTTTCGACGGCGAGTCAACCCGCGTTGCATTAGGAAAAATCCAAAAAGGGGGTGCGACAAGCAGGAAGCTCTCTTCTGATATGGCTTTGGTAGCAAATTCTTTTGTTCGCGTTTTGTCCCCTCCTTTTATTTTTATTTTTTATTTATTTATTTATTTATTTTAAAGAGGGGGCACGAAGCTTTCTTGAATTCTATTGATCCATCTAGGGTAGGAGACTTTTGGGGTGCCTTGCCCTAGACCTACTTTCAGCACTACCGCTCTTTCCTTTGATGTACTGCTAGAGCATGATGATGTTTCTGTTGTCTTGCCCTAGATCTGCATTCTGCACTTGAGCCTTAGCTTGGTAAATACCCCCACACTTGTCCGTGTCTACGCTTGCTTCCATGTGCCTAGCCCTCGACACTACCCTCAACGATTGTTGCTTACCTGCCAAGAAAAAAGATCAAAATAAGTAAGCTCAAGTGGTCGGGAGGTAGAAAGAAAAGAGAAGGGTAGGAGAATATCGAGGGCAAGATGATAAAAAGAGAGAGAAAAAAAAGAAAGAAAAGAAGACATTGATGCGAAGACTTTTGTCATTTTGAAGTTTACCCATGTCTAATGGTGCCTATCCCCAAGGATATCATGCAAGTCCAGTTAGTGCCTAACTAAGCATCCTATTCGCACATGAAAGAAAATATGGCATGGAAGCTCAAAGTGCTTACTAGGGTGCTTTTAGTGATTGTTAGCATCTAGGCCACGATGCAGATATAAGGAATAACAGGCAGAACATGCATGACTAGACCAAGATGCGATGTCGGGCAGTTTATGTATGCACAAATCATCATTTCATTCATGCATGGGAGTTTTAAAACTGACAGTGCGATCTTTTGGCAAAAACCTCAAAAATAAAATTCAAAAAATAAAACTGAAAATAAAAATAAAAACACAAAACATGCAATCATGCAACAGACAAGGAAATAAACACTCATACATGCAGAAATAGAGAAATAAACATGCAAGCAATTAAATCCCTCCCCACACTTAGGCAACGCATTTTCCTCAATGCGGGAAGGGTACAAACAGAAGTTCACAAAGAATAAAAAAAAAGTACAGCAGGAAAATAAAGGTGAAAATGTTTGGGGCCCTCCCCGAGGGCAAGATAATTGTTTAGGGCGGGGGAATCAAGAGGGCGGAAGGTTGTACCTCTCAACTTCAGCTGTCAAGGCCTGAAGCTCGATCAGGATGTATTGGAGAAAACGCTCAAGAGCGGGGTCACGAATAAGGGTCGGGGTCGAGGGCTTGGTTGCTGGAATTGCATCGGATGGCCGAGAGGAACCGGCTTCGGCAGGACGAGGCTGCTTCGGCGGTTGCTCTGCTGCTGGAAATGTGAAGTCACCTCTATACTTGGTCCCAAAAACTTGCTCCTTCTCGGGTGTCAAACCTGCACTAAAACTCAACACACCCCGTGAGATACAAAGATGCCCCATCCCATCAAGGGTTCGGGGGTCCAATAATTTAAATGCAATATGGGTAAGTGTAGAATGCTTTTGCAGATCGAGGCCATGATGATTAATAGCGAGCAGAGTAACAAGTGAACCAAAAGCTGGGCTGCGAGAATTGTTTTGAATGCTAGTGATAGCAGTCGCAACCCAGTACCCTAAATTGACTCTATACCCATGCAACATGCACCATAAGAAAAATAACTCTTGCAACGATAGCTGGCCCGAGCTATGATACTTACCTGCGAAGGTAAGGGCCAGGCAACGATGTAAGATGCGTAAAGAAGGGTCCTTAATCTCATGGGCCTTGGAGGTTCAGGGGCTGAATTCGGCATTGGAATCACCGCTCAGTTCCCGTAAGGCCACAATTGCATCAAAGTTGGAAGGGTAAGAGGTCAAAGCATTTCTATAATTAGGGGTTTTCAATTCAGAGGTAGTCACAAAACCAAGCAAGCAATTAAAAGCATCAATGGACAAGACAGACCACTCATCCATCAATCTAAAGTTTATAGCATCAAGGGCAGACAAGTTGGGGGCAGATTTATCTTTTGGTTTAAAATGTTCAGGCACAGTCCAAAAAGAAGTAAAGAATTTGAGGGAAAGCTCGAGGAATGTTGGGTATTCTGGGAAGAACAGAGATTCCCACCCAATATTCTTCACGAGCTCTCGCACCCGAGGCCCTACATGCATGGCAGCTAAGAAATCCATAGCTAGGCGCGCGCAGGGGCTAACGCCTTTATGGTGAAAAGAATGCAACTTATCAAGAGATGCCTTATCATGGAATTTAAACCATCATTTTAAAGATGAAAGATCAGAGGGAACCTGGGATGATGATCGAGGGGTAGACGTTGTAGCTGGCGTCATGCCCTCGACGGGAAGTTGCTCCTCGGGACCTTTGGATTTCTTGGATGTCGAGGCCTGAAATTTGCCCCTGCTCGCTATCGAGCTCTTTCACTTACGGTCGGCTGGAGTTTCTGGCTCCACCACCGGCTCCGCTCTGGCCGGAGTCTTGGTTTTTCCCTTTTGCGTCGCACGCTTCTCGCTCTCTCTTGACTTTCTCCGCGGCCTCTCTCTGCTCGCTCCTCATCAGCGTCCTCGCCGTCATCTCCGTCTACCTCCTCATCAGTGCTGTCCTCACTCTCGCCAGTCTGTTCGTCATCGACATCACTAGGCTCGGCCTCTTCTTCTACCTTTTTGTGAGCGGGTGCGTCGTCATCCTCGCCGCCCTAGTCCGACACCAGGACTTCTTTCAGCACGTCCTCCACCGTTAGTTTTCGAGCTGCAGATGGAGAGGGTTCCTTGGATGGTTTGGAGCTGGTAGTGGCGGGCTCCGGTGGCTGGCTAGACACGTGTCCAGATCTAGTAATGGTGGACGTGGTAGGAACCGAACCAGTGATGACGATGTCATCCTTAGCTGACCTAGGTTGCGCGGTGGAAGGACTGGTCGGGGGATGGGATGTCGGTGTGTTTTCTGTGGGTTGTATGGTGGGTATTTCAGGGTTAGGGTTTGTGTTTGAGGGGAGAGTGCTGGTGAGAGACTTGAAAGATGCGTGCGAGGGAGATGATGATGAAGTGACGGGACTGTGAGGGAGGGCTGAAAGCTTAACACCCGAAGTCTTTTTGTGAGCCACGCGCTTTGTTCTTGTCATGGCGGTGAGAAGATGCGATTAGGGTTTGAGTTGGTGAAGGTGAAGGTGAAGGCGGCGTGTTTACTTGAGGGAGAGAGAGAGAGATAGAGATGATGTGTGAGGAAGATGATGAATGACAGTGATAAGAAAGGGCGTGGGAAAAGGGAAATCGTGGAAAAGTGGAAAGGACGGAGAGAGAGAATCAAGCTGCCAAAGGGATTTGATTCTATCCTTGCTGCTGATGTGGCACGCGGGGATAGGACATGAGCTGTCGCTTGCGTATCCTAACTCCCAAAAGTAATCCTTTTTCAAATTTTGAAAAGGGGTGTTAGGAAAAGGATAGGAACGAAAAGAGGGAATAAAGATGTGATAATTAAGGAATAAAACTAAAATAATAAAGAAGGGAGACAAGAGCAATAAATAGGGAGAAGATTAGTGGGTAGTTAATATAGGAAAGAGAGACACATTAAATAAAAGAAACAAACAAACAAACAACCTAATTAATATAGACAACTATTTAATGAAAAGAAAAAGGATTAATCAACGGAAGAAATAAAAGTTTGCAGTTAATGAAAAGGGAGAGAGGCAAATTAAATCAAACGTGGAGCGCTGCCTCAGGAGGCCGACTTTATCGTCCAGGCCAGTAAAGACTAGTCTCAAGGACTTTCATGGTTGTTTTCTTTGACACAAAATGACCACCTTCTGTCAAGGAGTGGCAAAACCTCAAGATCGAGGGGCACTTCGTCCATTGTAACGCACCTCCTGATGAGCTGATCGGAATAATGTTCCCATAGATAGGGGTTGTCCCAGATATAATACTTCAATTGCTTCCGGATGCACTGTCTTTCGGATGGTGAGGACTCGGCAGGGAAAGATCTAGTGGTGAGGAAATTGGCTATATCAGAGAACCATGGGAAATGAACAGCGTGGATAAGACATAAGCGTTCATCGGGAAAAGTATCGTGGATAGGTACTTGTGAATCGTCCTCTTGGGCTGGAAGTCTGCTTAGATGATCCGCCACCAGATTTTCTCTTCCTTTTTTGTCTTTGATCAAGATATCAAATTCTTGTAGCAACAAGATCCACCGAATGAGGCGAGGCTTAGCGTCAGCCTTCGTCAATAAGCATCTAAGGGCTGAATGATCTGAGTACACGATACCATGCGTGCCCAAGAGGTACTGCCTGAACTTGTCGAGGGCAAAGACAACTGCCAAGTGTTCTTTCTCCATGGTCGTGTAATTCTGCTGGGCTGGATCTAATAACTTAGAGGCATAATAGATGACATACGTCTCCTTATCCTTCTTTTGACCCAAAACGGCACCGAGGGCATGATTCCTAGCATCGCACATGATCTCGAAGGGATGGACCAATTGGGGGCTCGAATGATAGGAGCTGAGATGAGTTTAGTCTTGAGCAAATCAAATGAATTTTTGCAGTCGTCGTCAAATACAAATTCCACGTCTTTCTGAAGTAGACGACACATGGGTTGAGTGATTTTTAAAAAATCCTTGATAAAGCATCTGTAGAAACCAGCGTGCCCTAGAAAGGAACGAACATCTTTGACACAAGAGGGATAGGGCAGAGACTCGATGACTTCAATCTTCGCCTTATCCACTTCAATGGCTCTGTTGGAAATAATATGACCTAGGACGAGTCCTTGATCGACCATAAAATGACATTCTCAAAGTTCAGGACCAAATTGGTCTCGATGCAGTGTTGTAGGATATTCTTCAAATTGGTCAGACATTCGGCAAAGGAGTTGCCATAGACAGTAAAGTCATCCATAAAGACCTCTATGCCCTTCTCGACGAATTCCAAAAAGATGCTCATCATGCATCGCTGAAAGGTAGCGGGGGCATTACACAAACCAAAGGGCATTCTCCGATAAGCGAACGTACCAAACGGACAGGTGAAAGTAGTCTTTTCCTGATCCTCAAGGGCGACTAAAATTTGATGGAAACCTGAATACCCATCTAAACAACAATAGTGAGTCTTGCCCGCTAGGCGCTCTAACATCTGATCAATGAAGGGAAACGGAAAATGATATTTCCTCGTGGTCGTGTTCAAGCGGCGCTAATCAATACAAACTCGCCAGCCATTCTGAATTCTGGTTGGAATCAAAGCACCATCTTGCCCTATATTGATTGTGATGCCGGTTTTCTTGGGCACGACTTGGACGGGGCTCACCCATGGGCTATCGAAAATGGGGTAGATAACTCCCGCATCTAATAACTTCAGCACCTCTTTCTTGACCACCTCCATCATAAGGGGTTTAATCTTCGTTGAGGTTGATGGACTGTCTTGCTAGCATCTTCAAGATGGATTCAATGGGTGCATAGTGTCAGCGACAAGCCCTTGATGTCGGCTATTGTCCATCAGATGGCTCTTTTGAATTCCTTCAACAAGGAAATCAATTCCTTCTCTTCTAGCTCATTCAACTTGCTGGAAATAATTACTAGAAGAGATTTTTCGGTGCCAAGATAAGCATACTTAAGGTGTAAGGGCAGGACTTTCAATTCAAGTGTCGGTGCTTGTTCAAGGGAAGAAGGGAGTTTGACATGGTTATCTTGATGAGGAGAGACAACATGTGGTTCTCGAGAAAGAATAGGTAGCTCCTCTAGATCTGAAACAGCTGAATGCAACGCGGGGAGTATAGCGACTGTCGAGGCCAAGTCCTCTAAAGTTACTGGCGTAAGACTCCTGTCGAGGGCAAGCTGCAATGGATCAACAGAATTTAATTCAGATATTTCATCGATATATGGATCAATTAAATCAACATAATTGAGGCTAGAAAACTCAGAAGGATATCGCATGGACTCAAGCATGTTGAATTTAATGATTTGGCCATCAAATTCAAGTGAAATGGTAGCGTCATGGACATCTATCTTTGCCCTGGCGGTGGCAAGGAATGGTCTGCCCAGAAGTACATCTGTGGCTTTAGCGGAACCATCTCCTTCCATGGAAATAACATAGAAGTCTGCTGGAAAAATAAACTCACCAACTTAGACAAAGACATCTTCAATAACGCCCTCGGGAAAGATGACGGAATGGTCAGCGAACTGGATTGCAAGTCTTGGGCTTTTCAGGGTGGCGAGGCCTAGACAGTTATAAATCGTCAAGGGCATGACATTGATGCCAACGCCTAAATCACACATGGCCTTCCCAACATCAACCGTCCCAATCTTACAGGGGATAATGAACATGCCCTGGTCTTGACATTTGGGAGGAATTTTTTGCTGAATGTGGGCTGAAACATTAGCGCCCACGCTGATTTTGCTGACTCCGGTCATATTGCGTTTGTTGATGCATAAGGTTTTCAAAAACTTGGCATAGCGTGGAACACTCTTGATCGCTTGAAGTAGAGGAATATTGATGACAACTTTGCTGAATATATCAAATATTTCATGCTCTTCTTTGCCCTTCTTGGACTTGACAAGGCGTTCGGGAAAAGGAGGTTCAAGGATTTGGTGAATATATTCTTGTGTGAATTCGGGTGGGTTCGGATCATTCCATGGGGATCCTTTTGGAGAATGGATACGGTCTACCATTACATCTGGAATTTTGGGCTCCTTTTTCTTTTTAACTTTGAGTTCAGATTTTGAAGACTATGCAGTGTCGAGGGCAGGATGTAATGGAAGTGGTAATTCAGCACCACTTCGGAGGGTCATGGCACATGCTTCGTGTTTCGGATTTGGTTCAGTCTGCCTAGGGAGTCGATCTCTGTTTTTCAACTCCTTCATTTCGGCACTCATCATACTCATTTGCTTTTGAAGTTCGAAAATAACACTCTTGTAGTTGATGCTCTCGTCAGCTGACGGAGGTGCAGGGGCTAAATCCTTGGATGGTGGATATGGTACTGCTGGTTGTGTTGATATGGAGGTCGAGGCCTAAAATTTTGCATGTTGAAAGGAGGTTGGGGCTAGTTACCATACTGGTACTGCTGCTGTTATGGTTGACTAGGGTCGGATGATTGCGGATTATGAGACTAGCTGAAATTAAGGTGTTTCCAGCCTTGGATGTAATTCTGGCCATAAGGGACGCTGTACCCTCCAACTGCATTTACTGAAATTTCCTCGGGAATATATGGACAGGCGTTTGTGGCATGATCTACAAAATTGCAAATCTGGCAAGCCTTAATCTGGACAGGTTGTCTTGAAGCCATATTCTACAGCATGCCCGTGATAGTAGTCAACTGATTCTCCATGGCAACATTGCGAACATTTTGGGTGTTCCTTACGACCGTTTCGGATGCAACAATAGTCTTGGCTATGAGCTAAATAATAGCTTTGGCTGCAGCTAGGGTGCCGGCACAAAGGGAACCACCGGTTGCGGCGTCCAACAAAGCTTTGTCATTTCACTTCAAGCCTTCGTAGAAGTACTGAATGAGGGCATGATCTGTCAGATTGTGCGAAGGACACAAGGCTTGCATCTTCTTATAGCGTTCGTGGTATTGCCCTAGACTTTCGTCGTCTTTTTACACAATAGAAACTAATTGCTTGCAGGTCACGCTTGTTGTGGCTGCTGGATAATACTTATCGGTGAAGGCTTTGGACATCTCAGCCCATGACGTGATAGATTTGGAAGGAAGGTCGTAGAACCAATCCTTGGCGGCGTCCTTGAGGGACCACATAAAAGCTCGTAGCTTAGCCTGGTCAATATCAACGTTAGTGGGCTTCATGGCCTCACAAACCGAATGAAGGTGCTATAAGTGACGATGTGGATTCTCCTTGGGAAATCCGTGGAAAGATGGAAGATGATGCATAACAACAAATTTGAGTATCCAATCATTTTGGACAACGGGCAGACGATACAGCTACTAAGAGCTTCAGGGGCAGCATTGAGATCATCTATTGTTTGATCAATAGGCGGCAGAGGTGGTGGTTGTTGGTCTTCCATGTTGGGAATATAGGGGTGGACAAACTCAGCGTTGTCGAGGTCTTGATGAAAGAAAGGGAACTCTTCAAGAAAGAAACCCCCCGGGTTATCCAGATCGTCTAGATTTCTGTCGAGGGTAGGATGAGGGATAGTTGGTCCCCTAGCTTGCCTTCGAAGTCCTCTCTCCGTTCTGGTAAGCTCGAGATCAAGTGGTATGAGGTCTAGAGCAGATCTCCTGGTCATACAAATAACAACAAAAATCAGAACAAATCAAAAATCTCCCCGCAACGGCGCCAAAATTTGACTCGTCGTCGAAACGGGTCAAAAATAATATTAAAACCTAAGATACACAAATTAATTTTCATACAGTGGTAACAGGGTCGATCCATAGAGAGAGATTGAAGTACAAAATCTTGCCTTAGACGTATGACAGAGAGAAATGCATAAAAAAGGTAACACGGGGGGGTTTTGATAGTCGAACAAGTTGACCAGAGATGTCAATGGCACAATAGCTAACAAAGACGTAAATAATAAAACAAAGGAATTAACAATCATAAACGTTTAGGCCTCCTACTTTCCTCTTATGAGAAGCCAACCCCCTTTTTCACTGTTAATAAGGCAGCCGTGACGTTGTGCTGTCCTCCCAGGCACGAAGCGGGGAGGCAATACTCACAACGCCCATGAAGATAAGGAAAGACACATCTAGGGCAAGATGCCTCTCAGCTTGTCAGGCTCGCGACACTGCCCTAGTTACTCGCTTGCCCTAGACAGAACAGACCAAGCTAATGACAATCCATCTAGTGTCTACTCTATTCTAAGGCTTCGCGTTAGTTATAACCAAAGAAATGACGAAGATCTAGGATAGTAAATTAAAAGGTGATCAAGCTCCTAACAAAACCATCTAGATCTAGCATTAAAATGGCAAGAAAATAAATATAGCGAAGGGAGTATATTAAAAACAGTTTGGTCTCGAGACTACCTCATGCAATCCTTAAAACACCCTTGCTAAGCTTAAGAACTTAGCCACACATATTAATCAACAACAAAGCAGAATTAAGGGAGAGCAGATAAGAGAAGAGAAATGAAAGAAAAAAGTGATAATATTAAATACCGGCCGGAGCTGATTTAGAGAGTAATGCCGGCGACGGCTACAAGAAAGTGGGAGTGACAAATCCCAAGGAGAAGATGGGCGGCTGCTCCCAAAATGATACTATGATGTAATAATAAGTGGTGATGCCCTAAAAACCCTACAACTACTGTTTAAATACTCCCACAACTCACTAGAAGACTAGGGACAACTAGGAGAAAGGGATAAAAGAGGGAGGGCGCCCTAAAGGAATATTCCTAGGGTAGCCAAAAGGAATTTGGGGAGGAATCCCCCTAGAATCTTGCTGCGCGCGTCCTTAAGGAGGAGTCTGCACATGCGGCAGCGAGCTTGGGGCAAAATACTACTCTGGATGACAAAAATAGGAGTATTGAGAAAGACAACGTGACTGGCATCAAGGGCTCGACGAGAGGAGGAACAACAAGGCCTCAACGCTTTGAGATCCATAGCAAAATTCCACAAAAAGAGCATATTTCGGTATCTTTTCCTCTTCAAGCTCAGATCTGCAAAAAGTACGAATTCAAAGGAAAATTAGCCAAATCATGCCCAAGATAAGCCCATAAATACAGAGAAAAATATGATTAAAATACGCTATATCAGGCTACTAGAAAACATCAACAATACACTAAACTAAACAAACCAAAATTTAAACGAAAATCGACCTAGAAATCCTAAATTCTTACATCAACATTGCTTAAATCAACCCAGAAATCCTAAATTGACAACTAATTGAAAAGAAAAAACAGTAAACATAAAGTACCCAACAACCCAAACTGGTAGAATTGAAAAATCACGACTAAGCAAAATCACAAGACTACGAAACAAAAACAATAGAGAAAGTAAAGGACTAGAAGTTTACCACTGAGCTTAATCTTTTCTTCAGCGTCAAAACTATTGAGGTTGTTAACCCCACGCAGTTCTCCACTCTGACCGGAGACGATTGTCGGCGATGTGAAAAAGGGTGCCGTCTTTTTGGATGGTGTAGGGGGATTTGCGGTTGCAGATGCGGGTGTTGTTGGAGCAAATGCAAGGGAAGGGGACTGAGAAAGGAGCGGAAGCTGCAGGTGGAGAAGAGGGTTTTGTATCTCGCGACGGACGGAGATGGTGGAGATTGGAGAATCTTGAAGGGCGGCGATGGTGAAGATTTTGGAGATTTTGAAGAATCGCAAAGTTGAGGAGAAAAGCAGAAGATGCTTGGGTTTTTTTTTAAATTTAAACGGGTCAGACGGGTCGACCCTTCGACCCATTGGGTCGACCCTTCGATCCATTGGGTCGACCCGTTATTTACCGGGTTGAAAATGATGACCCGACGGGTCGAATTGCGAGTCGGGTAAGGGTCGACCCATAAGGTCGAACCCATTTTGACACCCCTAATAATAAATTTTAAAATATAAACATTATGTAATTAAACCATATTATTAATAACAATGTATCAAATTAATTTAGTACTTAAATATTCAACTCTCCTAATTTATTTTTTTATTTATACTCCCTCCGTCCATAAATAATGGACGTTTTACTACTTTTTGTTACTGTACACATTACTTGACTTTTTAGTGTTTGAGCTACTTTTTGTTACTGTTTCAAAACGACAGTTATTAAAGGACAAAGGGAGTATATTTTATTCTTTTATTTTGTCCATTATTTCTATACATAAATTTGTTATGTTTATATTATTCTCTCTTATCTTATCGGTATTATAATGTCTCGTTTCACCAATTTTATTGTACCGTCTATCAAACGCTACCTAAGTGATATCTCATACCAAAGGCAAACAAATCAAATCATGTAGTACAAGTTTAAATTACACAACTTACATCAATGTCGCTCTAAGAAACTCCAAATCAATGTAAACAAGTACATAAGAAACATGTTTCAATTTCCATAAAGACCAAGTTTACGCAGATAACATCAAGTTAACATAAACATATACCATCTGACTCCATTGCAGTAGCTAGTTAAATATCTGTCATCCATATAAACATATACCATCTTACACCCGTGTACTTTCCTAACATCCGAAGAATCAAAAATCAATTATAAGAGTTAAGAGAAGTACGAGTGTGTGAACCAAAAAATAAATAAATAAGGTCTAAAAGCCAAAAGTAAAAATAGTGAACCAACTAAAACTGTATGCTGTTGTTGTTCCATGTATGCCAGGACATCCTAGAGGTAAGAAATTTCCCACCTATGAACTGAACATGCACTCTAGAAAGCCTACAACAGTTAGGTAAGATGAGTGTTGGGCTGTCTGTAACAGGTAAATGAGAGTCTTCGCCTTTTCGTAGCGTTTGAGGTGATATGACCCTGTAGTTAATTCGAACAGCATGTTCTTTTGTTCATATTTCCTGACAGATTTGAAACGTTGATTGTAGTACCTTGGGGGAGCCCAGTTGAGTTAGCAGCTTCCTGTGCTGCCAATGCTTTCTTGCTTATGATTTGGTAAATATCCAACAAAATGGTCTGGAATGCCTTCTCAACATTAAGTGCCTCCAACGCAGATGTCTCGAGGAAAGAAAGGCCTTCCTTTTCTGCCAACATTTGAGCATCATCAGCAGAGACTGATCTCAGGTGATTCAGATCAGATTTGTTCCCAGCCATCATAATGACAATGTTGGAGTCAGCATGGTCCCTCAGTTCACGGAGCCACCTTTGGACATTGTCGAATGTTTGCCTCTTGGTTATGTCATAAACCAAAAGTGCACCAACTGCACCTCTGTAGTATGCACTGGTGATGGCCCTGTATCTCTCCTGACCAGCTGTGTCCCATATCTGTGCCTTTACTGTCTTCCCTTCAACCTGCAACAAAAAGGTATATATTCAACCTCGTTAACAAGTATTTTCCTGATGTATAGCATTTCCAATCAGTAACTCATATGTGTTCTCTGATCCTCATGTTTGCAATATTAGCCTAGGCAATAACAAGAGGTGCCACATTTACTAAAAGAAACCTTGAAACTAAAATTTGATATGAAATACCATGAAGAGACTTTGAAACTAAAGAGCCTCTAATCAAACCGAGGACTTTCTTCTAACAGTATGTGCCTATTTTGTTGAAGAACTAACGGGTTGAAACTCGAATCACTAGTCATATGAGGCACCATCAGACAATGTTCTGAAACCCTAGCCTTGTGGTAGGACTTTCAGGTTTTGGTGTTACAACAAAGCCACAACGAATTGTTATCTGCAATCACATTATGTACCATAAAACCCACTCAATTCGGCAAGCATGTTCATATTGCACATGGAATGATTATCCCCGATTCTATCCTATAACAATTTTTCATTGAAGAACCAGATTGTTGTATGGATCATGATTCCGTACCGCGGTCAGCATTTGTTACGGTGTGTTCATTTGATCACCCATATGCACAAATCCAAAATTTGACATTTTCAACAGCCACAGTTGCAAAATCCACTACCAATGCAATCACAAAACAAGGATTTATGAACAAATTAAGACAGGGTACTAAATGATTTGTTCATTAAACATCCAATTCCATATCTCTGTGTAGGGTACTAAATCACTACAATTTCAGTCAATTGAACATGATGAAATGAAAAAACTAAATCAAAATGCGAGATGACCCAATTGTCCGAACCCAAAAACAATGAATAATAACAATAAATTGTGGATTAAAACTTTGAAATTAGCGGCAACAAAAGAAGAACGAACCTGGAGAGTTCTAGTGGCGAATTCGACACCAATGGTGGACTTGGATTCCAAACAGAATTCATTACGGGTAAACCTGGAAAGAATGTTGGATTTTCCAACACCAGAATCGCCAATCAACACGATCTTGAATAGATAATCATACTCGTGATCTACTTTGTATGCCATTTATATGAAATTAATTAACTAAGTTTATCTCCAGGCCGTGCCCCCCTCCTAGTTGTCTCCTTCCTCCTTTCTCAATGCTAATTGCAAATAATAAGAAAAAATCATATGCGCTGCCAATTTTTCAATTTGGGAAATTAGGGTTTTCCTTCACGCGCAGAGAGAGAGATAGATGAACAATCAAGGAAACAATACTGGCCGGAACACCCAATTTGGGTAACGGGCGACAATGCTTTTAATAAGCCTTCTTTCGTGGCCTCCAGGAGCGAAACTTGGGGGAATTCAAATTATACTCCTCTTATTCTTATGGCTTTTCGAATTTTCTACTCTTTTAAGAAACTATGTATTTTGGGCACGCCAGATGGGTAATTTTTTATATAAAATTAAATTATTTATTTTAGATATTGTTTATAAATTAATTTTAGTCAATTGAAAGAGATAGTCACTGATAACAATCCACCTAAGGAAAAGGGTATTTCCGTCTATTGCCCTGAACTGAAAAAAGAGATCACTGTTCCCACCTTCGCAGTAGGTAGAGGGCCACCGCCTTCCCCAGAGGCTGACGCCAAGAGGACAAAACAGCGCTCGGGAGTTTTCCCCAAACGAGCCTTCTAGATGGCTCGATGAGCTATCTCATTCTGAGGAATACCACGCGTCAGGGGGACCACTCAGTCGCTACCCTATCGTGGTAGCATTTATCCCATGGCTATCGTCACGTTAACATATCATCCGAGGGGTGAACCACGATCCCTAACGTTAGGGATAGCTCTCTAGCTATCCCCAAACGCGGAAATGCTCAATTCTTCTATATATATACCTCCCCCTCAAAGGAGGCAGGTAAGCATAATCTGACTGGCCCAAGCTCTGCCAAATTCAGTACACATACTGACTTAAGCATCGGAGTGTTTCCGCCGGAGACCCCCTCCGGCGTATTGCAGGTACCGTGGACCGTCATGAGCACCGATCTGAGAGGAGCTGTCCCGCCATATATCCTTCGGCAGAAGACAAAATCTTATCAAATTGGTGCTTTCGTTGAGAGTATTAGTTCTATTAAGTGAGCATCCTTAATAACCAAGCTCCTTCTCCCCGAAGCTAGAAGGATTATGGCCTCAGAGTCAGATCCGGCGCTGTCCCAAACTTCCAACATCCCATACAACACCCTCAGACGAATGTTTGCCTTCGCTACCTCTGATACCTCCACCCCAGTGCAGGACGTCACTGCGGGAGAATCAGATCTTCCTCCTGGGCAAAGTACGGAAGAAATTACATTCCAGATTTGCTCTCTCTTCTCTCACGTAGCAGGAACCAGTCGTCTTACCCCTCAAGCAGGGAGATCCATGATGGGTGAAGCGGACAACCCTTTCGCAAATTCAATAGCAGCTCTCCAAGCTCAATTGGATCAGTTGACAGAGATGGCTGCTGGATTTACTCCTCATGCCTCGAGACCTGGTGTGTCCTCCCAAGTAGTTTTCACTCCGTCCATTGCCAATGAACGACCATTATCGCCCCGACAATCCAGAGGACTCCCGTCCTCCTTACCATTCTCATTGGCCCCCATCAACGTCCCGCCGCTCGCGCGTGGACCTGCTAAACATTCTGGACAATACAAGGGAGGAATCTCTATCCCTGAAGTAGCCCGCCGACGTGATGAGTACAGAGAACATTGGGATGATCGACGAGGGGATATATTGAGAGAGTCATCTCCTAGAAGCAGAGGTCGACGAGCTCGAACTCCAAGAAGCCGCAGTCGATCTCCCAGGCGGCATCAGGAATATGTCCCGCAGAATCCCATATATGATGTTGAAATTCCACACCCGCATCAGCCTCGTGGGGTCCCTGGTATTAACGTTGGTCATCCGTTCAGTTACCATGTCAGGCACCACAGAGTCCATCGACATGTGAAACTCCCAGCAGAATCATATGATGGCACGAAAGATCCCATTTCTCACCTCAATAAGGTGAAAGATTTTGTGCAATTCCAAACGCGCAGTGATGCAGCATTGTGTCAGATCTTCGTGATAACGTTGTCAGGCGTGGCACGTCTCTGGTTTGAGGGACTCCCGGCCGGGTCTATTGATAATTTTTCTCAACTGGAAGAAAAATTTAAAAATCGGTTTAGCACGGCTATTCCTATCAGGAAGTCAGCAGCTGCACTGTTCGATATCCATCGAAAACCGCAGGAATCGTTGAACGACTTTTTAGGTCGATTTGATCTTGAAATGTCCCTAACACCAGGGGTCACTATTGATTTTGCGGTTGAGGCGCTAAAATGCAACTGCCGATACGGAAAATTGAGAGACACGTTAACGGTGGACCCACCGATGACCCTGGATGCGCTGAGGCTGAAAGCGCATAATTATGCGAGAATGGAAGAGGAGGAAAATAGAGAATGGATCCGAGACATGCCAACGGACCCATATGTGGCCCCTAGCGCCCCGCATAACAGTGCCCCTGACGCACGACCCACTGATGATCATGGGCAACGAAAAGAGCATACTGTCAAGGCCTCTAACCGGCAGAGAGGCAATTTCTCGAAAGGAAGACCCGGAGGGTCCCCCACTCGGAAACAAGCGGATCCGCTAAAAGGCCGGATATATGATCTTGACCTTCCATCTCTTATACTCCCAAGGGCTGAAATCCTAGCGTATGTCCAACAGCGAAATCTGCCCATTAGATATCCGGCTCCTGTGAAGCCAGGAGTGATCATGGGAGGAAGGGAAAACGCGTATTGCAAGTTCCACAAGGTCAAGGGACATTCGACAGATGTATGCAGAGAACTGAAATTGGCCATAGAGCGATTGGTCGAAGAGGGCTACCTAGGAGAATTTGCCACCAAGGCAAGAGAGGAGGCCAGGAACAACCCAACGGGAATGACAACTGATCAGAGGCAAGCGCCTTCACGCGCCACGGGGGCTAACGCAATTCCCCTTGGACAAAATAGAGAAGCTCTCGTTGTTCATAGCGATCAGATGCCTATGATTAATATTATTGCCGGGGGAACACCCTACTTCGAGGAAGCCATACCACAAACGCCCAGTCCTGGGGAAAAGCGCAAGCGAGAAAGCGCCCAGGTAAAAATTGAGGCGATAAACGCCTTAGATAGAATGATATTGTCCTTCTCAGAAGAAGACGAAAAGGGCATTGTTTTCCCACACAACGACGCGTTGGTAGTCACACCTGTCATAGGAAGTCACGGGGTGAGAAGAACCCTTGTTGACAACGGGAGCCCAGTAAATCTATTTTCGCTGGAAGCGTATAACTTGATGAAACTCCCTGATGGGGAGCTAGCGCTATGCGTGAGGCCAATTGTCGGGATTGATGGCGTACCGATACCGGTAGCCGGAATAACATCCTTGCCAGTGTACTTCCGAGAAGACACATCCAAGCGCTCTGAAGAGCTATTATTCCTGGTTGTAGACCTAACGTTACCATACAACGCTATACTGGGGCGACCGTTCCTCAATCGTTTCGGGGTAGCGATATCCCAAAAATACCTGCGGATGAAATACCCCTCGTGGGACGGAGTGGTCTCAATCAGAGGAGACTAGAAACTGGCAGCCGAATGTTATTTGCTTATGACTCAGAGGAGTTGTGACCGCTACGTTTGCGTGGCAGACGATCCTTTTGACGATAAAGAAGAAAAACGCACTCAGCCACTAGATCAGATGATGTCAATACCTATCGCTGAGGACAATGAGGCAAATCTCTTGGTCAGTGAGAAACTGAACCCTGAAGAGAGCGTGCAACTAACCCGACTATTAAGAAAATGCAAGGGAGAATTCGCATGGAAACCAGCGGACATGCCTGGAATCTCGCGAGAAGTCGCGGAGCATTGACTAAACGTCAGCCCTGAGGCCAAACCTATTCAGCAGAAACGACGCGCCTTTTCATCAGAAAAAGTAGCGGCTATCGAGAAGGAGTTACTGAAGCTCATGGACGCGGGGTTCATTCGAGAAGTTCAGTACCCAACTTCGCTGGCTAACCCGGTGCTAGTTCCAAAGCCTAACGGAGATTGGCGCATGTGCATCGATTTCACTGACCTAAATAATGCTTGTCCCAAAGATTGCTATCCCCTTCCTCGAATTGACCAGTTGGTCGACCAAACTGCGGGGTATGCTTATTTAAGCTCTCTGGATGCCAACTCCAGGTATCACCAAATCCCAATGGCCGCAGAAGACGAAGAAAAAACTGCCTTCATCACCCCTAGGGCCACATATTGCTACACCGCAATGCCGTTTGGGCTGAAGAACGCCGGGGCAACGTTCCAGCGCATGGCGAATAAGATTTTCGAAAAGCAAATAGGGAAAAATGTAGAGGCCTACGTGGATGATATTCTGATTAAAAGTCGAAGCTTCGGAGACCATCTTGCCGATTTGGAAGAAGTTTTCAATGTGATGAAAAAATACAAAATGAAGCTAAACCCGCGAAAGTGTATGTTCGCGTTCCAAACGGGAAAATTCTTGGGCTACGTGGTCAGCCGAAAAGGTATTCAGCCCAACCCTTCAAAGGTAAAGGCCATTCAGGACATGATATCCCCGCGAACCGTCAAGGAAATACAAAAGCTCACTGGCTGCATCATCGCGTTAGGACGATTCATATCTAAGCAAGGAGAGAGATGCCTCCCCTTTTTCAAGGTCATTCGAAATAAGGCCCCATTTGGGTGGACAGAGGAATGTGAAAACGCGTTTGCAGGACTGAAAGCCTACTTGTCATTCGATCTAGTGCTAGCGAGGCCTGAGTTCGACGATGAGCTATACCTATACCTGGGAGTAGCTGACGAGGTAGTCAGCGCCGTCCTCGTACGAAGTGAAGGGCATGTACACCGCCCTGTATTTTTTATGAGTCACATATTAAAAGACGCGAAGCTACGATACGCCCGCACCGAGAAGATAGCACTTGCTCTAATACAGGCAACGCGAAAGATGGACCGATATTTCCAAGCCCACCCTGTTACCGTACTAACTGATCAGCCGCTGAGAATTTTTTTTAGAAAGCCTGAGTCCTCAGGGAGAATGTTGATTTGGGCAATCGAGCTCGAACAATACGGGCTACAATACAAAGCTAGGCCGGCAATAAAAGCCCAGGCGTTAGCTGACTTCATAGCGGAGTGCACATTCACTAAGGAGGTGTTGGAAAAACTGTCAGAGGAAGAACCAGAAAACTCATGCCTACCATTCCCGGAAACGCACGCAGACTCATGGGTTATCCACGTAGACGGCGCAAAAAATCAAGAGCTAGCAGGAGCAGGCGTTTTCCTGGTGGGGCCAAACGGCATGGAAATGCGATATGCCATCAGAATCCTGCAGCCGTTATCCAACAACGCCGCTGAATATGAAGCGCTGCTGGCAGGACTCAGAATTGGAAACACCTTCTCCGTCGAAGCCTCTACCGTGGCGGAAGAGCAATACGGCTTGCGCCTAAAGATACGAGGAGACTCTAAATTGATAATGGATCAAGTCCTTGGAAACTCCCAAGCCCGAGAACCCGTCATGATTCAATACTTGGCCAAAGTAAAGCGTGAGCTGTCGGAGATGCAGAAAAAAGGCACTCGGGTCATCTTCGAACACATCCCCAGAGAAAGTAACGAAGAGGCCGATAGCCTCGCCAAGATGGCAGCCAATGCAGACGCCTCCATACCCAACGAGGTACATTACAGGGAGCTATCTATACCCTCTTTCATGGAGGAGCAAGCATCGTTGTGTGTGGAAGAAATAGAAAGTGACTGGAGGATCCCAGTGGTAGAATATCTGAAGCATGATAGGCTACCAGATGAAATTGCGGAAAGAAGGAAAATCCTAAAACGGGCGGCGCGATGTACATATTACAATGGAGAGTTAATACGGAGGTACTTCTCCCACCCAGCCGCTAAATGCATAACGGAACAAGAAGGCCTGCATGTGCTAAGAGAAATTCACGAAGGGATATTCGGCATGCACATCGCGAGCGATACTCTGGCAGCTCAAGTCTTTCGGTCGGGATTCTATTGGCCCACCATACGAAGAGATTGCCATAACTTCGTGAAAACCTGTCAGAAATGTCAGGAATACGCTAAGATCCCTCGAAAACCGGCCACGTCAATCTCAGAAATAATTGCTCCATGCCCATTTACCAAATGGGGCATTGACATATTAGGCCCGTTTCCAATGGCTAGATCTCAGCTAAAATTCGTGGTCGTGGCGGTAGACTACTTCACAAAATGGGCCGAAGCCGAGGCGTTAGCCACCATCACCACTGAAAAAATTTGGCATTTTTTCAAACACCAAGTCATCATGCGATTCGGAGTTCCGCGCATACTGGTCAGCGACAATGGAGCACAGTTCACAAGCCAATTCTTCAGGGATCAGTGTGCGGGATTTCAGATCGAACAAAGGTTCTCTTCCGTGGCACACCCCCAAACCAATGGCCAGGCAGAGGTAACCAACCGCAGCATCCTTAGTGGCATCAAAAGAAACCTGGAAGGTTCCAAAAATAAATGGCCGGACGAACTGCCATACGTACTATGGGCCTATAGCATGACTGTCAAGACCGGCACTAGAGAGACCCCGTTTGCGTTAGCATTCGGAACCGTAGCTGTCACACCGGTTGAGATCGGAATTATGAGCCTTCGGGTGGCTCATTTCAGAGAAGAAAATAACGAGGAAAGGTTACGTGCTAACCTTGACGCCCTACCAGAAACACATGAGGAAACACTGCTGAAAACTCTGCACTATAAAAGAAAAATGGCGCAATACCACAACCGGTAAGTGAGAGAGCGATTGCTCAAAGATGGGGATTTAGTGCTCAGAGATAGACGAGCGGCAGGGCAGCGCATGGGCAAACTCAGCCCAAACTGGGATGGACCGTATCGCGTCAGCCGTATTGTGGGAAGAGGAGCTTACCACTTGGAAACGCTCGATGGAATGCCTCTACAGAACTCGTGGAATATAGCCCGGCTGAAGCTATACCACGCCAGAAACTAGCTCACCCTATCTGGTAACATCAATACTATTCTAACAAGATATATCTTTCTGTGCGTTTGTTGTTGAATAAAATGCAGATAGTGAAGCATGCCAGGAGTGAAAATCCTATCCTTGTGATGGCTGGTCCTGATCAGACAGCTCACTAAGACGAGGCACGCCCTAGCATGACTAAGCGTTGGGAGTGAAAATACTATCCTTGTGGCAACCGTGCTCACATAGACGGCCCACTAAGACGAGGCACGACCCCAAACGCTCCCGGGAGTGAAAATCCTATCCTTGTGGCAACCGTGCTCACACAGACGGCCCATTAAGACGAGGCACACCCCGGTATCCTTGGGAGTGAAAATCCTATCCTTGTGGCAACCGTGCTCACACAGACGGCCCATTAAGACGAGGCACACCCCGGTATCCTTGGGAGTGAAAATCCTATCCTTGTGGCAACCGTGCTCACACAGACGGCCCATTAAGACGAGGCACGACCCCAAGGAGAGACCAACTCCGCCCTGGAAGTGAAAATCCTATCCTTGTGGGAACCGTGCTCACATAGACGGCCCATTGAGACGAGGCACGTTCCAGGGACGCGAGGTTTCAACGCTTAGGAGTGAAAATCCTATCCTTGCGATGGCTGGTCCTGATCAGACAGCTCGCTAAGATGAGGCACTCCCCAAGCCAATCTCCGGCGGAAGGAAGGAGGGGACACTCCAGTTAGAAATTGAGCGGCCGACACCCGGCGAAGTAAGGCTGGAAAGACATCCGTACTGAAACAACAACGTCGTAGCAGGCCTAACGGGGCAAGAAAGCTCCCCAGACAACAAAGGGTGATTTGAATCTGAGCAATGCTGAGTCATTCTTGGAAATTCTATCGGAAGGCAACAATAAGGTCATCGAAAAGGCAGCTGAGGAACCTGTATGAAGGTCATATGAGAGCAAAGTGGGCATAACTATAGAGGCGCGGCAGCAAACGCCACGGACGAATAATTGCGCAAGCAGTATTATGAAACAGAGCAGACAAAGAAGTTCCGTTCAAAAGGGGTAGCCCAACCAAGGCAAAAAGTGATATCGTTAATATTACAAAACAAGGAAGGGCTCGTCGGCCGCAAAAATTAGAATATATCTAAAAACTAAGGAGCGGGTGGTGCGTTGACTCCTCCTTGCCGCTTCGATTTCCATAAATAGAAGTCGTCATCAGTAATAGTGGAGACCCTCCTATCAAAATACGCGGCCAGCTCATCAATACGGAGTTTTTCTACCCCATGATGATGTATCAATGCCTCCGACATGAGCCCTGCGCCTTCCTTCAAGTACTGATTCTTCTCAACGTTTAAAGCCAGATCGGCAGTCAGCTCGGTATTCCTCTGCCTCTCCTGGCGCAACTCATTCTCCTCACGAGAAAGGTGTTCGGTCAGAATCTGTTTCTCCTCCTCCAAAGCGTGCTTGATAGCCTCCAGCTCTTGCTTGACAGTCGTCACTTCCTGTCGGGTAGACTCCGTTTCTTGGTTGGCAAGGTTAAGCGCATCCACAAAACTCTGGCGCTCGTTCTGCAACCTGGTCACCTCCCCCTGCCCGTTTGCGGCAATCCTAGCATTCTCCTCATCCAGCTAATGGAGGTGGCAGAAAAAAGAGAACGCTTGGGAGCGAAGAAAGTTTATACGCTCCTGCTCACTCCTAGCCGCAAAGGCATCCCTCTCCCTTGGAAGAGACATAATCTCGGCTACCAGGTAAGAGGTAGACGCGAGAATGGAATCATGATCAGTCCCGGCAGGAAATTGCAAAATGTTGTCCCTGAAGGAACGCAAACCAATATGATGAGTGGGCATGAGGGAGGATTATAAGTAGAGGCACCGGCTATCAAAGCAGGGGCAGGGCCACCTCTTGCGATAGGGGGAGGAGACATCGGAATAAAAAACAGAGCGACAGGAGAAGAGGGTCGACTGCCGGAACCTCCCGCGTTGGGCACTAGGGACCCATCTCCACCAAGTGCTTCAAGGTTAAGGGCACTTGAGTTATAGCCTGTCGCGGTGGAGGAATCACCTAAAATGTGAGGATTACCACCGAAATCAATACCCTGCGATTGCTCGGCAGGAATATCGCCGCCCTCAGGGACGTTCAGAGAAGGATTCGCAGCAGAAGAGGTAGGGCTGTGCTAAAGCTCATAGCGAGCCTTCTTCTGACGCTCTCGAAGGACCTCAGCAACAGACATATCACCTGGAGAGGTTGACTGAGCAGAAACAGTGGAAGCCTCCTAGAAAACGCAGTGCACGCATGATAAGAAAATTATACAGAAGAAAAGAAAACCTTAGAGAAAAAGGAACGCATACCTAGGTGACTGTGGAAACCAGAGGTATCGCGGTAGGAATGGGATCAACTATCGCCTCCGAAGAAACAACAGTGTGGAGGGAAACGGGTTGCGTGGCACGTGTTTTCCTCACTCTCTTCTTCCTTGCAACAAGGGTGCGAGGAGGTGGCGATGAGGTAATACCCGTAGCGGTAGCAATGCCTTCCTCTTCCGCAGCGGCAGCAGCAGCAGCCCTGGCGGCGGCGGCAGCTTTCTTCCTTTGTTCCTGTTTCCTCTTCCTCCGGAAGTACTCGGGCTCCCAACCAGGCGGAGGCACTGCACAGTTAAAGAAACGTTAGCGTTAGTACCTCTTGGCAGCACAAAAAGAAAAAGGGCAAACGCTCACCCTTTTTGCACTGTTCCATTTCCAGACCAATAGCCACTTTTCGGGCATCAACGCTGAAATCTAGTTGAAGTAGCGTCTTCAACTAGCCATCTTCTGGATCCGAAAGGGGTTTCCGATGGCTCCAAGCTCCATCTTTAATTTTCTCATTGAAGTCGGCCCTCCATAACGGCTCTGGCAAATCAATAATAAAAAATTCCTCTTTCCAATGAGGAACAGAAGACTCGATACCTATAAGATTCTAGGTAAAGGGCTTCAATGAGCCATCTTCATAACGAGGGGATATTGATATCAACCCCTTACGAGAATACAACTGGAAAATGTCATGAAGCAGGGCCAGAGTGGGAGACTCGATCCCCTTGAAACGACACAGTGCGGCAAAGGCACTGACAACGCAAATCGCGTTAGGGCTCAATTGAGCTGGAGCCAAATCAGAATCAGCCAATAACAACTCAACAAGCGGGTCAAGAGGAAGACAAAACCCATGGTCAAATAACTTAGCATATAATATTCTACTGTTACCGGGCAGAACGATGTTCAGGCGAAGTGATTCGGAAGCAGCGTGCACAGGATATTCTCTAGGAAATTGCGCATTACACGCGGCAAGCCTACGATTAACTAAGGCCAGAGTATAGAGAGAAGTGGGGGTAATGTTAATTTTTTCTTCTCCGGCGGACCCTTGAGGATCCTCCTCATCGGAAGATCTCTTAGTCTTAGCCATGACCAATAAAGGAGAAGTGACGAGCAAAGAAAGGGTGTGTACCTTCGCAAAGAGAACACCAGGAGTCTCAGACCAAAAAGAAGAGAGCGGCGCGAGTTGTTTGTCCAGAAAGCAGCAGCGTGCGAGAGAGGAGATTAAAAAAGAAAAAGGAGGAAGGAAAAACATTATATATAACACTGAAAGGGCGTGACCAATCAGCGGCGGACACATGGCAAAGCAGCGCGTCGGGAAATAAGGCACGCGCGAGGAGATACAAGTTTAAAAAATGATGACGAAACGCTTCGGCAATTCACGTCTCCCTCGGAGACGCTTGCTTCAAACGCCTTTTCGTAGAAAGACACGTGTCCTTTTCCCTCATTGCTTTTCAGATCGCATTAAATGGAAGGACTGCGGTATTTAATGGCCTAAAAAGTAGTGCTGGCTTAGCCAAACGGCGCGGCAACACAAGGAAGATAATGAAGAAATGGCGATGGCAACACAACAATTCACACGAATGCGATAAAGGTTATGTAGCGTTAGCATTATTACAAGAGGAATAATGACAAATGGTTTTCGGAAAAAATAGAAGCAGACAACAATAAGAATAACAAGGGAGGGTCTAGAAACCCGTTGTGACACTTCTCGGAAAGCAAAGCGGCGCCCCAATCTTTGGCGTTAGCCCCTTTCCCCTTCTGAGGCAGAAGAACCAATCCCACCTTTGCTAACCTCATCCATCACGGCAAAAATATAGTCAGCAACCTGGGCAGGGTCGGAAGAGTTACCCTTGAAACGGGTTGCGAATCCAGAAGTAAAGACTTCCAAGATTTTCTTCTTCCACCATTCCTCTTTTAATGATTTTCTAGCGGACTCCTCGTCTCGAGCAGACATCTCTTCGCGAAGAAGGAGATTTTTCTTCCTCTCCAGCGCTAACTCTGCCTCCAGAACCTCCACCTTTGCTTTCCCGACAGACCTCTCTCTGTTTAATTCCTTTTGCGACTCATCGCAGAGACGTGTTAGCAACCTCATTTGCTCCACCGCTTTCTCAAGCTGCACTTGCTTAATGCACAGCGCGTTGGAAAAATTGCGTGACTCGTGATCATGAATCTCGAACAGATAGTTCAGGTGACGGAAGAAATCCAGAGAATCATTCATCATATGGCGAAGACGAGTCGGTGGAGGAAGCTGAAGAAATTTTTCCTTCTCCTTCTGGGAGCCCAGCATCTCTCCTATCAAAGGCGCAGTAAACTCATCTCGGGAAAAAGGTTGGGGAACCCCGACAGCACGAAGACCATCAAAGCAGAATCCCTTCAAGCCCATACGGTAGGAGGGGGTCTCGGTAGGACTGCCATAAGAAAGATTGATTGACGGAGTGGGAGAGGAACTCCCGGAAAAAACATCTGTGATAGGAGAAAAGAACAGTTGTGGAAGGACTTTAGGCGGTAGCCCAGCAGTCGAATCCGTAGTAGAAGGCGTAGCGACTACGTCAGGAATGCAATGAGAAATTGGAGAATCGGGAGCGTCAACTGTAGGAAGAGGACACGCTGTCGATGGAACCTCCGCCTCGGCAGAACACGTAGCAGCCGGTGCCTCAGTAACTCCCACCGGTTGGGAGACACTCGTCCCAGTCGAAACGGCAGAGATAGGAACAGTCGCTGCATCCACAGAAGAAGCCCCGGTGGCCTGCTCACCCGTGGCAAATCGAAGTTTTTTCCGACGCAAGGAAGAGACATGGCAAAGGTCCGACTCGACATCCACATCCTCATCATCACTAGCAATCACCGTCGTTGCGGCTGGGCTGGAGTCCGTCCTCTTGCGACGCTCCGGTAGCCAATTTTCCACAAAACAAGAAACTCGGGCAGAGCTAACGGGTCTTCACCCTCCCCGGGCAACCGTCTTGGTTCTCCTCCTCGGGGGACGAACGCTACCCTGATTAGAGCCATCGGCAGGGGGGAAGCTGGTAAAGTTTGAAGTGGCGTAACATTCAAAGGAGCGCCAGCGTCACCTAGGAATTAACCGTTAGCATCCTATAACAAAAGAAACGCGCAAAGACAAAAGCAAAGAAAATACGAAAAGAGGCAGACTCACCCATAGCACACTCCTCCAGAGGTTTGAACAAGGCAAAGCTACGGATGCGGTAGTGAGTACCTTCGTCTAACAGAGCGTTAGCTTGCTCTAACTCAACCCTGGTCAATATCGAGGGATTCGACCAAATGGGGCCTATCAGCTCCTGGTTGAAATTAATACGCCACAAACGAGACGGTAGCTCCAGAACAAAGAAACTGCTTTTCCAATCAGCTACACCCTTCTTAAAGCCGTGAAAACGCTGCCAGAACGACTGCACGAGCGCGTCATTCCACCGAGGAGTAATTTCGATTAAACAATTATGGCAATTCATACTAAAGAATTTGCGAAATAAATTGAGAGATGGGGTAGAAATGTTCTTCAACTCGCAAGCGCGAAGAAAAGCATAAACCGCACACCAGGAAGAGGGAGTTATCTGGGCAGGATTAAGGTTATACTCCCGCAACAGCGTTAGTATCGATTCATGAACAGGAAAGCGGAAACCGTAAAGGAACATCTTAAAGTAAAAAAGCCTACTGTAACCCCACGCCGGATTATGGAGCCGCATATCACTTCCAGGGATAGAGGGCTCATACCCGGGAGGAAAGGTAATACCGTGTTCCTTCAGTTCGGCTTTCAGAACCACATCGCATGTAAAAATACTAGGTGATTGCGCGACCTCTGGATCCATGGGTTTCCAGATAACCTAGCGAGGTCTATTTCTAGCCATAACAAACTAGCAAAAAGGAAATCTGAGAAGGATTGAATTGGTACCTTGAAAGGGGAGAGTTACAGAGGAATCGGCGGATGACGGCGGACGGCCGGTAAGATATTCGGGGAAGAAGACGAAGGAAGATAAGAGAAAAAATTCGAAGCAAGGGAAAAAGTTCTGAAAAAAGGAAAATGGCCCCTCTTAAAGGATTAAAATGCCACCGCATTAATTAAGCCACCAATCGCGCGGAGACGCGTGTAAAAAGAGGTTGGCCACGTGGAAGCACATTAAAGAAATTAGAAAAAGAGAAGTTATTCAGCGTGATTCCCCAAAAGGGCGACAGAGTTGACCCAGTCAAGATAACTGCGAAGCGACTACCTCGGCCAAGCCAACTGCTTACGCTAGCTATCACCAAGGACCAGTAGGCTAACGGAAAATAACGACAAAAGAAAAAGGCAGAAAAAACATCATCTTATTCATAAAATGCCAATAGGCATATACAACACAGAGGCGTTAATCCTCATCAGCCCAATCCATGTCATAACAGTACTCATAGTCCTCCGGGGACGACGGCAATCCACTGTTGTAGGAAAAGAAATATTCGACAGGTTTGGGCACAAGCTCCGTCGCATGGGCTACCGCCTTGTCATAACGGACACGGGAACTCTCCCCAACGGTAGAAGTCGCTGGCTTCAAATCAGTGCCATGAGAAAGAGCCTTATTCTCGAAAGATGGAGAAGGAGGGGCAGACGGTGACGCTTCATCACTTTTTGGTAGCGTCACGTAGTGGGGCACAAAGCCGGTAAAGAAGGACTCAAAGGTCTGCTTCTTCACTTTCACTGGTTTCTTGCGACCCTGGCGTCTAGCAGGACATTTAGTAGGTCTCCACGGAGGAGTCGAAGGAGGATTATCCGAATCCGGCGAAGTCGGAGATGTTGGCAAGGAATCACGCCTGCAAAAATCTGTCATTCTGACCTACAAAAAGCAAAGAGAAGGAAAAGATGAAGATGAACAGGGAAAGGGAAAGCATTTCCCTTAAATAACCAAGGAAGCGCTCCGATCCTCGCACAGATCCTGAAAAATCAATTAAGATGTCTGGGAAAAATAACCGCAATGGCAGAAGCTGATCCGGCAACAATATACCTGCTCGTTAAATGCGCCAACCAAAAGGCACCAAATAACTACTCAATCACTCACCCCTGGAATGGCGGCTTTGGAAACAGTTGAGTCAAAGCATTCATTGCTCATTCAGGGAACGCAACCACTGAAAGGGTATGTACGGAAGAAGGCTCATTTTCAGTTGGGCTTGCCACCAACACATTCAGCCAATGCAGCAAGAAATAAACGAAAAGACAGGAAAAAGCAAAAACAACCATTTATTTATGGCCTGAGCGGCCTCAGCGTTCAGATATATACATAAAAGCATAAGAGAAAGGCAACAAGAGGAAACAAAGGCAGCGGTCAGGCATTGGATCCAGCATCATCCTCCCCTGGTACAACCGGGATATCCCTCAGCGCGTCAGCAATGGAGGTCAGCTCAGCGGAGCAGGCCCTCATCCCCTTCAAGCAGCAGGCTAGCAAGTCCTTCTGCTGCTGCAGCATCGAGGCAACCACGTCAAGGTGGGCAGTAGTAGTGGCCAGCTTCCCCAAGCTCTCCAAAGGACTGAAGTCCTCTAAAGATATCCCCAACTGTTTGGACAAAATAGGGGTCAGTACCCCCTGCAACTCCAGGACATCCTCCGAGGTCTTGGTGATCATCCTCTCCAGGAAGTCGATGTCACCTTCAGTAAGGTTCTTCAAGGTAAAAGTTTTGGAGATCAGGAAATTTCGGGTCAGTTCATCCATGGCGAAATATGGAAAAGAAAGGGACGTACAAGTGCGAGGAAATTTGCGCAGAAGAAACTTCAATTTATAAGCCCTGACAGAAATCATCTAAACCACCTTCTGACAAGGAAACGCTCTGATACCACATGGAGAAGGGGCGTTAGCCCTTGGTAAACACTCGGGCTCATTTTCAATTGGGCTTATGATAACAATCCACCTAAGGAAAAGGGTATTTTTGTCTATTGCCCTGAACTGAAAAAAGAGATCACTGTTCCAACCTTCGCGGTAGGTAGAGGGCCACCGCCTTCCCTAGAGGCTGACGCCAAGAGGACAAAACAGCACTCGGGAGTTTTCCCCAAACGAGCCTTCTAGATGGCTCGAGGAGCTGTCTCATTTTGAGGAATACCATGCGTCAGGGGGACCACTCAGTCGCTACCCTATCATGGTAGCATTTATCCCATGGCTATCGCCACGTTAACATATCATCCGAGGGGCGAACCACGATCCCTAACGTTAGGGATAGCTCTCTAGCTATCCCCAAACGCGGAAATGCTCAATTCTTCTATATACATACCTCCCCCTCAAAGGAGGCAGGTAAGCATAATCTGACTGGCCCAAGCTCTGCCAAATTCAGTACACATACTGACTTAAGCATCGGAGTGTTTCCGCCGGAGACCCCCTCCAGCGTATTGCAGGTACCGTGGACCGTCGTGAGCACCGATCTGAGAGGAGCTGTCCCGCAATATATCCTTCGGCAGAAGACAAAATCTTATCAGTCACTATTTAAATATTGTTCTAAAGTAATACTCCCTCTGTCCTTTAATAACTGTCGCTTTGAAACAGTAACAAAAAGTAGCTCAAACACTAAAAAGTCAAGTAATGTGTACAGTAACAAAAAGTAGCAAAACGTCCATTATTTATGGACGGAGGGAGTATAATCGACCATATAAATCATTAAGTATATTAATAATTATTATTAATAGATAATATAGTTTAATAGTATTTAAATATTATTCTAAAGTATTATAAACAACCATATAAATTGTTAAGCATACTAATAATTATTATTAATTATAAAGTGATTTTACAATTTTTCTTGATCTTTTTTATTAGGGGCTCATACTCATATAATTCATCAAATTTGTTGTTCTTGATTTTTGTTCTCTTTCTCGTCTCTTTTTTGCCTTCAGCTTCAATATTTTCATCAATGGGTTTAAATCTTATATCCCTCATCGTTTGTGTTTTCTTCTCCTCTTTAATGTCTTCGCCAATGAGTATCGGTGTGGGCAAAATAATTACTTTCTCATCTTATTTTTGTCTCTTTTCTTTTTCGTCTTGGCTGATGTTTTTTTAGCTTGTTGTTGATCATCTTCTTCTTTAATTTTCTTGATTCGCCTCTCTTTGTTTTCCATCTTGTTATTCTTGCTTTCATCCTTGTCGTATTTTTCAGTTGCATTATTCATTCGAAGTTTATTTTGCTAGCTCCTTTTCCAAACTACCCCTAATGACTCCTCGTCTTCATTATCTTGTTCTTTAGTTGGTGTCCTCTTTTTAGTTGGATGAACTTCTTCAGCGATAAATATATTCCTCTATCGTTTGCTCTTATTTTTTTCGCTGACCTTGACTAAGAAATCAAATTCCCTGTCCTTGCAAGATATCATTTTTCTATAGTGTGGCGGCTTCTCTTTTTCCTGTTACATTGAGAATAATATTAGTATTTTTTCTGTAATATAATTAATTTAGTATCACTATTCTAAAAAAATTACCTTATCATCAACTAATTCTTTGTATTTCTTGATGTCACAACCTATTAGTGTTTCTTATTAGTGTTTCTGTCTCATCAAAAAGAACAATTGTTGCTTCATTCTCACCATCATTAACTTATAACCTCAGCATATACCTGAAATTGTAAGTTGAGTCTTAGTCTTGTTTTTTGTTTAAAATAATTAAATTTTTAATTTGTTTGGAATTACCTTGGAATTGTCTCAACGCAATTGTTACACCTGTCACATGTTGCTTGACCCTCACCCATGTCAAGGTTGTCTTTTATTGATCACTTCGGTAATAGTTGTTGTTAGGACGTAGAAAGGTTGTAAAGTAATAATAAGAGTCAATGCTAGTTTTTTCATTTATGCTCATAACTAATTATTTTGCTTTATGGTTGGTACCTGTTGTTTTGATGACGCAATTTTGTTAGCAATTTATTTTATAGTTGCTTTGCTCGCATTATCCATTCTCTTTCAAGGTGATTTGATTACCTTCTGGGTATCTTCTTGTTGTTTTGATGATGCAATTTTGTTAGCAATTTGTTTTATAGTTGCTTTGCTCACATTATCCATTCTCTTTGAAGGTGATTTGATTATCTTCTGGGTATCTTCTTGTTGAGTATAGGTCAAACTGTGATTTATAAACCATAAGATTAGAGACCAGGTTCATTATCAAATAAATAAAATCCTAAATATATTGTCCTTTCTAATATTTATACTTGCTCGAAGCATTAAATTTAGGAGAATTAAGAACATTAATCAAAAGGATAAACATACAGGAAGTTTAATTATTAGAAAGGACTGGAAACAACTTTAGAAATAAGTTAGCATGTTAGTACTTCTTTATAAACCACATTTTTAACATAAGGTCGTCTTTTTTTTTTAAGGTTGTGTGTCTTGACTAAAAGCTTAGTAGTTGACATTGAAACTCCTCTTGATAGCGCCACATATAACTGTCCATGTGAGAAGACATCTTCAAGCAAGTAAACTCCTACATTTGGTATTGTCTTCCCTTGAGCTTTATTTATTGTCATGGAGAAACAAAGTCGCATTGAAAATTACTTTCAAACAAATTTAAATGGATATGTTCCAGCTTCTGCTGGTGACAAAAGTATTCTTGGCAAAAAAATACATTTACCTGCATGTTGGCCAACTATTATTTCTGCATGTATGACATTGCGTTCAAATCCTCGACAAACCATTCTAGTCCCATTGCATAATCCATTTGGTGGATCTAGATTCCGCAACAACATTATAGGGCAATTCTTCTTGAGTTCTAGTATATGTGGTGACAATCCATTTGGCATCAATGTATTTAGGAATTCTTCTTGGTAACAATTATTTTCATCATCAGATGCAATATCAAAACTCTTAAATATTGTGCCATTTTTTGGGAACAATGATTTCATTCTATTATTCAACTCATCAACATATTCATTCTTGGTAGCCAGTATGGCACAGTTTGTCATGTACTCAGGTAATGTTGCATTTTCTTGAAGTGAGGGGTAAACATTGTCAATCAAACGGTTAATGGAGGATTCACAATTTTCATACTTAATTATTATCTCTTCTGGTAAAGATATCATGTCATCATCTATTGTTGGTTCTTCTCCATTTCCTATTCTGAGTAAAAATTTGCTGAATTCTAAATCTGAGCTAGCCTCATATTTGTAGATAATTTTAGCCTTCTCATATGGTGCCATAAGTATGACCTTACCAAACTTGCTCCCACAGTTTCTGATCTTGTCTCTCGCGGTACTACAGGTAGTACTTGCCTGAAATCACCTCCAAAAATCACAACTTTACCACCAAATGGTTCATTGTTGTTCATTATATCCCTTAAGAATCGATCAACCATCTCTATTATGCATCATTTTGCCATTGGAGCTTCATCCCACAGAATAAGCCTTGCCCTTTTTATTAATTGAGCTTTGGGTTCTTGTTTTGAATAGTTGCTTTCACTTGATTCATGAACATCTATAGGTCTACCAAATCATGAATGAGCAATACAACCTCCTGACATGATTCCAGCAGCAACCCCACATATCACAGTTGCAAGTTCAATCATCATACGTGATCGAACATTAGCAAGCAATGCTTTGTATAAATACGTTTTCCATGTTCCTCCTGGTCCATCAACAAAAAATACCCCACTAGAATTTCAGTCAACTTTTTTCTATAATTGCCTTAAAAGCCTCTTCTTGTTTAGGATTTAACTTTGATTGCGTCTCTAGATCTTCCAATGTGACTTTAATGGACAATTCATCTGCAATCTCCTTTGGCAATGTCGAATCATGTTCCAAACTTAACTCCTTTAATGTAGGTAAATCATAGTTCTTAACACTTTTCCCCATACTTTCTAAATAAAAATTAATACTCATGAGTGTTAATGCTAATACCTCCTCTACGCTTGAATTTTGATGGGTTCTTTTATAGTCTTTGGCTAATGCATCACAATAGAGATCCCATAACTTCCTTACATATTCAAGATGATAATATATCAAATAAAAAAATGTAAACGTTAATAAAAAATACCTTAAATTAATATAAACATAAATAAAAATATTCAGAGCACAACACAGTTGGTTTATAACTCTCGCTGCATCTTAATCCTAATGTTTATAAATTAAAAAGGCATTTGACAAAACATAGGCTATACGAAAAAAATGGATTTAAAAGATGTAAAAGTAAGGATAGTAAATTCTACTAATTTAGTTTTTTAGTGACTTAATTTGAAAATTACCTGACAATACACCAAAATAGTAGCGAATAGTCTGCGTAACTCCAATGACATTTTAAACATAACTGCTTCACTTAGACACGTTGATATACACTCGTTAGATTCAAGAAGTCCTCTCTTTTGTGCTGATTGTTTGAATGTTTTGCATATAACTTCATTTACTGTCAATAAATCTTCAAAAGACTTTGGCCCTCTAACATGATTCAATAATAACCTTAGAAAATCTCTACACGATACTTTTGTTATTGTAGTTCTATGAAAATATATATGTTAAAAAAATCATGTGAAAATTCTATAAGACACATGGGAAAAAATAAATTGAGATAATATCGTTTTAATTAAAAGCTTACCTTCTGTTTTTTGATCAAAAATATTTTCTGCAGATGTAAATGTGAAAACAGTTTAAAAGTCTTCTGTAGTTGTTGTATTAGTATTGGAGGACCTTTCGCATTGTTTAAATATATTCTGATGTCAACCAACTTCTCCTTTAGGGTATAAAAGTGGGTATTGGAGAGGATCATAACAGTAATGTTTAATTCTGTGGCTCCATCCCAAATGTGCATGAACAATTATATCTCTTTCAAATAGAACATTAGAATTATTTCCTTCAATCCATATAGCAGCAACTTGATCAACAGAAGGCGAGTTATAAACTCTTTGATCAATATTAACACTTGTGTTGATATGGATTTGTAAATTGTCAAGTGAGGAAATATTTTTGAAACCTTTAAAAAATTTAGCATATGGGTTATTTTCCAGAACCTTCATCAATTTTTTCATAATGCTTTCATCCAAGTTAGCATTTTCCATAATTCTCATTCTATTGTGTTGCTCATTATCAGTATCATAAAAGTAAAGTTGAAAATATACTGGATTATTATCTGCGGGTACCAATCCAGGAAGATTGTGGTATGCTTGACCTTGAGCTTTAAAGGTATAAACTCCTTTCCTCGATGAAGCAAGTTCTTTGTCATACTTTACCCCAAATGATGTAAACCGATATATACTGTTATATTTTATAATCTTTCTACGAAACTCTTTCGCTTCTTCTGATTGTGACGTATAAAGTTCTAGCAAATCATCATCATAATGTATGTGCGCCAATTTAACTTGTCCATTTTGACAACAAAATATTGATGGCTCGAACTGAAATCTTTTTGCACCACAATAGTTACAACTAGGAACATCCTTTAACGTATGTAGAGATAAAATAGATGGTTCAACTACTATATGTACTGCATATTAAAACAAATAAAAAATTTATTATATAGTTTAGTATTAGTCACTTCATATTAAAATAAATAAAAGAGTTATTATTCTCATTTTATTGTGTAGCTCATTATCAGTATCATAAAATTAAAGTTGAATATACACTGGATTATTCTTTGCGGGCACCAATCCGGGAAGATTGTGGTATGCTTGACCTTGAGCTTTAAAGATATAAACTCCTTTCCTCGATAAAGAAAATTCTTTGTCATACTTTACACCAAATGATGTAAACCCAAATATACTGTTATATTTTCTAATCTTTCTACGAAACTCTTTCCCTTCTTCATTTTTCCGATTTCTTGGTTAATCGGTCTGCTGTTAAAAGGGTTTCTTCCAAACTTGATAATGATAAGTTCTTTATTGACTTTAGAAGCTTTTGCTCTACTGTTGCGTACCCATTAGATGCAGCTTGGAAGTTTTTTTTTATATATAATTTTCCCGTTCAAGGTTTTTTTCCTTTGCTTGTTTCAATTGTCCCTTCTCGAAATTTCTCATGTTTTGTAATTTTGTTGGCTATGCTTTGTAGTTTAGGGTTTAATAGGTAGATTAATTAATTAAATAAGTGATTGAGTAATAGGTTTATTCAATTTTAATATGTAGGTTAATTAATTAAATAAGTGATTGAATAATAGATTTATTTAATTTTAATAGGTAGGTAATTTTAAAAATTAAAAATCTATTACACCCTCAAGTTTTTTAATAATTTAAGGGTATAATAGTAATTTAAAAAAATAAGTCTCTTCGTGTTTTTTTATATAGTATAAATAATGTAAAAAATGACGCTCATATATTGATTTAACTTTTCATGTCATTTTCACTCATATATGATTTTTATATTCGAATAATTGTTCTTATTTGAACCTTTATACTAACTCCGTCCATCGACAATCATTAAGTATCCGATGTAGTATATCACGTCATTTACTGTGTATATTTTCACTGACATGTTCTATCAAGTCCAACTGAGATAACAATTTAAAAAACAAATCAAAAATAAAATGGGTTTCGTAAATCCATGAATTACCAAAACCGACCTTTTTAAATTTTTTTTCAAACAAGCTGCAATTAGGGTTGGCAATTTCCGCCCGCGGACATGGATATCTGTCGGGTATTACCCGCAGTTTGTGGGTATTTTGCGGGTATGGATTTACCCGCACCCGCAAAGTGCAGGTATGGATGCGGGTATGGATAGTGCTTACCCGCTCCAATACCCGCACTAAATACCCGCAAAATGCGGGTATGGATACCCGCAAAATATATATGCATATCATAAAATTTATAAACCTTAGTAAATCCCTTAGTCAAACACAAACCATAAATTAAAGTTTACATATCCATTAAAGTAATTTTTCAACTATTTTCCAATCCAAAGTATAATACAAACTGAAAGATTGTCAATCTATTACTTGAAAATTTAAATTTTAAAAAAATTTGCAGGTATCCGTGGATATCCATAGGTAATCCGCGGGTACAATTTGTCTTCTTTTACCCGCTCCGCACGGGTACGAGTGCGGGTATGGATTACCCACAAATTTGCGAGTGCGGGTATGGATAGTATCTTACCCACTCCATTGCCAACCCTAACTGTAGTTGAGCTCCCGCACCCAATTAAATCAAAATTTGAATTTTCATCTTCATTTATAAAAAAAAACTCGTACTCCTTTCAAGTTGGATGACAGTTCCTTAAGTCTTTGGCCGCTTATGTTGAGGTTTAGTAGCTTGTGATCTTTCTTGATTTTGGCTTGTGAAGGTGGCATCAATGCTTTTAATACACTTCGATCTGGTATGCATTTCTTGTTCTAAATTCCAAGTTTATCTTAAAAAACAAAAGATGAGATGAACACATTAGGAACCTAATTGTAGTATATTTTGTTTTGTTAAACTATAATACCAAAAAGGGTCCCTTTCCTTTGGAATAATTAAAAAAAGTCGTATATTATATTTCAACAGGGCGTCGGATTTAGAAAGATGGTTAAGAGTTTTAGGTCAGTTTGACACCCTTGTTCGTAATATCAATTTTTACCAAATACCAAAATGACATCTAATAAATTCAATTTTTAGTCCCGTTTGTCCCCAAATTTTATTCGTTGGTCCAAATGATACTCGTGTACTCAACTTTTCAATTAAATTTACCTAACGGTATTATTTGACCTCCGTTAGTTATTCTTTTATAGCTTAATGACTTAAAACCTTTTGTACTTTAATTTTTTGTTTAATTACCTCCTTGTACTAATTGTTTGTTTAATAACCCTCTATACTCAGTTTTTTTTGTTTAATTACCTCCTGTCATTACAGAATGTTGATATGTCACGTTTTTTGTAAAAAAAAAATCACCACGTCAGCGTGAGTGATGCCACCTTGGATTGACTTTGGAGTAATAACATTTTGGACCTTATACTCGTCTTAAATTGTTACAATGAACCTTATGTTAAAAAAATGACTACAATCGACCCTATTTTGTGATTAACACAAAATCTGCAACTTCTTTCCAGAATCAAACATTTTTTCCATCCTATTTTTTGTATCTTCGCCAAGAAAATCAAAGGAGTTGGAGAAAAGGGATGAGTCTGTTATGGTAATACATGAATTCGTTGTTGTTGTCTAAATTTTTCGTATTTCTAGCCAACACGTCAAACTTGTTTGACACCTATATGATTTTTGTTTAGTTGGACTGAATCAATTTTATATTCCTGGGTTTTGATTCCAGTTAATTTGAAAAAATTGAACATGTATTTTCGACCACCTACACCACCTCCTCCTCCTCCCCTCTCCAGCACCAACACCACCGCCAGCTCCAAAGCCTCCACCATGACCAGAACCACCACCAACACTCCTCCTCCAGCTCCACCACCAACACCTCCTCCCGCTCCAAATCCTCTACCAGAACCGGATCCACCACTAACACCGCCTGCTCCTCCTCTACCACCAAACCCCCCCCCCCCCCCCCCCCCCCCCCCTCTCCAGCTCCACCCCCTACACTTTCTCTAGCTCCTGAAATTTAACAGAATGAAAAAAAAACTATAACTCCATGATTCCTATCCAATCCCATAAATAAAGAAAGGGAATAGATCTTGATTTCTGGTTTCCGGCGGTGACGATGGGGGTGGATTGCGGCGGGGGCAGTGGAGAGGTCAAAGAAGGAGAGGAGGGAAGGAAGAAAAGGATTGCTGTCGATGAAGGAGGTGGGGGAACGAGCCGTGCTCGATGAAGGAGCGGAAAGTGAAGGGGAGGAGAGAGAGGAAGAGGAAAGTGAAGAAATTGGAGGAGATGGAAGCTGATGATGATGTCGAAGATAAAAAAATATTTTTAACGGAGGGTCTATTGTAATAGTTTCGAACAAAAAAATATATTTTTGTATAATTATTTTTAACGTCGAGTACAGGGTCGATTGTAGTCATTTTTTTAACAGAGGGTCCATTGTAACAGTTTCGAACAAATACAAGGTCTAAAATGTTATTACCCCAAGGTCTATCCAAGGTGGCATCACTCACGCTAACGTGACGAATTTGTTTTAACGGAAAACGTGACAAATCAGTATTCTGTAACAGCAAGGAGGTAATTAAACAAAAAAGATTGAGTACAGGGGTTATTAAACAAACAATTAGTACAGGGAGGTAATTAAATAAAATATTAAAGTACAGGGAGTTTTAAGTCATTAAGCCATTCTTTTATCCCTAAACTTTTCAATTTTTCTTAAAGTAGTTGTTTTGATGTACCATTTTACCAAAATAATTAAATTAAGTCCAAGAAATAAAATAAAAAACTAAAAAATAAATTCCATAAAAAACAGCAAATAGGGAATAAATTCAGAAAAATAATCAAAATATATTTAAAATTCCAAAAAAAAAACTTTCAAAAATTTCAAGAAATTTTATTTCAAAATTGCAGAAAATTTGCAAGAGAAATCCAAAAATGTTTAATTGTTTGAAAATAAAATCCAAAATTTCTTTAATTTCTAAAAAAAATTATAAAATAATTTTAAAAAATTTATAATATATTTATGTACACAATTTCCACTTTCAATTCCTAATAAAAAAAATTTCATAAAAAGGTAAAGTTAAAACAGTAAAACTAATATAAAAATCATCTACTTTTTTGGTATAAAAAATCCTCTATTGAAATAACTTTTAAATTTTATTGCAATTTGTTATTCTGAATTAACCTTAAAAAAATATTTAACAAAAGGCTTGTAAATTAGCTATTATTGTCACCTCAGAAACAAAAGTTAATTCTACAACTTGCGAATTTGGCTCTAGCATCTTCTTTAATCCGTGCAATTTCTTTTTTCTTTTGCAGGTAAAAAATACAAAAATCATAAATTATGAAAAAGAGTAATTCTTTATAAAAACCAATACTATACCTCCATTTGGTGAAGTTTTGCTGGCTCTCTCTCTTGGAAGCAACAATTTCAGCGAAAAATCTGTAAACAGCGAATCTGTTGGCTTAAAAAGCGTCATTTCAACCCCGCCTTGGCCGTTGAGCGAAGCCTTGCTCATGTTCAGACCTAGCGACGGTCACGTTTCTAAGGTCATGAGATCGAACCCATAGGGGATAAGGATGAAATTGATGGAAATGATGGTGGTGTTGTACGATAACATTTTGATAGAATTTCGATGAGAATATATGATCGAAAATGCATTATGTCGAAAAATAAAAAGAAACTGAAAAAGATTTTTAACGGAGCATACCGTCGAAAATGTCAAGAGTTTGCGATGATAGTCTCCGTTGTAAGTATTATTTTCTGAATTTAATTTTTCAAATTTCAACTGACTATTTCCATCACAAATATTATTTTTTTCCCGAAAAATAATATATCCTAGGTGGACCCACCCCTGTCAGGCTCATGGTCCAACCCGCCTGTCAGTCAAGTGAACTACGCGTCACGCGTGCTCTCCCACGTGTGACTGATCACACGCTCAAGCTCATATTAGAGGTGTACAAAAACCGACCCAAATGGGGAACTGAATTGGAACCGCATCGAATCGGTCTGAACCATTGAATTTTTTTTTGGGAACTGTAGGACCAAACCGAAATTTTTAGTTTTGTCCGGTTCTCTAATTCTAAAAGTCATAAACCGAACCGTAAAACCGGTTCATATATATGCACTATGATATCAAAGTTTAAATTTATTTTAATGGTTAAATCCCCCTATCATCTTAAAAGGGAGAGGATCAAATCACCTTGACTCCCACTTTTCTTTTTCCTTCTAAACTTAACTCCTCATCTTTCTTTTTTTCTTCTAAACTTAATTAAAATTCCTCATTTTTTTCCTTTTTTTCTTTTAAACTTAATTAAAATTTTAAATAGAAAATTTTATTAAGGAAGTTATATAAGAATTATTATGAGAAAAAGATATTTTCTCCGTAGTAACTAGTAAGAACCAAGAAATAGAAAATTTTAATCATTTTTCCTTTTTTCTTTTTAAAATTAGCTAAAAGTCCTTATTTATTTCTTTTATTTGTTATTTTAAATATAAAATTTTATTAAGGAAGTTGTATAAGAATTATTATGAGGAAAAAAAATTATTATTGTAAATTGTAATAGCCATCTCATCAGTTAACTATATGTATAAACTAAGACCATTAATTATTAATGATACGACATATACTAGTAATATTACCACTAATCCTTACTCTAATATATAATTATTAAGGTATATCGTGAATATATGTTTATTATTCAGTATTTTACTTAATAAAAAAAGAATTATTTTGTTGTAAGAAAGAATGATATCAATTGTCATAAAAAAATGTAATTACTAATCAGATGACAACTAAAATAATGAATTTGCATAATGGTTAATGGACATTTATGATTTAGATTTTTGGTATCTATATTTCAATATATTACTTCCTTGAGTTAATTTTTTAGAAGTTTAGGATTTAAATTTAAATTGTATTAATGTGTTACGCAGTACATTAGTATAACTAATTAACTATTTTATTGTTCAAGGATATTTTTGAAGCTCTAAATGTAAGTGATCTAATCTTATCTTCATATGAAGCATGATTATACTTGAAAATTCTTCCTGTGTATATGTTAAGCTTGATATGAAGCACGATATTTCTTGACTATATATTTGTTAAACATATTCATTACATTTCAATATATTAATACTTATTATTTATTAATATTTAGTCACTTTAAATTATTATACGCTTTGTATCATAAAAATTAAAGATTTATCATACTAAAATATCTTTATAATATTAGGCTATCATTTATAAATTTGTAAATAAAAGCATTATTTAAAAAAAAAATCAAAGCTGTTTGTTTAACAACTAAACGATGTCGTTTTGTCAATGGATGTTGTATATTAATATATAGATAAAACTTTCACACTTTGATCACAACATTTGTGGTAGTGTAGTGGCAACTGGCAAGTTATTCGCCCCTTTTTGCCAACGCAAACAGGTTTGAAACCCATTGCCTGCACCTTTGCTTTTTATTTTTAAAGGCCGAAGGATCATGGGTGATGTGGCGAAATCTTAAGGTGCCACGTCGCCCAGAAAAAAAAAAAAAACGGGTCAGAATCAGAATCGTCCCGAACCGAACCAAAAAAAATAAAATTAGACCGAACCGACCCGTGTACACCCGTTGCTTATATCACATTCAATGCACCCGCCCCCCTCATGCCCAACTCCATCAAGATTCAAACTTGGCTTGCTGCGTGCAGAGGTGGGTGCAAACGATCTATGCTGGAGCCAAGCTTAAATACCCCTTTTTTATTTATTTATTGTGTTCCAGCAGATTCGTACATAAAATTAATATATAGCACGAAATTAGTATCTAATATTCCATTTTCCACAGATAATATTTATACCAAAATAATTTTTTATTTATATTTAATTACATCACTAAATTATATTTCATATTAACAAATTAAATATGAATAATACTATAAATACTTACTTCTTAGTACGAATACTTTTACTAATTGATGTGTCAAGAGATAATTGTGGCCCAATTAAATTATGTATCTTTGTTTTAGTAAATAACTACCAAATGTATATTTAAATAAAATAGTTATAAGTAAAAATTCTAAGGGACTTGTCCACACATAACCAAGATTTTAAATTCGAGTCTTGAGAATGGAGAAAACTATACTGGGAAAAAATCACCCCATTTGATAGCTTGACACTATTAGTTATAGTTGAGAGAAAACCTGAATGAAACCTGTAGTTAGTATAAGTGTTAGTACCTCGAAACCCAAACCCTAAACCCTAAACTCCATATAGTACCTTAAGTCTGAAAACTCACAACCTAGACCTTAAATCCCAAACAACAAACCTAAAACCCGAACCCCGAACCCCATACCCCAACCAAAATCACATATAAATAACATTCATATGGCTCAAAATAAGAAATCACAAAAGAAGTAGTAGTAATAGCATAAAAACTATGACATTCGCTGAAAAAAGTGAAAAATGGAGGAGAAATAAATGGATTCTTGGCGAAAACAAATCGACCAAAAATTTGCAACTGTATAAAGCTCGAAAAGTGGGATCCATAATCAAAACATTCAGCTCAATCGAATTATTTTATGAATATTATTTAATTAATTAATACCCACTTGTACGAAACTAATTGAATTAGTATATATTAAATTTTAGTATAGGTTATCAAATTAGTAATTTAATATAAAACATTTCATAATATATTACCTTGCTTGCAGCAAAATCATTGGGGCAAAATTTTATCGTAGCAACGGAAAGTTTAGTCCAAGTGATGTTGCATCTCCAAGGGATTCAGAAGGACACGGGACACATACAGCATCAACGGTGGCTGGTGGGCTAGTTAGCATGGCGAACCTGTACGGTTTTGCCACGGGGACTGCTCACGGCGGAGTTCCAGCAGCTCGGATTGCGGTGTACAAAGTATGCTGGGCAGATGGTTGCTGGGATGCTGTCATTCTTGCTACTTTTGATGATGCAATTGCTGATGGTGTTGACATCTTATCAATTTCAATTGGTTTTCCAAAAATTAGTCACTATTTTGCCGATTCAATTGCAATTGGATCCTTTCATGCAATGGAGAGAGGGATTTTAACTTCGAATTCTGGAGGGAATGATGGTCCTGAACTCGGAACAATCTCAAATGTTTCACCGTGGTCTCTTTCTGTTGCTGCTAGCACCATCGATCGAAAATTCCTTACGAAGGTTCAACAAGGAAACAACAATAGTTACCGGGTAATAGTTAAGGTCAAGGTTTGCAGTTTTTTCTTATTATGAGTGTCCTCTCAATTTCTTCTCGGTAAAAAAGACTAATTCTACTCGAACATTGTTAATTCCTAATATTTACTCAGGGCATTTCGATGAACACATTTAACCTTGAGAGTTCCATGTATCCTCTAATTTATGGGGGAGATGCTCCTAACATTACCGGAAATTTCACAAGTTCCTCTTCCAGGTAACTAATTTTTTTGGAGACGGAAACTGTTCAGGAATTCATCAATATTGGAAAACGGAAATTCCTGAAATATAGAGGTGACCAGGTGGGGTGATACGATTTGATGTGTTTAGGAAATGGATTTTGACATTACATCTGTAAATACTTAAATTGCAGGTTTTGCATTCCGGGGTCTTTGGACAAGAACTTAGTGAAAGGTAAGATTGTTGTTTGTGATCGGTTGAGTGGTGGAAGAGGAGCATTATTGGCCGGCGTGGTAGGCACAGTGATGCAAGATGATGGAGACAAAGACTTTGCTTCTACATTTCCTTTGTCCGCTGCTTACCTTGGGACATTGGGGGGTACAGCCGTTCTCTGGTACATCAATTCCATTAGGTACATATTCTAATCTGCTAAAACAATTTAGGACTAATTTTCTTTTCACGCGATATAGAGGTCGCATTGCCTAATTTCAAAATTAATTGCAGTAATTCAACCGGGACCATACACTAAAGTACAGAGGCAAAAGACACATTAGCTCCTTTTGTTGTTTCATTTTCATCAAGAGGTCCAAATCTTGTCACACCTGACATTCTCAAGGTTATTCAAAAAAAACTACTCTTTTTTTCTTCTTTAATTTAAAAAAAAAAACATAAATAGGATTGTAGATAAATATTCAAACTCGAAATTTTGCCTCCCTATTTTGTATAAAGAAAGTATCACCGACCTACAATATGTATAAATGAGTGGTGTGATTAATGGTTGCAGCCAGATATTGCAGCACCAGGAGTTCACATATTGGCAGCTTGGACACAAGGTTCTTCAGTTTCTGGAATTGCAGGGGATGATAGAATTGTTCCTTACACATCATTTCAGAGACTTCAATGGCTTGCCCTCATGCCTCTGCGGCAGCTGCGTACATCAAATCGCATCACCCCACCTGGTCACCTGCTGCCATCAAGTCTGCTCTAATGACTACCGGTCAGATTCTATCTCTAGCTATACTATATATCTAGTATCTAAAGTAATTCGGACTATTAGTTTGCCAATCCATAGTAGCTAGTAACTTCTGCCGTGACTAATCTTGACTATCATTTACGTCATAAAAACGCCATGTACTAATTGGTTAAAATATAATTTTATTTTTAAAACAAAATATTTTGAAGAAAATTGAAATACAATGTGCAATCATGGCTATACATTTATGCTAATATTTCTGAATGTTGAATTAGTTAAAAAGAAATATTTATAAATAAAAATAAAACATGTCACCAAGAAATATTATAGTACTTAATCTACCACACTAAACCCAATTAGAGGGGAAAACAACTATATTTAGACAACTGACTTATTCTACCTTACTTAGTCAAACCGATTTTGCCAAGTCAGAAGTCAACTGAGCTAAAAAATCAATTTCTAATCAGATTTGTAATAAACTGAAACAGATTGTTAAAGTTATTAATTGATCACACATTTGAATTTTTTACTCATATTAAAAAAACTTTCATAGAATAAAATCAAGTAATGTGTCGTTTTATGAGTTGATATTTAACAGCAAAAGTGGTAGTGGCATTTTCATCTATTTTGTAAGGGAAAAATTATACACCATACTTTTGCTTTATATATGTAAGTGTGTTTACATGTATCCTCCAACCATTATATATATCAAAACCCTCGTGGTCCTCTATTTTTATCGTCAATTTTCGTCTTATATTTCTGACTTTTCCTGTCTATTTTTACTTTCTTCTTCATTAAATCATGGAATTTTTACTATCCAGTTTACATGAATAGAGAGTAATTCTTCATGATTTAGAGATCAATTTCGTTCAATTTTTATATATTAAGTAATTACTTATTTGTGGTTTTTCTACATTAATGCTACATTTTGCTTATTGATGACGTTCAATCTTATATAGCTTTTCCAATGAAAGCCGAATTGAACACAGAACCTGAATTTGCATATGAAGCAGGCCACATCAACCCTATCAAGGCCATAAACCCTGGTTTGATCTACGACACCAACCCAAACGACTACATAAAATTCTTGTGCGGACAAGGATACAACACCACAATCCTCAGAATTGTTACCGGTGACAGTAGCAGTTGCTCCAAGGAAACCAGTGCGACAACATGGGATCTAAACTATCCTTCCTTTGCACTCTCTACTCCTTCAACTCAACTCATGAAAACTGTCTTCAATCGAGTTCTGACAAATGTTGGCATGCCAATCTCCAGTTACAGAGCTTCTGTCACTGCACCACAAGGACTTAACATCGAAGTGAATCCGAAAATTGTATCGTTCTCGTCTCTTGGTCAAAACCAATCGTTTGCCCTAAAAATTGAAGGAAGCTTATTACGTAGCTCTATTATCTCGGTTTCTTTGGTGTGGGATGACGGGGTGCACGAAGTGAGAAGCCCAATCACCGTCTATCTTTTCTCCTTAAATTAATTTGTAACCGGCAGTGAGCCGCACCTTTTCTTTTTGTTTCTCTCATTCTTTTTTATTCTCTACATATGACACGATTTATTTCGTTGGATCTACAAACTAACATTTTTGAATCTCCATTAAATTTTCTGTGCTTGGATCATCTTCCTACTTGAGGTTAGAGAAAATAAAAAAGATGGTGGAAATAACGATGAAGTCACAAATCTAATGATGTTAGCGACAAGACTGCTGATAAAATACATTCTTAATTAATTTATTCGTAAAGGAGGTGATATTTTTTTAAATGGAGCTATATCCAAACAATTACCATTAAAAAAAAGGTTGTTTTCGTCGCTTTATGCAACATTGCTTATGGAAAAGGACCATTATACTTAATGATCACCTTAAGGAAGTGATTAATTAAATGGAGTTGAGATAATCAATTGTAAAAGGCTTAAAAAAATGAGCAGATTTTCCATGAAATCCAATTGCTTCTTCAATCCCCATTTGCTGTTGGGCTTGGCATTGGCCCTACATACCCAGCACTTCCACCCCAAGGAAAATGGTAGGACCCGAAGATAGGCACGCCCCACCCAAAGTCAGCCTTCTCCATTGGAAATCTCTGGCCAGAAGAGATCACGACGGCGCGCCCATCATTACTCCCACAACAACATATCTTAGCCATAGCTCTCCACCCAATCAATCAACCCAAGAAAATGCTCTTTACTCACTGAATTCTCCAAGAAATCATGGATCTCATTCGCGACGCTACTCAACGAATTTCCAACTAGGTCGCCTAGTTACTTGGTGCCATTAGGAATGTACAGCACATTCCCGAAGTATCGGTTCATTAGTGACTATTTATGTACTACTTTGTCATCGTTAAATCTCATCCTCCCATCTATGACAACACCCATTTTGAAAACTTGCTCGTCTTTAAATGTGTCATCTTTGTTAGCTGATTTACAATCATTTGCCACAAGAATGCAGCGAACGACTTTAGTTTTTGTTCTCTTATACCCATTTGTATTAGCGAGCAATTGGAGTTGGTTTAGTTCTTGTGCTTTGACGTAGTAAATGCGACTAATTAAGTGATTTGTCGCTGTTGTGTCTAGACATGGGTCGATGGGCCCATCATGACGTCGAGGGTTAAGCCAGATTGTCTGAGAGATGGGGCGACAGATAATGGGCTTGGATTGAGCTGTTTCGGCCCATGACACAAGAAAAGTCTGATATGCGATGATCAAATGTACATCCCACTACGTATACGATAGAGCCGCATCGCAGTTGAGTCACATGAAAATAATTTGTACGAAATGTTAATTAAAATGCATGGTAAAATCTCCTTTTTTTTTTAAAAGAAAATGCTGGAAACAATTATTTCCAAAGCAGTTTTAGTTGTTTAGTTAGTCTAATTTGGCTCGACTTATTATCATCAACGAGTTAAATATGTATGTGATACGAGTTAAATTTTTATCTGCAAATAAAGAAAAGGAAATTATATTATATAAATTACATATATGAAAAAGAGGGACCATGCTGAAAAAGCACAAGAAATAGTACACATGTTTGGTATCACTTCCCTATTTTTGGTTTTTCGTTTTTTTGAAACTAAAAATTATTTAGTGTTTTCTATTTCTAGATTTTAACAATCTGTTTTTTTAATAAACCTTGAATTTCTTAAATTGAAAGGTAACATGTTAAGAGGGTTTAATAAAAGTATTAATAATATAAGATTGTGATATTATAGATAATAAATTGATGATGACAATTAATTATGAAAAATATTGTTACTAAAAGTTAGATTTGATAATAATAATTTAAATATCAACATATTATGATTCATTTTTTATTTCAAAATTAGGGATATGTGAATATTAGAACACATACTAATATTAAATTATGAGTTAAAATGCATTATGTTTTAGATGTTATGTTGTTATCAATAATTTTATAATAATGAATTTAATGATAATATTAAAAAAAAACTTGTTGTATTTGGGTTGATAATATTAATTTAAATAGTGAATAAGACAATATGGAAGTTTTGAAAAAAAATAGAAAATTAGAAACAACTTTTTCTGTTTCTCAAAATTCTGTTTTTGTTTTTTTTTTAAAATGTTTATAGAAAAATAAACAAAAAAAAGTTTTACCACATATGTTTTTTTACCAAAAAAGTAAACAGAAAACCAAACAGAAACGATACCAAAAGTTAATTAAGGTTTTTGCCTGTACCAACTTCAATGATATTTAATATTATTGAAATGCTTATATATCTATATATTATAAGTTTAATTTTTTTTTAGTGCAATTAGATAATATGATGAAATATTTTTTTGTTTTTTTTAACAATACTAGTGAAAATTCAATTGAACTGTGGACAATTTGCTGATAACTATTCCTAATTTAGTAATAATTTTAGCGAATAACTTAATTGAACATCTTTTTGGCAAAACATAATCTCGACTTATATATATAAAAAAGGAAACAATTTCATCAAGTAATTTAAAAAAAAAAAAAAAATTTGCAACTTTCTTAAAAAATCCACCTTGATTTATTTATAAAAACAAAAAAAGTCTAATCTAATTTTTCTTAACAATAAGTTTACAATAGAGAGATCTTTTTGCACTAAACAACAAGCGCCTTTAAGTGACGGGAAATACCGACGGCCAGATTTCGTTGATAATTTCCCACGGATTATCGATGGGAAGCTTGTCGATAACTTTTCTTTTTCTTTCCCTCGCAAATCTGATTTGTTTGACGGCGCTTGTTGGCGTGCATGTTATTGACGAGACCTATCGGTCGATAATCTACTTTTTTGTGTGCATGCTTGTTGACGCGCATGTTATCAATAATACCAACCCATCGATAGTTTGCTTTTTTTGCGCACATGTTATTGACTAGTTGAACCCGTCGGTAACCTTAGCGAAGAGCAATTCCCTTCGTTATTTTCATTTTTATTTTTACAATTTAACTAGTTTGTATTTATTATACAATATTAATTTAGTTATTTTTTACTAGAAATTAATATATTAATTAATTGTAACTAATGTATGAAATTACTAATTCTGAATTGTATATATATATGATAGGTATGAGGTATGGGGTTTAGGGTATTAATATAATTAAGGTTTAGGTATAGGATTTGTTGGGTTTAGGGTACACTAAAAAAACTGCTGATTTTCGACAGCAACATTTCGAGAGAACAATGTCCGTCGGAAAATGCGACAATTTCCGACTGCCTTTCCGTTGGAACAAACAAAAATATATTTTGATAAAAAAAAAATCTGCAACAGAAAGTCTAATCATTTTTGACCTAATAACCCGTTGAAAATAGTTTCCGAGGGAAACTCCGTCGAAAAATGTTAGCGCTAGGTAGAAGTATGGCGTCAAATATTCCCACGAACTATTTCCGACCGAGTGTCTTCATCAAAAACAATTTTGCGAGGGAAACTCCGTCGCAAATTTTTTACGTCAAGTAGAAGTATCGCGCCAAATATTCAAGCGAGAGGTTTCCGACCGAGTTTTTGGTTGAAACAATTTCGACGGAGAAGTTGGTCGGAAAAAAAGCTTACATTTTCTACGGATTTTTGCCTTTGGAAAAGGAAAACACTCTATTTCGACCGAATTCTCCGTCGCAAAAGTATAATATTATTTGCGACGGATATTCCGATCGAATCTCTGTGGAAACAGTGCACACTAAAGAATATAACGACAACATTCTTACTTATTGTGATGTGTTTCTATTATCGCAATAGGTGAAACGTTCCTTTTCCACACTTTAGTTCTCTTCTATTTTTAAAGACCTAGTACTATAAATGGATAATTAATAAAGTAGGAATGAATATCCATTACTATTCATCCACTACAATCTCTAATTCAACGTTTGAATCAGGAGTGCAGTTAGGGGCACTTGTTGTGACACAATGAACAATTAAATGTTGATTAGACCTCATGCACCTGATCTCATTGCGAAATCACGATGTGTCAAAGGTTACTCATTTGAGTTGCAAAGGGATGTACTGGTTTATAATAGAACTAGTAAAAGGTTGATAGAGAATGAAACACAACTAGAATATACAATGAATAGCCATAGGAATTGGAAATTTACCTAGATGCCTGAACTTTTGTAATTACAAAGCTAAAACAACTAGATCATCAAGCTGGCAATATTGTAATTACATATATCCCACACGGTATAAAGCAGAACAACATGTTCAAAGAAACAAGAGCTTGCATTTTCACAAGGTTGTATCAATAATGAGGATATTGAAAGAACCCATAGTGAAAACTGTAGTTGTGAGAGTTCATGTTGAGGAGATAAGGAGGAGGAAGTTCTCTATAGGCAAAGAAGAAGGTAATCCATTGACACAAGACCTCCATCATGTTGTTACTAGCTAGTCTTTCTTTTGAGCTTTATACTAAAGATGTTCACTTTCTTATGGAACACATTCAAGTTTCTCTCTCTTTTAATGACAGACAGAATAATGATATTTGGCTTTTCAACAAGTAAAACATTGACTTTTCGACATTGAGAACCTATGGCGATGAACAGAAACCTATAGCGATGAAAACACATGTCGGGAAAAAATTCCGACCGAATTTTTGGTCGGGAAGGTTAAATGCACTGTTTCACTTAACGAATTTTGACGATGCTCCATCAGAAATGGTAGAGGGAAAATACCACATCGCTTGTCTTTGGCCCAAAATAAGCCTTTATATACATAGAGGTGGCAAAGACATAGTGCCTTTTCGGGGACATCCGACAAAATTAGAACTGCACATCAATTATGTCCTCGATATCTCTATCAACCACAGATACTACATACATATCCGAGGTCATCCCTCGATACAGTAATACCTTAGCATTAGTAATACAAGAATTGTATCATTGATCCCAACATATGACTGTATCGAAGAATGAGCTCGGATATGTATGCAAAATTTGTGGTTGACAAGGATATAATTGATGTACTTATTTTATGTGAGGAAAGGTTTTCGACCGGATGTCCGTTGGAAAAGGTAAAAATGGTTTTCTGATTTAACTCCGACCGAATGTCCGTAAAAAATGATAACAATTCGGACCGAATATCCGTCGAAACCTCACAACGCACCATGTCAGTTAGAAATGGATTTCCGACGGAATGCCGTCGAAAATTTTATAGGAAAGGAGTCCTTATCTACACCTGCAGATCGCACCGCAGGTCATCCTCTAATTTCTCTCTCTCTGTCTCTCTCTCTCTCTCTCTCTCTCTCTCTCTCTCTCTCTCTCTCTCTCTCTCTCTCTCTCTCTCTCTCTCTCTCTCTCTCCTTCATCTCTGGTGCCGGTGTCGTCTCTCCTTCATCTCGGCAAGGTGAGTATATTTCAGTTTTTTTTAAATAATTACTTATAATTATATTAATTAAAATCAATTAATTATTTGTTCGAGCTAGATAATTCAATTCGGCGAACACTCCTCTGCTTTGCAGCTCCAGCCGATGACGTCTCCTTCTTCTTCGGCGACGACAACAGCCTAGCTCGGCGAGGTATATATTTATGACTTGTTTTATTTTAAAAAAAATAATTGACCAATTAAACTTAAACCTCATGAATTATGTTAATTATATTTAGAAATACTAATTATTAAAGTTGTAGCTCAACTAATTGAAATGCATGTCATCTACTTATTTACAAATTAATATTTATGCATGTATGAGTGGTATTAGGAGAAAAGAAAAAGAAAAAGCAATTGTAGTATATTAATGAAAAAGTACTTAATTATGGTAATGTTAGGTAGTAATGGTGGTGCATGTATAGTTTCAACTTTAATTTATATGATTGATCCAACAGGTTAATTAATTTGAAGTCAATTTTAGACACTACAAATGTAAAGAGGGGTCAGAAGAACCGTAAAAAAAACCAAAATTGAAATCAGTGGTAGGAGAAGTCGGGAGCTGATATCAGGCAGTCCTTAGTGATCAAAGCAGTAGTTGCAGTTGGACTGCTTGGTCAATGCACATGAATAATACTTGATGTGCTTCATGATTTGTTCTTGCGCATTTCCGAGCAGACCGACTGCACCTACTGATTTAATCACTGAGGTAAATCCAATGATGAACATGGTTATCACAACCTATTTATTTATAAAGGTGGCGAGCGGTTCGAACAATGTGAGATAAAAAAGAATGTCTCACATCATACAATGAAGACGCCACCCTATTTATTTATAAAGGTTTAGGAATACCTAAAGTCTAAAAAAGGAAAGAAAACAAAATAAAAACTAAGGCACAAAAAAGGGTCTAAACCCGAAAACTACGGTTTGGGGTCGATTATGGACTCGGGAAGGTGTTAGGCACCCGAGTCTCATCCTAAAAACATTTCCGGTAAAAGAAAGAGGTGTTTTTAAAAATCGTTTAAAAAGACGAGTAATTAAACAAGTTACTTATCATGTAAACAACTTAATTTAAATTCTAATGATTCTAAATAATCATGCATACAACTATACGAGAAGCTTTGAATAAATAAAAGGGATGAGAAAGGTGTACTTGAAGGCGGATACCGATTGATTTTACCCTACAAGGCCGCGATTAGTAGCACAAGCAATAATAAATAGTAAACAAACAAACAAATATTTAGCTAATTATTCCAAGCAAGCAAACAAAATAATTAACTAACTATTGCAAACTATTTAAACAAATTATTAGCTAATTGTTACAAACAGACAATTAATTAATTAACATGAAAATAATGCGATGGGTTTTAACTAAACTATTCAGCCTATTAGGCCTAGAATTCTAGCCCACTACCCACAATAAAACTGTCTTCCTTCTTCCTGATGTGCCGAGAGTCTCGACCCATCGACTTTCTTATTTTCAGTTGGGCCAGGAATTGTCCTGGCCCATGACCAATCCGCTCCCTCCTTTCGTTTTAAACTTCATCTTCTTCCCTGGGTCGCTGACGCCATTGCCGGCGACCAAGGACAAAACCAAATAAACAAAACAGAGAAAAATAAACCTAAAATAGACCCAAAAGAAAAAACAATCAAACCAGCCAAACATCAATTCAATCAATCCAAAAACAGCAAGTAATTTAACAACACAAAAGCAAGCAAATTAAACTAAAATAGAGCAATTAAAATAAACCACAACAATAAGTAAATTAATTGGAGCAGAATAACGAACTTAATAAAAAAATAGAGAAATTAATTAATTAAGACAACCAATTAATTAATTGAAGACAAAAATGAAATGAATTGAAAACTAAATAGAGAAACTGACCTTGCTTGGAATGCTGCCGAGAGGGGGAGAGAGCGTGAGAATTGAGAGTGTGAATTGAGGGGGAGAGAAAACGTGAATTGGCCAGTTTCATGGTTGTGAGTGATGAGGTATTTATAGAGAGTAGTGATGGTGATGACGAGGGTAGTGATGGATGGCGATGACGATGGCAGAGAGGGAGAGGTTGAGATGGTGATGGTAATGAGGAAAAAATGGCGAGGGAGAAGGTGAGGCATTAAATGCCGGGAATGAGGATGAGTGAAGGACGGTGATGGCTTGGAGGAAGAAATGGAGAGGGAGAGGTTGAGGCATTAAATGCCGGCAGTGAGGGAGAGGGTGCTTGGAGGAAGAAATGGTGAGGGAGAGGTTGAGATTTACAGATGTAGTGGAAAAGAAAAATGGAGAAGGTGAAGTGGACGAGCGTATTATTATTCGGTTCGATCTACGGTCCGAGAAATCTCGTTTGGAATTGAACTAAAAATATGAAATAAAAATAAAACGACATGAAACAAATAAATAATAAACAGTAAATAAACAAACTAAATAATAAATATTAAATAGATGAAAATGTTCGATCTATGGTTCATGGGCGTTTTGAGTATTGCCACCCCGCATTCGTACTTTGGGGGCGGTGAAACGTCAAGGCTACCTCATATGTGGAAACGGTGGGTAGCTTATCTTAAGATGGTAAGTAGGGGGCTTAAGTGGAAACTTGGCCCCTATAGCATGTCTATGACATAGGAATAGAATATCCTTGCGCCGATGATTATCTAGCCCTAGATGCAACCCGAGAATGTCCTTTGCTAAGATCTCTTCTCTTCTGACTTTATTTCTTTACTTGATTTCTATTTGCATGTCTTGCCCCTAATTACTCTTTATTTTCCTACCCTTGATATTTGCTTTTAATTAATTGTTTTGTTAGCAGTTATCTCTATCTTGGTTAACTAGATTAACCAACGAAACCCCCCATTGTTTCTTTTATTATTTTACATTATATCTGGTCTTGTCTAGTGTATGTCTTCACCATTCTCTATGGATCGAACCTCTTGCCATTGTCTTCAATCTTTTTTTTTTGCATGTGATAAGTTGTAATTATTTTATCGTGCCCTCGATAAGCACCGATCAAAAGTGGCGCCGTTGTCGGGGACTGGTGTTAAGTCGTGCACTAGATAGTTCCAGATTTTTATTTTTTATTTATTTTATTTTATTTATTTATTTCTTTCTTCAATGTCTTATTTTAATTTTTATTCTCACTCACCCTCTTTTCCTCTGTATTTTACTCCTAACCCCCCGTGGTAGAATCAAGTAAATTTCAACTATGGAGTGCAAACCGAACCTAGCTATCAATATTACTTGCCTCCACAACCTCCACAAGACCAAGAGCTGTCTCAAAAAAATCTGGCTGCAATAGCTAACATAGAGAACCAACTTAAGGAGATGCAATTAACCTTGCAGAAGCTTGCATCTTCTTAAGATGTAGAGATGCCTAGAGGCATTAACTGACTTGGTGAATCAAGCTGTAGAGACCTTGAAGGAGCTTAAGGAGCAGGGGCGCCAAGAGGCCATTGAAGCAAAATTTGTATGCCTACCCGAGCATCTTGCCCCTGATGTTGGACGACCTGAACCTACCCATCTTGCCCTAGACGTTGCCCCTGCACCTGGACCAAATCTTTTAGCTCCAACACTTCTGCCCAGCCACACCATGAGTCACCCTATCACCCCCATAGAACAACATTTGTAGCACTTAGTGATGACTATTTAAGTGAAGAGGAGAATTTGCCCACCGCCATTCTATGGGAGTTGCCATTTGAGAATCATGACCAAGATGATAAGTCTTATGGGATAGAGGACCTTTTCATGCCCACGAATGAGCTAAAATTGGACGGTCTAGGATGTCTTCCTCTAGAGCCAGAAGCCAACGTGGAGTTCAAGGCTAGTCCAGTCACAATGTTGAGCGACGTAAATCAGCCAGATTTTTATGATGAGCGTCTTGCCCTAGACACAGAATTAGAGGCAGAAGCCGTTGTTCAGCCAAATTTGCCAAGTCAAATCCAGAACAGTTCTGACACTTTGGTGGGCCAAGGAATTGAGGTTTTTGAGGCTTTTCACCACATTAAATATTGCGACAATCGTCTTGCCCTAGACACAGAATTCAAGCTGAGGGAAATTAAGGATGAGGATTTAAGAGCGATTGAGGAGGAGATAATCAAAGACTTGAGCTCTAAAGTCGTTATGTGTGACAGGGAGATTTCTACACTTTCTGATTACATTGATCCTTTTTTTGAATCACCTTTCACTCATAACAATTTTTTCCTCTTTGTTTTGCAGGAACCCAAATTAACTTTTGAATCATATTATGGTTGCCTGCTGGATGCTTTGCTACTGGACCATCCACTTCATGCGATAATTGACATCGAACTAAGAGGATGGAAAGCATTTAGTAGAATTGGTTGATAGAAGTTCGAACAGCTAACGTCGTGCCCTCGACGATAACTAAGGCGCTTCGTGGGAGGCAACCCACGTTCCTTCCCCTTTTTATTTCTGCTTCACTCTTTATTTTTCAGAACTTTCTTGTGTGTGCCCTTCTCGCATTGAGGACAATGTGAAGCCTAAGTGTGGGGAGGGATTTATCTATTATGTTTGCACTTGTTATTTTATTATTGCTTGACTGCATGTTTATTTTTCTTCTTGTTGCATGATTGCTTGTTTTGTTATGAAAATTTTAATATTTTTTAGATTTTTAATCTTTAGATTTTGTTAATATTTTTGTGAATGTGCACTGCCCAGTTTTAAAACCTCCATGCATGGACACACACTTTTGACTTGGGCATGATGAACAAAACTGCCCTTTGGCATGTCAAGCCCTAATTAGTCGAACTATGCCTGTTAACCCTTATATCCACATCTAGGCCTAGACTCCTGTAGTCAAAACAACACCCTGTGAGCACTTTGAGCTTCCATGCCATATATTTTTCATGTGCGAATAGAATGCTTAGTTAGGCACTGGCTGTACTTGCATGATATCCGTAGGTATAGGCACCATTAGACTTGGGAAAGCAACAAAATGACGAAAGTCTTCGCATCAATGTCTCAACTCTTTCTTTTCTTTCTTTTTTCCCTCTTTATTCTCATTTTCTTCCATCTCGCCCTAGGCACTCACCTACCCCTCTCTTTTCCTTCTTTTTCTTGACCAATTGAGCTTATTTCTCTTGATCTTTTTCCTTGGCAGGTAAGCAACAATTGTTGAGGGTAGTGTCGAGGGCTAGACAGGCAGAAGGACGCGCAGAAAAGCATAAGTGTGGGGAAGCAGAAGACGCTAAAGCTCAGACGCAGAAAGTAGAGCTAGGGCAAGACAACAGAAAAATTCTTCAGCTTTAGCCTATTCAAGAAATATTGGAGCTCCCCCACAGAAAAGCATAAGTGTGGGAAGCAGAAGAAGTCAAACATCAGTGCTGAAAGCAGATCTAAGGAAAGACACATCCAGGTTTGAGTTGGTTGTCTCTCTTCTTTCTCTTCCTATTTTCTGTCTTTCTGTTTTATTCTTTTCCTTCCCTTTTCTTCTTCTTTTTCCTTCTTTTTCTAAGCCTTTCCTTTCCCGTTTCTTTCTTTTTGCTGATGTGAAGTTCTTTCTGATTAATTTATTGCCCATGCATGTGTACTACGTACTCGGATTGATGTGCAAGTCTGGTTTTATGCTGCGCTAGTTGTATTTAGTTTTGAGTGATTAAACACCTAGCCTTGTTTGTGAGTGGGAGCGCAAACACTTATCTTGTGAGGATTACTTGTGTTTAGGCCTGGATGTGGTAAAGTCTTATCTTTAGGGTCGTTATCCTTCTGATTTGATGCAGGTGTTATCTAGGCAGAATCAACTTTGTCAAGGCCTAGCTTGCTGTCTGGTTTGTTTATTCTTGTGCCATGCTTGAATGAGTGTTGTTCATTCTTGGGGTGTTTTTAGTTTTGTAAATGCTTGAGGGTGAGCATTTGGCAAGTGTGGAGATGTTTGATAATGTGTGTATTGAGCATGATTTTCTCCTTTATTTTGGCCTTTTCTTGGGCATGATACTGCTGAATTGCCTCTATTTCCATCTTTATTGCAGATCAGTGCCAAAAGGAAGAAATGAAGAAAAGCATGCGGTTTTGGATGGATTCCTTGGACTTCGTAGCATCAAGGCCTAGAAGATCGAAGTGTCATCGTGCCCTTGACGCTAACCAGACCAGAGAACAGTTTATTGCCCACGTTACTTCTGCATCAGTTCTTAATCAAAGGCAGAGAAAAAGATTCCCATTGATTCAGGAGATTCCTTACGTCACTAGAAGATTCCATGTGCATCCAGAATATTCCCTAACTACTGATTGTTGATACCCGAATTTTGACGCCATTTTAAATTGAATTTATCATTTCTGTTATTTTACTTAACTTACTGTCATTTTTAACTAATTTACTACCGTTAGGGTAGTTTTAATACTCATCGCATTTTATCATCATCATTGTCATCGTCAGCATTCGAAATCGCATTTTTATTTTTCGTCACGTATTTTCATTATTATTATTATTAATATTTTCAGCCTTAAAAATCATATTTTTAATTATCCGTTAGTCGTTTGCTATTTATTTTTCCATTTTAGGCCATTGCATAAAATTTAGGATTTTTAGGATTTTATCATATTTTTTAGCATTTTAATTTTATTATTATTTTTGTTCGAGCTTTACCACGACTTGCTCACCACATTTGTCCAACCTCCACCTATAAATACCCTACCCTTCCACCCTTAAAGGACACGGGGTTGAGGCACCCTTTCATCATCAACATCAGTCCAAGCGAAGGAAGCAAGCACTGTAAGTATTTTCAAGCTTTCTCTCTCTAGAATTTTTGGTCAATTTTCATTTTCCATCTTAATCAATCAATAAATTGCTCAAATCTATTTTAAACACTTTGTTTTCAAGTTATAAACGTTCTAGTTGCTTCAATTTAAACGCCTGCTGCCTTGTGTAATTAATTGTGAATTTTTGGTTTTAATGCGTATATATATTCAAGTGTCAAATTACGTTTCGTTTGTGGATGAAATGAACTGGTTTTTGCTGGGTTTTGGTCGCGACTTCATCTCTATTGCATCGTGATGTTTTGTTTCTTGGTTTGGTGGTCGGAGCTTCTCCCTTGTCACCGACCACCATGGCCGGCGCAAAGAAGAAGAACAACAGTAGCAGCCATGCTGTTCTTGTGGGAAGAAGAAAGGTGACGAGCCAAGCCCGTCCCTTTCTTTCTTTTCTTTTAAAACACAGATGGGCCTTGGCTTAAGCCAAGCCCATCTGCTCCCCTTTTCTATTTTATTTAAATTTCAGCATGCACATGGGCCTAGCCCATTAAAGTTTCGTCAATTGTTCGAGTCCCTTTTATTTTCATGTTTATTTAATTAATAGCTCGTATGCCATATTTAATTAATAGCTCGTATGCAATATTTAATTTATGTCATATGCCATGTTTAATTAATTAATTATTTACTTGTTTAAATTTAAATGCGTATCTATTTGCTTTACTTTTATTTATTATTTTAATTATCTTCGAACGATTACTAACATCAATTTCGTAGGCACCAACAATCATCAAATCTTTAATTTTTCTGCAAATCATCATTTAAATTTTTGTATGCGTCAAGTCATCATTTAAATTTCTCGCACTTATCAACTTTCACCATTTAAATTTCTCGCACTTATCAACTGTCATCATTTAAATTTCTCGCACTTATCAACTGTCATCATTTAAATTTCTCGCACTCATCAAATCATCATTTAAATTTTCGTATGCATCAAATCATCATTTAAATTTTCCTGCACTTATCAAATCATCATTTAAATTTTCGTATGCGTCAAATCACCATTTAAATTTTCGTATGCATCAAACTATTATTTATTTTTTCGTATATATCAACTGTTTATTTAATGCCTCGCATGCATAGGCTGCTTATTTATTTTTCGAGCTATCACTAACACTCTCATTTTGTAGGTTTAAAATTTAAGTTTCGCTCGAAAGTACGCCTTTCTTTCCCTTTTATTTATTCAAGGCTTTCCATAAATATTAATCGTATGCACGACATATAGAATTGCTAGAATTAAAATCAATCCATATGAACAACTTGTTTAAATAACTCGCTTTAAATGCCGTGCTCATTTATTTTAAATTCGGCTTCGATCCCACATCGGTTTATCATTTTAAAATATCTCTCATTTAAATTTGTACTCTGCTAGCAATCCATGATAGAATCACTTAGTAATTAATTTAATCATGCATGGTTCGATGATGAAATAGAGGGCGCTCATTCAGTCTTACGAAAAATTCAGTTCCATCACTCTATGGTCAGGAATAATCGATCGGTCTTGAAAACGGTAACCCCGTCCGAAAAGATTTTTAAAACGGTAACCCCGTCCAACGATTAATTATTCCTGAACGGTCCCGATCATGGAAAAGGCTAAAGTGACGATTCCTCTAAGGACCCCCTTTTAAAATACATTTTATCAAACGTCTTTTAAACACCTCTCTCATCAACCGGTAACTGTTTTCAGATGTGACTCGGGTGCCTAACACCTTCCCGAGTCCATAATACGACCCTGAACCTTTGTCTTGGGTTTAGACCCTTTTTTGTGCCTTTAGTTTTTTAGTTAGTTATTTATTTATTTATTTCATTTTTATGCCATGACGATTAGGTTCCCTAAGCCTAGAGACAAAAATTAGGGTGGCGACTTCATTGAATGTTGCAAGGCGTCCTTTTACGCCGAGCATCGTAAGGTCTCAGATTCGTCGTATACTCGCGAATGTTTTTAGTTTCGGGGCGCGACAGTTTGGCGACTTCACTGGGGACTTTAGGGTCGAAGCCGATTTTATTTTTTTTGAGGTGTTTATTTGTGTATTTACCCGCTTTGATAAATTGCTGATTTGTTTATTTATTCGCTTTGATATCAATTGTCATATGCATTTCATAGTTCCCTACACCCCCATGATAATTACCAAATCAAGAGGGTAGTAGTGACGCCCTAGGACACATGTCCTGGGTAGTGTTCACCAATCCCAACTCGGATGAACCCCTAAAGATAGTCGAAAGGTTACACGATTCCGTAAGGAATCGGGACACTGGACGACACTTTAGGGACCTTTTCTTGGTATCATCCGGGAACCGTTCAAGCCAGTTAGAAAAGTCAGAATCAGAGCCCCAGCACATGCATCATGATCATATCTGCTTTGTCGTGGCTCTCTTTATCTTATCACCATGATTTCCATTTTTTGTAATTTTTTTTATACGAACTGTAAATTTCTTGCACGTATAGGTTGCTTCGCACTTAAATTTTTATTTTTCCCCAAAGACCCATCCTGCTTTGTTCAAATGATAGTGCCTACGTTACTTTCACTTGATACTTTCGGGGGTAGAAGTCTTGAGAACCAAGCTGCATGAGCGGATATGTTGAAATCTGGTTTCATTCCCGATATTACGACCAAGATTGGGATGGAAGAAGTGGAGAGTCAGAAAGGGTAGATTGTGTCGTTGGAATATTTTTGGTATAAGCAAATGGATCCCAACTTCCAAGGTTGACGTCCTCAAAAGAAAAAGAATCGTACATCCGCTACCTTAAATTTTGTCTTTTTGCCCAATGTAATAATATTTCTAGACTGTATGTTGGTCGTACCTCCCCTTTTTTTTTCGACGAAAAAATCAATGACAAAGTTCGTAGTTATTCGGATAATTATGAAATGCGTGTTTTCATTTTTCGCACATCCAAAAGATATCAAACGACTATCGCCTACAGTCAAAACAACCTCCCCCCAAAATAAACCACATACAAAGCCCACACACACAAAAAAAACACAAAAGGCTAACCCTTGAGATGAAAACACAAAAAAAAAATATAGAACAAATGACGATAACGTAGAGATAATCATTTCTTCTCGGTTTCAGCTACGCGCTCTTTTACCTTGGCCAATATCAAAGTGATTTGCTCGGAGTTTCTACTCGGATAAAACATGAAAGATGTTGATAACAGGCTGAAGTCTGCCCACGCCAAATTTTAGAATTTTCTGGGCGGAGCATCTCTCACAAAAAATTCAGAACGCTAGGATAGTTACTTCTTCTCAGTTTCAGCTGCGTGCTCTTTTGTTGTGGCCAACATCTCCTCGTAGCGCCGATCCGTGGGTTTTGTTGATAGCATCCAAGATCACACCTCATCGAGTGGAATGAATAAAAGCTTCCGTCGTATCTTCACCGAAGTATCATCTTCTCATTCGCCCTGAAAGTATCAAGTGAAAGTGTGGCCAGAAGAGTGAATAAGTAGCGTGGAGGCCTTGGGATTGCATGTCATGCATGGTATCACTTATACTCATTATTATTTTCTTTTTTTAGGATAAAAGATGGCTCCTAAAAAGTGAGCTATCCCCACGCTTTCGTCAAAAATCGTGTAGCGGTCCACACCCCACCTTTAAAAAAATCATGTGGTGGTTTAAACCCCACCTTTCAAAGATTGTGTGGCGGTTCACACCCCACATTTCAAAAAATAGTGTGGCGGTTCACACCCCACATTCGTGTGGCGGTTTAAACCCCACCTTTCAAAAATCGTGTGGCGGTCCAAAACCCCACCTTTCAAAAATCGTGTGGCGGTTCAAGATACCCTACCTTTTAAAAAGTTGTGCGACGGTTAAAAACTCCACATTTCAATCTTGTGTGGCTGTTCAAACCCCCACTTTTCGTCAAAAATTTTGTGGCGGTTCAAATCCCACTTTTCGTCAAAATTTTGTGTGGCGGTTTACACCCCCACTTTTCGTCAAAAATTTAATGTGGCGATTCACCCCCCACTTTCTCTAATTTTGATCGCAAGGAAGCTTCGCCAATAGTCGAGCCTATGACTATAAACAAGGGCGCTTCGTGGGAGGCAACCTACATGTTCTTTTCAATTATTCTGTTTTTCGTTAATTTTAAATTCAATATCTTGGGATACCTTTTCCCTATGAATTTACTATTTAACTGTGTCTTGATTTCAGGTGCAACGAGACTTGTAAACTTGGGGGCAAGCGAATGAAGTGATTACCAAAGGAAGGCGTTGAAAAATATCAAAGCTCATTTTTCAAGGAAGTTGTTCTTTATGTTTACAATTTCCCCTTTCGCAATTTATGTTTCTGTGATTTATATTTTCACAATTTACGTTTCTGCAATTTTACATTTCAGGTGCAACGAGACTTGTAAACTTGGAGGCAAGCAAGTGAAGTGACGACCAAAAGAAGGTGTCAAAAAATGTCAAAGCTCATTTTTTAGGGAAGTTGTCCTTTTACATTTTTGTAATTTTCGTTTCCGCAATTTATGTTTCCGTAATTTATGTATTCACAATTTACATTTTCACAATTTTAAATTTCCACTATTTACATTGTTGCAAGAGTGCGTGCGCCATGTTGGCTAAAATCCTTAGTTTTCGCAAAATTTTCTCTTTATACATGTGCAACTTGGGCTAAAAAAAAGAAGAGGGGAAAATAAAAATCCCACGTTTTGAACGTTTTTAAATCAAGCATATTCATCATTTTATCATGTCATGGATAACTTGAGCGTTCTTTAGAAATTATATAAACGTGCATGATCTTGTCTGTTAACTCTTATATCCACGACATGTTTAGATGTAAGCAATCACAAACATATCCCTGTAGTATCTTGGGCCTTCACGCCTTGTTTCTTTCATAAGTGTAAATGCTAAACTAGGTGCTAGTTAGATTTGCATAATATCCAGGGTACATGAACCATCAGACATGGGATAGTAGTAAGATGACATTGGACTTTGCTTTGCTTTTCTTCCACAATTTTATTTTCAACCTTTTTGCCCTTAAATGCATACTTCGTACACTATGTACGATTCTATCAAACCCTCCAGCCTCGTATTTTCTCCTAACCAAGTGAGTAGTGCTCGACTGGGACCGCTAAACCGGAGTTGAAGTTACACATCAAGCAAGGCAATGACGAGGAAACCTTTAGAGGATCGCTGATAAATCAATGTCCGAAGAAGGCCAAATAAATCAAGACTTAGAGGCTTCTGCCGAAGACAAAAAGGATGACAGACCAAATAAAAATTGTACTTGCTTTGCTTGCTAAAAAAAATATATATATATATTCAATCAAAAAAAAAATCAATCGAAAAATCAAAAAAAATCAAAAAATAAAAAAAAAGTGTTCAAAAAAAATGTTCAAGGAACACAATCAACAAATACAACAGCAGAAGCAAGTACAAAAATGGTCAAGAGATAACAATGATCTAAAAAAGAGGGGGAGAGATCATTTACAATGGAGGTTCAAAAACTAGGTGCGCTTCGTCAACAACGAACGATGATCTCAAAACAAAAAAAGAGATATCATTCCCTGCAAAAATTCAAAAGCTGGTACGGTTCGTCAAAATGGTCTCGAAATAAAAAAGATAGTGTTCAAGAAACACCAAAACAACAACAAAGGCAAGTACAAAAAAAAATGATGATCAAATATCAATGGCAAAATGATCTCAAAAGGAAAAGAGATCATTCCCCGCGAATAGTGAAGAACTTGGACACAGTGCCCTCCAAACAATCCCGAAGGAACATCTCAAGCAGAGATTCAACAATTTGTGCACTTTGCTTTCACCACGATCACATCGTCAAGCATCGTTCACCGCAATTTGTCCTCATCGCAATCAGTCGTTGAGCACAAACTCATTAAAACCTTCTTGCCAAAAAACACACAACACTTTCTTCTACAAAATCCTCCTTTTTTCCTCCCTCGCAAAGTCCTTTTGATTATTAGCAGATCCATGCATGTGCATCTTCATTTGAAGTCTATTAAATCGGATTGACGTTGCAAATTTAATTTTTGTGCTATGTTTATTGCATTTTTTAGGAGTGTAAACACATAGCCTTATTTTCTGAGCGTAAGCGCAAACACTAATATCTGGTGAGGATTGCTTACAGCTACATATTAGGGGAAAGTCTTGTCCTTGAGGTCGTTATTTCCTGAACAAGATGTAGACGTTATCTAGACTTGAATCAATCATGTTCATATAACGAAAATTGGACGAACATTTTATCCGAAAAATGCTTCAATTTATTTTCTTAAACAAAGAAATCATTTTCATTCCAAAACAAAAAAACTTGGGGGCAAGCCATGGGTTAAATGTAGGAATATTTGATATTTCTCACATAGGTCTTTTGCTCTCCCTTTTTCTATCTCTTGCTGCTTTGTGTTTTCTTCTCTCCTATTTGCAGGATACAAATACACATTGAGGGAACCATGCCACAAAATGAGTCTTCAATGAAGAAGTCGTTGTAATACCCTCATCGCGAATTTTCGTCAAAAATCCAATCAACATCGAATGGAGTACGTTACCACTCCCAAATCAAATTAGTGTGGTGGATCACGCTCCCTCATGTTCAAGTCCATTTCAATCCATACGCACTAAGCGTCCGAAGAGCGATAGCCTCGCACGGTCGTGTAGTTACTTTCAGCACCAGTGTCCGGAGAACGATAGCCTCGAACAGTCGTGTAGTTACTTTCAGTACCAGCGTCCGGAGAGCGATAGCCTCGCACGGTCGTATAGTTACATTTTCCACGTCAACGTTCGGAGAGCGATAGCCTCGCACGAACATACGTTAATATTTTCCACTCCCAGGACATCCGATCAAAACCTTTCTCCTCCCAGAGTGACAACAAGGAATCTACCTCCTCCCAGAGTGACAACAACGAATCTATCTCCTCCCAGAGTGACAACAACAATCTATCTCCTCCTAGAGTGACATCAATAATCTATCTCCTCCCATAGTGACATCGACAAATCTTCCTCCCCGAGTGACAGCATCGACAACTTTATCCTCCCAGAGTGGCAGCATCAATTTCCTCATCACCCAATAACACCCTCAAAAGCATACCTCCTCCTAGAGTGACATCGACGATTATCTCCTCCCAGAGCGACAACATCAAAATTATCCCATCAGATTGACATCCCCGAATATATCTCCTCCCAGAGTGGCATCAGCGAAGGACATCATCAAACAATTACTTCCTCCCAGAGTAACATCAACGAACGTTTTCCTCCCAGAGTGACATCTACGACCTATCTCCTCCCAGAGTACCATCAACGAACTTTTTCCTCCCAGAGTCATGTCATCACGCTCTTTTAAGGTAAGACCTGCTGTGTCGCCAAAATTCGGATATGAGAGGGGGCAACCATCTTTACTGCTTATCAAATACTTCGATAAGATAGTAAAGAGGCGGCAACTGTTGATACCCAAATTTTGACGCCATTTTAAATTGAATTTATCATTTCTGTTATTTTACTTAACTTACTGTCATTTTTAACTAATTTACGATCGTTAGGGTATTTTTAATTCTCATCGCATTTTATCATCATCATTGTCATCGTCAACATTTGAAATCGCATTTTTATTTTTCGTCACGTATTTTCATTATTATTATTATTAATATTTTCAGCCTTAAAAATTGTATTTTTAATTATCCGTTAGACGTTTGCTATTTATTTTTCCGTTTTAGGTCATTGCATGAAATTTAGGATTTGTAGTATTTTATCATATTTTTTAGCATTTTTATTTAATTATTATTTTTGTTCGAGCTTTTATTGGACCCGAGTAAATTCGCTCTGACCATTGATCGAACGTGTTATTTCTTCAGTTGACAATTACCTACTCTTTTTTTCATTCACGCTAGTCAACCTCGTCTCGTGCAATTTTCGTCGTAATGTCATTTAGTTTTCGTTCGAACATATTCCTGTTTCCGAACGAGAAAATAAACACGTTAAACAAAGGTTTTTCTTCATTCGTTGTAGACTATTAAACTCGTCATATTTTTTTCTGTAACGTAGTTAGTTTCATTCGAGTTTCTCGCTAGTTTCATCGCACTGATAGATCGAGCCCATATTAATTACTAAAGCATTTTTTCTCCCTTCTTTTTAATCAGCCGTTGGATTGGTGGACTAATCCCTTAGTCAGCCATCCAACGGTCACGGATTTAAACCATCCATCTCTTTTCTTCTCAAATGCAAGCATTTTCCTCTTCCAATTCGAAGCCTCGTCATGGCTTCGAGAATTAGCTACGTTATTGCTTCGAGAAGGAAGCGACGTCACCATGCCTAGTCACTCCTTCCTGTGGCTTCCATCCATTTCCAGCCACACAAATCATCTAGCCGCGTCACGGCTTGCTCACCACATTTTTCCAACCTCCACCTATAAATACCCTACCCTTCCACCCTTAAAGGACACGGGGTTGAGGCACCCTTTCATCATCAACATCAGTCCAAGCAAAGGAAGCAAGCATTGTAAGTATTTTCAAGGTTTCTCTCTCTAGAATTTTTGGTCAATTTTCATTTTCCATCTTAATCAATCAATAAATTACTCAAATCCACTTTAAACACTTTCTTTTCAAGTTATAAACGTTTTGCTTGCTTCAATTGAAACGCCTGCTGCCTTGTGTAATTAATTGCGAACTTTTAGTTTTAATGCGAATATATATTCAAGTGTCAAATTACATTTCGTTTGTGGATGAAATGAACTGGTTTTTGCTGGATTTTGGTTGCGGCTTCATCTCTATTGCATCGTGATGTTTTTTTTCTTGGTTTGGTGGTCGGAGCTTCTCCCTTGTCACCGGCCAGGAAGAAGAAGAATAGTAGCAGCCATGATGTTCTTGTGGGAAGAAGAAAGGTGACGGGCCAAGCCCGTCCCTTTCTTTCTTTTCTTTTAAAACACGGATGGGCCTTGGCTTAAGCCAAGCCCATCTGCTCCCCTTTTCTATTTTATTTAAATTTCAGCATGCACATGGGCCCAACCCATTAACGTTTCGTCAATTGTTCGAGTCCCTTTTATTTTTGTGTTTATTTAATTAATAGCTCGTTTGCCATATTTAATTAATAGCTCGTATGCAATATTTAATTTATGTCATATGCCATGTTTAATTATTTATTTATTTACTTGTTTAAATTTAAATGCCTATCTATTTGCTTTACTTTTATTTATTGTTTTAATTATCTTCGAACGATTACTAACATCGATTTCGTAGGCAGCAAAAATCATCAAATATTTAATTTTTCTGCAAATCATTATTTAAATTTTCGTATGCGTCAAGTCATCATTTAAATTTCTCGCATTTATCAACTGTCACCATTTAAATTTCTCGCACTTATCAACTGTCATCATTTAAATTTCTCGCACTCGTCAAATCATCATTTAAATTTTCGTATGCATTAAATCATCATTTAAATTTCCTACACTCGTCAAATCATCATTTAAATTTTCGCATGCATCAAATCATCATTTAAATTTTCCTGCACTTATCAAATCATCATTTAAATTTTCGTATGCGTCAAACCATTATTTATTTTTTCATAGATATCAACTGTTTATTTAGTTCCTCGCGTGCATAAACTTCTTATTTATTTTTCGAGCTATCACTAACACTCTCATTTTGTAGGTTTAAATTTTAAGCTTCGCTCGAAAGTACACCTTTCTTTCCCTTTTATTTATTCAAGGCTTTCCGTAAATATTAATCGTATGCACGACATATAGAATTGCTAGAATTAAAATCAATCCACATGAACAACTTGTTTAAATAACTCGCTTTAAATGCTGTGCTCATTTATTTTAAATTCCGCTTACATTGACTGCATGTGTTTGGTAGCTTTGATCCCACATCGGTTTATCATTTTAAAATATCTCTCATTTAAATTTGTACTCTGCTAGCAATCCATGATAGAATCACTTAGTAATTAATTTAATCATGCATGGTCCGATGATGAAATAGAGGGCGCTCATTCAGTCTTACGAAAAATTCAGTCCCATCACACTATGGTCAGGAATAATCGATCGGTCTTGAAAATGGTAACCCTGTCCGAAAAGATTTTTAAAACGGTAACCTTGTCCAACGATTAATTATTCCTGAACGGTCCCCATCATGGAAAAGACTAAAGTGACGATCCTCTAAGGACCCCCTTTTAAAACGCATTTTATCAAACGTCTTTTAAACACCTCTCTCATCAACTGGTAACCGTTTTCGGATGTGACTCGGGTGCCTAACACTTTCCGAGTCTATAATACGACCCCGAACCTTTGTCTTGGGCTTAGACCCTTTTATGTGCCTTTAGTTTTTTAGTTAGTTATTTATTTCATTTTTATGCCATGACGATTAGGTTCCCTAAGCATAGAGACAAAAATTAGGGTGGCGACGTCATTGCATGTTGCGAGGCGTCCTTTTATGCCAAGCATCGTAAGGTCTCAGATTCGTCATATACTTGCGAATTTTTTTATTTTCGGGGCGCGATACTGATCATATCTCCATGCCCTAGATGTTGATTTATCATCGTGCCCTCGACGTCGTGCGCTTCCAGAATATTCCCTTTTCGGACCAAAGAGCCTTGCTCCGTGTTTTTGCATCTCCTTAGCTGGATTTTGTCATTTTGTAGTTCCTTAGCTGGATTTTGTCCTCTTGTGGGCAAGAGGGTATTTAAACCTCTAGTTTTTAAGGTTTTAGGACATCTTGTAAATATTTTCTACTTTCTTCTTTTAGGAGCTGCCTCTTTTTCTCTCCTCCCCCTGTTGGGTGGTGGCTGAGACCTCTTCATCCAGCAGCCGCTGTAATTAATTGGAGCTTTGCTCTGGCCGGTTTTTCTTCTTCTTGTTCTTCTTCTTTTATGCAATCTTTCTTTTCCTATTTTATTTATTTGTTTTGTGGTATGAGTAGCTAGATTCTCCCTTCTTAGCAGAGGTATTTTGAGGGTTGCATAAGGGTAGTTAAGAGGCCAAATCGTTCTTCATATATTCTTATTGTTGCATTTATTTGTTTGTCGGTTTCTTGTTAATTCGTCTAGGGTAAGATAGTAGTTTGGCGAACTAATAACTAGTCCTAGATGATTACTGTCATTCTAACAGCGATAACGTCAGCGTGGGGCTGTTAGGAGTAGTAGACGCCTAGTGAACTCATCGCGATAGTGTCTTCCATTTAGGGCAAATAGTTGACTAGGGCGTTACCGCGAGTCTGACAAGCTGAGAGGTCGCGCCCTAGACATGTCTTACCTCTACTTCATGGGCGTTTTGAGTATTGCCTCCCCATATTCGTGCCTGGGGGGACGACGAAACGTCAAGGCTACCTCATATGTGGAAACGGGGGGTAGCTTCTCTTAAGAAGGTAAGTACGGGGTTTAAGTGGAAACTTGGCCCCTATAACATGTCTATGACATAGGAATAGAATATCCTTGCGCTGATGATCATCTAGCCCTAGATGCAACCCGAGAATATCCTTTGCTAAGATCTCTTCTCTTCTGACTTTATTTCTTTACTTGATTTCTATTTGCATGTCTTGCCCCTAATTACTCTTTATTTTCCTGCCCTTGATATGTGCTTTTAATTAATTGTTTTGTTAGCAGTTATCTCTATCTTGGTTAACTAGATTAACTAACCAATCCCCCCCATTGTTTCTTTTATTATTTTACTTTATATCTGCATTGTCTAGTGTATGTATTCACCATTCTCTGTGGATCGAACCTCTTGCCACTGTCTTCAATCTTTTTTGTTGCATGTGATAAGTTGTAATTATTTTATCGTGCCCTCGACAAGCACCGATCAGAAACGTACTCAGGGAAAATACCATATCGCTTGAGAAAGGCCCAAAAATAAGTCTTTATATACATTGTTTTGGAAAATTATGTATATCAATTATATACTAGATGTAGAAGACCGTGCAAATTCGGCATACATATCCAATGTTATCCTTCATTATACACACACATGTAGAATATTCATGGAAACATCGGATACGTTTTTTGAATATGCGGGGTCCGATATCGAGGATATAACTTTTAAAATTTCCTCCCTAAAATATTCTCCGACTGACCATACATTGGAAATGTTATTCAAAATCAGATTTTGCCGCCAGTACAGCGAGCATAAATTGCGACTGTTGGTCTGTCAGAAAGGCGATCCAAAATTGGAATTTACTGCCAGTACAACGAGCCAAAATTTGGCCTAAATCATATTCTCCCCCCCCCCCCCAATTTGTTTTCGACAGAATTGGAGACCTAGGTTCCGTCGGAAAGGTCAGCTTATTTAAGCCTACCCGACCAACGCACAACCCATTATATTTCTTCCCTCTCTATCTCACCTCTCTCTAGCTCTCATCTCCGGCGCCCTCTCTTTCTCATCTCCGGTCGGCGACAACAACATCGATAGTGAGGTAAGTAATTAAGATCCTAATTCTTCACTTATGGGTTGTGTTAAATGGTTTGAAATTGAAATTGAAGAATAAATTATGCAATTTATATATTATATCTTAATTATCTCTATCTCTCCTCTCTAGCTCTCATATCTGCCCGACAACAACGAACTGATCCCGTATGAGGTAAGTAATGAAAATCCTAATTCTAATATTATGGGTTGTGCTCTTAGTAAAGGATTTGAAATTGAGCTGAAAGTTTCGGCCAGCTTTGGTAATTAAGGTTGAATATGAAGAATTCAAGTGTATTAGATGTTATTAATTAATAATACACATGTTAATATAGTTACGATTGTAATAGAAATTGGTAATTAAACTATCTTTTATATTTGGGTATATATAGTAGGAAATCATGCGAAATATGTGTGTGAAACTAATTAAGTGGTAGATTTAGGTGTTGTTGTACCTCGGTGATGTAGGAAATGATTATGGAAATTCTAGAAGTAATTAAACAAAGTTACTTCTCATGCAAACAAATTCTAACAATTCTAAATAATCATAAATACGATAAATTAATTTATGAATTTAACAATTCTAATAAATGAGGAGTGAGCTTTAAATCTCGAGTTTGGACAATTCTAACAAATCTCATTTTTTTCTTGTTGGGCCGCAGCCCATATCTCTTATTTTTTATTTCTTTTTTTTTTAGGCCGCCTCACACTCATTCCTTTCTTTCCTCTTTCCCTTTTCTTTTCTTTCTTTTTCTTTCCTCAACCAGCCTCATAGGCTCACACTCTCTCTTTTTTCTTTTCTTTTCTGTTTTTTTCTTTCTTCCAATTCTCTTCTTTGTTCTTTGATGATGGCGATTTGGTGATGGATTTGATTGCGGTGACAACGGTATGGGCAGATCGGGATTGATTTTTATTCGATTTGTGGAGGACAGAAATAGAGGTTTTGTGATGGAGGATGGATTTAAGCGGGATGGGTGAGGCAGAGAGGGTGAGATGAGTTTTTTGATTGGCAGGGAGTAAACGAATCAGGAGGGAGCAACGGCCGATGGCGATGGGGGAGATGTAGCGAATCGGGAGGGAGCAACAAGCGAGTTTGGTTGGGGACAAATAGACTTAGAGACTTAGGGTTAGGGTAGGGTCATAATAAATGATTTGGATTATCGGAATCCATCAGACTCCGACAATTCGACCGTCGAAATTCGAAACTGTTAGGATTCTGACCGCCTCCTCCGAAATCTTGTCCTACAATATCTCGGATCAGGTCGGATAGGTGAGCTCGGATCGGATCGGTGGGATCCGCCGATCCGTGCTCACCCCTAACTGAATGCTTGTAAAGTCATTTATTTTAATTACTCCTCAAATAATTTATTATTAGTAAATATTAAATAATCAAATTAAATATAATTTTTTTTAAATGTTGGATAATATAAAAAAATTAAAAATTTGAATATTCTGACGGGCAATTAGTAGAAACTTCGTCGGAAACGTTTCTCGCTGGAAAAATCCCAACAAGAACAATTTTCAACAGGAAAATTTTGCGACGGAATATTTGTCGGTTACAAATTACACTTTTTTCGATCAAAACTCAGTTAGAAAATTTTCCCTACCGGAAAAATTTCTTCGAGAACAATTTTCAACCGAAAATATTTGCGGCCAAAACTCTGTCGCAAACATTTTGTCACGGAATATTTCTCTAATGGTTTCGACCAAAACTCGATCGGAAAAATTTCTAAACTGAACTGAACATAGAATATATTTATCGCAAAGGATAATGGTGTTCACGATCCTATTTGGTTGAATATCTAGAGGCAACTTCTACGTGTCTTTCATTACAGTATTTCTGAACAAGTTCTTGAGTTATATTTAAGAAAGTAGATTATCTTGAACAACAATGATTTGGTTCTAGAAAGCCTACCGCAACCATATTAAAGAGCATCGAAGGGAAGGACACATTGGCTACATGCGTCACCTCATTTTCTTCACGAGGACCTAATTCAATATAAACTACAAACTTTTTTGGGGGTCAAATAGTGAGTCATTCGGCCTCCTCGAAACGCGTGCATGAACAGTAACTGGACACTTAATACCGGACGGAGGGAGTAGGAGAGAGCTTGGATAAAAGAGTAGTCCCTTACAAATTAGTCTCTGGAACATCCATGGCTTGCCAACACGCAACTGCTGCAGCTGCTTATGTTACGTCATTCAACTCAACATGGTCCCCTAATGCCATCAAGTCTACTTTAATGACCACAGGTAGTCAAGACTCTTAAATGTTTCTCTAGCAATCAAACATAACTTATGCAACAATAAAGTTCATCAATAGCATGCATTTCTTGAATTTTTTCGTGACAACTTCCCGCATGATTTTTTGAAAAACAGAAAAAATTACTACAACATACATAAATTGAAAAATAAACAAATAAAAATGTATAAAACAGTGCCAGAAACACCAACACATATATACAATCCCCCCTACTTTAAAGGACACATTGTCTTCAATGTGTGAGGTTGAAATAACGCAAAATAGAAAAATTACATAAAAAGAAAAAAAAAGATAAGTAAAAAGAAATATAAAACCCAGGGCATCAAGTAGTTAGAGGTGGTTATCACGGTGGAGCTTGCTGAGGTGGAAAGGCAGCTTCAAATTTCTAATTTAGGGATGTGATGGATTGAAGCAAAGGTGTTCTACAGAGAGGTGGTATGTCTTTGTTCTGGTTGTGTTTGGCTTAGAAATTCTTCTTGACCAAACTTTGCATCTGCCTTGGTCTTGCTTCCAGTCTTAAAAGAAAAAACTTGCCCAAAAATTGGCCAAAATAGTTCTTCTTTCTCTTTCTCAGATTGTTCTTGGCCAAGGGCTGTATTTTACGCAGTTTTCAAATTCTTGTTCAACCTGACACAAGAACAATTCAAAATTTATAAGTGTTTTTCAAAGATAGATCAAGGTTTATTCAAAACAAAACAACTTAAAATTAAAAACATAGATTGCCTCCTATGTAGCGCCTTTGTTTATAGTCTTATGTTATACTTTCCGACCATCTCGTCAACTAATTCTACTGAATTTTTTCCATGCACGTAGTTTGATGAGAATAATCCCATGTAGTGCATGGTTTTCATGCAAAACAATTTGGAGGTAACCATTACATTTAAAAACTATTTTAGGTTCCTGCAAAATAAATAGAAAAGATTGGTTGTGAGTGAATGGTGATTCACTAAAGGGATCAATAGAATTAAATAATTTTATAACTTCCCTTTCACACACAACCGTTGTTGAATTCACTCCTCTAGCGTGATGCAGTACCAAGTCTCCAGAATCTCCATCTCATGATCTATTGATGTTTCAAGATGGTTCTGGGGTCGATTCGGCTGATCTGGCTGGACAATAATGTCTATCTCTTGGTTTGGACTTTCTTCTTGGTCTAGAATTTAGTCAGAATAATTTGACAGATTTGTGTTTCTTGTCAATGTGACAGTGCAATTTGGTTCAGTTGCATGAGCAACTGCTCGCATTTCCTTAAATCACTTACAAATCCTCAATCCCTTTCAAATCATCACCTGATCGATTTCTAGGTGGTAACATTTCTTTGAATAATTGTAGCTGCATGCTCACCTACGCTCAAATACTCTATTATCATTGAAGCAATTTTTTTTTCATGAACATAGCAAAATGAGGTTCATAATTTAAAATTGAAGAGCTTGCCAATCCTACGAAAAACATCCAAAAGATATTCCCTACCTTTCTCGAAACTCGTATACCGTTCTGGAAAAAGTGGTACATTAACATGTTCTTCCTCATACTAGGATATTTTCTATTCTACTGAAGTCTTGGGATGATTTTTAGCCGGATTTGGTTGACTCGGTTGGGTAACAATGTTTTCCTCTAGCTCAAGAATTTCATCTTGTCCTAGAATTGTATTGGAATAACCTGCCAGCCTAGCATCATACTCTATGTTGAGTTCGGACTCTGAAGGTATGCATCTCTGATTCTCCATCTCGTGTAATACAAAGAAGTTGAGTTCTTCGATTAAGGAGTTGATTTCTTCATTTTGCTTTACAAATGTCGCCTCAGTTTCCTACATAAATTGGATAAAAGTTTTTATGAAATCTTAAGAAACATGAGGATATTGTATAAGTTGTCAAGACTGGAAACATTGATAATCAGGCACAAGTTGCACTCCATAATGAAAATTTTGTTGATTCCACCCAGCGGGATAACGGTATATGTGTATGGATCATAATATGTCTCGTATCCTCACTGTGGCAGACCATAGCATCCTTCATAGCCGGTCACATAATCTTCTCCAAAGTTATCTGCATAAAAACATTCAGGAGCAGAGGTTACTTAAGAAAAGGAATTCAAACTGATCATCACAAAAGAGAAATTAAAAAGAATAATAAAAATTTGGGTTTTTTCTTGTTCAAGACCTAAGACCACTCATTGGGCAATGACGCCAAAATTTGATGGATGTCGAAACCGTAAAAAATAAATACAACTTAATATTAGCTATAAAAGATTGCAAATAATGGTAAGAGGTTCGATCCACAGAGAATGGGTAGACTTAGAACAAGATAATTAATACAAATAAGAATAAGAAATAAAAGTAGTTAATGGGGGGATTTTGGTTCTTGGTCCAGACAATTTTCTTGACCAAGAAATAAATCTATGAATAGGAAATAATGAAAACAAAATACAATTGAAAGCAATTGAGTGAGATATGTGATAACAAACCGTGTGAGAGATTTCAAGGAGGTTTCATAAATGCATAGAATCATAAACTTAATTGCCTATACCCGAAATGGAGAAACTTAGTTAAATTCTAAAGATGAAAATCAAAAGTATAAAAATAAATCACATAAATTAAAACTCCCTATTTTCAAGGAGGAAGATGAAGGAGGATGAGAGAGAAAATCTGAAATGAATTCCCTAGATCAAAAGTTGTTTTTCTAGATAATACAAGGAATGATTAAAATAGTAGTTTTTCTTCCTTAATTATCTCTAAAAATATGGAAATCCTCAATTAAAAAATTAAATATTGTATCTGATCACATAGGATATGTAACTGAAAATAAAATATTTTCTCGAATAAGCTTTATTCTTGAATTTGAATTGTCTAGAGGTGCCCAGGTGCTCCGCTTTTCCATTTTCGTGTCCTCAGCCCAACAACTTGGTCCATTGCTTCATAGCTCTAGAATTTGGTCCATAAAATATTTTGGTCAATAATTCTGTTTTGGTCAAGGATTGAAAAATCTTTATCCTAATGTGGCAGTTTTTGCTCATTTTCTTCAAAGCCATTGCTTCTTTCTTAATCCAATTTTAAGCATGATACTGCTAATTTGTCCTACTTTCCATCTTTTTTGCAGTCTCAAACTAAAGAAGAGAAAGATGCAGAATACGCACTATCGTACCCCCTTCGCGAGTGGTTCGGATGAGATGTGAGATAAAATTGGACTCATCTCACATAATGCAATGAAGTCGCCACCCTATTTTATTTCTAAGGTTGAGGGAACCTATTGTATGATAAGATGGATGAAAATAAAATAAAAATTAAAAAGGCTAAGGCAAAAAGGGTCTAAACCCGAGAACAGTAGTTCGGGGTCGATTTATGGACTCGGGGAGGTGTTAGGAACCCGAGTCTCATCGAAAAAGGTTACCGGATAAAAGAGGTGTTTAAAAATCATTTTTGAAAGATGTGTAAATGGGCCCTAAGAGGAATTGCCGTTTTAGTATTTATGTTTGTCGGGACTGATTTATAACGGAATTAACCATTTAATCTTTACTAAAGCGGGTGCCCTCTTTCATCATCGGGAAAATGCATGATTAATCCTAGTCTAGGTGATTCTAATCATGCATCAACTAACAAAGTACCGATTAAAAAATGAATGCGGAAAATACGTTAAAAAAAAGGAAAAAATGGGAAGTGAGGGACTAGGGCGCACACGAAATAATTTTTAAAAGGCACAAATTAAATACATTTATTCAAAGCAATTAATTAAAGTAAGCAATTAAAATAGGTTACTATTCATACAAAAGAATTAATTTTAGTGATTCTAAATAGTCATGTATACGAGTATATATATTCGAAAAAGCGTCGAATAAATAAAAGGGTGAGAAAGGTATACTTGAGACTAGGTACCGATCAATTTACCCTTTCGTTGAGAAAGCTGCTAGTGAGAGAGCAATTTTAGAGAGAGAGAGCTTGAGAGTAATTTTGTTCGTGAATTGGTCCCCCCTCCCCCCTTTGTTGGTGATGGCAAGGTTATTTATAAAGGGTGTGAGGAATGGTCAAAGAGATGGCAGTGAGGGAGAAGGTGAGATGCATTAAATGCGGTGAGGGGAGAAGGCTGGATGTATTAAATGCGGTGAGGGGAGAAGGGAAAATGGTGATTGAAGAGGTCGTGCAAAAGAAAAATGGAGAAGGTGAGTTGGATAAGCATATATTATTCGGTTCGATCTATGGTCTGAAAAATCTCGTCTAAAACCGATAAAAGTTCGAACGAGAGTACTAACAAAAATACAATAAAATTGAATGATATGAAACAAAATAGAAATAAATAGCTAATAGATGGAAAGATTCGATCTACGGTTCGAGAAATCTCATTCAGAGCCCATAGAAGTTCGAACAAAATAAAATAGTAAAATAAAAAATAGAATAAAATGAAATGACACGAAAATTGACGGTGAAAAATGCGAAAAAGTTTTGACGAAAAATTAAAAATCGAGTAGCAATAATTGCCCCCTCTTTACTGTCTTGATGAGTAGTAAAGATGTTTACCCCTGTACCACCGATAGTTTTAAAATGTGGAATTTAAATGCAGACTTCCCTTAAAGTAAGGTGAATAGTAAATTCTAGTCTGGGCGAGGCTATCGCATTGCCGAACGCTGGTACGAAAAATGTGAATGCATGTCCATGTGAGGCTATCGCTCTGCGGACGCGGGTGGGGAAAAATATGAAGGTGTGTCCGTACGAGGCTATCGCTCTTCGAACGCTGGTGTGGAAAATGTAACTGCATGTGCGTGCGAGGCTATCGCTCTCCGGACGCTGGTACGAAAAATGTAACTGCATGTTCGTGCGAGGTTATCGTTGTCCGGATGCTGGTGTGGAAAATGTGAAGGCATGACTATGCGAGGCTATCGCTCTTTGGACGCTGATGTGGAAAATGTAACTGTATGTTCGTGCGAGGCTATTGCTCTCCGGACGTTGGTGTGTGATACGATCCTAGTTGCGTAGGATGCGTAACACGTAATTCTAATCGTTGCTCAAAGATGGATTTCGATGCAGAAGTAATGAACTCGACGAGTGCGAACTTAGACCACTCAGGCAACCTATGCTAAGTGCCCTAATCGATTTCAAGTCAAGGATCTTGTATTGAATTCTTAGGTCTAGACTCGACAATTGTGAGAATCAAACTAAGACAAACAAGACAATAGTTGCAATTCTAGAATTTACTTGTGACGACTCAAGTATTGTGGACTCGAGAGGGAACAAGGTTCAACACGTGAACAATGGGCAGAGATTTGAAAAGAAACAAAGTTCTCGATTAAACAAAATAACAGCAAACTGAAAAAAAGGAGGCCAAGTGGCTCCTTATGTAGAAGTTTACAAGCAAACCCTAATATGTTAAGAAGTAGGAGTTCTAATTAAGGAAAATAACTTAATTAACTAATTAATTAAAATAACTAATATTGAAGTTTGTTGTCTTAAATTAGACAAGGAAGTGCCACACACGCTTTAGGATAAGAGCGCGTCTTCAACCCACACTCGAACAAGGAATCCTCGTGCCGCAAGGACTCGCGTGCCTCCGCACCCCGGATTAGGGTTTGGCTTATCTTCCAAACGACTCGGGCGTTTCCGCTGATTTCTGGGCACACACTCCTTGACATGTTGCAGTACATGTCGAACTCAATTGATGGAGAAGAACATTCCATCTACACGTCGATCTGCTGCGCAGCATAATCACCGTTGCCCAGCAGAATCACCGTTACACGTCGTGATGGTGAGTAGGTTGACCACGCGTGGGACCTTCTCTCGAAGCCTAGCCTCCTCAACTATCATCTCGCACTCCAGCTCCTTGTGAATGAGGGATGACAACTTGTCTTGAAGCTTTCTAGTTCTCGCATGTGTCATTAGACCAGGAGGTGGCAAAGGTATGTCGATGCGTGGGTTCGCATCAGTGTGGAAAATGTAAATGCAGGACCATGCGAGGCTACCGCTCTCCGGACGCTGTTGCGGAATATGTGAATGCATAACCGTGCAAGGCTATCTCTCTTCGGACGCTGGTGTGGAAAAGGTAAATGTAGGACTGTGCGAGGCTATCGCTCTCTAGACACTGGTGCGGAAAATGTAAATGCGTGACCGTGCGAGGCTATCGCTCTCCGGACGCTGGTGCGGAAAATGTGAATGCATAACTGTGTGAGGCTATCACTCTCTAGACGCTGGTGCGGAAAATGTAAAAGTAGGACCGTGCGAGGCTATCGCTCTCTGGACGCTGGTGTGGAAAATGTAAATGCATGTCCGTGCGAGGCTATCTCTCTCCGAACGTTGGTGCGGAAAATGTGAATACATGTCCGTGGGAGGCTATCGTTCTCCGGATGCTGGTAGCTCTAGCTAGACATCTTGCGAAAATATGGATCAGTGCTCCGAGCTTGGTATCACTGCTCATAAAATTTTTAAGACAGGGTGTGGGGGCATGACCGCTCATGAAATTTTAAAGACAAGGTGTAGGGACGTGACCACTCAGATATTTAAAGGCAGGCTATAGGGATGTGACCAATCACAACGTTTAAAAGATAAGCTATGGGGACATGACCTATCACAACATTAAAAACAAGATGTATATGGGGATGTGACCAATCACAATATTTAAAAGACGAGCTGTGGGGACGTGACCAATCACAATATTTAAAAGGCGAGTTGTGGGGACGTGACCTATCACAACGTTTAAAAGACGAGTTGTAGGGACATGACCTATCACAACATTTAAAAGACGAGATGTAGGGACGTGATCAATCACAACATTTAAAAGACGAGTTGTGGGGACGTGACCTATCATAACATTTAAAAGACGAGCTATGAGGACATGACCTATCACAACATTTAAAAGACGAGTTGTAGGGACGTGACCAATCACAACATTAAAAAATAGGATGTATGTGGGGACGTGACCAATCATAACATTTAAAAGACAAGCTGTGGGGACGTGACCTATCACAACATTTAAAAGACGAGTTGTGGGGATGTGACCAATCACAACATTAAAAGACAAGGGTCAGAAAGGTGTACTTGAGGGTGGGTACCAATTGATTTTACCCTACAAAGTCGAGATTATTAGCATAAGCGATAATAAATAATAAACAAACAAACAAACATTTAGCTAATTATTCCAAGCAAACAAAAAAATATTAATTAACTAAACATTGCAAACAATTAAACAATTTATTAGCTAATTGTGATTAATTAACACAAAAATAATGCGATGGGCTTAACTAAATGATACAACCTATTGGGCCGAGAATTCCAGCGCAACTACACAAACCAGACCAACAATTTCCTTCTTCTTGATGGGCCGAGATTCTCGGCCCATCTCGCAGGGTTGAGCCCAAGCCCAAGCGCTGGACTGAGCTAAACCCCACTCCTTTCTTATTTCTAGTTGGGCCAGGAATAGTCCTGGCCCAAGGTTCAACCTGACTCGTTTTCCCTTCAAAACATCGTCTTTTTCCTTTGGTCACCAGCGCCACTGCCGGCGACCAAAGGCAGAGCCCAACCACCAAAGAAGCAGGCAATGAACCGACCAAAATAGACCCAACAGAAACAACAAATCAAACCAGCCAAACAACAATCCAATCAGACCGAAAACAGCTGGCAATTTCTCAAATAAGAACAAGCAAATTAAATCAAAATAGGGCAATTAAAATAAACCAAAATAGCAAGCAATTTAAATCAGATGAGCAACAATTAATTGAATCAAAGGCAGAAGCAATTAATCAAATCAAAAGCAGCAATTAATTAAATCAAAAGCAACAATTAATTAAATCAAAAGCAATAATAAAATTAAACCTTGTTTGAGAAGTTGCAGAGAGAGAGAGAGGGAGAATTGAGAGGGAGAGAAAACGTGAATTGGTCCCGTATAAGGATGTGAGGATGGTCGTATTTATAAAGGGAGAGGTTAGGCAGTTTGGAAAGGTGATTACCTGTGGCGGTGGCTACCAGCGACGGTGACGAGGCAGAGGTGATGATGATCATACATGTCGATGAGGCGTGATGATGGCCGCATTAATGGTGGCATTAAATGCTGATGGTAAGGGTTGATAAAAGGTGGCTGGCCGAGGGAGTTCGACGATGGCAGTGGGCGGTCGGCGAGGCGTGAGGGAGAAGATGTATTAATGTGGCATTAATATGATGATAAGGGTTGATAAAAGGTGTTTATAAACCCTTTGGTTCGAGCCAATGGAATGAGAAGTCTCATTTGAAATCGAATAGAAAAATACTAAAAATACGGAATAAAATAAAACGACACGAAACAAATTAAATAATAAACAATAAATAGACAAAATAAATAATAAATAGTAAATTGTAAATACATGGAAATGTTTGATGTATGGTTCGAGGAATCTTGCTCGGAACTGACATAAGTTTGAATGAAATAAAATAGTAAAATATGGAAAAAATAGAATAAAATGAAATGACACGAAACAAAATAAATAAATAGTAAATAGACAACAATAAAAATATGATTGACATAAAAAGGGTTAATAATAGGACGAATGATAAAAATGCGAAAATGCTATGACAAAATGTCAAAATTCGAGTAGCAACAGTTGCCCCCTCTTTACTGTCTTTTCAAAAATAAAGTGTAACTGAGGTGTTTGATGAACAATAAACACGGTTGCCCCAAGTACCACAAATGTTTTAGATGCAGCATGACATGTCGGGACATTAAATGAATAAAGGTCATAGATCTTAAAAGCAATGTAAATTGTAGAAATATAAATGCAGACCGCTCTAATAATGAGAGAGAATGAAAAAAATGCAAAAATGTAAATGACGACTTCCCTGATAATGGGGTGAGATGTAAATAATGACTTCCCTGATAATAGGGTGAAATGTAAAAATGCAGAAATGTAAATGCACCGCTTTGATAATGAGGGAGAATGTAAATTACGGAAATGAAAATGCAGACCATTCTGATAATGAGGGAAAATGTAAATTGTGGAATTGTAAATAAAGACCACTCTAATAATGAGGGAAAATGTAAATTGCAAAATTGTAAATGTAGAAAATGTAAATTCAGGTCCGGGTGAGGCTATCACAGTTCCGGACACTGGTGCGAAAATGTTCTGAATGCAGCACGATATGTTGGGAACATCAAATGACTGGAGGGAGTAAATCATTGAAGCAGAAACTACATTTAGAGATAGGGCTTGGGACGAGACCGTTTACGTAAATTTAAAAGACAGACAACAGTTGGGGGTAGGTTTATGGACTCGGGAAGGTGCTAGGCACTCGAGTCTCATCCTAAAAAAGTTACCAGTTAAAAAGAGAGGTGTTAAAAACGCCGTTTAAAAAGACGAGTAATTAGGGAGTGAGGGACGAAGCAGCACACAAAACACACATAATAATACAAGCATAAATTGAGATAAATTTAAAGGGAAATATTAAATCCAATCATTTATCATGCAAACAGAATGATTCGAATTCTAACATCTTTCTAGATAATCATGCATACGAGTAATACATATACAGAAAGTGTCAAAATAAAAATAGGGGTAAGAAAGGTGTACTTGAGGGTGGGTACCAATTGATTTTACCCTACAAAGCCGAGATTATTAGCACAAGCGATAATAAATAATAAACAAACAATCAAACATTTATCTAATTATTCCAAGAGAACAAACAAAAATAATTAACTAAACATTGCAAACAATTAAACAATTTATTAGTTAATTGTTACAAATAGATGATTAATTAACACAAAAGTAATGCGATGGGCTTAACTAAACGATCCAGCCTATTCGGCCGAGAATTCTAGCCCAACTACCTAAACCAGATCGACAATTTCCTTCTTCCTGATGGGCCGAGATTCTCGGCCCATCTCCCAGCGTTGAGCCCAAGCCTAAGCACTTGACTGAGCTAAACCCCTCTCCTTTCTTATTTCTAGTTGGTCCAGGAACAGTCCTGGCCCAAGGCTCAGCCCGACTCCCTTTCCCTCCAAAACTTCATCTTCTTTCTTTTGTCACCGGCGCCACTGCCGGCGACCAAAGGCAGAGCCCAACCGGCAAAGAAGTAGGCAATCAACCGACCAAAATAGACCCAACAAAAACAACAAATCAAACCAGCAAAACAACAATCCAATCAGACCGAAAACAACTAACAATTTCTCAAAGAAGAGCAAGCAAAGTAAATCAAAACAGGGCAATTAAAATAAACCAAAACAGCAAGCAATTTACATCAGATGCAACAACAATTAATTGAACTAGAATAAAAAATAATTAATTGAATCAACGACAGAAGCAATTAATCAAATCAAAAGCAACATTTAATTAAATCAAAAGCAATAAGTGAATTAAACATTGTTTGAGCAGTTGTAGAGAGAGAGAGAGAGAGTGAGAACTGAGAGGGAGAGAAAAAGTGAATTTGTCCCGTATATGGGTATGATGATGGTCGTATTTATAGAGGGAGAGGTGAGGCGGTTTAGAAAGGTGATTACCAGTGGCGGTGGCTACCACCGATAGTGAAGAGGCAGAAGTGATGATGATCAAACGCGTCGACGATGCGTGATGATGGCCGCATTAATGGTGGCATTAAATGCTGATTGTAAAGGTTCACAAAAGGTGGCTGGTCGAGGGAGTTCCGTGATGGCAGTGGGCGGTCGCGAGGCGTGGGGGAGAAGATGTATTAATGTGGCATTAATGTTATGGTAAGGGTTGATAAAAGTGTTTATAAACCCTTTGGTTCGAGCCAATGGCATGAGAAATCTCGTTTGAAATCGAACAAAAAAATACTAAAAATACGAAATAAAATAAAACGACACGAAACAATTAAATAGTAAAGAGTAAATAGACAAAATAAACAATAAATAGTAAACAGATGGAAATGTTCGATCTATGGTTCGAGCAATCTTGCTCGGAACCGATAGAAGTTCGAACGAAATAAAATAGTAAAGTATGGAAAAAATAGAATAAAATGAAATGACACGAAACAAAATAAATGAATAGTAAATAGACAACAATAAAATATGATTGACATAAAAAGGGTTAATAATAAGACGAACGATAAAAATGCAGAAATGCTATGACAAAATGTCAAAATTCGGGTAGCAATACTTGGGAGACGATAGAGTGTCAAGGTTACTTCATAAACGTACCTTGAGGTAGCTTCTCATACGAAGAAAAGCAGGGGGTCTAGACAGCTAACAAGAACAGAATTAATAAAAACAATAACAATAACAATAACAATCACAAACAAAATAAATAAGAAATAAATGAGATTAAATCAATAAGGAGAAATCTTAGCAAGGGATTATCTTGGGTTGTGTCGGGTCCTAGTCAGTCATCAGCGCACAAATATTCTATTCTTATACCATAGACGTGCTATAGGGGCCAGGTACGTTTAGGCCCCCTGCTTTCCTTCGTAAGAGAAGTTACCCCCCGTTGTCACATATGAGGCAGCCTTGACGTTACGTCGTCCTCCCAGGCACGAGGTGGGGTGGCAATACTCACAGCACCCATGAAGATGAGGAAAGACACGTCTAAGGCTAGATGCCTCTTAGTTTGTCAGGTTCGCGACATCGCCCTAATCGCTCACTTTCCCTAGACAGAATGGACCAATCTAATGACAATCCATCTAGTGTCTACTCTATTCTAAGGCTTTGCGTTAGTTATAACCAAAGAAATCACAGAGATCTAAGATGGTGAACTAGCAGGTGAACAAATGTAATAAAGGAAAGAAAACTCAATAAATACCGGCCGGAGCTAAAGCTCCGGTTTGAAGAGTAATGCCGGCAGCGGCTACAAAAGGAAGTGACAAATCCCAAAGAAATGAAAGAAGAAAGTAGGTGAGCGGCTGCCCTCAAAAGGATTCTATGATATAATATGAGATGATGCCCCAAAAACCCTAAAACTAAGGTTTATATACCCTCATAGCTCACAAAAGGACAAAAGACAACTAAGAGAGGGTACAAGGTGATACGAGCACGGATGCTCTGGGCGCATGAGTTCATGGGTTAACCACGCATAGCATGAAGATTCCCGAGCCAACCCTAGAAAGCCATGAAGTCACCCGGCTAGTCCGCACCGTCCTTGAAGAAAGGCCTAGGCCTTGGCCAAACACCAAGATGCACTCAAGGCCAAGCAAGGAGAGCGCGGCCCATGAGCAGCGCGCGCACGCCCTTGCCAAGGAGCACACGACCCATGCCTTCAAGCCTTGCGCTAGCCAAACGTCAAGCCTCAAGGCCCATCTCCCAAGCCCGACGTCCCACCCCTTTGTCCAAGGGTAATTTAGGTGTCTGAATGTAATAATTATCAAGGTATAAATAGAAGGAGATAACCTCTTTTATACGTTGTCTTTGTTTTGAGTGAATCTTCATTAAGACCAATTAGCTTAGTTAATTGTAGGGTTAATCTTAGGGTTCTTAGGGATCTTCAAGCCATTCTATCTCTTCTTGAACAAACCAGCCGGGTTGCTCACTCAAGTCAGTGAGAGGGTCAGCCTTGTCTCAAGAGAACCTTGTAAGTTCCATAGAAGGGTTGCTTTGCCTTTGTTGCAAAGAGGGTCTTCTCTATTTTCAAGTTAATCTATGGATTCCTTTCAATACATGTCTACTCAACACTCCATCTATCTGCTGCCTAAAATACTCCATTAAAACACTTAAACTCACCTTCATCTGTTCACCCGTCCAAGCTGTCAATCTCTCACAAGAGGACTAGATCCGGCTCCATCCTCAATTCGGTCTTCTTCTCCAAAACAGAAGCGAGATTTTATCAAGTGGTAGCGGAGCTTCAAGGTTGTTTGTCCTCTAGGTTGGCCAACAAATTTTCTTCCCAATGGCTCATTTCGTGACCATTCCCCTAAATCGGTAAACTCTCTTTTCTCACCATTTCTACGGTTGAAAACACCCCCCCTTCCATTTACATGGCTGAAACATTGTTTCCTACCATAGGTTTCTTTTAAATTCCATTTGGGAGGTTTTCATAATAGGTCAAAAAGTTTATTTTTTAGTGGTTTGATCTTGAAGAAACACAATTGCTGATTTTTTGTGTGTTTCTTTGCATCTAGCCGACTCTTTATTCATCTTCTTTGAGTGTTAATTGTTGCTGTGTTTGGAGCTTCCTTTGATGAGCCTTGAGAGCCATGTGGACTTCATTTGTTTGCTAGCTAAGTGATTCAAATATTGTGCATTCTTCCTAGCCAGCCACATCACTCAATTGTGAGCCAAGCATTTCAGCTTGCTCACTACTCTACTAAACACATAGCCGGCCCTAGGGCAACACACTTAGCTCCCTTTTTGCTTGTCATACACCTTAGAGACTACTTGTCACACAATTGAAAATATTTCTTGTCACACATTCAAACTGCATGTCATACATTCAAATATTTTGGCATTTAGTGACAAATACTTTCTGATTTTAAACTACTTGTCTTTCACTTCTCAACATCAAAAATACTTGTCATACACTCCTTGAGCTCTCTTGCACTTACACAAAAAAAAAATTAGAAAAGAAAAGAAAGGATTAAAAGAGTAAAGTAAAACCCTAAAATCAAAAAAGGAAAAAAAAAGAAAAGAGAAAGAGAATACAAGTGAGTCAAAGCAAGAGATTAGTGTGTATGTTTGCATTAGAAGTGTAGTAGTTATATCAAAGGTATCATTTTGGCTAGTGAGTTTTCAAGCTACGACTTCAATATCTTTTTTTTCCCTTTCTGGTTTCGTTTTCCTTTTGAGCTAGCTTTCTTTTGTGTCCTTGGTTTTTCTTTATTTGTTTCTACATCACATTTCTACTCCAAACCTTCTTAATGTTCAAATCAAACTTCTCCTTCTTGGACATTGATTAGTGATAACAATTGATATACCCCCAGGGCATTTTAGTCCGGGCAGGGGGTGCGTCATCTTCAGCTACTGTAGGGCCCGCCTGGCCTCTTGCTAGTCCTGCTACCGGGGGGTGGTCGACGTCAGCGGGGGGGGGCCCCATCCAACACGATATGGCGCTTATTCCCACACCCGGTACGCCATAAGTATTGACATCCCAAGACAGCACTCCCGACCAAATATCCTATAAATACCCCCTCCTAGGTAGAAAAGGAGGAGGACTCTCTCTCTCTACTCTCTCTCACTACTACTCCTACATACCCCTTATATTTCGCTACTTATACTGACTTGATCGTTGGAGTACCTGCGCCGGGGACCCCCTCCGGCGCCTTGCAGGTGTAGCGGCGGCGAGGACCACCCCCTCAGAGGTGAATATCGCCAAGATTCTTCCTACCCCGGGTATAATCGAATCATATTTTATCAAATGGTGCTTTCGTTGAGAGTATTTAGATCGTCAAGTGAGTTCCTTGAGATCTGAAGGCTCTCCTCTCCATATACATGTTTATTATTTTCCATTGCTGCCGCTGGTTTTTCTGGTAATGGGTTCACCATGTGGTTTTAGCCTGGATCCGATGATATGAGTTTGAATGGTCATTCTATTGTTAGAAGGCAAAAAGATCAGATCTGGAAAATGGGGATCCAAGAATTTATTGTTATTTGTTCAAAAGAAAAACCAGATCTGAAAAAAAGAAAGAAAAAGAGGGAGAGAAGTCATGATTATCTTCGTCAAAATCAAGATCTCTGCCAAGGATCATTTTACTTTTGGAAAATGGGTTTTGAATTTAGAGACCCATCCTCATTTCTTCAACCTGAGGCGGCCAATCACCACCGAGTATGATTATGGAACAAATCATCTTGTTGTGCTCACTGTCATTAATTATCTTCTCATTTGATTTTACTGGGATCATCATCATCTTGTTTGAGGCACGTACTCCGATAGCAAATGTTGCTGGAAAGGAGAAGATGAATAGTAAGTTGTGCCAAATTAATTATAATGGCAATTTGTGAAGCAATCATATATATTTTAAAGCATGACATGTGAGCTTCTGGGAAAAAGACGAAACCGTGATAGGGGATGCCTCCGTGTTATGAGCTTCCTCCGTGATAGGAGCTTCCTCCGTGATAGGAGCTTCCTCCGTGATAGGAGCTTCCTCCATGATAGGGGCTTCCTCCGTGATAGGAGCTTCCTCCATGTTAGGAGCTTCCTCCGTGATAGGGGCTGCCTCCGTGATAGGAGCTTCCTCCGTGATAGGGGCTTCCTCCGTGATAGGGGCTTCCTCCGTGATAGGAGCTTCCTCCGTGTTATGAGCTTCCTCCGTGTTATGAGCTTCCTCCGTGATAGGAGCTTCCTCCGTGATAGGAGCTTCCTCCGTGATAGGGGCTTCCTCCGTGATAGGAGCTTCCTCCATGTTATGAGCTTCCTCCGTGATAGGGGTTGCCTCCGTGTAGGAGCTTCCTCCGTGTTATGAGCTTCCTCCGTGATAGGAGCTTCCTCCGTGATAGGGGCTTCCTCCGTGATAGGGGCTTCCTCCGGGATAGGAGCTTCCTCCGTGTTATGAGCTTCCTCCGTGTTATGAGCTTCCTCCGTGATAGGAGCTTCCTCCGTGATAGGAGCTTCCTCCGTGATAGGGGCTTCCTCCGTGATAGGAGCTTCCTCCATGTTATGAGCTTCCTCCGTGATAGGGGTTGCCTCCGTGTAGGAGCTTCCTCCGTGTTATGAGCTTCCTCCGTGATAGGAGCTTCCTCCGTGATAGGGGCTTCCTCCGTGATAGGGGCTTCCTCCGTGATAGGAGCTTCCTCCGTGTTATGAGCTTCCTCCGTGTTAGGTGCTGCCTCCGTGATAGGAGCTTCCTCCGTGTTAGGAGCTTCCTCCGTGATAGGGGCTTCCTCCGTGATAGGAGCTTCCTCCGTGTTATGAGCTTCCTCCGTGTTAGGAGCTGTCTCCGTGATAGGAGCTTCCTCCGTGATAGGGGCTTCCTCCGTGATAGGAGCTTCCTCCGTGTTATGAGCTTCCTCCGTGTTAGGAGTTGTCTCCGTGATAGGGGCTTCCTCCGTGATAGGGGCTTCCTCCGTGATAGGAGCTTCCTCCGTGATAGGGGCTGCCTCCGTGATAGGGGCTTCCTCCGTGATAGGAGCTTCCTCCATGTTATGAGCTTCCTCAGCGATAAGAGCTTCCTCCGTGGTAGGAGCTTCCTCCGTGTTATCAGCTGCCTCCGCGTTAGCTGAAGTTTCCGCATATATTGAGTTTACGGAAAAAATCATATCTTATTCATACGTGCTCGGAATTTCCTGGATAATAGCTCGATTTGAAGATAGTTTAAAGGACTATAATTCTCATGAAGACATCTAAGTGAGATATCGGCGTTTAGCAGGCACGATTGAGCCTCAAAGTGACGCCACTGATTGCAGCCTAGTCCTGCTTTATATCTGGTCATTTATCATGACGGTGGGTGAGATAAATGATAATTTAGAATATTATCTGGCCGGTGAATATCTACCCCGGATGAATATTGATATGACTTATCGGGTGAATATCTACCCCGTTTGAAGAGCCCTCATAATGTCATGAGGTCAGTCTCTCATCACCGAAAAAAGTCTCCAACGACATGTCATTCTCCTTCGTAAAGGCAAGGAGTGGAGCGGGAATTAAACAACGGCCGAATTCCTTGTTTATTCCCCTAAGGTATCGCTATCACCTTTAAGATTATCATTTTACCCTTCTTAGAGGAAGCTAACCGAAGTTAGCAAACTCTGTTACTGTTAGTGTATTTGTACAGCTAACAATGCAGGTACTCAAGTGGAGTACAGATTGAAATCTTGGGGAATGTGAAAGCGTGCAATATTGCGGGTAGCTACGGCATAAAACCGCACAATTTGTAGGTGGCCTATAGTGTAAAGCTGCGTCAATATTGTAGGTAGCTCAGAGCAGCGTAAAACCACGAAAATATTGCAGGTAGCTATGGCGTAAAACCGCACAAATTGTAGGTAGCTTATGGCGTAAAGCCGCGTCAATATTGCAGGCGGCTTACAGCAAAGCTGGATCCAACGAGCTTGGATGGAAAAAGTGACATCAACAACACCCCGATATGCGCGGGTGAAAGCTTCTAAGGGTAACTAGTACTTGTCATCACATGTTATTTTTACTAACCTGGCAAGACAACATTTGAGAATGCGCAGGAAAGTCGATGAAATATCGAAATAGCGAAGAGACTAACGCCCACAAAGGCAGCGAGATTACGCAAGAATTTATTACTGCCTACGGGGTATCTTTTGTCATTAGCGAGGGAATACATTCTCAGTGATGGGAGCAATGGTACACCATCTTATTTGTGACATCTCCTTCCCAGTGCTGAAATGCGCATTCTTAGTCATGTCGCGATATCAAGAAGAATACCTTGTTATTATTATCTGCCCATGATTTGGCTGACTACATGGTGGTCTCGTGATGACACCATCTTCATCAGCAAGCTATGACATTGCTTTGCTACAGTGTTGCGTCCCCGTCAGCGTTATCTGTTCGGGTTCACCGTCAGCGTTATCTGTTCGGGTTCACCGTCAGCGTTATCTGTTCGGGTTACCATCAGCGTTATCTGTTCGGGTCACCGTCAGCGTTATCTGTTCGGGTTCACCGTCAGCGTTATCTGTTCGGGTTCGCCGTCAGCGTTATCTGTTCGGGTTCGCCGTCAGCGTTATCTGTTCGGGTTACCGTCAGCGTTATCTATTCGGGTTCACCGTCAGCGTTATCTGTTCGGGTTCGCCGTTAGCGTTATTAGTTCTGGCTTATCGCCAAAATTATCAGTTCTGGTTTATGACCAGCGTTATCGCCACGAAATCACCGCTATCAACTTGGTCGACATCCTTTCTGTGGCCAATAGTTCTCGAAAGCGTTCGGTTCGCGTTGCCTGCTTTGCTGTCGTATATCTGGTACAAAGATACCGAGTTCTGATAGATATCGGGAATGAAAATACATTGCTTGAATGCCAGAAGAGTCAGAGAAACTCGAAAATCCTCATGAACCTACCGCGTCGTGAAGGAAATACTACTCCTCTAGAAGTCGAGAATGAAGCCCTTGGTAAACACTCGGGCTCGTTTTCAGTTGGGCTTATGATAACAATTGATATACCCCCAGGGCATTTTAGTCCGGGCAGGGGGTGCGTCATCTTCAGCTACTGTAGGGCCCGCCTGGCCTCTTGCTAGTCCTGCTACCGGGGGGTGGTCGACGTCAGCGGGGGGGCCCCATCCAACACGATATGGCGCTTATTCCCACACCCGGTACGCCATAAGTATTGACATCCCAAGACAGCACTCCCGACCAAATATCCTATAAATACCCCCTCCTAGGTAGAAAAGGAGGAGGACTCTCTCTCTCTACTCTCTCTCACTACTACTCCTACATACCCCTTATATTTCGCTACTTATACTGACTTGATCGTTGGAGTACCTGCGCCGGGGACCCCCTCCGGCGCCTTGCAGGTGTAGCGGCGGCGAGGACCACCCCCTCAGAGGTGAATATCGCCAAGATTCTTCCTACCCCGGGTATAATCGAATCATATTTTATCAATTAGGTTTTCCTTACCATTCCTTCTAGCGCTTATTGTCTTTGTAGTCCGCGTGCTTTCACTTGATTTAGAGTCATTGTTAGCTTAAGCGTTGGTATTGTGAGCGTATGAGAGTGCTTGTGTGAAACACGAGAGCCCAAACACGTAAGGGAGTGACTAACCTTTTTATCAATATCAATTGTGTTTGTGTCTTTTTGCAAGTACCTTTTTCTATGTCTCACCAAGACACACCCTTGATTGATATACCATCGGGTGTTGGTTCGGATGATTCCTCAACTCTCAATCCAGCAATGGCTTCGTTAACGGTAGAAGTGGCATAAATGAGAACTCAATTCAAGGACCTTATGACTGCCATGGCCAACTTGACAGCGAGACTAACCGCACCGCCACCCCAACCCCCACCCCCACCCCCACCCTCAACAAATCACCCCAAACTACACACCTCCACATTTCCCACCAGCCACATAATACCCACCTCCAAATTACCCATCAGCCATACATTACCACCAAACAACACGCCCAAATGATCCTACGAGCATTGATTATTATGCCATGACTCAAACACATGATCACACGGATAGTGCTAGAGCCGCCAGCCACCATAGCTAAGATGATGAGGTCCATGGCACCCTTTCACACCATAGCGCACCTCCAACAGTTGATCACAGCCGTGACTATTTTTTGGTGGACAGCGATGGCGTAGCCTTTTACCGAGAACCTAGTGATACGATCCCAAGGGCCCGAGCCACACATGGACCGAGGACTAGGAGCAAGGCCATAATAGCCTCGCTCTTGAGAGCGCTAAGGACCGAGGAAGGCAGCACGGAGACCGCGGACCGTTGGAGGCTTTGTGTCTACGCCAACGACTCGACTCGTAGCCTCACGCCCGAGTCGGAGTCACATGGGAAACCCAAGGCCGCACCCAGAGCCTCGGTCGCGGCTCGCAGCCTCACGCCCGAGTCCGCACTCTATCGGAAGCCAAAGGCTACACCTTGCTCCTTGGTTGCAAACCGCAGCCTGTCTCACGAGCCCAGGACTCACAACAGCTCGACCTCGGCCTCGCATAAGTATCGCGCCTCGGCCAGCCCAGCGCCACAGGCCTCAGCCGCTCCTCAAGCTCGCGTCTCGGCCAGCCCAAAGTCACAGGCCTCGGCCGCGCCTAAGCATCGCGCCTCGGCCAGCCTCGTAGCCCATCTCTCGGACAAGCCTGTGGCCCATCACTTAGCCACGCAAGCGACCAGTCATTCGGCCAACCCAACGCCATGTCACCCGGCCAGCTATGAGCCTTGTCAACCAGCCACGGTCGTGACATGTCACACACTCAAAGGGCCCGCGTGACTCATAAGTAGAAGCTTTCCCTTTATTTAAGGGTCTCAAGGGTCTTTTCCCTTTGTAAATATCTAGCTTATAAATAGGAGGGACTTGCTTTCATTTTAGGGTGCTTATTGATTTGTGGGAATTTTCCTCTAAGCCTTAAGCCGCTTTAGACTAGCTCTAGGAAAGGATCTTAGATCCATCTCGTCCACCATTGTCAAGGTGGCCAAGAGTGTCAAGCTTTCCATAGGAAAGTTTCGGCCTTGTTGAGGTCCGATCAAGGTAGTGTCCTTGTAAGTCTTGATCCGTGTTACTAAATAATCAACTCCATTTCCCTTTTCGTTTAACATCTTCGCATCATTCACCTCGTTTCCTTTCCGCTGCAAAACTCTACCAAAGTCACCATATCCTTTCACCAAACCGTCCTTGCCAAGACCCAGCCCAAGCCAACCGAGCCTGAGACTAGATTCGGCCATCTCCAGCAATGTCCAAGCCAGCGAAGGCGTTTGGACGCTATCAAGTGGTAGCGGAGCGCCAACAGTCTCACGGTTGCATTTCCACCATTTCTAAAGGTATTCCACGGTTGAAAACTCGTGTCCTAACATCTCTAGTCATTTCGGCCATTTGGGTTTTTCTTTAAGTTTTAGCCGATTTGCCTTGTTTGATCCATGAGAAACATGTTTGTTCTTGCTTGACGTGTTTGTGTGTGGATTAAAATCTAGTTTTTCCCTCACTTATATTCCAAAAACCGCTTGGTGTTCATAGGTTTCTTTCATACACCACAAAAATGAGCCAAGTGTCCTAGGGTACGTTTTGTCTTGTTGTGTGAGTCACTCTTGCATGAGCAGCCGGCGACCCTTAACCCTAAAATATTATAAAGCTGCCCTAGTCAATCATTTATAACCGCAACCTCTTATCATGACATCATTGATACTCGCACTTGCCTTATCACTTGAAGGCCTTATCAATCATTGAAAGACTTGAACACTTATCACTCGCACCCACTCCTCTTATCACTTTCGCTTATCATTTGTGCACTACTTATCATTCATCTTGGAACTCTCTTGCACTCAAAAAAAAAAAAAAAAAAAAACACAAAATGATGAACACAATCGAACCAATGCTAGGGGTTTGGGATAGTAGTTAAGACCGAAAGTTTGTGGGGTTTTGCGTTGAGCTTGAGCCATTGAGGCATTCGTTATTAGTGATTGCTTTGTTATTTAGTTGCCACTTCCTTTTCATTTCGGTTTGTTTCTTAAGTAGTTTGTGCTTGCTTTATTGGTGTCATCGGTATTTCTTCCTTGTTTCCCACACTATTTCTACTCGAGGTCTAAGGTGCGCATCATTACAGTCGTGCGCCACTCTAGGATTTTTCGTGTATTTTAATTCATACCCTTGTTTTCTTTGCGTGTCCCATACTTGCCTTAGAGTCTTGTTAGTTTAGGATTGGCTTGGGGCTGGAGGGAAAATTAGAGAGACGTGAGGAGGGAGAACGATTTTGAGAGTAGAACGAAACACGAGGACAACCACAAGTGAGGGAGTGGACTAACGTGATTATATATTTGAATTGTGTTTGTTTGTTTTGTAGGTACGTGACTATGTCTCGACGTAGTGTGCATTCGGGAGAGAACTCAAATGAGTCAGTACAAGGGCGCAGAGAAGGGTTGGAGGTTCGAGATGAGCCAACGCCGCACAAAATTTTGGTTGACCTAGCGGCAAGGATGACCCAAAACGAGGCCTTTAGGGCTCAACAGGAGGCTTTCATGGCCAACCAGCAGTCCATGATGGCTAGTCAACAAGCCATGATGACTCGAATGATGGAGGCCGTGGCCACCCTGGCCGAGAAGGCAGCCGCGCCCCAACCCCCATCACAGCCCCCACTGCCACCGCCAACCGCACCACCCCAACTGCAACCTCAGCCATAAACACAACCCCTACTGCCACCCCAAACACAGCCCCCACTTACCCCATTTGCCACACAACCACCGCTACAGCCACCAACGCAAGTCCCACGTAGGCCGCAAGAGCGCCTAAAGCAGCCCGCCACACAATTCTACCAAAAGACCGGGCCAAGAAACCCCAACGATAAGGACTACTATGCATTCCCCGAACATGTGGGAGTGGAAGATTGCGATAGTGTGGCTGATGAGAACCTAGCACCACCGCGCGGGCTAACCTTGGGATTACTAAAGCCCCGCCATCACTAATCCGAACCACCACCCAAACTAAAGGACAACCTTCACACCTTTATCCAAGCCACCCGAAACACCGATCCCGACTTACCCCTACCAAAGGCCCCGGACTACACACCACCTAGGCAATCGCCTAGAGCAACCCGCCGACCCCCACCTTTCGAGCCACCAGGGCACCCAGAGTATGAGAGGGATGATGACGATGAAGAATGAGGGCCTCGACATCATAGGGATAGGGGAGATGACCACTATAACCCAAAGATACCATTGCCTAGTTTTGAGGGGAAGGACGACCCCGAAGCCTACTTTGATTGGGAGAACAAGATGGAGCGCATCTTTGCTAACTATGACTACTCGGAAACTAAGAAAGTCAAGTTGGCCATAGTGGAATTGCACGAGATTGGCTATTCAATGGTGGGATCGTATATTGGTTAATAGGCGATTAGAGGGAGGGAGAAGCGTGACCGAATGGGGGGAGTTATTGAGGGAGATGAGGCACCGGTTTGTGCCACCCCACTATATGCGAGACTTACATCAACGCCTCCAAAATCTTCACCAAGGGCCAAAGAGCGTGAGTGAGTTCTATCATGAGATGCTCACTCTCATATTCCGAGCTGAAATCCGAGACAGTGCCGAGGCAACCATGGCCCGATTTGTAGGAGGGTTGCACAAGGAGATAGCCGACATGATAGATTTCTACACATACTCCACCCTAGATGAGATGTACCTTCTTGCCGCCTAGATCGAAAGACAACTAAGCCGAAAGCCCAAAACCTCAGCTCACTTACCCCTTGCTTCTCCTAACTACACTTCTTCCTACAAAAAGCCTTGGCCAAACACCACCAAAGCGGCTACCACGCCTACCCCAAACACTCACCGAGCCACAACCCCTAGCCCAAATGCTACCTCAAACACCTACACACCTAAGCCCTCAAACACTTACGTCCCGAGGACTACCTCAAACACCAACCCACCCGAGAGGCCCCGCAATAGGGACATTACTTGTTTCAAATGTGGGGGACGGGGCCACATGAAGGTCGAATATCCCAATAGGGCGGCCATGGTAATGCGAGAAAGTGGAGAGATAGTTAGTGAAGGGGAAGAGGAGGAAGAAAGAAGTCCGAATGAGGGTTAGGAAGTAGAGGAAGGCTCTAGTGAGGAGAGCGATGAGTATGACCATGTTGAAGTGCCCCAATGCCTTATCATACGAAGGAATTTAAGTATGAAGGGGCGAGAGGAGGATGCTACTATAACGCAAAGGGAAAATCTCTTCCACACAAGGGGTGTATCCAACGGCATGGTTTTGTCCATTATTATTGATGGTGGGAGTTGCGCGGACATTGCAAGCACTCTCCTAGTGCATTCCTTGGGACTTAGCACCACGAAGCACCCCTATCCGTATGTGTTGAATTGGTTTAACGATGGGAACACCGTGAAGGTCCAACGTTAAGTCCTAGTACCCTTCAACATTGGCGGCTACAAGGACAAGCGCCTTTGTGATGTGGCGCCTATGCAAGCAAGCCACTTGCTCCTCGACCGTCCGTGGCAATATGACCGAAGGGCCCTTCACGACGGATTCAAGAATCACTACAAGTTCGAGCATGAGGGAAGGAAGCTCTTGATTCCGCCTTTATCACCAAGCCAAGTCTTTGAGGACCAACTCAAATTGGAAAAGGCTTGCGCTACCTTTGAGATTTCGGCTTCACTTCAAAAGAAAGAATGTGATTGGAGTGGAGAGAAGAAAGTAAGGGGGGGAAATGGGGAAAACAACCACCATGAAAATAGAGAGCATGGTTTGAGAGAAGAAGGTAAGGAGAGTAGAGAGAAAAAGAAAGGTTTGAGTGGGAAAACACAACTTGAAAAAAATAAGCAAGTTAGTGAGGCCTTTAGGGAAGCAAGAGTGGAGAGGAAGGTGAGCTTAATGGCTAAGGGGAAAGACATTAGGATCGCGCTAATGATGCGCAAGCCCATCATTCTCATTCATTTTAAGCCACTTGTGTTAAATGCCACTAACGCTAACCCTCCTTTGCCAAAGATGGTTTCTCCTATTTTGTTAGATTTTCAAGACGTCTTCCCTACGGATGTGCCCGAAGGTCTACCGCCGGTTAGGGGAATTGAGCACAAGATTGATTTTGTGCCCGGGTCCACCTTGCCCAACCGACCCGCTTATCGAAGCAATCCAAAGGAAACACAAGAATTGAAAGAACAAGTCAACGGATTGTTGGCCAAGGGGTTCATCCGGGAGAGCCTTTCCCCTTGCGCTGTGCCGGTCATCCTTGTGCGCAAAAAGGATGAGAGTTGGCGGATGTGCATGGATTGTCGCGCCATAAATAAAATCACAGTGAAGTATTCTCACCCAATCCCTCACTTAGACGATATGTTGGATGAGTTGTGCCATGCTACCATGTTTTCTAAGATTGATTTGGTTAGTGGCTACCATCAAATTAAGATGCATGAGGGAGACCAATGGAAAACGGCCTATAAAACCAAATATGGACTTTATGAGTGGCTAGTAATGCCTTTTGGCCTCACTAATGCACCTAGCACTTTCATGCGCTTAATGAACCATGTTTTAAGAGCATTTATTGGTCATTTTGTAGTGGTCTACTTTGATGACATCTTAGTCTATAGCATTTCACCACAAGCACACCTTGGTCACTTGCGCCAAGTTTTCCAAACACTTCGTTAGCACAAATTGTATGCGAAAATGTCTAAATGTGAATTTTGCTTGGAAGAAGTGCATTTTCTTGGTTTTCTTGTAGGATCCGAGGGGCTCAAGGTAGACAATAAGAAGGTGAGGGCCATAGTCGAATGGCCTACACCTACCACCATTGGGGAGATCCGTTCCTTCCATGGGCTCGCGGGGTTCTATAGGTGCTTCGTGAGGGATTTCTCGACCATAGCCGCGCCCCTCAACGACCTCACCAAGAAGGATGTGCCTTTTTTTTAGGGCAACGCTCAAGAGGAGGCATTCACAACCCTCAAGGCTCGGCTCACATCTAGCCCGGTACTTGTCTTGCCCAACTTTGACAAGACATTCGAGGTAGAATGTGACACAAGTGGTATATGCATTGAGGCCGTACTTATTCAAGAGAAGAGACCCATGGCATACTTTAGTGAGAAGCTCAAGGCGGCGCAACTCAATTATTGCACCTACGACAAGGAATTGTATGCCTTGGTGAGGGCTTTGGCCGTTTGGGAGCATTATTTGTTGCCGAGGGAGTTTGTGGTCCACACGGACCACTTAAGCCTCAAATATCTGAAGGGTCAAGGCAAGCTCAACAAGAGGCATACCGCATGGATGGAGTTCATTGAGAGATTCTCCTATCACATCAAGTACCTCAAGGGTAAAGACAACGTGGTAGCCGATACGCTATCACGTAGGTACGCGCTTCTTACCTCCTTGCACTCACGCCTCTTAGGCTTCTCTCACATCACCACTTTGTATGCCTCGGATGAGGACTTTCGTGACATGTATCTTGCTTGTGCTAATGGGGTATTTGATCATTTTGTCTTACGGGAGGGTTTTCTTTTTCGTAAGGGACGATTATGTATTCCTCAATGTAGCACCCGAGAGTTGCTTGTGAGAGAGGCGCATGGGGGAGGGTTAATGGGACACTTTGGGATTGAGAAAACACTAAGCACACTAAAAGAACATTTTTATTGGCCAAGAATGAAGAAATTAGTGTCACGAGTTGTTAGTGCTTGTCTTGCATGTAAACGGGCTAAAACTAAGGGAGTTAACCACGGTCACTACATGCCCCTACCCATAGCTTCCCACCCTTGGTGTGACATTTCCATGGATTTTGTGTTAGGGCTTCCACGTACTAAGCACGGCAAGGATGCCATTTTTGTTGTCGTGGACCAATTCTCTAAAATGGCACACTTTGTTCCATGTCACTCTACTTGCGATGCCTCACATGTTGCCACTCTTTTCTTCCGTGAAATAGTTAGACTACATGGCATGCCACACACTATTGTTAGTGATAGGGATAGTAAATTCCTTGCACACTTTTGGCGTGTTTTGTGGGCTAAAATGGGCACTAAGCTTCTCTTTTCTACTTCATACCATCCTCAAATGGATGGGCAAACCGAGGTAGTCAATAGGATGCTTGGCAACATGTTGCGTGTACTAATCAAGAAGAACCCCAAGTCTTGGGAGGAATGCATTCCTTTCATCGAATTTGCCTACAATCACACAATGCACTCCACCACTCGCTTTTCTCCATTTGAATTAGTCTATGGGTTCAACCCGTTAACCCCCATAGACTTGTTACCTATTCCTTTGACCTCTTGTGGTAGCTTAGATGGAGAAGCCAAGGCGAAGCTAGTGAAGGAGATGCACACGGTGGCCAAGGGGCGCATAGAGGCCATCAACGCCAAGCTCATCAAAAAGCGTGAGGCCGGCCGCACCATTCGTACCTTTGAAGTAGGCGAGTGGGTTTGGGTCCATTGGTCCAAGAAACGCCGGGCCAACAAGCTTAGCCCATGGGGAGAAGGCCCCTTCCTTATCCTTGAAAAATTAGCGATAATGCTTATGTCCTTGATATTCCTTCTTCTTATGGCAATACTCATCACACCTTTAATATTAATGATCTTACACCTTTTTTTGAAGGTATGGACGAAGAAAGCATGGAAGAAGAGGATGCGGATTCGAGGACAAATCCATTTGAAGGGGGAGGGGATGATACGATCCCAAGGGCTCGAGCCAAGCATGGGCCGAGAACTAGGAGCAAGGCCATAATAGCCTCGCTCTTGAGAGCGCTAAGGACCGAGGAAGGCAGCACGGAGACCGCGGACCGTTGGAGGCTTTGTGTCTACGCCAACGACTCGACTCGCAGCCCCACGCCCAAGTCGGAGTCACATGGGAAACCCAAGGCCGCACCCAGCGACTCGGTCACGGCTCGCAGCCTCACACCCGAGCCCGCGCTCTATCGGAAGACCACGACCGCACCCAGTGCCTTGGCCGCGGCTCGCCGCCTCACCCCCGAGCCCGTGCTCTATCGGAAGCCAAAGGCTGCACCTTGCGCCTTGGTTGCAAACCGCAGCCTGTCTCACGAGCCCATGACTCACAACAGCTCGACCTCGGCCTCGCATGAGTATCGCGCCTCGGCCAGCCCAGCGCCACAGGCCTCAGCCGCTCCTCAAGCTCGCGTCTCGGCCAACCCAAAGCCACAGGCCTCGGCCGTACCTAAGCATCACGCCTCGGCCAGCCTCGCAGCCCATCTCTCGGACAGGCCCATGGCCCATCACTCAACCACGCAAGCTACCAGTCATTTGGCCAACCCAACGCCATGTCACCCGGCCAGCTATGAGCCTTGTCAACAATCCACGGACGTGACATGTCACACACTCAAAGGGCCCGCGTGACTCATAAGTAGAAGCTTCCCCTTTGTCCAAGGGTCTCAAGGGTCTTTTCCCTTTGTAAATATCTAGCCTATAAATAGGAGGGACTTGCCTTCATTTTAGGGTGCTTATTGATTTGTGGGAATTTTCCTCTAATCCTTAAGCTGCTCTAGACTAGCTCTAGGAAAGGATCTTAGATCCATCTCGTCCACCATTGTCAAGGTGGCCGAGAGTGTCAAGCTTTCCATAGGAAAGTTTCGGCCTTGTTGAGGTCCGATCAAGGTAGTGTCCTTGTAAGCCTTGATCCGTGTTACTAAATAATCAACTCCATTTCCCTTTTCGTTTAACATCTTCGCATCATTCACCTCGTTTCCTTTCCGCTGCAAAACTCTACCAAAGTCACTATATCCTTTCACCGAACCGTCCTTGCCAAGACCCAGCCCAAGCCAACCGAGCCCGAGACTAGATCCGGCCATCTCAAGCAACGTCCAAGCCAGCTAAGGCGTTTGGACGCTATCACTAGCCAACCACACATACAAGCTGCCCAACCTATTATTCCCCCATATGACACAAGACAACCACCTCCACAAAACCCCCAACCCGTAGAACCACAACATGCCCCTAGACAGCCGCAAAACCCCACCCAAAACCAAATAGCCAATCACCTAGCCGTCCATCTACACCGAGGCAATGTGTACGTCCCATCACTTTATGACATACCTAGACCTCGTCCTCCACCTCACTATGAGCATGCTAACAATGCTCGTCAGTTTGATCATGATGAGGAATATGAGCAGCGAGGTTATCGAAAAAAATGAAGAGAGAGTGGATAACAACCTCTCGAGTATCAAGCTATCCATTCCTACCTTCGAGGGTAAGGATGACCCAGATGCATTCCATGAGTGGGTGATAATAATTAAGGCGATTCCAAGGATATTTCCATCTTCACACCAGCCTTGAGACCGGAACCCTACAGTGTCTGCCAGGCGTCAGCCGTGGAGGTTGCTGCCCCGCTTTTTTTAGAGAGAAGAGCCCTGGGGTGGTCGACATCAGCGGCCGGGGGGGTCTCATGCGTTATCTACTCATACGCAAGGCGTCATCCCATCCCAGGTCAGCCATGACGTCACTCGGGGCGTTATCTTCCCGAGATAGCGCCCAACCCCTAGAGGTAACGCCCATACACTGCCTATAAAAACCCCACCACTCGAAATGAGAGGTAAGCCTAAGATCGCTACTCGAACCACTGCTAGTTGGAATATCCTTTGACTTAAGCATCAGAGTGTCTACGCCGGAGCCCCTCCTCCAGCGCTTTGCAGGTACACTCGACGACAACTACAGTAACTCCGAGTGGCCATAATCCTCACCCCCGATTCTCCAGAAGTCTGAATCTTATCAAACTGGTGCTTTCATTGAGAGCCTTGGTTTATTAAGTGATCGTCCTTAATAGCCAAGCTTTGTCTTTCTTGGAAGATCGGAATGATCATGGCTTCTGATTCGGAGTCCACACAACCTCCGTCCTCTAGCATTCCTTTTGCGGTTCGCCGATAACCTTTTCCTTTTGCCACTACTGACGATTCTACCACGCTGCAGGAGATTACTACGGAATCTTTAGATCTCTCCTTTAGATTAATAGGTGGAACGCCCTCTTCCCTGATAAACATCCCTATATCCCAGATGGCGGGACCTAGTTTTTCCACTCCTCCTCCGAGGGGATTCATGTTGGATGCCGGAAGCAACCCCCTTGCGAGTGAAATATTTTCCCTTCATTCTCGATTGGATTACTTAACCAAGCTGGATGCAAGAAGCATACCAGATGTTTCTAGATCGAGTGTTCCTTCCCAGGCTATTTTTACATCATCTATTGTCACCGAACGACCCTTATCCCCTCCGCAACACAGGAGCATTCCGTTGACCTTGCCCGCGATAACCACACCTATTGCCCTTGCGCAACTCGCTCAGGGGCGAGTAGAGCCTTACGTGTCACAAGCGCTACAAATTCCCATCTCTCAAGAGGAAAGACGACTTGACGAGTATAGAGATCGTTGGGATGGTTGGTGGGGAGAAATGGATAGAGATTCATCCCCCGAGCATAGTGAGAGATCCAGTAGTCGAAGATATCGAACTCGTTCACCAAGGAGTCGTAGCCGATCTCCTAGGCGTCATCACACTTCCGATCCTCAAAACTGCAGGCATAACCCGGAAGTGTCACCGTCTCGCAACACTCGCGAAATCCTGGACGACACCTCGGCCTACCCATTCAGTCATCGCATAAGGTGCCATCGGGTCAGCCGACATGTGAAGCTCCCCACGGAATCCTATGATGGCACTAGAGATCCCATTTCCCACCTTAACAAGGTGAAAGACTTCATGCAATTCCAAACCCAAAGTGATGCGGCTTTGTGCCAGATATTTGTCATGGCATTGGGAGGAGTTGTGCGCCTCTGGTTCGAGGGTCTTCCAGCAAAATCCATTAGCAGCTTCAAGCAGTTGGAATCGAAGTTTCGAAGCCGGTTCAGTACCGCGGTCCCCATCAGAAAATCTGTTGTAGCATTATTCGACATACACAGGAGACCTCAGGAGTCTTTAAAAGATTTTCTCAGTCGTTTTGACCTAGAGATGTCGTTAACGTTGGGCGTCACCATTGATTTCGCGGTGGAAGCCTTGAAGCGGAACTGTCGTTATGAGAAATTGTGAGACATGTTAATGGTGGACCCCCCAGCAACCTTAGATGCGTTGAGGCTGAAAGCTCATAATTACACAAGAATAGAGGAAGAAGAAAATAAAGACAAGACCCGAAACGTGCCACAAAACGTACCTCAGACACCTAACGTTCCTAGTAACGCGATCTCTGACGCCCATTTTATAGACGATTACGCCCAACGAAAAGATCATATTCTAAAAACCTCCAACAGACAAAGAGGAAACTCTTCAAGGGGAAGATCTAGTAACTCCCCTACTCCGCGGTAGGCAGATCCTCCCAAGGGCCGGATTTACGACCCGAACCTTCCCTCCCTTATACTGCAAAGGGCAGAGATTTTAGCAATTGTGGAATAGCGGAACCTCCCTATCCGCTATCCAGCTCCCGTAAAGCCAGGAATGGTCATGGGAGGAAGAGAAAATACCTTCTGCAAATCTCATAAAGTCAAAAGGCACTCTAAAGACGCGTGTAGAGAATTAAAGCTGGCAATAGAGCGTTTGGTAGAAGAGGGATACCTCGGAGAATTTACTACTAAGGCAAGGGAAGAAGTCAGGAACAACCTGATAAACAGGACGTCTGATGACAGACAACCCCCTCCTCGCGTTTTGGGAAATAATAACATACCCACTAGGAGAGGTAGGGAAACGCTCGCGATTGACGAAGATGACTTTCCTATCATCAACATTATCACTGGGGGTACACCGTACCTTGACGAGCCTGTACCGTCGACGCCCACAGCCGGAGACAAGCGGAAGCGAGGGGATACGTTAATAAAGAGTGAAGCAATAACTGCACTGGATCGGATGGTGTTATCCTTCTCTGAGGAAGACAAGAAAGCCGTCGTGTTCCCACATAATGATGCATTAGTAGTCACGCCTATTATTGGCAACCATGGGGTTAGAAGAACTCTCATTGATAATGGAAGCGCAGTGAATGTATTTTCGTTAGAGGCCTATAACCTCATGAAATGCCCAGATGGCGAACTGGCACTGTACAAGAAGCCGATAATTGGGCTAGATGGAGTACCAATCTCAGTAACTGGAGTTACCATGCTGCCGGTGCACTTTAGAGAAGACACGTCCAAACGGTCAGAGGAGCTGTTATTCTTAGTCGTCGACCTCACCCTGCCTTACAACGCGATACTTGGGCGACCATTCCTCAGCCGTTTCGGGGCAGCGATATCTCAAAAGCATTTGAGGATGAAGTATCTCTCCTGGGATGGAGTGGTCTCAATCAAAGGCGATCAGAAACTAGCGGCTGAATGTTACTTACTTATTACTCAGAAAAGTTGTGACAGGTACGTGTGTGTCACGGTGGATCCATATGGCTAGAATGATGAGAAGCGCACTTAGCCTGTGGATAAGATGGTACCCGTACTAGCTAACGGGATCACGGAGGTGAATTTCCTGGTTAGCAAAAAGCTCAGCCCGAGGAAAACCTCCAATTAACATGACTATTGAACAAATGTCAAGGAGAATTCGCCTGGAAGCCTACGGATATGCCTGGTATCTTACGAGAAGTGGCGGCACACCGACTTAACCTCGATCTCTGTTTCAAGCCCGTCCAACAGAAATGACGAGCATTTTCCACAGAAAAGGCGTTAGCTGTTGATAAGGAGGTGACGAAGCTCCTAGGCGCAGGTTTCATTCGCGAAGTCCAATATCCAACCTGGTTGGCTAATCCAGTTCTTGTTCCGAAGCCCAACGGAGACTAGCATATGTGCATCGACTTCACTAACCTGAACGATGCTTGCCCCAAAGATTGCTACCCGCTCCCTCGAATTGACCAGCTAGTCAACCAGACCGCCGGGTACGGGTATCTAAGCTCGCTAGACGCCAACTCCGGATATCATCAAATCCCTATGGCCGTTGAGGATAAAGAAAAGACCGCCTTCATCACTCCAAAAGCCACCTACTGCTACACGGCGATGCCGTTTGGGCTGAAGAACGCTGGAGCAACTTTCCAACATATGGCAAATAAAATATTTGAAAAGCAGATTGGAAAAAGCGTGGAAGCCTACGTCAACGACATACTGATCAAAAGCCGAAGCTTCAAGGACCACTTGCTCGACTTGAAAGAAGATTTTGATGTGGTGAGAGAGTACCAGATGAAGCTGAATCCTATTAAATGCATGTTTGTATTCCAAACGGGCAAATTTATGGGCTATGTGGTCAGTCAGAAAGGTATCCAACCCAACCCCTCGAAAGTCAAAGTCATCCAAGACATGATATCTCCTCGAACTGTTAAGGAGGTGCAAAAATTGACAGGGCGTGTTATCTCCCTAGGACGGTTTATCTCCAAGTAGGGCGAGAGATGCCTCCACTTTTTCAAAGTCATTCGCAAGAAAACCCCTTTTGGGTGGACAACGAAATATGAAGAGGCTTTTACGAGCCTAAAAGCCTATTTATCATCCGACCTGGTGTTGATAAGGCCAGAACCAGGCGACACTCTATACTTATACCTCGGCATTGTCGATGAAGTAGTTAGTGTCGTCCTCATTCGAGACGGCAACCATCTGCATCACCCTGTCTACTTCGTGAGTCACTTCTTGAAAGATGTCGAGCTGCGATACGCTCGCATTGAGAAAATAGCATTTGCGCTAATTCAAGCCACACGGAAAATGGATAGATACTTCCAAGCTCATCCCGTCATCGTACTTACTGACCAGCCTTTGAATGGATATTTCGGAAACCTGAGTCTTCGGGAAGAATGCTGATTTGGGCTATCGAGCTCAAGCAATATGGGTTACGGTATAAAAATCAACCCTCCGTGAATGGACCTACCGGAAGAGGAAAAAGATGATTTAGACCTCCCGTTCCCTGAAACCTACACTGACTTGTGGGTCGTTCATGTGGATGGAGCCAAAAATCAAGAACTAGTCGGAGCTAGAATCTTCATAATCGGGCCGCATGACATGCAGATACGATACGCCATCAGAATACTGCATCCATTATCCAATAACGCAGCGGAGTATGAGGTGTTACTGGTTGGACTAAGGATTGGGAGAAGCCTTTCCACTAAGCCCATGCACGATACGGGAATGATGTGAGACTTGCGACTAAAGATTTGTGGAGACTCTAAATTGATAATAGACCAAGTCTTGGGACACTCTCAGGCCAGAGAGCCCATCATGGTTCAGTACCTCGCTAAAGTGTAATGCGAGTTGTTGGAAATAAAGAAAAGTGGCATGCAGGTCAGCTTTGAGCATATTCCCCGAGAGGATAACGCTGAGGCAGACGGTCTGGCCAAACTCACTGCAAATCCGGACGCGTCCATACCTAAGGGCGTATACTACTGAGAGATATCGGTACCCTTCTTCATGGAAGAGCAAGCGTCACTTTGCGTGGAAGAAATTGAAAATGACTGGCAAATCCCCGTAATAAAATACTTGAAACATGAGGAGTTACCTACGGACAACACTGAGAAAAAGAAAGTCCTGAAACAAGCGGCACGGTGCACATACTATGACGGGGAACTAGTTCGGAGGTGCTTTTCTCACCCAGTCGCTAAGTGTATAACCGACCAAGAGGGTCTTCACACCTTGCGAGAAATCCATGAAGGGATATACGACATGCACGCAGCAGGCGACACCTTGGCCACGCAAGTCTTCAGGTCCGGATTCTACTGGCCTACTATCCAAAGAGATTGCCACAATTACGTACGGATATGTCAGAAATGCCAGGAGTTCTCCAAGATTCCTTGACAGCCCGCCACGGAAATCTCTGAAATTGTGGCCCCTTGTCCTTTCGCGAAATGGGGGATCGATATCCTAGGACCGTTTCCAAAGGCAAGGTCTCAACTAAAATTTGTGGTCATGGCGGTAGATTACTTCACGAAATGGGCAGAAGCGGAAACAGTTGCCAACATCACAACGAAAAGAATCTGGCGTTTCTTTAAACACCAAGTTATTATGAGATTCGGTGTACCCCGTGTCCTAGTCAGCGACAACGGGACGCAATTCACTAGCCAGTTCTTTTGGGACCAATGCGTGGAATTCTAGATCGAACAAAGGTTCTCTTCCGTGGCTCACCCGCAGACCAACGGTCAAGCGGAGGTGACGAATCGAAGTATCCTTAGCGGCATAAAGAAAAAACTGGAAGGATCTAAAAAGAAATGGCTAGACGAGCTGCCATACGTGATGTGGGCATACCGCATGACAGTTAAAACCAGCACTGGAGAGACGCCTTTCCCGCTGGCCTTCAGCACTGAGGCCGTTACACCGGTGGAGATCGGTACTTTGAGCCTGCGAGTGGCGTACTTTAGGGAGGAACTGAACGAGGAAAGGTTGCGAGCTAACCTTGATGCGTTACCAAAATGGCATGAGGAAGCCCAGTTCCATTATAAATAAAAAATGGCGTGTTATCACAATAGGTGCGTCAAAGAATGACTGCTGAAAGCAGGTGACTTGGTACTCAGAGACAAACGAGCCGCCGGACAGCGTATGCGGAAACTCAGTCCGAACTGGGACGGCCCATACTGCGTTACCCGCGTTATCGGGAAGGGAGCGTATCACCTGAAAACACTTGACGGTACTCCCTTACCTAACTCTTGGAATATTGCTCGTTTGAAATTATACCACTCGAATGGAGAATGTTCTTGTGTGTTTTGTGGCTGTTGATTATGTGCAGACAATAAATGAAGAAGGGTGCCAGGAGTGAAAAGTCCTATCCTTGTGATGGCCGGTCCTGATTAGACGGCTCACTAACTGAGGGCACGCCCTGACATACCTAAAAATAAGTGTCGAAAGTGAAAAGTCCTATCCTTGGGGGCAGCCGCGCTAACACAGGAGGGCCGCTAAGATGAGGCACGTTCCGACACCCCCGGGAGTGCAAAGTCCTATCCTTGTGGCAACCGTGCTAACACAGATGGCCCACCAAAATGAGGCACGCCCCAGCTTCTCTGGGAGTGATAAGTCCTATCCTTGTAACCGGGCTAACACAGACGGTTCACAAAGACATGGCACGCCCCAGAGAGATAGAAACTCCATCCTGGAAGTGAAAAGTCCTATCCTTGCGATGTCCGGGCTAATACAGATGACTCACTAAGTAAAGGCACAACTCCGGGATGCGAGGTCAACGCCTGGATGTGAAAATTCCTATCCTTGTGATGGCTGGTCTTGATCAGATGGCTCACTAGGACGAGGCACTGTTTGGGCCGACCGTGGAAATTTAGGAATACGGAAAGAAATCGCAAAATCCCAGCGACTAACTAGATGGGGAATCCCTAGTGAAGATGGCTGGTTGAGAAAGCGATATGTCGCGAAATCTCAGCAAGTAACCAGATGGGAAATCCCTGGTGAAGATGGCTGGTTGAGGAAGCGACATGGATAATGCTGACGACCCTCGGATGCAGAGGCGCGACTGCTCCTACACGATAATTAATGTTTAATTATCGTACAATATTTTTACTAATGCTCTAAAGCATCGACTGAGAATGTGCAGGATCTTATAGAAGTGAGGGGAAAATTGACGTCCGCGCAAGCGATAACATTGTGAGGCCTGACATGGCAATATGTGCATGGGCAATGGCCAGAGTTCCTGCCACCTCAGTTAAGGAAATACAGTCAGGGGAGAGCACGCGATTGGCCCCCATGGATATCTATTCTGGCGGAAAGGGATAAGTCCGCGTTTATTTATATGGAATTCTTCGCCTACAAGAAATTTTTCATCGTTGGTAGAGAATACCTACGTCAGCATGAGGCTGTTATGAAAATGCTCATCCTAGACGAAGTCTCGTCGATGGAGTTATCTCTGCCGCTTCGAGGGCGCGTGCGGGTATACGCCACGCGCCATGGATAATATTGATTATGAGTCACTTCTATGAGTTCTACTTATGAAATTATCTGCTGAGTAGCGTTATTCTACACCGACATTGAAAGGCGCATGGTTAAGTCATGACGCGATATCTAGTACGAAATTCGTTATCAATGTTTGCGATCCTGTAGAGTATAGGGTGACACCATGGTGATCTCATCCTCTGGCAGAATGATGTTATCTCGCCGTGGCAACTATCTTATCGTGAAAATTCAGAGCAAAAGAGATGGTGGGAAAGGGGATCATCTACAGATATGGAATAATGTATATGTGCGAACTGTTCGAAAAACCCTCAAGGGGCTACAAAAAGGTAAAAACCCTCAAGAGTAAAAAACAAAAAAGGGTGATTACAATGCCTATCGCGCGCCAGCTGATAGCACGTTTCATGGTCTAGATTTTACCTTCTTTTGTAGCCCTTTCGGGGGCTTGATTCTACTATTTGACCCTTATTCCAATCTTTATTGCAGATCAGCGTCAATAGAAGGAAAAGATCGAAAAGAAGCATTTTTGAAGTATTTCTGAGGATTTCAAGCTTCAAGGCCTAGAAGATCAGAATGTCGTCGAGCCCTCGAAAGCTAACCAGACCAGTGAGCAGTCTCTAGCCCGCGATATCTCTACAAAGCCAAAGAGACGAATCTTCAAAGATTCTCACGGGATTCCTTGCATATCTAGGAGATTCCAGAATATTCCAACACGCTCCATGTGCTGTCACCCTCTCCCCTTAGCTGGAATTTGTCTTTTTGTAATCCCTTAGCTGGAATTTGTCTTCTTGTGGGCTAGACACTATATAAGCCTCTAGTTTTAGGGTTTGAGAACACACAACATCATCTTGTAAATATTTTTCCACTTTCATCTTTTGGGAGCCGCCTCCTTTTCTCTCCTCCCTCTTTTGGGTAGTGGCTGAGGCGTCTATTTCCAGCAGCCATTGAACTCAACCGGAGCTTTGCTCCGGCCGGTAACATTTTAATAGTTTTATTCTTCTTGTTCTTCTTTTATGCAATCTTCCTTTTCCTATTTTGTTTGTTTGTTTTGTGGTATGAGTAGCTAGATTTCCCCTTCTTAGTAGAGGTATTTTGAGGGTTGCATGGGTAGTTAAGAGGCCTAAATGTGTTTAATATATTCTTATTGTTGTATTCGATTGTTTATTGGTTTCTTGTTAATTCGTCTAGGGCCAGATTAGTAGTCTGGCCAACTAGTATCTAGACCTAGATGATTACCATCATATTCCAGGGTTATACCTGACGCGAAGCCCTAGAATTTTAGCAGACACCTAGGGGAGGCAGCGCGAGAGGTCTCACCTAGGGGTAAACAACCGATTAGGGTATGTGATACGAGTCTGACAAGCTGAGCTGTCGCGCCCTAGATTTGTCTTACCTCTCCTTCATGGGCGTTCTGAATTTAGCCTCCCTACTTCGAGCCCATGACAGGCCGGACAGTCAAGGTTGCCTTTTGATGACAAGAGAGGTAGCTGGGAGGATGGCTGAACGTCAAGGTCACCTCATATGTGGAAACGGGGGGTGACTTTTATCTAAGAAGGTAAGCAGGGGATGCGGTGTGGAAACGCGGTCCCTATAGCATATCTATGGCATAGGAATAGAATATTTCTGCGCCGATGATTTTCTAGCCCTGGAAGCAACCCGATAATGTCTTTTGCTAAGATATCTTCTCTTCTGACTTTATCTCTTTATTTGATTTCTGTTTGCATGTCGTGCCCTTGATTGTGTTTTACTTTCGTGCCCTTGATTGTGTTTTACTTTCGTGCCCTAAATTACTATTTTTATTAGTTAGCTTGTTAGCCCATCTTTATCTTGGTTAACTAGATTAACCAACCAAATCCCCTCCATTGTTTCTTTTATTGTTTTACTTTATATCTGGACCTGTCTAGTGTATGTCTTCACCTTTCTATGTGGATCGAACCTCTTGCCACTATCTTCAATCCTTTTTTGTTGCATGTGATAAGTTGTAATTATTTGATCGTGCCCTCGACAAGCACGCCATCAAATTGGCGCCGTTGCCGGGGATTGGTGTTAATTCGTGCCCTAGAAAATTCCAGATTTTTTTTATTTTATTTTTACTTCCTTTAATTATTCCTTTCTTCAATGTCTTATTTTGATCCTTATTCTTACTCACCCTCCTTTCCTCAGTATTACACTCCTAACCCCCCATGGTGGGATCCAGTAAATTTCAACTATGTAGGGCAAGACGAACCTAGCTATCAATATTATCAGCCTCCACAACCTCCACAGAGCTACTATGGAAATCAGGAACAATGGGCAAAACTAGCTACCCTGAGGAGACAACTTGAGGAGATGCAATTAGCCGTGCATTAGCTTAAGATACAGAGACAAATAGATGAATTAGCTGATATGGTGAATCAAGGTCAAGAGGCCATGGAGGAGCTTATAGAGCAGAGACGCCAAGAGGCTATTGAAGGAAACTTTGTATAGGTGCCTATGGATCTTGCCCCCGACGCTGGACCACCTGAACCTACCCATCTAGCCCTAGACATCACCCCTGCACTTGGACCAAAATTTTTAGCTCCAACACTTCTGCCCAGTCACACCACAAATCATCCTATCACCCCCATAGAACAACATTTGCTACACTTAGATAGTGACGACTATTCAAGTGAAGAGGAGAATTTTCCCACCGCCATTCTATGGGAGTTGCCATCTGAGCATCATGACCAAGATGATGAGCCTTATGGGTTAGAGGACCTTTTCATGCCCCCGAAAGAGCTAAACTTGGAGGGCCCAGAATGTCTTCTTTCAGAGTCAGGAGCTAATATGGAGTTCAAGGCCAGTGCAGTCACAATGTTGAGCAACGCAAATTTGCCAGATTTCTACGACGAGCATCTAGCCCTCGACGAACGTCGAGCCCTAGACGCAGAATTAGAGGCAGAAATCGTTGTTCAACCAAATTTTCCAAGTCTACTCCATAACTGTTCTGACACTTTGGTGGGTCAAGAAATTGAGGCTTTTGAGGCTTTTCAGCAGGTCAAATCTTGTGAGGAGTTACATGCCCTCGACAAGTCGGAATGTCAAGCCCTCGACATAGAATTCAAGCTAGGGGAGGTTAAGAAGGAGGATTTGAGAGAGATTGAGGAAGGGATAATCGAGGACTTGAGCTCTAAAGCTGTTATGTGTGAAAGAGAGATTTCTAAACTTTCTAATTATGTTGATCCTTTTCTTGAATCACCTTTTACACATTACAATTTTTTCCTCTCTATTTTGCGGGAACCCAAATTAACGCTTGAATCATATTATGGTTGCCTGCAGGTTGCTTTGCTAATGGACCATCCACTTCATGCCATAATTCACATCAAACTAAGAGGATGGAAAGCATTTAGTAGGATTGGTTGAAGTTCGAACAGCCAATGTCGTGCCCTCGACAATAACAGAGGCGCTTCGTGGGAGGCAACCCACGTTATTTCCCTTTTTATTTCTACTTCACTTTTTATTTTTCAAAACTTTATTGTGTGTGCCGTTCTCGCATTGAGGACAATGCGAAGCCTAAGTGTGGGGAGGGATTTATCTATTATGTTTGCGCTTGTTATTTTATTATTGTTTGTTTGCATGGTTTATTTTCCGCTTGTTGCATGATTGCATGATTTTTCGGATTTTCATTTTTAGGATTTCGCTAGCTATTTCAGAACTGCCCTGTTTTTAAAACCTCTATGAAAGGACACACTTTTTGATTAATTGCACACAAGTATGAACCACCAGCACCTTGTCTAGACCTAGCTATTCTCATTCTTGCCTGCTGAGCCTTATATCCATATCTAGGCCTCGACATCAGTAGTCACAAAAGCACCCTGTGAGCACTTGAGCCTCCACGCCTATTTCTTTTCTTGTGTGATTAGGATGCTTTAGCTAGGCACTGGTTGATCTTGCATGATATCCTTGGGTATAGTCGCTGTTAGACATGGGAAAGCTTAAATGTGACGAAAAAACTTTGCATCAATGTCTTTTTCTTTCTTTTCTCCCCCTCATTTCTCTTCTGTTTTCATTCCCCCAACGTCCCCCTTCTTTTCATATTCTTTCCTGACCATTTGTATTTTCTTGATCTTTTTCCTTGGCAGGTGAGGTAGCAATTAATGAGGGTAACGTCGAGGGCTAGACACCCGAAGAGCGCGCAGACAAGTTTAAGTGTGGGGAAGCAGATGAAAGTAAAAGACTTCAGAGCAGAAAGCAGCAAGCAGAGATCTAGGGCAAGAAAAAACAAAAGCTCAAAAGAGTTTCGAGCCCTAGATCATTCAAGCAATTCGAGCCCCAAAAACGTTCAAGTGTGGGGAAGTGAAAAAGAAGTCACCATCGATGCTGGAGGCAGATCAAAGGCAAACGCCGAACAAAAAATCAAAAGTTTCATGCCCCATTTTCTATCTCTTATATATAGAAAAGAAACAAAAAAAAAGAAAAAAAGAAAAAAAAAGAAAAAAAGAAAAAAAAATGAGCATTTAAATTTCAAAATAAAAGGAGATGGGCATTAATCAAGCAAAAAGACTATCCGCATCCGAAGCCTCAACAAGAACGTTTTCCAGCCCTTGAAAGAAGACCTCTGTCTAGCCCCCGAAACATCTAGTGCCCTCAATGAAAGTTGCCTTGCCACTTCACCTTTTTCCTATGCCAGGGAATCCATCCAGGTTATATCTGGTCCTTTCTTTTCTTTCCTTCTTTTCTCCCCTCATTTCTCTTCTGTTTATCTCCTACTTGTCTCTTTCACATTTCTAGCTCATTCAATCCCTTTTCTTTCTTTTTGCTGATGCGTTGTTTTTCCGATTGTTGATTGCCCATGCATGTGTTCTACAGTACTCGGATTGATATACAAGTTTGACTTTGTGCTGTGCTATGTGCGTTTAGTTTTGAGCGTAAACACTTAGCCCTGTTTGTGAGTGTGAGTGCCATTTCATATAGGATTTATTAGGAGCCTGATCAACTACTAGTTTTCCTATTTGATTACTTTGTGAGGACTGCTGATTAAGGGCTGGATATGGGAAAGTTTAATCTTTAGGGTCGTTACCCTTTTGATTTGATGCAGGTGCCTTCTAGGTGAAGATGAGTATGTGCGAAGTCTAGCTCGGTGCTGGTTTATAATTGTGTGTCGATTAATTGTGTTTGTCTGTTTCTTGAGGTGATTTTCAGTTTTGTGAATGCTCGAGGGCGAGCATTAGGGCAGTGTGGGGATGTTTGATAGCACGTTTCATGGTCTAGATTTTACCTTCTTTTGTAGCCCTTTCGGGGGCTTGATTCTACTATTTGACCCTTATTCCAATCTTTATTGCAGATCAGCGTCAATAGAAGGAAAAGATCGAAAAGAAGCGTTTTTGGAGTATTTCTGAGAATTTCAAGCTTCAAGGCCTAGAAGATCAGAATGTCGTCGAGCCCTCGAAAGCTAACCAGACCAGTGAGCAGTCTCTAGCCCGTGATATCTCTGCAAAGCCAAAGAGACGAATCTTCAAAGATTCTCACGGGATTCCTTGCATTTCTAGAAGATTCCAGAATATTCCAGCACGCTCCATGTGCTGTCACCCTCTCCCCTTAGCTGGAATTTGTCTTTTTGTAATCCCTTAGCTGGAATTTGTCTTCTTGTGGCCTAGACACTATATAAGCCTCTAGTTTTAGGGTTTGAGAACACACAACATCATCTTGTAAATATTTTTCCACTTTCATCTTTTGGGAGCCGCCTCCTTTTCTCTCCTCCCTCTTTTGGGTAGTGGCTGAGGTGTCTATTTCCAGCAGCCATTGAACTCAACCGGAGCTTTGCTCCGACCGGTAACATTTTAATAGTTTTATTCTTCTTGTTCTTCTTTTATGCAATCTTCCTTTTCCTATTTTGTTTGTTTGTTTTGTGGTATGAGTAGCTAGATTTCCCCTTCTTAGCAAAGGTATTTTGAGGGTTGCATGGGTAGTTAAGAGGCCTAAATGTGTTTAATATATTCTTATTGTTGTATTCGATTGTTTATCGGTTTCTTGTTAATTCGTCTAGGGCCAGATTAGTAGTCTGGCCAACTAGTATCTAGACCTAGATGATTACCGTCATATTCCAGGGTTATACCTGACGTGAAGCCCTGGAATTTTAGCAGACACCTAGGGGAGGCAGCGCGAGAGGTCTCACCTAGGGGTAAACAACCGATTAGGGTATGTGATACGAGTCTGACAAGCTGAGCTGTCGCGCCCTAGATTTGTCTTACCTCCCCTTCATGGGCATTCTGAATTTAGCCTCCCTACTTCGAGCCCATGACAGGCCGGACGGTCAAGGTTGCTTTTTGATGACAAGAGAGGTAGCTGGGAGGATGACTGAACGTCAAGGTCACCTCATATGTGGAAACGGGGAGTGACTTTTATCTAAGAAGGTAAGCAGGGGATGCGGTGTGGAAACACGGTCCCTATAGCATATCTATGGCATAGGAATAGAATATTTCTGCGCCGATGATTTTCTAGCCCTGGAAGCAACCCGATAATGTCCTTTGCTAAGATATCTTCTCTTCTGACTTTATCTCTTTATTTGATTTCTGTTTGCATGTCGTGCCCTTGATTGTGTTTTACTTTCGTGCCCTTGATTGTGTTTTACTTTCATGCCCTAGATTACTATTTTTATTAGTTAGCTTGTTAGCCCATCTCTATCTTGGTTAACTAGATTAACCAACTAAATCCCCTCCATTGTTTCTTTTATTATTTTACTTTATATCTGGACCTGTCTAGTGTATGTCTTCACCTTTCTCTGTGGATCGAACCTCTTGCCACTGTCTTCAATCCTTTTTTATTGCATGTGATAAGTTGTAATTATTTGATCATTCCCTCGACAAGCACGCCATCACCAGCCTCGATGTCCCCTCGTCCCTCATTACCCCCCATTCTCTCTTGACGAAACTGGTCATCCGTCAGACTCCCTGATGTCCTCCGAAAGGCATCAATAAGGGCCTCAGCGTCATACAAGTCTTCTCCATAAATTTCCACGAAGCAGTCAGACATGATGGGGTCGTATTCTCAGCGTACCACTTGCCCTTCTCAGACGACTCTTTCTCTAACGCGGCCTTGGCTTCTCTCTCTGCCGTTAGAGCAGCCTCGAGATCAGACGCCCTAGTTGCCTCCTACTCCCTAGTCACTTTCAAATCTTTCTTGGCCATCGCCAAAGTTACCACCAACCTTTGAAGTTCCCCCGACAGTCTATTCTTTTCTTCTCGCTCCTTAGCAAGTTCGTCGGAAAGATCGCGGCGAGCGAAAGCAAGAGAAGTGACCTCCTGCGATAAATACTGGGACAAGTAGTGAAATTGGGAGAAACCAGAGAATAAGGTGGAACACACAAAGGCCAACTGCTCCTCAACGGGCCGAGAAAGAAACGCCCCCTTCTCCTCGGGAGACGTTAACGCGTGAGCAGCCAAGAAAGAAGAAATCCCCGCTGAGCTATCTCCCCCGGCAGCCGCAAACCTAACTCTGCGCAAGTTGCTTAAATTAACCTGATGGGTAACGGGCCCAGACTCCCCTAGCAAACTTAGATCGGCCATCATATGAGGCATGTTATCGCTACCAGGGCGATACATCGACGCGCTGGAAGGAACAAAGTGCAAGGTAAGAGGAGATGGAGGTTGGTTGGAAGAAGTACCCCCATGAAGCCCAAAAGGACTAGTACGTCGAAGTACACGGCCTAGGTCCATGTCGCCCGATGATGGTAACTGGGTAGGGGCGACAACAGTATCCTGCAGAGAAACCACAAGTAAGAAGGAGAAGAAAACAAAAGAAAGTGTCAAAGAACGCTAAGAAGCAGTGACTGAAATAGTACGAGTATAAAAGAAACACATGTAGTAACAGTGTCGCTGACCGCTTCTAAAGAAAGAGTAAGGGCGACAACGCGTACTGTCTTCTTCTTTTTCTTCTTTGGGGGAGCCCGGGAAGAAGATGCTGGAATAGGAGCAACGACAATAGATACGACCGGGATAGAAACAGGAATGGTGATGGATCCCTCACCAGTCGCGAAAGAAGGTGCTTGGATGGGGTTTACAGTCACAGTAGATGATATGACTGGAATAACAGTGGCAGCGACATTGGTAGCGGTAGCGACAGCGACAGTGGTAATTTCCTCTCTCTTCTTTAAAGCCCTCCGCTCTCGCCTCCTAACGCTTTTCGGTTTTCAATCAGGATCAGGAGCTGCACAGTCACGACATAACATTAGCGTTAGTACTGCCGGGAGTAGCAAAGAAAATGACACAACACTCACTCTCAATACAGGCTTGAATGTCAGTGCCGCAAGCCAACTTGCGAGTATGAACGTAGATGTCCAACTCGAGCAGTTTGTCTAACCAGCCTTGTTCAGGCTGAGGAAGAGCCGTCCGACGACCCCAGGCACTGTCCCTAATAGCATGGTTAAAACCAGTCCGCCACTAGGGGCTAGGTAGCTCGATAACAAAAAATTCATTCTTCCAATCTTCAACGGAAGATTCAAGGTGCAGGAATTTCCAAGTGAAGGGTTTAAGAGAATCATCATCATAACGAGGTGATATCGCTATCACACCCCTATGGCTATACAATTAGAAAAGAGATTTAAGTAATAAAAGGGAAGGATAGGTAATCCCTTTGTATCTACAGAGTTCTAGAAACGCATAAACGCAACAGTAGGAGTTAGGAGCCAAATGAATGGGATTCACATCCAGAGCAACAAACAGTCTTTCGATGAAAGGATCAAGAGGGAACTTGAAGCCATAGCCAAATATCTTGGCATACAGGAGCCTGCTATTACCAGGCATTACACTATTAAGGTGAAGTGAATCAGAAACAACAGAAGGCTTATAATCCTCAGGGATATCGGCATTGTACTTAGACAAATGATCTTGAAGTATAGATGAGGAGGTGATGGTGGTGGAAGTATTCTCAATTTTTTCCTCATCAACAGACTTAGTACGAGTTCTAGCCATGGCAGAAATAAAGAAAAAGATGAAAAAGATGGCGGATGAGGATAGGAGTACCTTTTTTGAAGGAGAAACTCAGAACACCTAGATGTTGGAAAGAAAAAACACAAGTCAGCTCGAGAGGGAGAAGTGAAAATGAAATAACAAAAGTGGGAAAAATTACATGTATTGGATTTTATAACCCTAGTGGTCAGCCAAAACGACTATTGCAATCGCTGTAGCTTGGAAAAGACGTGAGCAATGAGTACAACCCTAGAAAAGCGAAAAGGTACCTCGATCTCGCCAGTTCCTAGGGCACGAAAATCCCTAGAATCTCCACGAATAGACACGTGTATTCTAGCCATCAAGACTTCTCTCTCGCATTAATGAGGGGATCCCGAGCATTAAATGCTCTAACAAGTGAAATCGATTCTCAAATAAAAATAAGCGCGATAACATAGAGACCAAAATATCGTGGCGCAACGTTAACTCCAAGGGCAGCTGTCGAGACAACGCAAAAGAAAAGGATAGTGCTATAAAGATAAATCATTATTTGAAGGAGAATTCTAAACGCTGTCACAAGCCAGGCGTTATTAATTATTACAAACCAAATGGGATCAATGTTCGGAATAAAAAGAAAGAATAGCTAACGGAGATGAAAGAAGCTCTTGACGTTCCCCGCGGCATCAGCATCGTCTGATTATGGGGGCACCAGGCATCACCCCCGTCGCCTTCCTCCTCCTCTCCCAAAAGAAAGGTGGTATGCTGTAGAGACTTGATGGGTCACCCCATACTTGTTGAGAAGAGAATAAACAACCCGGTTGCAGAAATGTGTACCACGGTCGTTGATAATGGCTCGAGGGGTCCCAAATCAGTTGAAAATATTGGTACGCAGAAAATTCACCACCACTTTAGAATCATCGATTTTCGTTGCCATAGCCTCGATCCACTTGGAGACATAGTCGATAGCCAGAAGGATGTATGTATTCCCAAAGGAGTTCAGGAATGGACCCATGAAATCAATCCCCAGATGTCGAAAATCTCACAAGAAATGATATTGGTCAGAGGCATCTGGTTGCGAGCGCCTATATTCCCTGTTGCGTGACATCGAGGGCAAGACGCACAGTACATATATCTATCTTTGAAAATCGATGGCCAATAGAGACCAGCTTCAAGGACCTTTGGCTACGAAATGACCACCCTCTATTGATGAATGGAAAAATTTTAAAATTGAGGGCACTTCACCTATTGTTACGCATCTCCTGATGATCTGGTTTGAATAGTGCTTCCATAAGTAAGGACTGTCCCAGACGTAGTACCTTGATTGTTTCTTGATGCATTGACGTTCTGAATTCGAAGAATCGGTAGGGAAAGAGCCAGTCGCAAGATAGTTTGCTATATCAAAAAACCAGGAAAAATGGGCAACTTGGGCAAGACACAAATGCTCGTCAGGGAAGGTGTCATGAATGGGTACTTGTGAATCATCCTCTTGGGCTAGCAGCCTGCTTAAATGGTCAGCGACCAAATTCTCTCTACCTTTCTTATTCTTGATCAAGATGTCGAACTCTTGGAGTAACAAGATCTATCGAATGAGGCAAGGCTTGGCGTCGGCCTTCGTCAATAGACACCTAAGGGTTGAATGATCTGAATAGACTATGATATGTGTGCCCAAAAGGTACTGTTTGAATTTTTCTAGGGCATAGACGACTGCCAAAAGCTCTTTTTCTATAGTGATGTAGTTCTGTTGAGCTGGATCTAGCAACTTCGAGGCATAGTAGATAACATATGTTTCCTTATCTTTCTTCTGGCCCAAGACGACTTCAAGGGCATGGTTACTTGCGTCACACATGATCTCAAAAAGAAGTGACCAATCGGGGGCTCGAATGGTAGGAGTAGTGATGAGCTTATTCTTGAGCATATCAAATGAGGCTTTGCAACTGTCATCAAATACAAATTCTACATCCTTCAGAAGTAAGCGACACATGGGATGGGTGATTTTGGAGAAATCTTTGATAAACCGTCTGTAAAAACCAGCATGCCCTAGAAAGGAACGCACATCTCGAACGCAGGAGGGATAGGGCAAGGATTCAATTACTTCAATTTTTGCTTTATCAACTTCGATGCCTTTGCTGGAAATGATGTGTGTTAATGAGTATTTTATGCATATTTCCCCCCTTATTTATAACCTCATCTAGGGCAAGATTCTGCTAATTTCTCTTTGAATTCTTACTTTTTGCAGCTCTAGGCTAAAAGAGAGGAATATGCAAAAACATACTTTTTGGGTGGAATTTCGCGAATCTCAAAGCAGTGAGACCAAGACATCAATTTTACCGTCATGCCCTAGATGTTTTCGTTCAGCCCTGGGCAATATTTCCTGGTCAAAGCTTCGTTGTCGTGCTTCCACGTGTCCCCATTGCTGGCTTCTAGAAGATTCCATGCGCACCCAGAATATTCCCTAGTCGTTGATCATATCGTCATGCCGTAGATGCTGATTTTGTCATCGTACCCTAGCCGTCGTGTGTCTACAAAATCCCAACCAAAGTGAAAGATACCCAAAAGATCCGCATGGGATTCCATGCAGATTCCTCTTGACATATTTTGAGAATATTCCCTTTTAGACCAAGGGGCACTCTCCATGTGTAGGGTTGTACTCCCCTTAGTTAGATTTTTGTCCTCTTGTGGGCTGGAGAGTATATAAACCTTTAGTTTTAGGGTTTTAGGGAGATGATCTAATTTTTTTAGTTTTTGGCAGCAGCCTCTTAGGTTTCTTTTCTAGGAATTTGTTCCTCCCTTTTGTTGGAGCAACCGCCACCATTAACTCTTCTTCAAACCGGAGCTTAAGCTCCGGCCGGTATTTATTAAGCTTTCATTTCCTTTCTTGTCTCTTTACTTTTATGTTATTTATTTGATTTGTTTTTATTACATGTTAGCATGAGCGGCTAAGCTCATCTTCTTAGCAAAGGGTGTTTCGAGGGTTGCAAGGAGTAGTTAAGAGGCCTAAATGTGTTTAATATATTCTAATTGTTGTATTTGCTTGTTTGGCGATTTCTTGTTAATTCATCTAGGGCAAGATAGTAGTCTGGCCAGCTAATAACTAGTCCTAGATGATTAATGTCATCCTAATGGTAATAACTAACGTGTGGCCATTAGGAGGAGGAGACACCTAGGTTGGAGAAATGGCTATAGTGTGATATCGCCAATCTTGGGCAAGCAGACTACTAGGGCGTTATCGCGAGTCTGACAAGCTGAGAGGTCGCGCCCTAGACATGTCTTACCTCTGCTTTATGGACGTTTTGAGTATTGCCTCCCCGCATTCGTGCCTAGGGGGACGGTGAAATGCCAAGGTTACCTCATATGTGGAAACGAGGGGTAGCTTCTCTTAAAAAGGTAAGTAGGGGGTTTAAGTGGAAACTTGGTCCCTATAGCATGTCTATGGCACGAGAATAGAATATCCTTGAGCCGATGATTAACTAACCCGAAATGCAACCTAAGAGCACCACTTGTTAAGATCCCTTCTCATCTGGATTAATATCTTTATTTACAGTCTTTCTTTATTATCTTGCCCTTGATTACTCGTTACTTTCATGCCCATGATATATGCTTTTAATTGATAGTGTTGTTAACACCCAACTCTGTGACTGATCGATTATATCAGTCGACAAACCCCTCCCCCAAGGTTATTGTTCCATTTGGCTGCATTTACCTTTGTCATACATCTATAGCGAGTTATTACCCTTTAATCTCTGTGGTTCGACCCTGTCTTGCCCTTTACACATTTTAACTGTGCATTTGGGCATCATGAAATATTATTACATTTGAGTGACGATCAAATTTTGGCATCGTTGCGGGGGATTGAAAAGAACTACTTTCTTTATTTTATTTGTATGACCAGGAGATCTGCACCAAGACATTGATTTCTTCCACCTTGCCCTCGACGACGCAGAGTTCATCTACCTCGAGATACCCATTATGGCAAACCCACCCCCTCCAGGGCATGTTGCTCCACCGAACGTCCAGACCACCGAAGACCTCAATGTTGCTCCCGAGACACCTAACAGTTGTATTGTTTGGCCCGCTGTCCCTTATGACTGGACACTCAAGTCCGCCGTTATGCATCACCTTCCCCTCTTTCGTGGGCTAGCCAAGGAAAACCCTCATCGTCACCTTCAACAATTGTATTTTATTTGCAAGGCCATGAAGCCAATCAATGTCAGTATTGAACACGCCAAGCTCTGTGCTTTCATGTGGTCCCTCAAGGATCGTGCCCTCAACTGGTTCTACGACCTTCCTTCTAGATCTATTCACTCATGGGCCGAGATGTCCAAAGCCTTCACGGACAAGTATTATCCGGCATCTATGACAATAGTTACTCACAAGCAATTGGTATCTATTCTTCAAAACGATACAGAGGATCTCGATCAATATTATAAATTCTTCAAGAGGATGCAAGCCTTATGCCCTTCTCATAACCTCACCAAGCATGCCCTCATCCAATATTTTTTTGAAGGTTTGAAGGCCCATGACAAGGCCTTGCTAAATTCCACAAGTGGCGATTCTCTTTATGCTCTCACCCTAGCTGCTACCAAAGCTACAATTGAGCTCATGGCAAAGAATGCCACCTCTACAAGTAGTAACAATAGCAATCAAGGCGCCCAAGTGGTTGCAATGCAAAATGAGTTGACTGCTATCACGGGCATGCTGTAGAATATGGTAGCAGGACAACGTGTCCAGGGAAAGGCCTTCCAAATTTTCAATTTTATGGATCACCACGGACTCTTGTCCTTATATTCCTGAAGAAATCCAAGTCAATGCCATGGGTAACTACAATTAGACTCCATACGGCCAGAATTACAATCAAGTGTGGCGATATCCCAATTTTAGTGGGGCAAACAACCCACAGGTGTCTTGCCCTAGTCCGCCACCCCAGCAAAATCAGTATGAAAATCACCCTCCTCCCTTCAACATGCAGAACTTCATGTCCATGCCTAGTTACCACAACAATCTGTACCAACGTCAACCTCCTCAAGGTCAGAACTTCACCATCCCGCTGGTTGATGAAGCATCTCATCTCAAGAATGTTGTTGCGAATTTGCAAAAGCAAATGAGTATCATGGTTACCGAAATGAAAGCATTGAAGAATGGGGGCGGACTTTCTGGGCAAACAGAGGCCAACCCGAAGCACAATGTATGTGCCATGACACTTCGTAGTGGCACTCAACTACCCTCGACAATACATCAGCATCTAGGCCTAGATGCTGAAATACCTATGCTTGCGCATCTTCCCTCGACACCGAACAAACTGTCTTGCCCGAGCCTGAGCCCAAGACAAAAGAAAAGCAACTTCTAGCAAAGAAACCCAAAGTTGATGATGTCATGGTAGACCGCATCCGATCTCCAAGGGGCTCCCAAAAAAAGAGTGATCATCCATAAAATCCTTGAGCCGTCTTTCCTTCAAAGTCTAGTCAACTCTGAGAAGCATAATGAGGACCATGAGATTTTTGAGATGTTTAACAAAGTGCAAGTTAACATCCCTTTGTTGTAGGCTATTAAAAATGTTCCTCGTTATGCTAATTTTTTTAAAAATTGGTGTGCTAACAAATGTAACATGATAGGTGTGCAAAAGATTTGCGTAGGTGGGAACGCCTCGGCTGTGATCCAGCGAAAGCTACCGCCCAAGTGCAAAGACAAAGGTATGTGTTACCCTCCCCTGTAAAATTGGCACTACTGACATTGACAAAGCCATGTGTGATTCAGGTGCAGGTATCAATGTCATGCCCTTGACGATATACAATAGTCTAGGCCTAGGCCCACTCAAGTCCACCGGGGTCACGATCTACCTAGTTGACCGATCTGTCATCCACCCCGAGGGTGTTATTGAGGATGATCTGGTGCAGGTTAGAGATTTCATATACCCAGCTAACTTCTACGTGCTTGACATGGAGGATGCCCAATCTGCCAAGGCCTCGGACATGCTCCTAGGCAGACTATTCCTTAGGACAGCAAAAGCCAAGATCGACGTCCATGACGCCTCTATCACCCTTGAGTTCGACGGCGAGACCATCAAGTTCAATATGGTTGACAATATGAGACACCACACTGAGTTTTCAAGCGTAAAATTTATTGATATTGTTGACCCTGTTGTTACTAATGTTTCAGTGCTGGATATCCTGGCCTTGACGCTTGAGACTCCACCTAAGTTGCATGAAGTCGTCGCTGCTTTGGAGGAGAATTATGTTATCCCTTCTCCTCATGTTATTTCTCCTCTTCCCATTGATCGCACTATACCCGTCATACTGGACGTCTTGCCCTCGACACTGGTTCCTACGTTGGAGTTGAAGAGCTTGCCCTCGCATCTCAAGTACGCTTACCTTGGCGAGCATGACACACTCCCGGTGATCATCTCTAGCAAGCTCGATCCTGCTGGGGAGCACGAGTTAATTTCCACACTAAAAGGATACCACGAAGCCCTTGGATGGACAATCGTTGACGTCAAGACATTTACCCCAGCCTTTGCACACCTCAACTAGCTCTGGTAGCCTTCGTACCCACTCCTCATAGTCCCAAAACCATGGTAGCAACTCCAGCTGTCACCATGACCACTCTTGAGGCTACGAAAACCCTCACCCTAACTGTTGCTGCCACTGCATTGACCAGCAAGGGTAAGACGCCCAATGCCAATCCAACTGCACATCATGCCCACGACACGAGCAAGAGCAAGACTAACACTCATCACGATAAGTTGCCCTCTTCCAACGAAAGGTTTTACTTTACAATTCTTGTCTTAGGCTATTTTCCAGAAAGTTGAAGCATAAGTGGACTGACCCTTACCTTGTCAAGAAAGTGTATGATCATGGTATAGTCGCGATTCAGAGCATGGATATGGGCCTCGTTTCCAAAGTGCATGACCACAGATTAGAGTTGTTCCATGAAGGTTCCCACCCCCTCATGACAGAGCCACCAGATTAAGTGTGATTTGAACAACCAACGTCACGCCTTCGACGTTAACAGAGGCAATTCATGGTAGACACCCCACATTTCTTATCTTTTTATTTCTGCTGTACTTTTTTTTTCCAGAACTTTTGTGTGTGTGCCCTTCTCATATTGAGGAAAATGCGTTGCCTAGGTGTGGGGAGGGATTTATTTGTGTTTATTATTATTTGACTGTGTGTTTAATTTTCTGCATGTTGCATGGTTGTGTGTTTTGTGAAAAAATTTAAAATTCTCGGATTTTATTTTTAGGATTTTGTTAGATTTTGCAAAAATCTGCGCTACCTAGTTTTAAAACCTCCATGGAAACACACTTTCGATCTTTTGCATACAAGAATAAACCACCTAGCACCATGTCTAGACCTAGTCGACCATATTTTTCCTATTGAACCTTATATCCGCATCTAGGCCTAGACACCAGCAATCACGAATAGCACCTAGTGAGCACTTTGAGCTTCCACTCCATATTTCTTTTCATGTGCGAATAGAATGCTTAGCTAGGCACTAACTGGACTTGCATGATATCCCTGGGTATAGGCACCATTAGATATGGGAAAGCAACAAAATGACAAAAGTCTTCGCATCAATGTCTTCTTTCTTTCTTTCTTTCTTTTTTCCCCTTTTCTCTCACTTTTTATCATCTTGCCCTAGACATTCACCTACCCCTCTCTTTTCTTTCTTTCTCCTGACCGCTTGAGCTTATTTTTCTTGATCTTTTTCCTTGGTAGGTAAGCAACAATTGTTGAGAGCTAGACATCCAAAAGAACGTGCAGAAAAGTCTAAGTATGGGGAAGCAGTGGAAGTTAGGACTTAAGCGCAGAAAGCAGAGATCTAGGCAAATCATCAAAAACATCATCATGCCCTAGAAATTATCTCAAGAGAAAGAGCTCTCCTAGAAAAGTCTAAGTGTGGCGAAGTCGAAAAGTCAAACTTCAGTGCTGGAAGCAGATCTAGGGCAAGACACCTCAGAAGTCTTCTGCCCTAGTCGAATCAAAGCTAAAAAGGTTTGCGCCCCTTCTTAAAAAAAATGAAATAAAAAATGAAATTAAAAAATCAAAAAAAATAGAATAAAAGAATCAAAATAAAAGAAGGGGGCAAATGCGAACAAAGGAACCTGTTCCAGCACCGCATCAAGAGAAGAACTTCCTGCCCAAGAAAAAGAATCCTCCGTCTAGCCCTCAACTTCAGCATCGTGCCCTCAACGAGCGTTGTCTTACCAACCTCGCCTTTTTCCTAGCCAAGGAATCCATCCAGGTTTGAGTTGGTTGTCTCTTTTCTCTCCCTTCTATCTCTTTATGTTCTCTCTTTATCCCTTCTCTTTTCTGTTTCATTCCTATCTCTTTTCCCTTCTTTTCTAAGCCTGCCCTTCCCTTTTCTTTCTTTTTGCTGATGCGCTGTTCTTTTCAATTGATGATTGCTCATGCATGTGTACTACGTACTCGGATAGATATGCAATTCTAGTTTTGTGCTGTGCTATGTGCATTTAGTTTAGAGCGATTAAACACTTAGCCTTGTTTGCGAGTGTGAGTGTAAACACTTATATGGTGAGGATTGCTAGTAAATAGACCTGATGTGGGAAAGTCTAATCGTTAGGGTCGTTATCCATCTGATTTGATGCAGGTACCATGATAACGCGCTTGTCGAGGGCACGATCAAACAAATAATTACAACTTATCACATGCAACAAAATAGATTGAAGACAGTGGCAAGAGGATCGATCCACAGAGATTGGTGAAGACTTACATTAGACAAGGCCAGATTATAAAATAAAACAATAAAAGAAACAAAACAAAACAGAATTCAAGGGCTGGATGAAGAGAAACTGATTCAAGGTCTTGAATGGAATCATAGAACAAAAACACGAAAAGTAACAAACATGGGGGTTTTACTTGACTAAAACAAGTCATCCAAGAGAGATTTGGAGCTAACAATTTCTAACTAAGAAAGCAGTATTCGGGACCTTGAGTTGTCAATTCTTCGAATGATAAAAAATAGAAAATCAGTGAATAAATTCAGAAATAACAAAACAGAGGAATAATAAACACAAATAATCAATTAGAGAAAGATCTTAGCAAAAGGTGTTCTTGGGTTGCATTCGGGGTCCCGATCGTCATCAGTACAGAAATATTCTATTCAAGACATCATAGAAGTGACATAGGGACCAGATTTCTCGGATATCCCCTACTTTTCTCTTAAGAGAAACTACCCCCCGTTTCCACATATTAGGTAGTCTTGACAGTCCGCCATCCCTCTAGGCACGAATGCGGGAGGGCAATACTCAAACTGCCCATGAAGATAAGAAAAGACACAGCTGGACCGAAAGGTCCCTCAATTTGTCAGGCTCGTGACCCCGATCCAATCAACTACTCACCCTATCTATTCGAGACCACTTCAGCGCAACCAAGACTAAATAGATGCCTACTTGTTTCATGCAACTTTCCTTCCGTATTTATCACACAAATGGCAGCATTCACATAAAGTAAAAATCAGTTGATCAAGCCTTTAAAAACTCCATGCGAAATTATAATTAAGGTGATAAGCAATTGAATATGGCAGCAAGAATATATTAAGCATGTTTAGGCCTCGAATCTGGCCCTGCAGCCCTTGAATAACCCTTTGCTAAGAATTAAAGATTTAGCTACTCATGCTTGAAAGTAAACAAATAATAATTAAGGAAAGCATAACAAGTAAATAAATAGATTAAGGGAAGAAGACTTGTTACTAAATGTTTGAAGCCCGGCGGCAAAGGAGGAGAATGCTAACAAGAACTAAAGAGATAAACTAGAGAGAAGTCTAAGAGTGTTCTTCCTAAAAACTACATGATAATGGATGATCTAAGATCCCCTAAACTCTTCCTATCATCCTCTATTTAAACTAGAAAATACAATCACAAAATATATTCTGCCCAACTAAGGAACAAAATACATTTAAAGAAAGCCTATTACAATGGATCTATGCTCCCTAAAGTAAAAAGCTGAAATAGCATAAAGCTGATTTTCTTGGTCTTGACCAGCTTTGGCAGATCTGGAATGGGCTCAAGGCCTGAAATGTTCAGAGGGGTAGGTACTTTGTGATCAGTGCAGACTGTCAGAATAAGGAGGTCACATGAGAGCTTTGGCAAAAGGACACGTGGAAATGACACTCTTTGCCCTTCGGGGGCCCGAATGGAGAGTCTGATTCGGGACCTTGAACGCTGCTTTGGACTCGGGACCTCGGCTTTGGTCTTCAAGCGCAAATTCACACAAAATGCACCAAAAACGCATGTTTTTGCATAAACTCCCTTTTTAGGCCTAGATCTACAATAGTAATGAAAACAAGGGTAAATTAGTAGAATCATGCCTTAAATTGATGAAATAATGGAGGAAAAATCATGCATAAATACACGCTATCAAATATCCCCACACTGCCCAATGCTCGCCCTCGAGCATTCACAAAATTTAAAATAGTCCCAAAATAGAACAGACACACCAAACCATAGCACAGAGAATAAGCATGCTTTTCAACATTCGGGACCCCGAATGAAAACAGACTCTACCTAGATGAACACCTGCATCAGATCAGAAGGATAACGACCCTTAAGAAAAGACTTTTCCACATCAGCCTATTCACCAGCAGTTCTCACATAGATCAGTATTTGCACTCACACTCGTAAGGTTAGGTGTTTAAGCACTCAACTATGCAAAAACGCGGCACAAAATCAAGTTTGCACATAAATCCGAGTACATTAGACACATGCATAGGCAATCTAGCAATCAAAAGACTTCGCATCAGGGGCAAGAAGGGGAAACAAAGAAAATAATTCATAAGAGGGTTTAGAAAGAGTGGAAGAATGAAACATAAGGAGAAGAAAAAGTGGAGGAGAGGGAGAGTAAAGAAGTGAAATGAGGAGGTGGTTAAACCAACTCAACCTGGAATGAATTGAGATGGTGAGGCAATGTTGCTGAGGGCGAAAGCTAGACTAGATTCTTCTTCTTCGAGGGGGATCTTTGCTTCCTTGGCTCGAGACCTTGAATGGGTGCTGGCTACTGATTTTTCCTTTTCCTCTTTTCATGATTCGAGCTTCCTCTCTTCTCTCTCTCTTTTATTTATATTTCTATTTTTTCTATTTTTTTTTCCACATATAAGGTAGTCTTGACAGTCCGCCATCCCTCCAGGCACGAATGCGGGAGGGCAATACTCAAACTGCCCATGAAGATAAGAAAAGACACCGCTTCTTTCCATTTGAGGACACGTGGAAATGACGCTCTTTGCCCTTCGGGGGCCCGAATGGAGAGTCCGATTCGGGACCTTGAACGCTGCTTTGGACTCGGGACCTCGGCTTTGGTCTTGAAGTGCAAATTCGCACAAAATGCACCAAAAATGCATGTTTTTGCATAAACTCCCTTTTTAGGCCTGAATCTGCAATAGTAATGAAAACAAGGGTAAATTAGCAGAATCATGCCTTAAATTGATGAAATAATGGAGGGAAAATCATGCATAAATACACGCTATCATACCATATAGGTGAGGTTGTGTCTTGACAAAGTCTAGCTTGGTGCCCGATTTATGCTTGTGTGTTGATTGGTTGTGTTTGTCTGTTTCTTAGGGCGATTTTTAGTGTTCTGAATGCTCAAGGGCGAGCATTGGGCAATGTGGGGATATTTGTTAGTGTGTATTTTATGCATGTTTTTCCCCTTATTTATAGCCTTATCTAGGGCAAGATTCTACTAATTTCTCATTGAATTCTTACTTTTTGCAGATGTAGGCTAAAAGAGAGAAATATGCAAAAACATATACTTTTTGGGTGGAATTCCACGAATCTCAAAGCAGCGAGGCCAAGACATCAATTTCGCCATCATGTCCTAGATGTTTTCGTCGAGCCCTGGACAATATTTCCTTGTCAAAGCTTCGTTGTTGTGCTTCCACTTGTCCCCATTGTTGGCTTCTATAAGACTCCATGAACACCCAGAATATTCGCTAGTCGCTGATCATATCGTCATGCCCTAGATGCTAATTTTGTCATCATGCCCTAGCCATCGTGCGTCTGCAAAATCCTGACCAAAGTGAAAGATACCCAAAAGTTCCGCATGGGATTCTATGCATATTCCTCCTAGCATATTTTGAGAATATTCCCTTTTTGACCAAGGAGCACTCTTCATGTGTAGGGTTGTACTCCCCTTAGCTGCATGTTTGTCCTATTGTGGGCTGGAGAGTATATAAACCTTTAGTTTAGGGTTTTAGGGGGTTGATCTCAGTTTTTTTAGTTTTTGGCAGCCGCCTCTTAGGTTTCTTTTCTAGGAATTTGTTCCTTCCTTTTGTTGGAGCAACCGCCACCATTAACTCTTCTTCAAACTGGAGCTTAAAGCTCCGGCCGGTATTTATTAAGCTTTCATTTCCTTTCTTGCTTCATTACTTTTATGTTATTTATTAGATTTATTTTTATTACATGTTAGCATGAGCGGCTAAGATCATCTTCTTAGCAAAGGGTGTTTCGAGGGTTGCAAGGAGTAGTTAAGAGGCCTAAATGTGTTTAATATATTCTTATTGTTGTATTGCTTATTTGCCGATTTCTTATTAATTTATCTAGGGCAAGATAGTAGTCTGGCCAACTAATAACTAATCCTAGTTGATTACTGTCATCCTAATGGTAATAACTTACTTGAGGCCATTAGGAGTAGACACCTAGGTTGGAGAAATGGTTATTGTGTGATATCACCAATCTAGGGCAAGCAGACGACTAGGGCGTTACCGTGAGTCTGAGAAGCTAAGAGGTTGCGCCCTAGACATGTCTTACCTTTGCTTTATGGGGGTTTTGAGTATTGCCTCGCCGCATTCGTGCCTAGGGGCGCGGCGAAATGTCAAGGCTACCTCATATGTGGAAACGGGGGGTAACTTCTCTTAAGAAGGTAAGTAGGGGCTTTAAGTGGAAACTTGGTCCCTATAGCATGTCTATGGCACGAGAATAGAATATCCTTGAGCCGATGATTAACTAACCCGAAATGCAACCTAAGAGCACCCCTTGTTAAGATCCCTTCTCATCAGGATTAATATTTTTATTTATAATCTTTCTTTATTATCTTGCCCATGATTACTAGTTACTTTCATGCCCATGATATATGATTATAATTGATAGTGTTATTAGCACCCAACTCTGTGAAGTCGTCCATAAAGAACTCGATGCCTTTTTCAACAAATTCGGAAAAGATGCTCATCATGCATCGCTGGAAAGTGGCAGGCGCATTACATAAGCCAAAAGGCATTCTTCGATATGTGAATGTACCGAATGGGCAGGTGATGGTAGTCTTCTCTTGATCCTCTAGGGAAACAGGAATCTGGTAGAAGCCTAAATAGCCATCCAAATAACAATAATGCGTCTTGCCCGCGAGATGCTCTAACATCTGATCGATGAACGGAAGTGAAAAACGAGCTTTTCTAGTGGCTGCATTCAGACGACGGTAGTCTATACACACTCTCCAGCCATTCTAGATTCTGTTCGGGATCAATGCGCCATCTTGCCCTGTAGTGATAGTGATGCCAGTTTTCTTGGGCACGACTGCATCCAACAACTTCAGCACTTCTTTCTTCACTACCTCTATCATGGGAGGATTCAATCTACGCTGAGACTGATGGACCGTCTTGCTGGCGTCCTCAAGATGGATTCTATGGGTGCCTAGGGTTGGAGACAAGCCCTTGATATCGGCTATTGTCTATCCGATGGCTTGCTTAAATTCTTTCAGCAAAGAAATCAATTCTTTCTCCTCTGGCTCGTCCAGCTTGTTGGAAATTATCACAGGGAGCGACTCGTTGGCACCAAGATAGGCATATTTGAGGTGCCACGGTAAAGTTTTTAATTCAAGAATTGGTGCTTGCACGAGAGAAGAAAGAAGCTTGATATGATCATCATAGTGAGGAGAGATAACATGAGGTTCGGGAGAAAGGATAGGTTGTTCCTCTAATGCAGCTACAGCTGAGTGTAGCTCAGGTGATGTGACTACTATCGAGGCCAAGTCAGCTAGTACCTATGGTGTGATACTTTTGTTAAGGGCAAGCTGCAATGGATCAACAGAATTCAATTCAGCGATTTCATCAACAAATGGATCAATTAAATCAACATAATTAAGACTAGAAAATTCAGAAGGATATCGCATGGATTCAAGCATGTTGAATTTGATGATCTGGCCATCAAATTCGAGAGAAATGGTAACATCATAGACATCTATCTTGGCCCTGGCGGTAGCGAGAAATGGTCTCCCTAATAGGATATATATGGCTTTAGTGGATCTTTCATCCCCCATAGCAATGACGTAGAAATCTGCAGGAAATATGAAGTCGCCCGCTTGAACGAAAACATCTTCAATAACACCCTCAGGATAGATAACAGATCTGTCGGCCAATTGGATCATAAGTCTGGTACTCTTGAGTAGACCGAGGCCTAGACTGTTATAGATCGTCAAGGGTATGACATTGATGCCAGCACCCAAATCACACATAGCCTTGCCGACATCGATTGTCACAATCTTGCAAGGAATGATGAACATACCCTGGTCTTGGCATTTAGGGAGAATTCTTCGCTGAATATGGGCAGAAACATTGGCTCCCATACTTATCTTGTTCACCCCAGCCATGTTGCGTTTATTGATACACAAAGTCTTTAAGAACTTGGCATATCTAGGGACGCTCTTGACAACTTTGCTGAAAATATTGAAGATCTCATGCTCCTCCTTATCCTTCTTGTACTTGACTAGACGTTGAGGGAAAGGTGGCTCAAGGATCTGGTGGATATACTCTTGGGTGAACTCGGGTGGATTCTGTCCTCCATTACTTCTGGAATTTTTTATTCTTTCTTCGTCTTCTTGGGCTTGAGCTCAGATTCTGGTGATTGTTCGACGTCGAGGGCAGGATGGACTGGAGGTAATTCAAGACCGCTTCGGAGGGTCATAGCACATGCTTCATGCTTTGGATTTGCCTCAGTTTGCCCAAGAAGTCTACCTCTATTTTTCAATTTTTTCATCTCAGCATTTACAACATTCATTTGCTTCTGAAGCTCCGAAATGACGTTCTTATAATTGATTACTTCATCAATAGGTGGAGGGATAGTAGCTGGATCCTTAGAAGGCAGATACTAATATTGCTGATTGTTGTGGTATGGAGGTCTAGGCCTGAAATTTTGCATGTTGAAGGGTGCTTGAGACTAATTTCTATACTGATGCTGCTACGGTGGTGGCTGACTAGGGCCAGACGATTGAGGATTATGAGACCAGCTGAAATTAGGGTGCTTCCAGCCCTAGTTGTAGTTCTAGCCATATGGGGCATTGCAACCACCAATAGCATTAACCAAAATTTCCTCTAGAATATAGGGATAAATGTCTGTAAGATGATCAATAAAGTTGCAAATCTAGCAGGCCTTGATCTGGACAGGTTGTCTTGAAACCATATTCTGTAGCATGCCCGTGATGATTGTTAACTGATTTTCCATGGGTGTGATTTGCCACTTTTTCTGATGCAACGATAGTCTTAGCCATAAGCTCAATGATAGCTTTGGCTACAGCTGGAGTACGGGCACAAAGGGAACCACCGGTTGCGGCATCCAACAAGGCCTTGTCATTTGTTTTCAAGCCTTCATAGAAATACTAGATAAGATCATGGTTAGTCAGATTAAGGGCACAAAGCTTGCATCTTCTTATAGCGCTCATGGTAATGCCCTAGACTCTCGTCATCTTTTTGGACAATAGAAACTAGTTGTTTGCGGGTCACGCTTGTCGTAGATGCTGGATAGTACTTATTAGTGAAGGCCTTTGACATCTCAGCCCAAGAGGTAATAGATCTAGGAGGAAGGTCGTAGAACCAATCCTTGGCAGCATCTTTCAAAGACCACATAAAACCTCGTAGCTTGGCCTGGTCAATATTGGCATTAGTAGGCTTCATGGCCTCGCAGACTAAGTGAAGGTGTTGCAGGTGGCGATGAGGATTCTCTTTAGGTAGTCTGTGAAAATAAGGAAGATTATGCATGACCGCGGACTTGAGCGATACAGCTGCTGGGAGCTTCTGGAGCAGCATTGAGGTCATTTATAGTCTGATCATTCAATGGTCGCGGTGGTTCTGCCATATTGGGTATCTCGGGGTAGACGAACTCAGCGTCGTCGAGGTTTTGATGAAAGAAAGAAAATTCTTCAAGGAAGAAGTCGGCGAAATTATCCAGACCGGAGAGATTTCTATCGAGGGCAGGATTAGGGACTCGTCTACGGTTAATAGTTTATCCTCTAGCTTGCCTTCGGAGTCCTCTTTCTGTTCTAGTAAGCTCATGATCAAATGGTAATAGGTATGGAGCAGATCTCCTGGTCATACAAATAAGAACAAAATATCAGTACTTATCAATCCCCGGCAACGGCGCCAAAATTTTACTCGTCGTCGAAACGGGTCAAAAATAATATTAAATCCTGATGTCTACATGCACAAATTAATTTGCAAAAAGTGGTAATAGGGTCAAACCACAGAGATTGAAGGATGAGTCTTTCCCTAGATGTATGACAGGAATAAATGCACAAAATAGTAACACAAAGGGGGGTTTAGTTAGTCAAACAAGTCAACCAAAAGATGTCGAGGTCTAGACAGCTAACATGAACAGAATTTATAAAAACAATAACGATAACAATCACAATAAATAAATAAATAAATGAGATTAAATCAATAAGGAGAAATCTTAGCAAGGGATTATCTTGGGTTGCGTTGGGGCCTAGTCAGTCATCAGCTACCACCCATTTTCACATATAAGGCAGCCTTGACGCTGTGTCGTCCTCCTAGGCATGAGGCGGGGAGGCAATACTCACAGCGCCCATCGCTCACTTGTTTAGGGCCCGCGACATCGCCCTAATCGCTCACTTTGCCCCTAGGAAAGACACGTCTAGGGCTAGATGCCTCTTAGTTTGTCAGGCTCGCGACATCGCCCTAATCGCTCACTTGCCCTAGACAGAACGGACCAAGCTAATGATAATCCATCTAGTGTCTACTCTATTTTAAGGCTTTGCGTTAGTTATAACCAAAGAAATGACAGAGATCTAAGATGGTGAACTAGCAGGTGATCAAGCTCCTAATAAAACCAACCAGATCTAACAATAAAAATGGCAAGCAAACAAATACAACAATAAAAATATATAAAACACGATTTGGCCTCGTGACTACCCTTTTGCAACCCTTAAAATACCCTTGCTAAGCGTATAAGCTTAGCCATTCATAATAACAAATAAAAACACAGATTTAGTAAAAAGCATAAAGGAAAACGAATGTAATAAAGGAAAGAAAACTCAATAAATACCGGTCGAATCTAAAGCGTTGGTTTGAAGAGTAATGTCGGCGGTGGCTACAAAAGGGAGTGACAAATCCCAAAGAAACAAAAGAAGAAAGTAGGTGAGCAGCTGCCCCCAAAAGGATTCTATGATATAATATGAGATGATGTCCTAAAAACCCTAAAACTAAGGTTTATATACCCTCACAGCTCACAAAAGGACATAAGACATCTAAGAGAGGGTACAAGGGGAGCGTGTGTCCTAAGAGAATATTCCTAGGTTAACCAAAAAAGGATCTGGAGGGAATCCCGCGTGGATCTTTTCTTTGGTGTCCTTGAGAGATATCTGCACGTATGGCAGTGAGTTTTGGGGAAAAATGCGGCTTGGTAGGATCTAGGGCAAGACGACACAGCTCTTATCCAGGGCTCGACAATGGGGAGAATAACTACTTTGACGCTTTGAGTTCCACGAGATTCCATCAAAAAGGGCTTATTTCAGCATGTTTTCCTCTTTCAGTCTAGGTCTACGAAAAAAGGTGAATTCAATGGAAAATTAGCAGTATCATGCCCAAGATAAGGTAATAAATAAGAAGGAAAACAAGCATAAAACGCACACTATCAAGCCTCTGCTAGGATCTTTTCCCATCTGATTTTATATCTTTATTTACCTACTTTGTTTAGTTTAATATTAGTTTAATCAACAATTCTCTCAAAACCCCCACCCCTTTGTTACTGTTTCGGTTTGTTCACTTGAGTTATAGACCATAGATAGAGTCTACCCTTAGTCCCTGTGTTCGACCCTGTTACCAATATACACAATTTATTGTGCACTTGATAGCAGGTTTATTCTTATTATTTTTTACGGCTTCGACAACCGGTCAGTCATCTCTAAAACACTTATTTTCAAAAAATCAAAGATTTATGCCTCTACTTAGTAGTATTACTCTCCAATTTGCAAGCATTTAAACAACAATTACGATCAAAATATACGCTCAATTAGAATATTAATTGTATAACTATGTACTTTTTAATGAACATTTTTGCTTCTTTTTATATCTTCTCTTTGATTTAATATAATATTTCATTTGATGGAAATAAAAAAATGAATCATTTTTTATTGACCATGCTATATTTTATCCTCTTTTTATAATATGATTCCCTCTTATAATTTTATTATTTTTAGTTCAATTCAATTTTATTTTATACGTTTACTTTCTTTAGAAGGGATAAAAAAGTATATATAATATTTATTTATCAATTAAAATAATTAATTTAAAAAAATATAAGTTGTTTAGTATATTTTAAATAATATCTAATTTATTGGAAAAAAACGAATAAATATTGCGCGGGCAATTATGTAATTCAAAATAGAAGCAAAGTCTCTATGACCAATGTCTCATTTACTTACAACGATGGAACTCATGATACGTTTCAATCTTATACAGCATGTTTGTTGCCAGTGGCGGATCCTGCCCTCGATGTTTGGGGGAGCGAGATCAGTGATGGATTTAGGATTTATATTCAGGGGGTGTGGGGGCTGCCCCCGAAATAATTTTTTTTGGAGTATTTTAAAGGGAAGGCAAGTGAGCTGAACGAAAAATTGGAAAAATGCTTAAAAGTATTTGTATCCGTCACTAAATAACAAATATTTATATAAACTTAACAAAAAGATAAATAAAAAGACAATATAGAAAAAAATTAATTATACATTAGAATTCATACAATATACGTACTTTTTACAATTGTTCTCTACTTTAGGATTGGAATTGAATGAGAGATTGAGAGGGTGATGGATATGTGATGATTTGGTGTAGAAATTGAATTAAATGGAGGGATTGGATTTCGGCAGAGATTGAATTGGCTTTGGCACGGGTTTATTGGTAGTGATGATTTGGGTAGTGATGATTTGGGAAATGAGGATTTGGGATTTAATTGGAAGGATTTGGGTGTGGGTTGGGTTTAAAATTTGGGTTGGGCTTTGGGTTGGGTTTAAATTTTTTATAACTTTTATATTTTACGTTCGAACTTTTATAGTTTACGAGGGAATTTTTATTGAACTGTAGAGCGGACTTTTCGTCGCCTACTGTGTACTAATTATTTTGCTTTATTTTATTTCACACTTTAACAATTTTGGTTCGAGTTTTTATTCATTTTTAGGTAAAATTGCTCGTATCATCGGCTTGAACTGAACCAACAATGTATATATTAATTTTTTTTTTTAAAGTTTGGCCCCTATGAGGCTCCGCCTCTGCTTGTTGCACTTCACGTGAGGGAGGAATGTTTTCGAGTGAATGTCAAAACACCAGTCAATCTATTACCTGTGGAAACACATTTTACGCAATATTTGTTTTTTTCAAGTTCATTTTTTTTATTTTTCTTAAATCACAAAGTAGATGTATAATGCTTCACATATATTTTTAAAAATTTATAGTTATTAAATCACAATTCCTATCTACATTATTTTTTAAATCCCACATAACTCATTCAACATATATAACACTTGAAAAAATGGAAAAAAATTGAATTTGAGAGAAGCTAGACCCATTTTACGCGTAATGGTTTCTAATTTTTTCCATTCCATCTTGTATAAAGCATTGGACATATCTATTTGAGTGCCGTAGCCCAATTTGATTGATTGGTTCTAGACCTAACAAAAATATGTTCCGTGATTAAATATTTGTGATTTAAAATTATATATATTGTTTACTAATTGAGTTATTCTGGTTTGAATTTTACCTCTTAAGTTAACTTATAATAAAATTAGCATAGAGATTTACGACTAGTAATGCAATATTTCATTGGCGGGCATAACAATATCAGTTTCAGAATTCATTGGTGCATGTCCTTAAATTGTATCGTTCTCATTTTGCTTGTTTTCTCCGATCGACCAATATCTCCTCTCCTATAAATTTCCAGTTCCTATTTCTATAGTTTTGTATGTTTTCAGAAAGGTAGAATTAATCATCTCTAGCTTTTCAAATATGGCAACCCAAATTCAGCAACTCTCATGTCTACTCCTATTCAGCCTTACTTGTAGCTTCTTCATAAGCTCCCATGGCACATCATCCTCCGCTCAAGATCGAAATGTATTTTTCATGTCTTTCTAACCATTTTCCTTTAATTTATTTATTCATTTCATGATTTTTTAACTCTTTTTAAACAAAATATCATATTTGTACGGTGTATTATGCCGCAAGCATTTTAAAGATACATCAAGAATAAAAATTACTCTTTCTATTTTTTTAGATATCGGATTTATCAAAATTATATATATTTAAATAATTGTCGTATTTATCTTTTTTAGATGATTAATTAGTGATTTTTATTCTTACTCTCTATTACCTTAATTATATAAGAACTAATCACATGATAATCAATTCTCAATTAATTTCTCAATTTATAGGGATAATTTTGTCAAAAATTAAAAATACAACCAAAATCATCAATTTTATTAGGGCGAAATGCTGAAAATCAACCCTGAACTTTAAAGTTTTATTTAATCACAACCCTGATCTTTTATTTTGTTTAATTACGACCCTAGTGTCGCCAGTATTGTTTAATCACCCCCCTACCGTGACATAAATCTGACGTGTTATGTGCCACGTCAGCCCCTGGAACGTTGCCACGTCAGCTCGCCACGTTTGCAACCTGCCATCTCAGACTCCATGTGGCAGGGTTGCGATTAATCAAAACATTAAAGTTCAGGGTTGTAATTAAACAAAATAAAAGATGAGGTTTGTAATTAAACAAAATAAAAGATCAGGGTTGTGATTAATCAAAACATTAAAATTTAGGATTGTTTTATGTCATTTTGTCATCTATAAATCTTTGTTGCATGATCTTTTTTGTCTGGTTAATTAATTTATTATACTTATATGCTATATTATTCCCAAATATAACTAAACTTTAATTAATTAGGTTTTCTCATAATTAGTTTTTGGATTATCCTCTTTTTTTAAATTAGTAGTATTTTGTATAGTCTATGTCTATAATTCAGTTTAATTTATTTTAGGTGTTAGATAGAGGTGTAATCTTCTTGTTTAATTTACAATTCTAGATTTAAATTTTATAATTTTTTTGGGAATAACATAGCATATAAGTATAATAAATTAATTAAATAGACAAAAAAGATCATGCAATAAGGATTTCTAAATGGCAAAAGAATATAAAACAACCCTAAACTTTAATATTTTGATTAATCGCAACCCTGATCTTTTATTTTGTTTAATTACAACCCTAAACTTTAATATTTTGATTAACCGCAACCCTGCCATGTGGAGTCTGACATGACAGGTTGCAAACGTGGCGAGCTGACGTGGCACATAACGTCGGTCAACGGTGCCACGTCAGATTTCTGTCATGGTAGGGGGGTGATTAAACAATACTGGCGACGACTAGGGTTATAATTAAACAAAATAAAATATCAGGGTTGCGATTAAATAAAACTTTAAAGTTCAGGGTTGTTTTTCAGCTTTTACCCATTTTATTAGTACGTATGATTATAGTTAAAAAAAAATTTAAAAATGGAGAATATATTTGTTTAAAAAAATATATTAAAAATACATGAAACTGGTTTGTAGGTTTGACATTGTGGATTTCAGGTCCATATCGTGTACATGGGTGAACGTTCAAGAACGGATCCAAGCGGAGATGTTCCACTATCGGCTCGTCATGTCAGCATACTTCAAAAAGTTGTTGGCAGGTTCAAAAGATGATTATTAATTATTATCTTAATTCATAATTATCATCTAATCACTTACCCTATAGCTCTTAGTTAAGGCAGTCCAGAATTTTAGTTTTGTTTTAAGAATAGTAAAAATAAATAAAAATTATTATGTGTTTTAATTTAATTGTCAAATCATAATCAATCAATAACAATAACAAAACTAATGTTAATTTCAAGCTATGACTGATTTGCAGTTTTTTAAAATTTGTCTGTTAAAATGTCGGCTTTGGTAGCTTGTTTCAAGCGCACACTTTGTGTTGCTTTGGTAATGTTATTCAGCTTATAAAAAAACAATATTAATTGTATTGCGAGTAACCCCTTTTGAGCACCGTGATGCAATAGGTTAATCTCATGTCTAAAAAGAACAGAGTGCACTCCAGAGAATTTGTGAAGTATAATTTAATAAAATATGTGTAAAAGAAAATAGCTGCTGGAACCAATATACATATATGCTAAGATGTTGACGTTGTAAATTTATGCACATTTATGACAGCGCTATTGCATCAGAATCCCTTCTCCAGAGCTACCACAGGAGCTTCAACGGCTTTGTTGCTAAATTGACCGATGACGAGGTCCAGAAACTGGCTGGTGAGCAATATTAACACTACGCTTGTTTATTAATTACTTGAAACAGAAAAAAGAAATCCCATGCAAATTTTTATTAAATTATTAGTTATTATTATAATAGGAGAAATTGAATCTATAATTTAGGTCATAAGAAAGACATGCACAAACCACTTGAGAAAAAAAATCTCATATAATTAATCTTGAGGAATTTAATTAATTAATTCTTCGTTTCGATATTTCTACCTTCACCAACTTAGGCATGGAAGGCGTTGTGTCTGTATTTCCAAACCAAATGAAGAAACTACACACCACAAAGTCATGGGACTTCATGGGCTTCCCACAAAATGTGCCAAGAGCGACCATAGAAAGCGACGTCATTATTGGAATGCTGGACACCGGAATTTGGCCGGAGTCGGAAAGTTTTAATGATGAAGGATTCGGTCCACCTCCAGCCAAATGGAAAGGCACTTGCCAATCCTCCTCCAATTTCACTTGCAATAAGTAAGTAAATACTTTTCCTTCCACATTAATTAATCGAGAAACTAGGAGAAAAATGTTGGATAAGTAAAAATGAAACATATTGCAAGAAAATAATTTATAGGTTACAAAATTATAGTATTATATAAGATTGAATTATAATTTACATGATCCATATGAACCACTTGGACTCAAGGCCGCCAATAGCTATAGTCCTAAACATAGTTATTACTTTCAAGATACTAAAACAAAAACATTGTGTTTGCTTATGGAATGTAGTAAAATAATTGGAGCAAGGTACTACCACAGCGAACAGAAAGTAAGTGCAGGAGAAATTATATCACCAAGAGATTCACAAGGGCATGGAAGTCACACAGCTTCAACAGCAGCAGGGCGTTTGGTAACCAAGGCAAGCCTATTCGGGCTCGGCTCAGGGACAGCTCGAGGAGGACTTCCGTCTGCGCGAATTGCAGTCTACAAGATCTGCTGGACTGATGGGTGCTCTGATGCAGATATTCTGGCTGCATTTGATGATGCGATTGCGGATGGAGTTGACATAATCTCACTTTCAGTTGGGGGTTCATTTCCGCTAGGCTATTTCGAGGATTCAATCGCTATTGGAGCTTTCCACGCCATGAAGAATGGGGTGCTCACATCAAATTCTGGTGGTAATGATGGTCCTAGTTATGCATCCATCACAAATGTCTCGCCTTGGTCTCTTTCCGTTGCTGCTAGTACCATAGACAGAAAGTTTGTGACTCAAGTGAAGTTGGGTAATGGAGCAACTTATGAGGTAAGACTACCTTTGGAGATTCTTCTTTTTTTGGCTCGTGGACGTTCAATAATTTTTTTAATAAGTGGAGGTAAGAGTTGAATCCGAACCTTTATTGGTATTTTATTATAAATAGTAAGTCACTCGATTATATGTTACGGGACGTTACATGGTTTAGTTAAGCCATTATCAATGTTTTCAAATCAACTTACAAAAGAAAAACATGATTAATTATCAGTATTATAGTATCATGGAAAGAGTATTATAGTATAACGAAAGAGAGGATAATCAAGAAAATGTATACTACTCTCGGAGTTCCATGTCACACTTCTTTCGCCTACTAAATGTAAATGGTATAATCTTTATGTGAGTTTTGAGTGATGTGAAATTCTAAAGTAGCGAATAATTTCTCAAATTACTGTGAGAAATGTGATTCTAAAGAGATTCTAAATCTAACTTAAATTACTTTGAAATGGAGGGTATCAACATAAACACATTTGAGCCCCGGAATGCTCACTACCCGATCATCTATGCTGGAGATGCACAAAATGTCACAGCAGGATCCGATTCCAGGTAACCATAAAATCCTTAGATGTATAGTTAAATAGAGTGATCGATGCAGCAACTGTTATAATGGAATTAACAATTACAGGTTTTGCAACGCCGGAACATTGGACAACGATTTGGTGAAAGGGAAAATCGTGCTTTGTGATTCAACTGGTGATGGAGGAAACATAATAGCCACTGGTGCAGTTGGCTCAATAATGCAAGAAGACTTTGGCAGAGATGCAGCCTTCAGCTACGCTTCCCCTACTTCTATCATAAATTCTACCGATGCAAGTCAGGTTTTGAAGTACCTGAGATCTAAGGGGTACTGAATTACATTTTGCAAATAGTTAATTTATCATAAAATGTATTAGCCACATAAAGTATCCAGCCAACGACCTTGCATTCGTTGTAGTGTTTCTCAACCGTGATTTCTTATACGAGAAAGGTTTTGATAACAAATAACACTTGATTCCAGAAACCCAACCGCAACCATATTAAAGAGCATCGAAGCGAATGACAACGTGGCTCCTCGCGTCGTCTCATTTTCTTCAAGAGGACCCAATGCAATAAGCAAAGACATTCTCAAGGTAAATTGTAGGCGATCAATGTCTCTATTTTTCTTGCTCTTATTGTAGATTGTAGTTTTAATCTATAAGATTTATGACTCTTGAAGCCCGACATAAGTGCACCTGGGGTGGACATCTTAGCAGCATGGTCTGAAGCTACGACGGTTACTGGAGAGATCTTGGATAAAAGAGTAGTTCCTTACAACATCATCTCTGGAACTTCCATGGCTTGCCCACACGCGACTGCTGCAGCTGCTTATGTCAAGTCATTCAACCCAACATGGTCCCCTGCTGCCATCAAGTCTGCTCTAATGACCACAGGTAATTAAGACGAGCTCTTAGTAAATTGGTGAAATAGTTTCCTCCGTTTTTAAATTGAACTTAAGACATGAGCTAACGATGAACTTTTTTGTGACAGCTACCCGAATGATTCCTGCGAATGAGAGAGAGGCCGAATTAGCTTATGGATCGGGTCACATAAACCCTGTAAAGGCAGTTAATCCTGGTCTAGTATATGATGCTGGAGAGACCGATTATGTCAGATTTTTGTGCGGACAAGGTTACAATTCTACACAGCTTGGTCTAGTTACCGGAGATTCTAGCGCATGTTCCAAAGACATCAATGGAACTGCAGGGGACCTAAACTATCCTTCTTTCGGTCTCTCGTCTAATCAATTACTACAACCTGTAACTCGCGTCTTCCACAGAACAGTCACAAATGTTGGACCGGCATCATCCATTTATAAGGCAAAGTTGTCTACATCTGTTTCAGTTGGACTTGATCTGCAACTTACCCCCAATATTCTTTCCTTCCAGTCCGTGGGGCAAAAACAATCTTTTACTCTCACTGTCACCGCGAAGGTCGGTAAATTTCCGATCTCCGGTTCTCTTGTTTGGGATGATGGTGTGCATCAAGTTAGAAGTCCTATTGTGGCATATCCAGAACCAGAACCAACCAAATGAACGATTCTAAGTTAAGACACGAAAAGAAACTAACTCTATGAAAATGTACTCGTCACTTTTAGTAACTTATGCCATATCTTTGAAAATGAGAATAAACATGCTTTGGATTATCATTATTCTTCCATGCATGACAGAAATAAATAGCTTTGGATTACTGTTAATGTTTAGTTCCGGAACATTTTAATGAAATATTTTTTCGCAATAATATTATCCTTGCAATTTATTTTTTCGCAATAAATTGATAAAATAACAAAAATATTTTATCAATTTATATAATTAAAGTGAATGTATATATCTAGTGATCCTGACGGTATAAGATACATATACATATGATTTTATGTTTAAATCTCCTTTGTATGCTATAAATCTGCAAGTCAGAAATCAGTCCAGAGTGTGCAAATAATTCATAAGATTTCTGAATTTTTCTCTCATCGTTTCTTACAATTTGTAGCGGAGCGCTATTGTTTGTAGGGAGATTGTAAGAGTTAAAATCAAATACCCATATCAAACCTAATTGAGTGGTAGGTTTTGGGAAATCTATTTCCTTGCTTTATTTATCGTTAATACATGAGTATATATGCAAGCTAACCTAAGCTTAAGTCCAATAGGCCCAATATACAATATACGAACATAATATTATACAAGTCCTAACACCCCCCTCAAGTTGGAGCATATAGATCACGAATGCCCAACTTGCGAAGAAGATATAAAAATTTCCTCTTGCCTAACGCCTTGGTAAAGATGTCGGCGAGTTGCTCATTCGTGGACACATAGTGAGGCGCTACAACCCCATCTGTGACCGCATCACATATAAAATGGCAATCAATCTCAATGTGCCTTGTACGTTCATGAAAAAGTGAATTTTAGGCAATGTGAAGAGCCAACTTACTATCACAGAAGACGTTCATCGCCCGCGGATGGTCAACACCGAGACACTAAAGGAGAGCCTTTAACCATTTTAACTCACACGTGATGGATCCCAGCGAACGATATTCAGCTTCAGCCGAGGACCGGGATACGGTGTGTTATTTCTTGTCTTCCAAGAGACGGGAGAACTACAAAGGAAAACCGTCCATCTGGTAAGCGAACGGCGAGATAGAGGGCAACTTGTCCAATCAGAATCACACCATCCTGTCAAGGATAGGTCGCAAGAGGAGGAGAGCAAAATACCTTAACCTAGACACCCTTTGAAATACCGCACAACGCGCAACGCAGCATCCTAATGCTCTTATCCCGGGCGTTCATGAATTGAGCAAGGATGTGAACGGAGTATGTCAAATCAGACCGAGTAAAGGAGAGATAAATAAGTCGACCAATGAGACGGCGGAACTGTTCCGGGTCGTCAAGAACAACGCTGGCGGCAAGGGCCAAAGAGTGATTTTGGTCCATCGGGAAGCCGGCTGGTTTGGCACCGAGTAGACCTGCTTCCGTGACAATGTCGAGTGTGTATTTCCATTGACAGAGAAAGATCCCTTTCGGGCCGTGAGCAACCTCAATGCCCAAGAAATATTGCAAGCGCCCCAAATCCTTCATGTGAAAACATGTGCTCAAATATATTTTAAAAGCAGAAATAGTAGAAGAGTCATTACCGGAAATAATCAGGTCGTCGACGTATACAAAAATGTTGAGGAGGACCGCATCTTGCCGTAGAGTGAAGAGAGAGTAATCCGAATAAGATTAGAGAAAGCCATATTTCTTCAAAGAAGCCGCTAACTTGGCAAACCAAGATCTCGGTGCCTGACGCAGGCCATATAGAGACTTGGTCAGACGACAGACCGTGTCAGGTGTGCCGGAACCAAAACTAGGTGGCATTTTCATACACGTTTCCTCATCTAGATCGTCGTGGAGAAAGTTGTTGTGAACGTCCATTTGGTGTAGCTCCCAGCTCTTAGCGGTCGTGACAACCAGGAAGGTTCTAACCGTGACCATTGATATGCGTGTGTTTTCTAGATATTTTCTCTCTAATTTTGCATGTTTTCTCTCCTTGATGCTACTAACTTGCTCTGTTTTCAATACTTTTTGCCATATCCAGCCCGGGAGGAGAAAAAGGCAGAAAGCACACATTTTTGGGATGGAATTGAGCAGCTTTGGAAGTCTCCCAGTCTTCGTCGCGGCCTAGACGTATTTCCTCAGTCAAGCCCTAGATGCGCACATTCTTGTCCAGCCCTGGACTATCTGTGAAGCCGAAAAGTGCTGCGTCTTGCCCTCGAATTGAGCCGCACATGCTTGCAATCCATCTTGGAGCGCACGAAGAGAGACGCCAGCAAGATTCCTCTCTGATCCCTTTTGAGCGTCCTAGGAATATTCTTCCTAGGACACGCTCCAGCCCAGTTGTCCATTTCCTCCCATTTTGTCTTCTTCCCTTAGCTGGATTTGTCCTCTAGTTAGCTTAGGGTTGTATATAAACAGTAACTTTAGGATTTTTAGGGTAAGCAACATTGGTAGGAGGCAGAAATCAGCCTACTTTCTATTTTTCAGTCTTCTTGGGATTTGTTCCTCCATCTTCAAGGTGTAGCCGCCGGCCAACCTTACCCTTTCACCGGAGCTTTTTAGCTCCGGCTGGTATTTAATAGTTTTCCCCCCATTTTCTTATTTTCCTTTTATGCTTGCTATCAAATCTATTTATATTTATGTTATTATGAGTATTAGTAGCTAGATCTTCTTGTCTTAGCAAAGGTTTTTCCAAGGGTTGCAAGGGTAGTTGTGAAGCCTTAATGTTCTTCATAAACTCTTATGCGTGTATTTAATCTCTAGCCACTTTACTGTCATATTGCACTGGATCTATAGAAGCCTGATCAACTGCTGTAATTTCCTTTGTAATTACTGCCATTTCTTTAGAATCAGTAGGCACCTAGCCCGTAGTCATCAGGTTGCTGGTCCAATCCAGCTAGGGCTGGAGGTTAACTAGGGTGGATCTGACAACGTCTTGCCCTAGACATGTCTTCCTCCACTTCATGGGCCTCTGGATCTCCCCATAAACGAACCTTGGGGAAGGACGGAGTGTCAAGGTCTCTCCCACAAGCGTACCTTGGGCGAGACTTCTCTTACGAAGGTAGACAGGAGGCCTAAGCGTACCTGGCCTCTATAGCACGTCTGCACCGTGAGAGTGGAATATCCTTGAGCTGATGACCAACTAGGCCTAGACGCAACCCACGGAATCACTTTGCTAAGACTCTTTCCTATTATCTGATTTACCCCTCTTGTGATACTGTTTTATTGCCTTTAGATAATTTTTACTTTTTTTAGTTCACTTGTTAGCTTTAGTATCCAAATCTCGCTGGTTAATTTCATTAGCCAGCCCAAACCCCCTCCCCAGTGTTAATTGTTACTGTTTAGATCTGGACATACATTACGAACATAATATTACCATTAATCCTTGTGATTCGACTCTGATTTGCCCTATACACATTTATTGTGCATTTTGCTAGCAGAAAATATTACTTTTGAGTGACGATCAAATTTTGGAGCCGTTGCCGGGGATTGACGGTTCTAATATTTTGTTTTTCCTTGTATGACCAGGAGATCTGCTTTAGATCTACTGCCTTACGATCTAGAGCTCACTAGGACAGAAAGAGAACTCCAAAGGCAAGCTAGAGGATCATCTCTTCTCCGGAGTAGAGCTCCTGTCCCTCTTCTCGACAGAGACCTTTCAGATCTTGATACTCTTCAAAGCTTGTTTCAGGAAGAAATCGCATCTTTGCATCGAGCCCTCGACAGTGTTGAGTATATCCAGCTCCCGACATCTGAAATGGAAGATCCACCACCACCTCCTCCTAGAGGAAATGAGGACATAGTTCCTCCTGTTGCTCAGACCATCGATGATCTTAATGCTGCCCCAGAAGCGCCCAGCAACTGTATCGATTGGCCTGAAGTACCTCACGACTGGACACTCAAGTCCGCTGTCATGCACCATCTCCCTATTTTCCGAGGTGCTACCAAGGAAAATCCCCATCGCCATCTTCAACAACTCCATTCTATTTGCGAGGCAATGAAACCTACCAACGTCAACATCGAGTAGGCCAAGCTCCGAGCTTTTATGTGGTTACTCAAAGATTTAGCCCTCGACTGGTTTTATGATCTCCCTCCACGTTCGATTCACTCATGGGCTGAGATGACTAAGGTCTTCACGGATAAGTACTACCCTGCATCCAGGGCGATGGTGACAGTCAAGCAACTTGTATCTATTCTTCAGAAAGAAGACGAGACCCTTGACCAGTACTATGAACGCTTCAAGCGTATGCAAGCCTTGTGTCCCTCTCATAACCTGACCGAACACGGTCTTATTCAGTACTTCGCCAAAGGACTGAGACCCCATGATAAAGCCTTGTTGCATGCAGCCGCTAATGGAGCCCTTAGTGCTCTCACTCCAGCTGCCGCCAAGGCCATAATTGAGCTCATGGCAAAAAATGTCATTCTATTGAGAGGGGCAAGTAGTGACCAGAGTGCTCAGGTAGCCGCTATGCAAGGGCAACTGACTTCTATCCAGGGCATGCTACATACCATGACGTCTCAACAACTGATCCAGGTCAAGGCATGCCAAATTTGCAATTACACGGATCACCCCACGGATGCTTGTCCTCATATCCTGGACGAGATCCAAGTGAATGCTGCTGGTTATTACAATTCACCCCCTGGCCAGAACTACAACTAGGGCTGGAAACAACCAAGCCCAGGGTGGGTACCCAGCCCTCAACAGCCAAACTCTAATCAACAGCAATATCCTTATGGAAACCACCCCCCTCCTCCCAACATGCAGTACTTTAAACCTCGACCACCGTACCCTAACCAGCAATACCAACCCTCACCACAAATAAATCAACCTTTTCCTTCACCTCTACCACCCTAAGATTGCACTAAATACAAAGAAATCATCACGGAAATGCAAAAGCAGATGGGTACCATGGCAGCCGAAATGAAAGAATTAAAGAACAGAGGCAGGCTCCCTGGATAAACCGAAGCAAACCCCAAGCACGAGGCTTGCGTTGTCACTCTCCGCAGTGGGCGTGAATTGCCATCCAGAGTTAGTCCAGATCTCGACGCCGAACAGACAGTCGAGCCCGGGATTAAGCCAAGAAAAAATGAGACGATTCCAGATGTCATGATTGACAGAATACGATCTCCTAGAGGTTCTCCGAGGAATGACAAGAAGCCCTCAGAATTCACTCAAGAATATATTCATAAGATCCTTGAGCCTCCATTTCCCCAACGGTTGGTCAAATTGAAAAAGGAGAAGGATGACCGAGAGATATTTGATATGTTCAGTAAGGTTCTTGTCAATATCCCTTTGATTCAAGCAATCAAAAATGTGCCCCGTTATGCCAAGTTCCTCAAAACTTTTTGCACCAACAAATGTCACTTGGCTGGGGTCAACAAGATAAGTGTGGGAGCAAATGCTACTGCCCATATCCAACAGAAATTGCCTCCAAAATGTAAAGATCAGGGTATGTTTGTTATCCCATGTAAGATTGGATCGATCGAACTTGGAAAAGCTATATGCTATCTAGGGGCCGGCATAAATGTTATGCCTTTGATAGTTTATAACAGTCTAGGCCTGGGTCCATTGAAGGAAACCCGCCTTGTTATCCAGTTGGCCGACCGATCCATTGTCTACCCTGAAGGTATTCTAGAAGATGTCCTCGTGCAAGTAGGAGATTTTCTATACCCTGCTGATTTTTATGTTATTGCCATGGCTGAAGGAGAATCAACCAAGCCTTCGGATATTCTCCTTGGACGCCCATTTCTTGCCACAGCGCATGCCAAGATTGATGTTCATGATGCATCGATTACTCTCGAATTTGATGGTGAGATCATCAAATTTAATATGATTGAAGCTATGCGACATCCTACTGATTTTGCCAGCGTTAACTTCGTCAATGTTATTGACTCCTATGTTGAGGATGAACAAGAAAATGCAGATCACCTTGTATATAAGAACTCTAAGCAGCCCCAAGGCACCACCAAGGTGACAATTAGTCCACTGAATAAGAAAAAGGAAGATCTGTGTAGCAGGACTGTAGGATAACCTCATTTGGAGGCAGGCACCATCATAGTCCTTAGGATAAAGAGAAGCCCTGTGCCACATTGAAAAATTATGTACAAGATTAATATACAGAAGCAGAAACTAACAATGATGACGACATGTTCCTTTCTACACGAAGAACAAACTGTCCAAATGTAGAAAAAGCAAAACACAGTATATTACAGTAGCATATAATTTTGAATGTCAAATCTAGAGTAGTTGTACCGTCCATATCGAGAGAAAGCACTGATTTTTCACGCATTAAACATCTTCATCGCATTTGGTGAACCACCAAGAGGAATTAGCAATACCACACAATATACTTCAAACAAGAACCTAAGTTGGACTACATGGGCATTATTTATCGGCCCATCCGCACAGGTATAACATGTTCTCACGCATCCTAAGATGAGAGAAAAGCCAGGCAAGCTAGCGCTCTATTTGCTGTCAAATCCAGTCACCACAGGGATATCATGGGCCTATCTCCAGCCATGTGCACCCACTGAATCTATCTTGATGATACCAACAAAATAGTTCGTCAGCCTCAACGTCGGTTGAACCCTCCCATGATGGAACTAGTGAAGAAAGAAGTGCTGAAATTATTAGATACTGGTGTCATCTACCCCATATCTGATAGCCCCTGGGTCAGCCCTATCCAGGTCGTGCCAAAGAAATCTGGCATTACCATCACTCCAGGCCAAGATGGTGAATCCATCCCAATCCGAATCCAAAATAGCTGGAGAGTGTGTATTGACTATCGGTGTCTCAACGTCGCTATAAGAAAGGATCATTTCCCGCTTCCATTCATCGACCAGATGTTGGAACATCTCGCGGGCAAGACACACTACTGCTGTCTAGATGGCTCTTTCAGATTCCATCAGATTCCAGTTACTCTGGAGGACCAGGAAAAGACCACCTTTACCTGCCATTTTGGAACCTTCGTGTATCGTCGGATGCCCTTTGGTCTTTGTAACGCCCTCGCTACTTTCCAGCGCTGTATGATGAGTATCTTCTCAGAATTCGTCGAGGACGGTATCGAGGTCTTTATGGATGACTTCACGGTATATGGGAATTCTTTCCACGAATGCATCTCCAATTTGAGAAAAGTCTTGCGCCGATGTGTTGAGACCAGCTAGTCCTGAACTTTGAAAAATGCCACTTCATGGTCGATTGAGGTCTCGTCCTTGGTCACATTATATCCAGCAAGGGAATCGAAGTTGGTAAGGCCAAAGTTGAGGTGATTGAATCCGTTCCATACCCATCCAGTGTGCGGGATATTCGCTCCTTCCTCGGACATGCTGGGTTCTATCGACGATTCATTAAGGACTTCTCGAAAATCTCCAGGCCCGTGTACCGACTGCTGCAAAAAGACATGGAGTTTCTATTCGATGAAGAATGCAAGGCTGCTTTTGATTTGCTGAAAAGCAAACTCACTTCTGCTCCTATCATTCGAGCCCCCGACTGGACCCTTCCATTTGAAATTATGTGTGATGCAAGTAACCAGGCCCTGGGCGCCGTTTTGGGTCAGAAGAAAGACAAAGAAACCTATGTTATCTATTACGCGTCTAAACTTCTGGATCCAGCCCAACAAAATTACACCACTACCGAAAAAGAGCTCCTGGCAGTTGTCTATGCCCTGGACAAGTTCCGCCAATATCTCCTTGGGACTCATGTTATAGTGTATTCTGATCATTCTGTTCTCCGGTGCTTGTTGACCAAGGCTGATGCCAAGCCACGTCTCATAAGATGGATCCTCTTGCTCCAAGAATTTGATATTTTAATCAAGAACAAGAAAGGATGCGAGAATCTTGTGGCCGACCATCTCAGCAGGCTTCCAGCCCAAGACGACAATTCCAAGGAACCCTCCGAGACACCTTCTCGGATGAGTACCTTTGTCTAGCCCAAGCTGTTCAGTATCCATGGTTCTCAGATATAGCTAACTTTTGTGCCACTGGATCTTTTCCAGCAGATGCTTCAGCTTCAGAGCGAACTCGCATTCAGAAGCAGTCCAAGTATTACATATGGGATAGCCCATATCTTTGGAAGCATTGTTCAGACCAGATTGTTAGGCGGTGTGTTACACTTGATGAAGTGCCCTCGATCCTAAAATTCTGTCATTCCTCAACGGAAGGAGGCCACTTTGCAGCAAAGAAGACGACCCTCAAGGTGTTAGAGGCGGGATTCTATTGGCCATCAATCTTTAAGGATAGCTACATGTATTGTGCATCCTGCCCTAGATGCCAAGTCACAGATATATATAGGTGCACAGAACCAGATGCCCTTGACGAGCATTATCTCTTGCGAAATCTTTGATCTATGGGGCATCGACTTCATGGGCCCGTTCCCGAACTCCCATGGTAACACGTATATCCTCCTTGCTATGGACTATGTCTCAAAATGGATTGAGGCCAAGGCCACTAGGACTGATGATTCCAAAGTGGTAGGCGAGTTCTTGCGCATCAATATCTTTAGTCAGTTCGGAGTCCCTAGAGCACTCATTAGCAACCGCGGCACTCATTTCTGTAACCGTGTTGTAGCATCTCTATTGACCAGGTATGGAGTCACCCATCGGGTTTCTACAGCTTACCACCCCTAGACAAATGGTCAGGCAGAGGTGTCTAACCAGGAGATTAAAGCAATCTTGGAAAAGACGGTCAACTAGTCCCGAAAGGATTGTAGTCTGAAGCTAGAAAATGCTCTTTGGGCATACCGTACTGCCTATAAGACCCCGATTGGGATGACCCCTTATCACCTTGTCTATGGCAAGCCATGTCACTTGCCCGTCGAGATTGAACACAAAGCTTTTTGGGCAATTCGCAAGGTTAACATGGATCTAGGCCAGGCCGGGCAGCAACGCCGCTTACAAATTCAAGAGCTCGAGGAGCTCAGAAGCGATGCCTATGAGAATGCCCTGATTTACAAGAGTAAGACCAAGGACTACCATGATAAGATGCTGACACCAAAGTTTTTCAAAATTGGCCAGAAAGTTCTGCTTTACAACTCCCGTTTGAGGCTCTTCGCGGGCAAGCTGAAATCCAAATGGACTGGTCCCTACCTAGTCACTACTGTTTTTGATCATGGTGCTGTCGAGATCCAGAGCATGGATACAGGAGTTCTATTCAAGGTCAATGGCCACAGACTCAAGCCCTACTACGTAGGATTTCGTCCCTTCACCATCGACAAGATGGGGTTGGAGGATCCTCCCATCTCGCCTTAGACTCCGTTGAGAATGTCCAGGCCTGGACGTCAACGCCAAGGCCAACTGAATGGTCATTCCGCATGCCGTTCCCCTCTCTCTCCCTTCTCTTTATTCTCTTGCCCTGAACATGCATTTAATTCCTTGCCTGATTGTTTATTTTATGTCCACGCATGCGCTCTCTTTTAATTAATGAGGATTTGATTTGTTTCTCTTTTTACCACTCATGTAATTACTTTCCTTGTTCCTTTCCCACGTTTATCCCTTTGTTTCCCTCTTTTTTGTCTTCTTGCGCATTTGAAATTTGAACCCACTTACCTTTTTGCAGGAGGACGCTGACAAGGGGCACGCTACGCCAAACCCCAGCGCGCCATGTCAGATGCGGATCGCGTCTGACAACGTGATTCTCTCCACCCGTCTCTATCTCTTCCCATCTCTTTCCTTTTCCAACACCTTGTCAGCCTCACTTTTCTCACATTTCCCTTTCACCCAAACGACTCACCATCCCTACCACCTCTTTCTTCTCCCTTTTCACCTAACCACCAACCTTTCACCATGGTAAGAGTGAAGACGATGGCCCACAGAAACACCTCAGGCTCCTGCCCCAACGATCCACCTCATAGCCCCATGGCTTCCTCTTCCTCCACTACCCATGGTGAAAACCCATCTCATCCACTTTCTCCCACTTTACCTCCACCTACTGTTTCCACTTCACCACCTCTGGCCACCGATTTCGCCGCCGTCGATTCCTCTGAAAAGGAGCCCGACACCACCACTGCCATTCCTCAACTTTCACCCATGACCAGATCTGGAAAATCCAAGGCTCCAGTGCGTAGCCCCACCGCCAAAAGCTCTCGTCTAAAGAAAGCCAAGGCGTCTCCCGCGGCCAAGCGTGAACTGACGGTGTCGGAGGTTCTGAAAGAGATTTTCATCTCTGGATCCGATGGAGAAGCTGAATCCCCTAGTTCTGAGGTTGCCCCGGAACTTGGAGAAGAGGAAAAGGACGCCATGGATATCAGTGGCGAAGGAAGAGAAGAAGGAGATGACGCTGAGGGTGCCAACGAAGAGGCAACCGAGTCTGGACCAACTGAGCCAGCCCCTGAGCCCAAATCCACGGCGAAAGCTCCACCAGTGCCGGAAGATGAATCCACTCCGACCACCCAGAAGCACAACACACCACCATTCAGCAAAGGGAGAACCAAAGTCTCGATCGCCAAGAAGGCCAAGCCCTCTGTGGAGGTCTCGACCCCGTCTTCCGCGTCCACCCCTCGACCCTCTCAGGTGACTTCTGCCCCTTCTGCTGGTTGGGTTATATTTAATGACAAGCCGTCTTTAGACAGGCTGGCTGTGTTGCTTTCGAAAGGCGTGCGCCCCTGTGCACGCCTGGATATGGGTTTTCTTGAAAAGATGCATGTAGGGTCGAAAATTAAGGAGTATGTTGCCAATATAGGGTGGGATGCGTTGTTCTTCCTCGAGCACCCGAATTTTATTGAGCTCTCCCTAGAGTTCTTTACTTCGTTTTGGACTGTCTCTGAGCATTTTAAGCCTAGGGGCAAGTCTGCCCCTGATTTATCTGCCCCGAACGCTATTAGTTTTAGGTTGATGGATAAATGGCTCCCCATATCTATTGATGCATTTAACTGTGCCTTGAGTTTTGTTACTGCTTCTAATTTGAGCTCTGATACATATACATCTGCTTTAACAAATTATCCTGATGACTTTGATGGTAATTCGGCATTTCGGGAGCTAACTGGCAATTCTCATGCCAATTTTAGCCCGAAATCGGCCAAAGCTCATGAAATCAGTGATCCTTGCCTGCGCATCTTGCACCGATATCTGGCCCTTACCTTCGCAGGTAAGCATACTTCTTCAGGCCAGCTGTCGTTGCAAGAATTGTTCTTTTTATGGTGCATGTATAAAAAACGTAGAGTTAACTTAGGCTTTTGGGTTGCCACCACTGTCACTGGCATTCAAAACAATAGTCAAGGCCCCGCCTTTGGTTCTCTTATCACTCTGCTTGCCATTACATTGCGTGGTCTCGATCTTGATAAGCATAACTCTTTAACCCCTATCCCGGCCACGCTTCTGGACCTCAGAACTCTTAACCGGATGGGGCACCTTTGTCTCTCACGCAAAGTTTTGACTTTCAGTACAGTTTGCACCAGCCAGAGAGAACAGGTTTATGGAGCAAAGCACGGTGGCAAGTTTATTTGGCCTTCAGCAGCGAAATCTTCTACTCAGCCCCCTCCAGACCCAGCTAGTAGCTCCCGCCCGGCAGAGACTCCAGCCCCCGCTGTCACTCCTATGACCATCAATGCTCCAACCCTTGAACGGCTCCTCCACGCAATCCCTACCGAACTCCGCGGTCTGACTACTAAAGTCGAGCGCCGCAATCTCCCACCCCATTAACCCCGCCCTGAACAATCATTTCACCCTAGTGGAGGGTTTTAAATTTTTGTTTTGTACTTTTCTTTATATTTGAACTTCTGTGTTTGTGTGCCCTTCTCACATTGAGGACAATGTGAAGCTAAAGTGTGGGGAGGGACTTTATCTTTGCTTGCTTTTTAATTTTTGTGTGTGAACGCATGTTTATTTTCATGTTTGTTGCATGACTGCATGATGCGGATTTTCTCGGATTTTTTTTCAGCTATCTTTTTGCACTGCCAGTTTTGTTTTAAAACCCCCAAGGCATAGACTCACACTTCTAGCTTGCACACATGAAAAAGGTCCTTTTTATCAGTCTAGGCCTAGTCACGCAGTCTTTGCCTGTTGCCCCTTATGTCCACATCTAGGTCTGGATAGTTGCAATCAAAATTAAACCTTGTGAGCATGATTGAGCCTCAACGATATATTTTTGTTCATGTGTGAATAGTTGCATGGCTTAGCAAAGCACTAAATTTGCATGATATCCCTGGGTGCGGACACCATTAGTCGTAGGAAAGCGTCGAAAGGACAAAAGACTTTGTAAAAAATTCTTTTTGCTTCTCCTCTCCTTTATTTTTCACCTCTACTCTCCATCTCTAGACCCCAACATCCCCTTCTCACCCTATCTTCTTAACCATTTGAGTTGATTCATTCATCTTTTCCTTGGCAGGTGAGGTAGAGTTCGAAGAGGGCAATGTCGAGGGCTAGACAACACAGCAAAGCCGAAGTGTGGGGAAGATACATCGTAGTCGCGGTGCTGAAAGCAGGAAAAAGGGCCAGCAACAACAGAATGAAGAAATGAAAGCAATAGCAGAAATGTCTCACCCTAGCCATGAGAAATCCAAACATCCAAGGTTCGTAGCCTCGATATAGCCAAAAAAAAAAAATTGAGCAATAAAGAATCGAGGCACGAACATAAGTGAGCAAAGAACCTGCCAGCACATTATCAAAGAAAGGAGCTTCCCTCTCTAGAAGAAGTACCAGTTGTCTAGCCCTCATCCCCCGTCCAGCCCTCGACGAGCGCTACCTCACCATTTCGCTTCTTTCAGCCAAGGAAACATTCCGGGTTTCATTTCATCTCTCATCTCTTCCTTAGCCACCTCTTTCACTGTTCTTTCTTTCCCCCTATTGCAAAGTCTTTTAGATCGAATGATTGCCTATGCATGTGGATCACTACTCGGATTGATGTGCAAATTGTGTGTTCTGTTGTGTCATTGCATTAGTTTGAGTGATTTAAACACATGACCCCTGCTTATGAGAGCGAGTGTAAACACGACCAGTGAGGATTGCTTCTGTTTGGGCCTGGATGTGGAAAAGTTTAATCTCTATTGTCGTTATCCTTTTGGTTTAACGCAGGTGTGCATCTAGGCAAGGTCTGTTGTGTCGCAGTTTGGTCTGATCCTAAGGATCCTTACTCTTGTGTCTCGTTGGATGCGTGTCGTGTGTGTATTGGGGTGGTTTTAAGTTTTGATTGATGTTTGAGGGAGAGCATTGGGCAGTGTGGGGATGTTTGATATGCGTGTGTTTTCTAGATATTTTCTCTCTAATTTTGCATGTTTTCCCTCCTTGATGCTACTAACTTGCTCTGTTTTCAATACTTTTTGCCATATCCAGCCCTGGAGGAGAAAAAGGCAGAAAGCACACGTTTTGGGATGGAATTGAGCATCTTTGGAAGTCTCCCAGTCTTCGTCGTGGCCTAGACGTATTTCCTCAGTCAAGCCCTAGATGCGAGCATTCTTGTCCAGCCCTGGACTATCTGTGAAGACGAAAAGTGCTACGTCTTGCCCTCGAATTGAGCCGCACGTGCTTGCAATCCATCTTAAAGCGCACGAAGAGAGACGCCAGCAAGATTCCTCTCTGATCCCTTTTGAGCGTCCTAGGAATATTCTTCCTGAGACACGCTCCAGCCCAGCTGTCCCTTTCCTCCCATTTTGTCTTCTTCCCTTAGCTGGATTTGTCCTCTAGTTAGCTTAGGGTTGTATATAAACAGTAACTTTATGATTTTTAGGGTAAGCAACATTGGTAGGAGGCAGAAATCAGCCTACTTTCTATTTTTCAGTCTTCTTGGGATTTGTTCCTCCATCTTCAAGTTGTAGCCGCCGGCCAGCCTTACTCTTTCACCGGAGCTTTTTAGCTCCGGCTGGTATTTAATAGTTTTCCCCCCATTTTCTTGTTTTCCTTTTATGCTTGCTATCAAATCTATTTATATTTATGTTATTATGAGTATGAGTAGCTAGATCTTTTTGTCTTAGCAAAGGTTTTTCCAAGGGTTGCAAGGGTAGTTGTGAAGCCTTAATGTTCTTCATAAACTCTTATGCGTGTATTTAATCTCTTGCCACTTTACTGTCATTTTGCACTGGATCTATAGAAACCTGATCAACTGTTGTATTTTCCTTTGTAATTACTGCCATTTCTTTAGAATTAGTAGGCACCTAGCCCGGAGTCATCAGGTTGCTGGTCCAATCCAGCTAGGGCTGGAGGTTAACTAGGGTGGATCTGACAACGTCTTGCCCTAGACGTGTCTTCCTCCACTTCATGGGCCTCTGGATCTCCCCATAAACGAACCTTGGGGAAGGACGGAGTGTCAAGGTCTCTCCCATAAGCGTACCTTGGGCGAGACTTCTCTTACGAAGGTAGACAGGAGGCCTAAGCGTACCTAGCCTCTATAGCACGTCTGCACCATGAGAGTAGAATATCCTTGAGCTGATGACCAACTAGGCCTAGACGCAACCCACGGAATCACTTTGCTAAGACTCTTTCCTATTATCTGATTTACCCCTCTTGTGATACTGTTTTATTGCCTTTAGATAATTTTACTTTATTTAGTTCACTTGTTAGCTTTAGTATCCAAATCTCGCTGGTTAATTTCATTAGCCAGCCCAACCCCCCCCCCCCCCCCCCTATGTTACTTGTTACTGTTTAGATCTGGACATAAATTACGAACAGAATATTACCATTAATCCTTGTGGTTCGACTCTGATTTGCCCTATACACATTTATTGTGCATTTTGCTAGCAGAAAATATTACTTTTGAGTGACGATCAACCATCTTAGCAACCGGAGTGAATGTTTCATTATAATCAATGCCTTCCACCTAATGATTACCAAAGATGACTAGGCGTGCCTTAAGGCACTCAATTGTACCATTAGCATGGTATTTGATTTTATACCCCCACTTGCAGCCGCGTGCCTTCTTCCCAGGTGGCAACTCCTGTACGACCCATGTCTCATTGGCCTCCAACGCATCGATTTCTTTCTGCATGGCCTCATGCCAACCTGCATCTTTCATGGCCTCACGGAAAGACCGAGGCTCAACACCAGTAAGAATAGCTGCGAGAAAGGTACAATGGCGCAAAGGGAGGTTATCACAATTCACAAATTGTGCTATAGAGTAAGGAGTACCTGAGGAACGGGATGGCGTCGAGGAGGTCAGGGATGGACTCATATTCTGTAAAGTGTGCGTAACATAATCAGACAACCAACCTAAAGGATGTTTTTCCCGTAAGCCACGACCCATCAAAGGCGCATCAGAGGACGACGAGGAATTGGTGGACGGTGGGGGCACAGGTGCCAAACTACAACCCGAAGACAAGGGCACAACAACCGGGCCAGCCGGAGGTGAAGCCAGGAGCGCGCCGGCAGACTTCGGTGGTGGCACCTCCTCGTCAACAAGGTGAGGTAACACATCGTCCTCCACTACCGGAACCAAACTATTCGAGGAGTCATCATTGATCGCTATAGTGTCCATGACAGAAGGCAAAGCAGCAGGTGAGACAGTCGAATTCCCGTTGGCAAAAGGGAATTCATTTTCGTGGAACACGACATCCCTTGAAACAAGAAAGTCACCATTGTCCAGATCATAAAACTTCCACCCCTTCTTGCCGTTAGGATAGCCAACGAAGATGCGGTGACGGCTACGAGGAGTGAATTTACCTTACAGAGAACGCTGATCATGGACGAAACTCAAGCAATCGAACACCTATAATTCATCGAGATCAGGTGGATCCTCGTATAGCAGTTCAAATGGAGACTTATTGTCCAGTAGAGTAGAAGGAGGTCTATTGATCAAGTGCACGATAGCAAGAACACATTCCCCCCAAAAGAGAATGGGTAAGTTTGCCTGAAACATCAAGGCGCTACCCACATTCAAAATGTGTTGGTGTTTTCTCTCGACGCGACCATTTTGTTGCAGAGTGCCAACGCAAGAGGTCTGAAAGAAGATCCCATGCTGATCAAAATAGTCAACATGCATTTGAACTCAGTATCATTATCACTACGCACAGTTTTAATGAAGGTGGCAAATTGTCGTTCAATCATTGCAAAGAAAGAGGGAAAGGCTCTAGAGACTTCCGTCTTGTTTCTTAATAAATAAATCCAAACAGCTCTTGAAAAATCGTCAACGATAGTCAAAAAATAAATAGTATCACAGGAAGAAGAAACTGAGTGTGGTCCCCACAAATCACAATGTATCAATTCCAATTTTCTACTAGCTCTACTATTACTGACAGGAAAATAGCTACTCTTTTGCTTAGCTTTTGGACAAGCTACGTAAGGGTTGTTGGACTGCCGAGAACTACTACTACTAGACCTTAAAGCAGACACTAATTTGACAATCTTCTCAGACGGATGACCAAGACAACGATGCCACAATTGAAACTCTGTCAACCCCAGCACCGTTACTGCATGCACTGTAGGAACGTCGCGAAAATAATAAAGTCCATCCCGTCGCTCACCCGCCCCAATCAGGTTCCCCGAAAGATGGTCCTGTATAGCACACAAAGAAGTAGTGAATGTGATAAAGCAGTTAGAATCATCAATCAGTTGTGTCACCGAAATTAAACTGCAGTTGAGTTGTGGAATAAATAAACATTGATAAGAGTTATGCCACTCGGAAGAAAAATAGAACCCTTCAACGTGGCCACAACACATTGACCATCTGGTAACCCAACTAAGCGAGCATCCATCTGTACGACATCTACTAAACAGTCCAGGTTTCCTGTCACATGATGAGAGGCACCATAATCAATAATCCAAGACAAAATAAATAGCTCACCCGTGATACAATCCCCATCTTGACTTTTATGTTTCAGGAAGTGCAGCAGTGTCTTCGCTTGGGCTTGGCTAAGGTCGACAAATGAAGAATCGCCCAGTTTCGTTACTGCATTAGCACGGGCTAGCGCAGTAGTAAAGGGGCCAGGAGCGGCAACACCTACAATAGTGGCGCCAGAAGTGGCGGGTGTGACGGGAGTCCCACGGCCAGACCCGCGGGGCCGATCGCTCCCTCGGTTACGTTCAGACCACCAATCAGGGTAGCTGTGTAACTTAAAATAGGAGGTAGTGTCATGTCCTTTCTGCTTGCAGTGAGAACAAAAGAGCTTGGACCGATCTACACGATCTGATGGCAGCCGAGTACGATCGACCCTTAACGCGAATGCGTGGACCTCCTAGTCAATCACTTTCTCGCGAGCGATGTGACGAGAGTTTTCTTCCTAAATAAATGCCTAATAAGCTTCATAGAGAGGTGGTTGAGGCTTCTGGGAGAGCAGATTGGTCCGCACTGCGGAGTATAGATCGTCATCAAATCCAATTAAAAATTGATAGAAATATGCCTCATCTTGATCATTAGCAAACTTCGCGGAGAGATCGCAGGTACATTGCCCGTAAAGACAAGAGGGTAGGGGTTTCAAACGAGTCAATTCATCCCAAAGAGCAGCCAACCGATTGTAGTAGTCATCTATCGACTCGCCCTTTGATTGTTTGCACAGTGTGAGCCATAAAATAATCATGGAGTTCACGGTTTCCCAATCGTAGACCTTCGTTGCGTCGGTGGGTTTCTTAATTGAACCATCAACAAACCTAAATTTGCGGTGCAATTTTAGGGCTAGCGTGATCGCTCTCGACCATGCAACAAAATTATCGCCCTTTAGAACTGTGTTGGTGATGACGTTTCTGGGTTGATCTCCCGAGGAAATGTAGAAGGGAGATTGAGTTATGTCTTCAGGAATTTGAGTTTTGTCTTTGTCGGCCATGTCGAAGTCGAAGGCGATCGCGGTAGGCTGATCGTTGGATGGCGCGAATAAGGCGCGAAGAGGACGGCTGGAGCTACGTCAATGGTAGTAGGCGGATCAACGGGAAGAGGATAGGTTTGCTAGGCGGCTCTGCTCCGCTACCATGTTAGGTTTTGGGAAATCTATTTCCTTGCTTTATTTATCATTAATACATGAGTATATATACAAGCTAACCTAAGCTTAAGTCCAATAAACCCAATATACAATATACGAACATAATATTATACAAGTCCTAACATTGAGTGTCATCTATTGCTTCAAACAGTTTTTCTGCACCTATACTGATAAGATTCGGACTGTTGGGGAAGTACGGTCAAGGTTATGGCTGTCTGAAATCACTATTGTAGCAGTCCGTCGTACCTATAAAGCGCTGGAAGGGGGCTCCGGCGTAGACGCTCCGATGCTTAAGTTAGTATAACTGTAGAATTTGGCAGAGATTTTGGTAGAAAATCAGATCTTACTCTCGATTTAGAAATATGTGGTATTTATAGCCGAAGAAGGAAAGGTCGTTACCCCCAGGGGTGGGCGTTATCTAGGAGAGATATCGCCCAGGGTGACGTTAGCACACGTCATCCTGGTCTATCGAGGATGACGTCAGCATGCGATACCGCTGTCGAGATATCACCAATGAGCGGTAGCTGGGATATTCTGGGATGGGATGACGCCGTGTGGGTCCCCCCTCCGCTGATGTCGACCATCCTAAGATCCTCTATCTATCGGGGGCAACAGTCGGGTGCCATCGCCAGTTAAGGTCTTCAGCGTTATGGCTCCGACTTGAGATAAGAAGATGGATATACCCCTAGTGTTTCACCAATTGTTATCATAAGCCCAACTGAAAATGAGCCCGAGTGTTTACCAAGGGCTGCCTCTTCTGGCTTCCGAGGAGACGATACTCCCTTTGCACCGCGTCAGAATCGTGAGAAATTTTGAAGTTTTCTGGATACTTTGTTAACCCCTTGGTGCCGGACATGTGATAGGGAAGCGGATAATGGGAACTGATTTCTGACGATAATGATTGGTCGCCGAGAGGGGGCTCGTATGATTATCATTATCATGGTAGAGCTTTTCCAGCGTTATCTCTTTTGGAGCTCCGAATATCATACGGAAAGCGATATTGTCCTACTTTCCCTGCACACTCTCAAATGTGGTTTTGTTAGTGAAAATATCATACAGGGATAGACGTAAGTTACCCTTACTCCCTTAGAGGCATTCGCTTACCGATATTGGGAGGGGGGTCTTTTTCGTCCAAGCGTGTTGGATATAGCCTGGCCGTAAGTGGCCTGTCACATCGGCACGGTTTCTCGCGATAACTACCTACAATTTATGCGGTCTTACGCCGTAGCTACCTGCAATATCAACGCAGTTTTACGCTGCTCGGAGCTACCCGTAATATTGCGCGGCTTTACGCTGTAGGCCACCTACAAATTGTGTGGTTTTACGTTATCAGGGACTTCGATTCATATTCCTCTTGAGAACCTCGAGCGTCCTCCAGGGGTTCCATGTCAGCCTCCCCTCCTGACGTCATTGGGTTAACGGGGTGGCCCAATTTTCGAGGTGTCCACTTTTATGATCGGCTGTTATTCTGGATCTATAAATGCGTCCCTTTTTCGGTGCAGATTCTTCACACCTTCTCTGCTTCTTATTTTCCATCTCCTCATGGGCTATTTCACTACAAATTTTTTGATTTCCAAAGCCTTAACCCTCAAGAACCTCAATGAGGGTGACGCCAGCTTTCTGGAGAACATGCTGACGAAGACTGGTGAGGATATGCTGGAACTTCGGGGAATGATGACCCCCATTCAAGCCAGGATCGGGCTGCTACCATGGAGGACTTTAATCCTATCGAGAATGTCTCCAAGCTGGTTGTCGCTGCCTGTCGCATCGAGGTAGCCATCGCCATGCTGCAGTAGAGGAAGGATCTGCTGAACTGCTGTCTGAAGAGCATGAGAAGCACCTCCTCGGAGCTGACTTCCATGGTGGACGCTTTGAGGGACATCCCCACTCTGCTGGTGGATGACGATAATGACGCCAGGTCCCGGGCTTGAACGTCTACCACTCCGCTTTCTCTTTTATTTTCTCTTTGTATATTTTATGTATGAGGGCGTATATTCAGGCCGTTAGGCCGTAATGAATCTCCTTTCCGTTCTTGAACTTGTGATCTTTTTCTACTTTTAATGTCATTAGCCCTGGCTTCAATTTGAGAGCTATGGCTAAGCCCAACTGAAAACGAGTCTGACACTGGTCAGGCTTTTTGCAGTACTTATTCTTCTTTATCTGCCAGGTAGCGATGGTTACGTAGGCAAATGGTTCTGCTAATCACGCGCCGTCTCTTTAGTAATAACTGATTGGGCGGTTTTTCTGTGCTTCTTGATCATCGAGAAGTTTCAACAGGCGTTATCAAAGGATTTGATTCGGTCATTATGGTTGATCTTCTCAAGACGCATTAACTTATCCTTCTCTTATTTTGAAAAATTCGAAGAGTGTCGCCATTTTATCTATTTAGGGGGAGTTCTTCTCCTTTTTCCTGTTCATCTTCTTCTTCATATTTTTCTACGGCCACTGATTTTTTCTCATGGCTGATTCATATGATCACGTCTCCGACGAGCGAGAATCTCGTCCGACTCCTCCTACTACCCCGGATTCCGACAATCCCCCTTCGCCGCCGTGCCGGAAGAGGCGGTTGCCACGTTGCAAAGGTCGGAAGAAGAAGTCGAAGAAGAGAGAACATTTTGATACTACTGGCTGGTATTCTTCTTTCTCAACCCCTACAGTTTGTGAGGGCAAAAGATTGTTTCCTCCCGTTGACTGGTTCAAGGAGGAAGTTCCTTCAAGCGATACCGTCGCAAAGGCGGCATCCTCTGCTGCCAAGGAGGAATCCAAGCCATTAACGCTGAGCGCAGAGCGAAAGGCAGAAAAATCCCGTCCTTTTGCTGATGGGGAGCTTCCGTTCTCGGACAAGGAATATTGGTACTGGCCTTCTTACTGGCCTGACGATGATTGATTCCGTCTCCTGTCTTTCTTTGTAGATGCCGTATGGCTTTTTATTAAATGAAATGACGCTTTGCCTCTTTTAGTTTTGAGTGCTCGGGCGTTAGCTCCTCTTTGGATGACTATTGCTGAGAAGCTAAGTGTTGCTTTGATGTAACCGTTCGCAACCGCTTGTCAGTAACTACCCCTTCTAGAAGATATAAATGCGTAGACATAAATATCCTTCTGAGGTTTTCACACGTGCCACTTTTGCTTTGGGGCGTGTCTCGCTTTTACAGGTTGTTCAATCCTCGAACTCAGCCTTTAAAAGGGAGCAACTGCTTTCTTTTAATACTCTTTGCTTGCGCTTCAATATTTCTCTCTTCTCTCTCTAGATTTTTACTCCGAAAAAGCTACAACCACCGTTCGTCGGCGCCGACGGTTTTGTCCACCGCCTCCTGTTTCAAGGTACTTTGTTTCTTTTTCTCAGATTTCCTTCTTGCCGATTCATAATGAGTACACCTAGAGTACCCAAAGATTGTCAGTGGCCTCTGGTCGCAAATAGGTCTTTGAGGAGTTTCCAGAATTTCCGGCGGCCCATAGATTTAGAAATTGAGAGAACTCCTAGTATTTTTGTTGATCAAGCGGTATTGGAGGCAGAGTTGGAGGAAAATGGTATCCTTTTCCCTCCAGGCTACTCTGCTAGAATTCCTGAAGCCGATTACCAACTTCATGATCCTCTATCGGGAAGTGATAGGATGGTATATTTTAACATGTTCCTCTATGGCTTTCGCTTTCCCATCCATTAAGCGGTGAAAAGATTATTAGTTCGGTATGACATTAATCCGGCTCAGCTTACGCCTCCTTCTTAGTGTGGGATTTCCGCCTTCGTTAGTATTTGCGAGTTGCGGGGTATCCTCGTCCCATCTGTCAACTTATTCCGCAAATTTTTTAGTTTTAGGTGCCGCAACTGTGTGGTAGATATCACCCCGAGGTGGAATGACGCCTTGGTGCAATCATTCTGGCAGAGGTTCCAGGGCTTCGAAGAGATTGTGGCCAACTGGAAGAGCGGTTTCTTTATTGTGAATTTACCTTTCCGCCCCTGGCCCAGAGATTTCAATCAGTGCCTTAATGACTCCCTTTGGACAAACCCGTCAACAGTATCCAAAGAAGAGCTTCGACAAACAAATGTGCTACTAGAGCTGGAGTCGTCTTTTCGCATTCGAGAGTTTGCCTTGTACAGGCTTATAGAGAAGTG